>CM062804.1:1399865338-1400533104 GCA_031772625.1 Pinus tabuliformis
TAAGATGATCTATGAGCTAATTGAGTTCCGAGACAAGAAAATAATTATGTTCAAAAATTTCCAATGAAAATGGGATCTGTGTTGCTTACAATAATCTTTCGGTTTCCATGTATCTTTTGAATTGTTTAGATAAATGCAGTAGCAACTGTACTAGATTTAAATGGATGAGATAATGCACAAAAGTGTGCATACCTGGTAAGTCTCAACTACCACCATGATGACACTCGTTCCTTTGGACTTGGGTGAACCTATGATAAAATCATTTGAAACCTCCTCCCAACATTGAATTCAAATGGATAATGGTTGTAACAGACCTGGGGTCTTAGTTGTCTCAACTTTATTTTGTTGGCAAAACAAACATTCTGCCACAAAATTTTGAACATCAGATTTAAGGCCATCCCAAAAAAATTATTTCTTAACCTTGTGGTAAGTTTTTAAAAATCCCTAGTGCCCTCCTGAGGGAGAGGTGTGAAATTCCAAAAGGATCTTTTGTTTGAGTTGAATTCTTACAAAGGTATAGGCGATCTTTGTACCATAACGAATCATTTTTCGAACTAAATGTATTAGATGTACTGGTATCTTTTTGCAACTTTTGAATGAATGCCCACACTTCTTCATCATTATTCCACTCATCCATTTACTTGTTTATCCAATGTGGTTGGATAATAGAAATGGAACAAAGAAATGCTTCCACATCGTCATCCTTTATTGAGATTGAATCTGCAACAACATTTCTCTTCCCTTTTTTTGTAGATGATTTCAAAGTCATAACCCAACATCTTTGTGACCCATTTTTGATGTTCTTCTGAAGATAATATTTGTTCTAAAAAGTATTTAAGACTATCATGATTTGTTTTTGGCTTGAAGTGTCTTCCCATTAGGTAAGGTCACCATTTCTTAAGTGCATGTAGTATTTCCAACATTTCCTTCTCATAAATAGATTTTCGTAAACACTTTCCTTTGATTGGACAACCTTTGAAAGTAATGGGTCTTTCTTCTTTCATTAAAATAGCACCAATACCATCTCTTGAGGCATCACATTCCACAATAAGGTTTTTATGAAGTTTTGTGTAGCTAATACTAGTGCTTGGCACATTGCCTCTTTAAGATGTTCAAAGGCCTTCGTTGCTTCTCGAGTCCAAGAAAATGCATCTTTCTTTAGTAATGTTGCTATAGGTTCTTCTATTCTCCCATAATTCTTAGAAAACTTGTGGTAATACCCTGTCAACTCGAGAAATCATCGTGGATGCTTTATGGATGTGGGAAATTTCCACTCCTTAATGGCTTTAATTTTGCTAGGGTCTACCTTAACACCTTCATTAGATACAATACGACCCAAATATTCCACCTATTGTACTCCAAAGAAACATTTGGATATTTTTACATATAATTTTTTCTCCTCCAATAGATTGAGCACACTGTCAACATGTCGAACATGATCCTTCCAAGATGTGATGTATATTAGTATATCATAAAAAAATACTAACACAACTTTTCTTAGGAAGGGTTTGAAAATGGAATTCGTCAAACCTTGAAATGTATAAGGTGCATTGGTAAGGCCAAAAGGTATGACCAAAAATTCATAATGACCCTCATGAGTTATAAATGTTGGTTTTGGAATGTCTTCAGTCTTCATTCTAATTTGATGATATCCTAAACGAAGATCTAACTTGGTGAAGTAAATTGCTCCATGTAATTAATATAATAATTCATCAATGAGAGGAATGGGAAATTTATCTTTAATAGTAAGCTTGTTGAGCTCCATATAACTTGGACACATGTGCCATGATCCATCCTTCTTGTGTACCAATACCACTAGTAGAGAAAGAACTTTGACTAGGTTGAATTATACCAACCTGTAGCATTTCTACAACCATATGTTCAATTTCACTCTATTTGGCATATGGATATTTGTAACACCTGATGTTTGGGGGAACACTTCCTGGAATCAAATGAATAGCATGATCATGATCACAAATAGGTGAGAGGCCTTTGGGAGCCTCAAATACCTAATAATGATTGTCCAAAACTTTTTGAAGATCTGGAGAAATAGATGATTTCGATGTGGGAACCTCTAGTGAGCTTAGTTGTGAAATTATGCTCCTTTGTTATTTCTTGAGAATATTTTTCATGATGTTATAGTTGATTATCTTTCCTAGTTTCCTTGTGATACCCCTTAATTCAACTTCCTTTCCTTCCCAAAAAAAATTCAAGAAAAGTTATTTGAAATTAAAAGTTGTCCCCAAAGATTGTAGCCATTGGATTCCTAGTACAACATCAGTGCCACCCATTGGAATCGAAAGCATTGAACTATTCATTACATATTCTCCCATGGATAGCTTGATATTATGGCTCTTTAGAGAGAAATTTATGGTTCCTCCATTTTCAACCATCACTTGACACTTTGGTGCTAGATATAGGAATTAATTCAATTCCTTAGCTATCTTACAACGAATAAAATTATGAGTAATACCCAAATCAATAAACACTATTACATTTTTCTCCTTGATATGTCATTCTATCTTGAGAGTTTGAGTAGTGGTAATTCTCGCCAATGCATTACAAGATATGGTCAGATTCATTTCTTCTTTCTCTAGGGCTGGTTCCTAGTGTATATCCTCTTCTTTTGACATTTCTTTTTCATTTTCTTCCCCTTCTTCACAATCTATGTAAAATAATATCTTCTCAACACACTTATGACCTTTCGTGTATTTTCTATAACAACTGTAACAAAGCCCTTTTGCTCTTTTTTTTTTCAATTGTTGTGGTTTCATCCTTGTAGTTTGTGAAAGGCTAGGGGAAGAAACACTTCCATCATTATAGTTGTGAGTGTTAGGTTTCCTTGTTGCCATAATTTTACTTTCAATTTTTCTTTTCAACCTTAATTCCTTCTCTAGTGAATCAGGTTGCCAAAGGCAAACCTAATGTTGGATGTTATCCCTTAAAATCCCTTGTTATACAGTAAACTTACCTCCTCATTAGCTTAGAGGGGAAATACATGATAACTGAAGAAATGACCAAGCTCACAGCCTTGTTTCCAAGCTAACATTGCCTATACACTAGCAACCTGCTTTATAAAGATTATCAACAAGCCTAAGGGTGCGTTAGTGACCTCAGTAACTCTACTTGTTACCTCTGGAACAGTGTTATTAAACCCTAATGAGCTTCTAAGGGTCAAAGGAGCATATTCACTAAGAAATATCCCTATATTCTCTTCTAAATCAACCTAGAAAAGCAAGGAAACATCAAAGTTCAACCTATTTGGGAGTTTACTAATCCTAATGGAGTATGCAAATGGGAAAGAGCTTAAAATAATGGAAACATCATTGCTTTTTACTAAGGAAACTCATGGAGAAACTTGGCAACCCTAACCTTACATGCTACATAAGCAGAGTCTCAAACTTAAGCATAAGAAGTTGGTAAGAAGGGAGAGAGAGAGAGGAGATGGAGGGGTAAGGGAAGGCTAATATAATCGATGGTTGTAATCACTCTTTCAACATTAATATAGAACTGCAGTTGTACTGTCCACTCCATGATGTTGGTACTATAATTCATTTATATGTTTATTCAATTTCTTTTAGCATGAGTAGCTTAGTTATGTGCAACTAGATGTCTTTTGTATATTCATGCATAGATTATCAAGGTTTTGTGTTGTGATTACACTTTTCTTTTTTATGTGTAGCACTTGATCTAGAGTCGACTCAGGGGGCTTGTGCCTAGTTGCATTGCGCTCTCTAGAAACTCCACATGAAGGCTCAAGGTAATGAATCTCTCTCGCTTTGATAGTTAGTTGTTGAATATGGACATGCATGTATCTTTGTGACAGTTGTAGATAATCTTATAGTCTGTCAAGGGTCCTGAGAAGACCCTTGAGGGTTCCTTCATCTTCCATACACCGTGCATTATTCCCTATAGTAGAATTGGTGACTCAGCTAGGGAATACACTTTAGTTCCCAGTTTTCCCAGAAAGTTCCTAGATCTCTCTTCCTTCCATACTTCTCTATACTTCTTCATTCCTTTTCTGACCACTTAGGACCTTGCAACACTCTTCTTTTATTGCTCAGCCCTAGATCTGATCCCCACAGCCCTTTTTTAAAGTGTTTTTCCTCACTAATGCAGGTTACCAGTGTAAATAGAGCTTTATAAAGCACTATGGCTTCAAAACCAAAGCGTTAGTGCAACCTATAACTCTATGTGGCCTCTAGCACAGAGCGCTAGTCACTGATTTTTTGATAAACAGTTGCGTCTATCACCTCAAAGGGTTTGGAAACTTTCTTCTAAACTGATAAGGGATTTGTAGTTGTGTTTTTTTTTACTCATCTGTGTCTTGAACAATTTTTTTTAAATAAAATATATTTCCTTCTAAAAGTTTTTATTTTCATAAAAGAAAAAAACAAATTTTTTTATTGTTTTCTACTTAGCTGGTTAAGTTCTACATTATTTGGTTTCAGTAGTTGTTAGTGAGCATTGAAAATTTCTTTCGGTTATGCGGGTGTTGTACTAAATAGGATGCATGGAATGAATATTGATGTATGAATGACTCTCTCTTTGTAGAAGAAGCATATTCATCGAAATTGAAAATTTACAAGCATTGTTTTTGCATGATTTGAGTCAGAGTCCCATAAAATCTCATACATCAACACCCCTACCAAAGACTCTAATGACGTACACTTAAAATCTACCTAATAAAATCAATTAAAAACTCTTTCTAGAGTAAACATACATTAGTTTAGCTTGTGATCTTGGGTTAGGCAGTGTGAGTAAACTGCCCAAGATCATACACCAAAACTAGTGTCATTAAAGAGAGAAATCCTTCTGCACTCATACTACCGGGACCACTCCAGTAAAAGCGTAGCTAAATAGAAGACAACATCAGACTGTAAGTGAAGGTAGCCTGCCTTTGCTTACATTTCCTTTGGTTATTCTATGTATCGGGGACCCTTCAAGGATATCGGAGCTAAGTCAGGGACTCAGGTATCTTGCCCACACAGTGTATTGTCTACAACTATGTCCCCCTGGTAGTGTCTATGATCTAAGGTATCCTTAGTGGCCATACTTTTAGGGACTAACACAAGGTTACTTGGGTGGGCTGCCATGGTACCTAACATAGATGGACCTACTCTGTCTTCAGTTTTTGGGAGGGTGCTCGTCTTCATGAGAGTACATGGGCCCTCAATCTGAGGTTCGAGCAAAGCTCTAGAGTAACCATAATTTTACGTTTCGCACGCTCTCTCTATTATTCATTGTGATACTGGGTTTCATCCCCAGTGATCGGTGCTTATAAGACAGGGTCAGTTCCCTTTGCTTGTTGATTGATTTACGTAGTATATTTTTGATTTTGTAGGTGCTAGGGTGTGATCACTGAGACTTTAATAAACATCACTGTAAAATTTACTGATAAAAATTATCAGCCACTGTGGCTACATCTGGCCCTCATCGTCAATATAAATGATTGCTAGGACTTCCTCCACTCACTGTGGAGGATCCACCAAGCTCCAATGAACCAAATTCCCAGTCTTCACGAAATGAATCTTCGAGATCTCACACAGAATCAGTTTGGACATACAACAATTCAAGCTTACCAGAGGATTTCTTTACTGAAGGATTTCTTCCTCCATACAATCCTCCGATCACAAATCTGTTGGGTCCACTCTTGGTTCCCATTGCATCTGTACCTCCTTTGTCCTCAGTAGGAACACTTCCACCGATCCCATTGATGACTAACCGGTTGTGGGACATTTTGCACACTTTTGGTCTCCACCACTTCCACAGTCGACAGTCAATACCACACCTTTGATGGAAAATCCTACTATCCCATTTGTCTGAGGTTCAAACCCTATGGTGACACCATCCATGAGTGGAACCCAGTCTATTCCAGGTTTCCCACCTTTAGTTTCAAACCCTGTACCTTCGACAAGTGCTACGTATAGTTCTCCTTATAATGTTTAATATAGCACAGGTCCCTTCAAACAACAATATGGTTGGCATCCATTGTATAGTTCTAACCCCCAGATTCAAGTATTTGGGGGCAGTCACAATATGCATATACCAACCAGGAGCATAACAATTCCCCCTCCATTTTTAGGCATGCATGGTCCATCATTGATTGACAAGAACACTCTTATGCTAGTCAAGGACTTATGGTTAGTTCTGTGGCGAGCGGGAATCCTCAAGGAGGTCCCAATCAATCCATGGGGGCACCCTACTCACAAACTCAAATGAGTCAAGGGGGGTTTCTTATCCTGCAAGCACTTATATGCCCCAGCCTAACAATCCCTATGGAAATCCACATTACAATACCATACCCCAAGGCACCTACTATACCACACAACCTGTGTATAATATTGGGAACAACACGATCGGAGGGCTGCAAGGATCCTCAAATCATATGTCATCACCTTCGTCAGATTCGGGGGAATCAAACACTTTGAATTCCTTGGCAACACTTGATATCCCCAAGTTGTACAAACTTATGAATGACCCCATCTATCATAACTTACTTTGGCCACCATTCTCGCATAAAATACTGACAAACATCCCTAAGTTCGAAGGGAAACAAGGGGAGGATCTGGGTACACACATCATCACCTATCATCTATGGTGTGTTTCTAACCCCATGGTTGATGATAGGATTTGGTTACATCTTTTTCCCCACACCCTTCCTAGCAACGTAGCCAAGTGGTACATTCATTTACCATGCGCGTCAATCAATACCTTTGGCGCTCTAGCCATGGAATTCTTAGAGCACTTCCAACTACCCATCTACTATGATATTGGGACAAAACTCCTCACTTCATTACTTCAGGATAATGCCACCCACATCTCTGATCATATACATGGATGGAGACATAGGTGGAGGTTAGTCAAAGTTCCCTCCAAGACTATCTCTTAGCAGATTGGTTCTACAAGTCTCTACTCCCCCAAATCGCTATGGATTTTTAGGTTGTGTTATATTCTTTCCACGACTAGCCCACATAGTTAATCGGGGGTTAGAGGGGTGGAGGTCACAAAGGGTTTTAGGGGTACCCATAACCCCACTTTATGGGGTTCGGGGTAGAGCCCCGTAAAATTTTTGTTTTGGAACCTATGTTAGGTTGGGCGGACCTACCTATGGTTTTGTGCATGATTTTTGCACATTTTTTTGGACGCGATGGTTTTCAGTCCATGTTTTTGGACGCGATGGATTTTTGGTCCATGGTATTGGATGCTTTGGCATGTATAAATATGTATTGTAAAATTGAAAGGAATATAATGAAAAATCAAGCCGGTAGTCCCGATTTTGGGATCCAAGGGAGAATCTTTGTGTATATGTGTTTTGTGTGTTATGCTCTCACATTGTTTATTTTCTGTGTTTTAGAATTCGTATGCAAGTAATTTCTATATAGGGTTAAAACCTACATTTGGTATCAAAGTAGTTTTGGCTTCAAGGGGACGCCTTTATTGCTAAGGGGTTTCGCTCGAGTCTGTGGTAGACCATGTTTAGTGGGAGATCTATGAGATCAATTCTGGTGGTGAAAGAAGATGGCGAGCAGTGGAAAGATAGAGATCGATAAATTTAATGGTTAGAGTTTTGAGTTGTGGAAACTCAAGATGGAGGATTTGTTGGTGGATAAAGATTAGTGGATCGTGGTAGATCTAGGTACTAAAACAACAGGAGTGTCCAATGAAGAATGGAAGAAGTTGGATTGGAAGGCATAGAGCACAATATGATTGTGTGTCTCAAATTCAGTATTGTTGAATATATCTGGGGATGCTATGGCAAAGGCTTTATGGGACAAGTTAGGGACTTTGTACCAATCTAAGTCTCTAGTGAATAAACTGTTCCTGTGGAAAAAGCTATATAACCCGAGGATGAAAGATGGAGACTCAGTGATAGAGCATCTAAACACATTTAATACTATGGTAAGTTAGTTAGCATCTGTTGATATTAAAATTTCAGATGAAGATAAGTGCATCAGTTTGTTGTGTTCTCTACCAGATTCGTGGGATAGTCTAGTTATTGCAATAAGTATCAATGCAACTACCTTGCAGTTTGATGAAATAGTCTTAGCCTTGCTGACGAAGGAGATGAGATGGAAAAATATGGAGAGCCAAAATGGTGATGCCTTGTCTATACGAGGATGGTCCTAGAACAGAAACAAAAATAAGTCATCGAGTGGGAGATCTAAATCTAGAGGGAGATCTAAATCTCCAGGAAAACCTGTAAAGGTGGTGTGCTAGAAATGCAAAAAGGAAGGGCACTACAAAAGGGACCATAAATCTAAAGCTCCTGATAAAGGAAAGGGATCTGATGATGCTCCTTCTGCAAAGGTGAAAACCACCTCAGATGAAGGTGGGGATGTGTACATGGCTTCTTCAAGTACACATGTGGATCACGAGGCATGGTTAATTGACTCAGGTGCATCCTTTCACTTCACTCCCAATAGAGAGTGGTTCTGCAAGTATGAGAAATATGATGGTGGTGATGTCTTCTTAGGGGATGATAGTAAGGCTAGAATCATTAGTCGCAGAAAAGTAAAGTTGAAGCTATAAGGTGGAAGGGTTAGTACACTTCTGGGTGTTCTGTATATTCCTGCATTAGCGAGAAATCTAATTTCTGTTAGCAAGCTGGATGATGCAGGTGTAAAAATAGTGTTCGAGAAGGATACCTGCAAAATGGTTCGGGGAGCACTGGTATTGATGTGGGGAGTTCGGATTGGAACTCTGTACAAGTTGCAAGGTAGCATTGTTATTGATGAGTGCAACAGTTTTGTGGTTCCTAAAAGTGGAGCAAAAAATCTAATGGTCTCTAGAGAAAAGATCATGTTGTGGCATCAAAGGCTTGGACATATTGGAGAGAAGGGCCTTTGAATACTTCATGGTAAAGGTATGGTAGAAGGTATGAGTAATAGCTCTTTGGATTTTGATTTCTGTGAAAATTGTGTATATGGGAAGCAGAATCAGGTGAGCTTCCCCTCTGGCAGTAAGAGGGGGAAACAGATATTAGAGCTTGTGCACAGTGATGTGTTTGGACCTGTGAAGGTTCCATCATTGGGTAAGTCTATGTACTATGTATCATTTATAGATGACTTCTCAAGGAATACATGGATATATTTCTTTAAAAAGAAATCTGAAGTCTTTGACAAGTTTAAAGAATTCAAGGCTCTGGTGGAAAACCAGACAGAGAAGAAGATAAAGGTGCTAAGGATAGATAATGGTGGAGAGTTTTGCAACTAGGAATTTGAAGAATTCTATAAGAAGTGTGGTATATCATGGCAGAAGACTACTCCATATACACCTCAGTAAAATGGAGTTGCAGAAAGAATGAACAAGATGTTGATGGAAAGGGCAAGAATCATGCTCAGTGGTGCCAGGTTAGGACAGGCATTCTGGGCAGAGGCGGTGGATACTAAATGTTACCTGGTAAAAAATTCACCTTCCTCAGAATTGGAGGATAAGACTCCACAAGAGGTATGGACTAGTAAGAAACCCCCTCTTTCACATCTAAGGGTATTTGGATGTGATGCATATGTACATGTTCCAAAGGAGAAACGAACCAAGTTGGATAGTAAATCTGAAAAGTGCATCTTTATTGGGTATAAGGATGGTTTAAAGGGTTATAGGCTTTGGAACCCAGTAACAAGGAAGGTTGTGTACAACCAAGATGTTCTGCTCAAAGAGGTAAAAGATGTTATTACACTTGAAGTCCAACCAAAGGAACCTGAGAAGATAGAGTTTGAGCTAAAGGAGGAAGAATCAGACTCTACAGCAAAGGAGGAATCAGATAATGAAGAGCCACAAACTCTGGCTATGAGAAGATCAGTTCGAGAAAGAAGGCAGCCAGAAAGTTATAGTCCATCTGCTTTCTGTTCAAATTTTTCTTTGTTTGTTATTGATGATGATCCTAGAACTATAAAGGAAACAGTAGATTTAGAGGATGGAAAACTCTGGAAAGAGGCCATGGTTGATGAAATGGCATCTTTGCACAAAAATGAGGCTTGGGATCTGGTGGAGTTGCTGGCTATGAAACCCATTGGCAGCATATGGGTGTTAAAAAAGAAGACAAATGTAGAAGGAAAAGTGGAGAAATACAAAGCTCGTTTGGTAGCAAAAGGTTATTCCCAAGTGCCGGGAATTGATTTTGGTGATATTTTTTCTCCTGTTTCCAAGGTAACTTCTATTAGATTACTTTTATCTATTGTTGCTACTTTTGATTTTGAGGTAGAACAAATGGATGCGAAGACAACATTTCTTCATGGGGATCTAGAAGAGGAAATATACATGAAGCAACCTGAAGGATTTGTGGTGAAGGGTAAGGAAGAACTGGTATGCAAGTTAAAGAAGTCTTTGTATGGGTTAAAATAGTCAGCAAGGATGTGGTATCAGAAGTTTGATACATTTATATGAGGACTTGGCTTCACCAGAAGCAAAGCAGATCACTGTGTGTATTTTAAATTAATTGGTGACCGTATTATTTATCTGGTCTTGTATGTGGATGATATGTTTCTGGTTGGAAATGACAAAGAAATTATCCAAGATTTGAAGACCCAATTGTCCTCCAAATTTGACATGAAAGATCTTGATGTTGCAAACTATATTTTGGGCATGGAAATTAAAAGAGATCATACAAGGAGGAAGCTTTGGTTAAACTAGAGGAAGTATGTTGAGACAATATTTCAGAGGTTTAATATGCAGGATAGTAAACCAATGAAGGTTCCTATTCCTGTCGGTGTGAGGTTATCTGCTAAAGAGTGTCCCAAGACACAAGAAGAGGAAGAGGACATGTCCCGTGCTCCATATGCAAGTGCAGTTGACAGCCTGATGTATGCAATGGTCTGTACTAGACCAGAGATTGCACATGTAGTGGGAGTATTGAGTAGGTTTATGTTAAAACTAGGGAAGGAGCATTGGACAGCAGTGAAGTGGCTTTTAAGGTATTTGCGTGGCACTAGTAATTATGGGTTGTGCTACCAAGGAAGACCAGGATTGGACAAAGTGTTGGATATTCATAGCTTTTTTGATGTAGACTAGGCTGGAGATCTGCATCATAGAATATCTATAAGTGGGTATGTGTTTAACCTATTTGGAGGTGCAGTCAGTTGGATGAGTAAGAAAAAATCTGTAGTGGCACTATCAACTACAGAGGTTGAATACATGGTAGCCACTCATGCAAGAAAGGGAGCAGTTTGGTTGCAGAGATTGTGTTCAAGTATGGGGTTAGTACAGGGAGCTATAAGGATAGGCTGTGACAGCCAAAGTGCAATATTCTTGGCAAAGAACCCCACATATCATTCAAAGACAAAACACATTGATGTTCAATATCACTTTATGAGGGATATGATGGAAGACAAAAAGGCGTTGCTGGTAAAGGTGGACACTTTCAAGAATACTACAGACGCATTGACACAATATGTGAGCTCTGAGAAGTTCTCTTGGTGTAGAGAAACAATGGGCATTGTAGGGCTGGATAAATGACTAAGCTATCCTGTGGCCCCCTGTGCAAAGAAAACAAAAAGTGGGAGAATGTTGGGTTGTGTTATATTCTTTCCACAAATAGCCCACATAGTTAACCGGGGGTTATAGGGGTGGAGGTCAGAGGGGGTTTGAGGGGTACCCGTAACCCCACTTTATGGGGTCAAGGGCAGCACCCCAGAAAATTTTGGTTTTGAAACCTATGCTTTTGTGCATGATTTTCACACATGCTTTTTGGATGCGATGGTTTTCAGTCCATGGTTTTGGACATGATTGTCTTTCGGGCCATGGTATTAGATGCTTCGGCATGTATAAATATGTATTGTGGCATTGAAAAGAATATAATGAAAAATCAAGTTTGTAGTCCCGGTTTTGGGATCCAAGGGAAAATCTCTATGTATATGTGTTTTGTGTGTTATGCTCTCGCATTGTTTATTTTCTTTGGTTTAGAATTTATATGCAGGTAATTTCTATACAAGGTTAAAAGCTACAAGGATGTCACTGTACGTGGTGCGGTCACAGAAGACCAATCCCTTCATTGTTCCCATCATTTGGATCTGATATATTCGTATTCTGGCACTCTATATGATGTAATTCCCAATGACCCTTGCAACTCCAATACTCCCTCTACTCAACAACCCAGAGCACAAACCGCTGGGATTATCGGCACAACCTTCGAGGCTACTGTAAAAAAACTCAGTGGTCACATTTCCTAGATGTCAATGGACCCCTCTACCAAATTGATTGCTCTTCCTACCACCATGATCAACTCTGTGTAGTCTACACAAAAACCTGGTGCTAAGAACAAGAATAATAAGAAAAAGGCCACTCCTTCTGAAGAGCAGTCAACAAAGCAGCAAAACCAAAAGCAGAAGCTTGTTTTTCTCTTTGACGATGGAATGGATAAACTCGATAAATTCTCTTGCAAAATCTGTACTGAAGACCACATGACCTATCATTATTCGTGTCTTCAGGAATGCATAGAGTTCATTGCTAAAAAGGACACTGGCAGGACTGTTGTTGTCCTAAATAATCCTTTCCCTACTCAGCAGCAGCAACACCTTATTGAAAACCAACCCCATCCCCTAAAAGGGGTCAATGGTGGTTCGCAACATCCTTAAGCTGATGAAGGACCCTCTACCATTTACACCTTTGAAACAGTAGATCTACAAACCAGAGCCAAATCTTATGGAGCTCCTACCGCTCATGCAGAGGAACCCTCCTCAATTAAAAACCCACCACTGCCTAACAATCTTCATATCGAAAGGTTGTTTGATGACCTTGTGATTCACCCCCCTAAAGGGGCACTTTAACGCACAATGCATAATACATCTGCACATGCCACCCAAAACTACAACATTGTAGAAGACTTGGCACAAGTGTCGTCAGCTATGTCAGCGCTCGAAGTATTACAAACATGTCCAGCACAAAGGAAAGCTCTACTTTCAGCCATTGGTGCTATCGACCCTCAAGATTCCATGCTTGCAATTTTTGACATGGAAAAATGTAAACCTTCCCTTTCTCACCAGCTTCCGTTTGAGGGGAAAATCTTTTAGAAAGGTAAAGGTATACATAGAACTGTCATTGAGAAAGGTGCTTCTACCTGCGTAAAGTCAGCTTCATGTTGGCACACTTTGAGTTCTCCAACCCTATCCCCAACATAAAATTCCCTTAAAGCTTTTGATGGCCACACTTTCATCCTAAAAGGTTACCTTGCTAACTATCCCATCACTCTGAGTGGGAAAATGGTAACGGTGGATATAGAAGTCGTGGATCATAAGCTCGACCATAATATGATTTTGGGCTATAGTTGCACTTATGTTATGAATGCCATTGTGTCTTTAGTCCTCTGCATCATCCTATTTCTATTGGATGGAAGGATAGTCAAAGTGGACCAGTTGTCCTTTTGCACCCCAGATTACTCCCCGTTACCTAATGGTTGTGTACCCTAAGTGTGTGGTGTACCTAACTCTTACGTTAGTATCAGTATCGGTCTACTGAAGGGCTCTTCCCTGATGGGTTGTTTCCCTCTTCTGCCACTAGCAGTTCCACAAATAGTCAATATGGTTTCAAACATTCCTCACGAACCGATTGATCCTTGGATCCTACTAGCCCTTTCAAACATTGACACTTATGGATAACAAATGCCACTATCACTAGCTGAATTTTCCTACGAGGCCATTCAATCTGCGTCTGAGTCTCCAGTCACTTTGGTCACGACCAACAGTACCGCTTCCCCTCCCATAATAGCTCCTGCTTTTGATCCCCTCAATTAGCTCCTACCCACAGACGAAGCTATTAGAGAGATCATGAATTTAGAAGAGCGACCTTGTGAGGACTCACACCATTGTGTTTCAATATATGATTCTTACATGATGCCTCTTCAAATCCTATCAACTGACACACCTGAAAATATTTCCTCACCATATATGACTATCCAAACTTTGGATTCGGAAGGAAACACGAGATACAGATTGAAGCCAATTGCAATCTTGAGGAAATTGCTAGATTCACCTACCCTTTTAAGGACTTCAACGATGTTTTCCCTTGGTATTATGAAGAAATGCATGGCATAGACCCTTCTAATATCAAGCATGAGATCAAGAAGTATCAGGCATTCTTTTTATGCCATTTTTCTTGCTCGTTAATCTGAAAAATCCTTGAGTCTCCTTCTTCGGGATTGTTAAACTACCATGAAGCACATCGAGCATTATTTTTATGGTATTTTTCTTGCTTGTTAATCTAAAAAATCCTCGAGTCTCCTTCTTTAGGCTCATTAAACTACCACGAAGAAGAGCGAGCATTACTTTTATGTTATATTTCTTGCTCGTTAATCTAAAAAACCTCGACTCTCCTTGTTTGGGCTCATTAAACTACTACAAAGAAGCTATGAACGCGTTCTTTTATGGGATCTTTTCTCACTCTTTTAACTGAAAAATCCCCAATTTTTTCATCATTGGGCTTGTTAAACACCTAGAATGACGGTCTGAATAACTCTTTTTTGCTCTTTTTCTAGCTCATTAAACTGAAAAAGATCACTTGAGCATTCTTTTTAGGTGCTTTTTTCTCGCTCATAAAACTGAAAAAATCCCGAGTTCCTTCTTCAGACTCGTTAAAAACTTATGAAGAAGTTCTGAGCATTGTTTTAGGTACTTTTCTCACTCGTTAAACTAAAAAATCCTAAGTTTTTGTCACCCAGCTCATTCAAAATCTACAGCAACAACAAGAGCACTTGGTTTTTTGGGACCATTTCTCTCTCTTAAATCAAAAAATCCCTGAGTTTTTTTCCTTATTCGGGCTTGTTAAATCTACGAAGAAGGAATGAGCAGCTCTTTTACCTCTTTTTCCTTGCTCACTAAACTAAAAAAGATACTTAGAGTTTTCTTCATTTGACTCGTTAAACTTCGATGAAGGTATTGAGTTTGTTGTCACATGAGTCATTAAAAATTCACGGCAAATATCAAGTTTAGTCCATCTCCTTGCACTCGTAACAAAATGAGGTCAACATCTATTGAGCATAGGTTTCTCTTTATCCGGACTTAGTAGATTAACTCACAAAAAGGTAATCGATCCAGGTATACTATTAGACCTTTGTCACACCCGGTTAACAACTATGACGAAGGGACCACCATGGAATAATTCTTTATGATCTTTCCAGACTCTCTAAATTTGAAACGATCACCAATTTATCTCGTCCAAAATCATTAAATTACACAGATGTGAAGTAGAGTCGCTCTTTTTACGATCCTTTTCAGACTCTTTAAACATGAAAAGGTCAACATGTTTCCCTGTTTGGACTCATTAAACTAATTAGATAGGGCATAGAGTCGCTCTTTTCGTGGTCCTTTTTAGACTCCTAAAATATCAAAAGATTGATGAGTTTTCCTATTTGGACTCACTAAACTAATCCGATAGGGCATAGAGTCACTCTTTTTGTGGTTGTTTTTAGATTCCTAAAATATGAAAAGATCAATGAGTTTACCCGTCTGGACTCACAAAACTAATCAGATGGGGAAAGTGGACAATACAACTATGTTCAGTATTTGAAAGCGTGTTTTGGAAGCATTCGTTCCATTGAACATGGCACTCCCTTTGATAAACCTTCCTTGTGACGGCCTCTCAATATGAATCTTACCATCCTAAGAGTTTAACCTATATATCCTGATGTTCTTGCAGCTCTGTCTCCTAACACTCTTTAGTGTTCATGAGTCTAGTGCTACATGGTTAAAATCATTTTCATGCCTTCTATTGTTCAAGGGAAAACCTTTTTTCTTCTGTTTCCTCCATCAATGCATCAAGCATATCCTTCCATCATGCCCTCTATCACTTTGAACCAATGTTCAAAAGATTACTCAAAAAACAATCATCCTTGTCTCATTTCATGTCGACTGATGTAGAACACCTTATTTCCTACCTTTCGTCAGGTATCTTCCTATCAACTTCAACACTCTATCTAGGAAGAAGGCCCAGAAACACTTCAGTGCCTTGGTACTTGCAGACATCAGTGGCAGGTCACCTTGTGTTTGATGATGCATTCTCATTATTGGCTCCTAGTAAAATGATTCTATGAGTGTTCGATGACAAAAACATTTTTCACACTCACTAGATTGTACTATGCATCTTGGAGACCATCACCATTATTGGTGGCCTTCCTTGCATCTGTTAATGGTCTCCATTATTGACTAGTAATCAGACGATTTTGTGCATGTTTGACATAAACGCATATATTCACATGTATCTATCTATGTTATTCGGTGAAGCAGAAATCAAGACCTTGGGTAGAGGCTTACATCACTCAGCCTTGTTTCCTCTCCTAAGTTGCGTATATTGTTTTTTGGAGACATCTCATCAGAATGATCCTATTATGACACTAGTTCCTCATTGTGCTTATCAGCGGCAAACATTGTCATATCTCTTTTATGAGAAAATCACTTTGACATAACTACTAAGCGTGGGAATACCTAACTCAAGATATGATTTTAGTTGTTTTATATATGTGTTGTATCAGGTTTCCCATATTGCCCAAAGCTCCGAACCTCTCTCTATTTTCGTCAACAAGGAACAGAACAGTTAAGTATAAAGTATTTTAGCCATCTTCGCAACCTCTGATCTCACACTTTACGGGACATATGTTATACAGTAAAATGACCTCCTCGTTAGCTTAGAGGGGAAAGACATGATGACTGAAGCAATGACCAAGGGCAGAAGCCTTGTTTCCAAGTTAACGCTGCCTATACACTAGCAACCTACTTTATAAAGCTTCTCAACAAGCTTAAGGGTGCGTTAGTGACCTAAGTAACTCTACTTGTTACCTCAGGAACAAGGTTAATAAACCCTAATGAGTTTCTATGGATCAAAGGAGCAGATTGACTAAGAAATATCCTTATATTCTCTCCTAAATCAACCCAGAAAAGCAAGGAAACACCAAAGTTTGACCTATTTAGGGGATTACTAATCCTAATGGAGTATGCAAATTGGAATGAGATCAAAATAATGACAACATCATTTCTTTTACCTAAGGAAACTCATGGAGAAACTTGGCAACCCTAACCTCACATGCTACATAAGTAGAGCTAGGGCTATTGTGAAAGGGGTCAGATCATTTGAAAGGATAGATTACTTGATTGTTGAGTAGAGTCTCAAACTTAAGCATAAGAAGTTGGTAATAAGGGCGAGAGAGAGAGGAGTTGGAGGGGTAATGTAAGGCTGATATAACCAATAGTTGTAATCACTCTTTCAACATTAATATAGAACTTCTGTTGTACTGTCCACTCCATGGTGTTGGTACTATAATTCATTTATATGTTTATTCAATGTATTTTAGCATGAGTAGGTTAGTTATGTGCAACTAGATGTATTTTTTATATTCATGCATTGATTATCAAGTTTTTATGCTATGATTACGATTGTCTTTTCTATGTGCAGGACTTGATCTGGATCCATCTCAGGGGACTTCGCTTAGCTGCATTGTGCTCTCCAGCAAATCTACAAGAATGATTGAGGTAATGAATCCCTCCCACTTTGATAGTTAGTTGTTGAATATGGACATCCATGTATCTTTGTAACAACTGGAGATAATCTTAGAGTCTGCCAAGGGTCTCGAGAAGACCCTTGAGGGTTCCTTCATCTTCCATACATCGTGCATTAATCCCTATAGCATCCCTATGAACACATCAATTATATGCTCCTCTAGAATATCTTTTACCCTTATATTCAATTTTTGGAATTCCTCAATGTGCTCCACCATTAAACCCTTTTGTTTGATATTTATCAGCTGGCTAAAGAAGGTGTTGCTTTTTGTATCCTCATAATGCGTTATCATTTCCTCTATAAAAATTGACCAAGTGATTGTGTTCTAAATATAAAGTTTCAATGCATACCTTTTGTGTGTTTTTCACATTATGGAGATTGAAATATTACTCCATCTGTAGTATCCGTGTTATGGGATCCTTTCCATCAAACATCCTCATATTGATCTTTGGAACATGGTGGGTCTTCAATCCAACATTAGATTATATGGAATCATGATTAACATTTCTTCTTTTCTCATCATGAGTTTCCACTACTACCCTTTTGCCATTAGGAAGCATTTCTTGAAGCAACTTTACCAAATCTCTTTTCAAACTTTCCATGTCTTTCTTCAAATCTTCAATGTTTACTTCTAAACCATCCATATTAGATTCCACATCATCAATATTAAATTCCACACCATTCATCTTAGCTTCCATGCCATTCATCTTAACTTCCAAGCCTTTCTTTAAACCATCCATCTTATCTTCTGTTACTTTTTGTGAGAATGAAATTTGTTCCACTTTGTCTCGTAATTTTGATATATCATGTTGCAATTCTTCCTTTTCTTCATGAGTTATGGTAGATCTTTCTAGTTTCTTACTAGGTGTTTTAGTTTCATTTGTTCGGGGAATAAATTAATGATAATTATGCTTCACCATGTCCTTTGAATTACTTAAAACTAATTTTTCAAACCAAACTTATGCAAAAGTTTAAAAAGGCCACACACCGTTTTTCCCCTTGTAGGTGCTTGATATTGAATCTATTGTGTCTCTGTAATTTCAGATCTCCAAGGTCTGAAATTTCGTCTTCTGGTATCTCTCTAAGTCCTCTTTCCAACCCCATAAGTCAGATCAATATTGGATTATCCAAGGAAGTGTTATTCCAAATATCCCATGATGGCCTAATTATATACTGGTTTAGTAAAGCGAACTTGTACGATGTGCCACATGTCATTGTTTTGACCTCCAGGCCTAGAAATGATAAAAATAAAACTACAATCTATCCATTATCTGTAACTTTTTACAAAATTTTAATCTGAGGCTCGGAGAGAAATTTATGACTATTTTTCCAGGTCACATGTTCGAGATATAATAAGGGAGCCTGCCAAAACCCTAACTTCCTTGGATCATATCTGAGAAAATATAGTGAGACAAGATTTGAAATTTGTACCCAATGTTCATCCATATTTCAGCTCAAATAGGTTTTAATTTAAGCTTTTGACACTTCATAGAAAAAATTTATGCCGAAAATTATATGATGGTCTGTTTGAAGTAGAGAAACCCTAAAATGCAAAGCTCTAATACCAAATGTTATGCAACCAACTAACAGAATAGAAGAAAAGATATATCAACAACTTCAAAATCGGCCTGTTCAAGGGGGGAACCTCTTTTATATTACACAAATGAACAATTCTTGGATGATGCAAATGACAAGAGCTCATTTCTATATATAGGAGTCTAAGGGATCCAAATACAATCAGAGCCTACACAACAATAATATTGTAGGGGCACAATAATAACAATAGTGGGATTCTATGTGGCACAATAATAACAACATGGGGACTATATGGCACAATAATACAATAATGGGTTTTCATTAATAACAATAAGGGGTTCCACTAGTAGTATAGGGACCTGAAAAAGTTACATGAGGTAGATGCTCTCGTGGCCTTACATCCTTCATAACTATGGAGATATACTAAGAGTATGCTTTATCTTATTCACACTATATGTAATTCTAATAGGGGAAACAAATATTTATAAGCAATTACACAAAAACAAAAGGAAAGAAAAGGGGTATAAGAAATATGCCTAGCTATTTCCATGAAATAGTTTATGTTATTCCTATTTTAGATTCTACAAAGTCTAGTTCCTTGAAAGTTCTTGATCTAGACATGTTAAAGCAGAATAAAGTAGAACAAAGGAGAACTATTACAAATAATATTGTTATATAGGTTACTGTTAAAATAGAAATCTCACATCCTATTATAAATGTAGGGAAAAAACAAAAAATAAAACTAAACATTAAAATCTCATAGGGATGTCTAATAAATGGAATATCATAAGTTAGTTGGAGGAACTAGTAAGAAGTTGGGGATAGTAAAATTGTTCCACTAACTATTAAGATAGTATAACCCATGAACTACATGAATTCATATGGGTGATCAACAAAGTAAACATACCCAATTTCAATTATGTACATATCATAGAACATGATTAAGAAACATAAGCCAACAATAATCAAGTCTCTATGAAGATGCAATTGTTGCCTATATTAAAGGAAAATAGGGGTACATGATTACCAAACTCAAAACCATTAAAGAAGGAGACACTAGAGTATTAATAAAACACACAAATTTCCCATCTCTCACAAGAATATGAACAATAAAAAATAAGAAATATTTATATTAGTGCTACCCGATTTCATACAAATGTAAAGGTGTATACAGAACTTAAAAAAAAAAAAAAAACTACTATATATCCATGTTAAATTTCCAAATTTAATCACATAGTCTCACCCAGATCTGGAGCTAAGCTAAATCTTGTATAACCAGTGTCTAATAGGCCAATCCAGGCCATAAATAGAATTATTTGAGAGGATTATAAATAATTTTCCCAAGCAACATAAAACCCTAGACAGGGTTTGGACGACTGAGGCCATGAATGACCAGCACCATGGCATAGGACAAACTGGGTCTAGTCTAGTACGATGTCAACCTAGAAGAGAGAAGGTGGCACCAACAATTAACTCTAGATCAAGATAAACGCAATTTGTAGAGTAATAACTCAGGGATAATTTCTTACCTGTAACCCACATAACAAACATAACTTAGACTTCGAGCATTTAAGAAAAAAAAAATTGTAAAATCCTAGAGATAAAAACAAATTTAAAGAAAAAGGGAAATTACCTGTTGGGGTGATAGTCGGTCGTTATGGAGTAGAATAGTGTGACTGTGGTTTCCTTTATCAAATGGCTATTAGAGTTGAGGATATTTTGTCTCATCCTAAACTAGACTTGAATGATGATAACTATCATATTGTTAGTGTAAAAAAAATTACTTGGCCTATGGCCTGACACCGCCTTATTATAATTACTATTACTTATTGTACATGGAATCATTACTGACTAGAAAATTAGAGCTAGAGGAAGAATAGTCCTACTTTTCACAAGGTTTTCAAGAAAATGTTAGAACATACAAACCTAGTTCGCAGAGATTATAGACAAAAAAATTGTATAAATGTGAAAAGGGAACCAGAAATCGCCTATTATAGAGAAGGACAAGAACATTCCTACAAGGGTCACATATATATTAACTATTAGTACTATAATAATATGTAGTATTGGTAATTATATATATATATGAGGCAGAGAAAGGAAAGAGAGGAGAGGGATTACTTAACTAAGTAGCTAGGAAACATGAAATCCAAATAAATGAAATAGGAAGTATCAGAAGAAACTAATTACTGTAATATGCCCTAGTAGAAGAAGAAGGAACTTTTCCACCAATACCTCCTGAAAGTTGCATCACTAGGTGTGCTCTGTTCAAAATTGGTATGGCGTCAACAAGAACCCCACATGAAATTGAGATGAAACAACTATAAGAGTAAAGAATTCAAATGAGAACATGCGAAACTATTGTTACCTAAAGGAGTCATTGTTCAGTAATCACCTTGGAAAAATGTGGTGTCAGGTTGAGTCTACATACTTCACTAGCAAGAAAGAGACCTGGAAGTGGAGTCAAAAATAAAGAAAAGGTAATTATCTAATTAACCTTAGCCCGGCTTAATCCATAGGAACACATATAATAGGTCACACGTTAAATGGAACCCCTCTAACTTATCGAGGCACCATCGAAACTTCGACGGGAGGTAAGGGAAGGGAGGAGTCAAATGCCACCAAAGCCTTGTATCAGGCCACAAGTGTCTAGAACCTCTACCTCCCTCTGTGCCCTAACACCATTCAATAAAAACTAAAAGAGAATCAAAGAAAAAAAATTATTTGCTAATTCCAAGTTGAGGGTTGGGGTTTATGAAATTCATTCTCCAACCTTAGATTTCACAAACAGAATATAGACCATTCACTGGGCTAGGCGCTCAATTCCCATATGGTCTTCACATGGAGTAGGGTTGCGTGGTGGTGGCCTATGCATCACCCACTCCCAAGGTGCTTTTAAATTACATAGGAAAATATTAAGAAATAAGATCAAGAGTAGTTGAGATAAAGGAAATTATAGCCCTTTTCATAGCCAACTATGTACTGAGACCTATGTTTAAGGTGCAAAGACAGTCTTGATAAACAAAAATATATAAATTATACCATAATATTTTAAATCAAAACCACACAATCGGACCACGCACATGATTTCACCAAGTCAACCTTTAACAACCTTATTCTAACATCAAAAATAGAAATATGGTTATTGTATGACTACTTGAGTATGGGGAAGAGTGGAATACTACTAGCTAAATAATAGGTTGAACCCAGCTCAATATATAACATATTGAGAAATAGTGAGTGTATCAAATTACTTCAACATGGAGTAAATTTTTGCAAAGAGTGATAAACAATCATATGATGGTATAAGAAAGAATATGTATATATACGAAACAAATTAAAATTTTAAAACCTAGTCAAAAGATGGGTATGTTACAAACCCATAGGAAGGGGGTTAGCGATTATGAAACTCTAGCTCTCAATGTATAGTTATGGGAATGAGACTTAAAATTATTTACTTCTTGTCTTGTATAATTTACCTTAGACTTGGAGTGACCTTTGCCACCACACCTGTCTCGCGGAGATAAACTTGGTGATGTGAAATATTATCTTGATAGGACCTTCGGATTAGGAGATATTGCATCTCAAGGAATAGACTAATTTCTTGAACCTCTTTCCCCTCTACCACATGGCACTCTACCAAATTTCCAAGCATCAATCATGTGTGTGGAGCAGTTGGAGCTAATCTAACTAACTTGACACGTTCTCACTTCTCTCGATCTGACCCCTCATCTCCAACCTTATCATATTCCATCTTATAATCATGCCTGACAAACCTCCTCACCATAGCTTTAATTCCTACCTCCGACCTTGTTTAGTACCTGACCTCTGAGGGTCTTTCTCTCTGTCCTTTTGTATAGTCGAGGTTGGTTGTCTTCTCCTGAGGTAGTATTCTTCCACACCCGTTCCAACGTTTGACCTCTCACCTGAGCTTAATATCCTTACTTCACATGGGGTTTATTTCTGACAAACCACTATGTTGTGTGACCTCAAAAAACATTCTGATGTTGGCATGCATAAGGTCCATTTTCTGACCAACCACTTCCCTATGACGTATCAACAACTAGTCACAAGTCCTTATTCATAAGGTTTACCTCTCTGGGTAGGATAAGGTGTACACAATATACATTATAATGTTAGATCACTCCTTTATGCACCACATTGAAGTGGCTCTTTGCTCTCTTCTTTCACCATGAATAAAATGAAGGATCCCTTCCTTCCCATCTCCAATGCATTAGAGGAAGGTCTTTATAGTCATCGCGAAAATAGGTCACAGCTCTACATTGATTGTCTCAAGCTTGTTTCCTCAACCATGGCTCTTCCTAAGAGGTTCTGCAGACACCTAGATTGACGTCAATGCTCATACCAACAAATTTGGATATTTGAGATGTTTTACAACACTAACCATCCTAAGATAAGGTACTATATTTCTCAATATGTTTCAACCCCTCCTACTTTCCATGAACTCGAACAGCGAGCTCCAAGCATGTGGACTCTGGAATTCCAACAACCATTATTCCACATGATTTTGGTGTGAACTCCTGAATGGGTTACACCTCTCTTGTGATAGACCATTTGTGTTAGGAACCTTCTCGAGCCTGCAAGAATATCCATGTCGTTGTGTAAAACCTTCCTATGGTTGACCGCCAATGCGAGGATGCTAGTAGTAGATACCTAGTCTGCTTAAAATGTAATGCTAGTTAAGTCCTCCTGCAAGGGCCTCGAGCTACCCTCACACATAGAAGAAGAAATAAATTTATCAATGGCCACGCGCATTCTCTGTACAATAACATAGGCTAGAAGCGGAGACATCAAGAGTTGACAGGAACACTCAGACCCTTCCCATACAAGTGGTCTACATATAACCTTTTACGTTAATAAAAGGGTCTCTCACACCTATCTTTTGTTTTAAGGTTTCATCCAGACTCTTGTGGCCTTCACCATGGCCCGTAAGTTGACCTTGTACTTATCTAGATTTAATTAATGTGTTTGTTTTTAGTAAATTTAAGCATGTCAATTAGAATGGTGTTCAGCTTAGGGTTACTTCTTAGTCTTTATTATCATGTGTTGCATTATATTCTTTTTGCATCAAATTATTTATGATAAACAATAGAAAATCATTGAGACAATACTCTACTTCCATCTCATAAGCTTGTTCTCACTTTCTTGCTGTCATTTTAATAAAAAATTAACACCTTTCATTTAGATTTACTATTTCTTGTCCCGAGTTTTAAACAAAATTTATCAAGTTTCCTTCTTTCTACTTCCTATTTTTCAATATGTTCTTCACGCTCTGTTTACAATGGTTCTTCGAAATTTAAATTTTCAATATTGCATCTCTTGTTACATCTTCAACAAGTTCTACTCTTTATGCTCACTAACTTTATACTTCAAGTGAATTTCAATACTAAATAAGTTTAAATACATACAATCAGGCTTCCCTATTACAAATACAAAAAGAACGATCATTTACGCAGTTTAACATAAGCAATAGAAAAACGCTTTATACATGTTGGCATTATAACGCAGGTTTGGTGCTATGACACAGGTATTGTCCTTGATGGCAACACACTCAGATGACAGATCATAGTTCAGGATCACATAATGAAAGAAAAAGAGGTATACGCAAGTTCCTCTTGACCAAACCACATATATACGCGAGTTCAAAGACCAAAAGGTGTGTATGCGTATACACGCACTTTCACACAAGGAAAAGTGTGTACATGTTGGAAAACTTGGTTTTGGTCCGTGGTATTTGGTCCTTGGTATTTTGACCCATGGTATTGGTCTAAGGTATCTTGTCCGAAGTGTTGACCCCAGGTATTTGGTCCAAGGTATTGGTTCTAAGTGGTTTTGGACCATGGTATTGAGTAAATCCTAAGACTATAAAAGGAGGAGGATATCATTGGGCAAGGGAACTCAAGTATTGAATCTCTAATGAATAGCAAGATCTAGAATACTGGTCATTGGGTTATGGTGCATAGCTAGATCTGAATCAAGGGGGAACCTAAGCACTTGAAGAAGGATAAGCTCTATTGATGGGTCAAGATATTTAGGCTTGAAGAGAAGTATCTTTGTGTGGTTTTAATCTTTTATAATTAGTGCATGTCTTAATATGTAAATATGATGATCTGGGTATGACTGATGTTTGAATAGTTGTAAAGGTTAAATCATCTTTTACATATCTGTACGCAGGTTCAGTATAGCAATGGCGCGTATACACACTGGGCCGGCATTTCAAAACAGCATATACAAGAGCTAAGGGGTTGTAACTCCCTTCTAGGAAAACCTGGAAAATGAGAGAAGATGGTAGCCTTCTGCAGGTAGAAGCCTGTGTACTAGTATAAGGCCGCACCAGTGCAAAATTTGTAAAAATAAGTTTCTTATTAAAGAAAGATAGAGACGATTGCAGCAGGTGGTTTTCACCCACTTTGGTTTCCACCTTATATCTTGTGTTCATGTGTGTGATTGCCTGTTCTATTTACTACACCTGATTACTGGTTATATGGTTCTAATACACAGATTAACGATCAACTTACTAAATTATAAGTTTGCAATGTATACGCTGGTTTCTCTAAACACAGTTGCGTATACACATAAGTTTCATTACTAGAAGTAGCATATATAAATCTTTTTATGGAAATGAAATATTGTTAAATTCCTAATACTGATTCACCCCCCCTCTCAGTATTATTTCAACAATACAGTCCACAGAAACATAACAAAAGTTCTCATTTAAGTGCATTGTTGGGTCCGTAAAATAGTAAATCAGTGCAAGTAATATCCAACAAAAATATGAAAATTTGACATGGTTGTGTTTTCATTAACAATCCAAATTCGTATCATAGTGATCTGTAAAATATCTATGCAAAGGTTAAACAAGCATGACATTTGCGACAATGTCCATCAAAACAATTCTTGAAGCCTCAAAGGCTAAATCAGGTTATCCATAGGCAGTAGTGCTATATCACCAATATAATTTGTATTTGGAGAAAGTAAGAAAACATTTACATTCTCAATAACATCATTGAAACCTTCAACTGACTGCACATGGAACCGAAATATTTTTGAAAGGAGACACCATCGTCAATTGTCGTTGTGCATAATCGAGTCACCATATCATATATTTTTAGTTGCACTTCCATGAAACACAACATAAGTACTTTTCCTTCAACTAAATGAAAAGGTATGTAGCATGGGAATTTACTATTTATATCCATTGAGATAGTATGAAGCAATCTCAATCTGAAACACGAAACATTTTCAAAATATTCTAATCTTTGTTCAATTGAAGCATGGCCAAATTCAAAATTTTCTATCTCTTCAAGCGACCAAACAAACGTTGAACCATTTTTTACAAGAGAAACTACTTAATTCCCATACAATCCTAATGTCATACATTGTATGTCAAGGATAAGAACAAATGAAAAACCACACTCATGTTTTATAACATCCATCCAATAGATAGTGTAGGCATACAAAGGGTAATCATCACAATTTGTGTTTAAATATGACCAAAAAAAAATTCCTTTCTGAAAGATAGCATCCTTTGGGGGCATTACCCCACCAAAAGGATGATTTGTCCTTCTCCAAACAATGTATCAACTTGTGCAAATAAAATTAATTGATTCCATGTCTTTGCACACATGTTTCAGCATAACCCAATAATATTTTCGTGGACTAAATTTCTCCATCAAAGAGAAGAATCCCCAGTCTCCAATAGTAATGCTTCCAATATCTGTAAAGGTATCTATAAAATGGTTTACTATGAGATAATTCTTAGAATGTAAAGAGCTTCCAATTGTAGTGAACACAATCATCGATCCAACTATACATTGAATTTTGTATCCAAAGTGTAAAAAATGAAAAACCAACTAAGATATTTAACCTTTCTCTTTAAGGTAAGATCCAACAAAGCATGTATCCTTGACATCAGCTGGAAAATAAATAAATCCAAATAATTTGTTGGCACATTGATTGCAAGAACTGAGAAAATTTGGGTTTTCCAACAAAATAATCCATTGTTTACAAACCAACCAAAATTTTGTCAGCACCGATGAAGGAAGCCAATGAAATATAAGCTCAAGAATCTCAAATGGTAGAAACTTCCAAGTACTTGGATCCATTAGAAAGGCAACAACTTTCCTGAGAGAAAACCAAATATTGTATGTTACGCTGCAAAGGATAAATCCTTAAAAAATACCAATCTTATTAAATATGCAAATTATCATATTAAACATGCTAAAAAAAATCCTTTGCAAACATTTATTAAAAAAATTATACATATTTTTTATATAACATTAATTTAAGAAAATTTCAAAATAAATTGCATTCTTGAAAAAAAATATGACTTTTCTTTTAAAAATCACTTCAACTAATAATCCTCGCAAAATAACACTACCGAAAAAAAAAATAAAAAAAAAAAATAATAATAAATAAATAAATTTAAAGAAAACAATTTATGTGAGTATGCGTACTATGTTGTACATTGGGATCGAGGCCCACCTCTAACTAAATTCTTCACAACACCATCCCAACTTCGGACTATTCGACTAACTTCAACTTCGACTACCAATACAATATTTTTTTTTAATCAATTTCCATGTGAACACTCACTTTATCTTACTTTCATCTTATTAAACATGTAAATTACGATATTAAACATATTAAAAATATCCTTCGCAAACATTTGTTAAAAAAAATAAAAAATAAAAAATGAAATATCATCATTTAAAAAATTGCATTTTGAAAGAAAATATCATTTTTCTTTTAAAACATCATTTCAACTAAGAATTGTTTGAAAATAACATTACCAAAAAAATAATACAAAAAAAAAAAAAAAATTCATGCAAGTATGCCCACTACATTGTATGATGGAATCAAGGTTCCCCTAACAACTAACTTCTTCACAACACCATCCCGACTTTCGACTACCCGACTGACTTCAACTCTGACTACCAATACAATATTATTTTTTATCAATTTTTATGCCAAAAATCACTTTCTCTTACTTTCATCTTATTAAACATGCTAAAAATATCCTTTGCAAACATTTTTTTTTAAATAACATTATTTTAAGACAATTTAAAAAAAAATTGCATTTTGAAAAAACTATCATTTTTCTTTTAAAACATCATTCAACTAACAATTCTTGGAGAATAATATTACCAAATATATATATATATATATATATATATATATGTATATGTATATGTATATGTATATGTATATGTATATGTATATGTATATGTATATGTATATGTATATGTATATGTATATGTATATGTATATGTATATGTATATATATATATATATATATATATATATATATATATATATATATATATATATATATATATATATATATATATTAAAACAAAAATTATGTGAATACGTTGTATGTCGGGGTTGGGGTCACCTCTCCAACTAACTTTTGTGCAACACCATCATGACTTCCGACTACTCAACTAAATTCATCTCCGACTACCACTACAATATTGTTTTTATCAATTTTCATGCCAACAATAACTTTCTCTTACTTCCCTTTTTCTTGACCTTCCCACTCCCGACATTCTCACTATGCGCAGCATGTTGTACATCCGGGTTGGGGTCACCACTACAACTAACTTGTATGCAATATCATCCTACTTTATGACTATCCAAATAACTTCAAATCCAACTATGATTAAAATATTGTTTCTATCTATTTCCCTCCTAACAATCACTTTCTTATACTTTCCTTTTATTTCATTATAATAGTAAGTCACAACTTGCAATCACATATATTTCAATTAAATCTTCCCCAATGTCCATTCATCTGACCTCACCTCCATGTGCATATATTGTTGTTCGTGCATAGCCTTTTAACAAAAAAAATTCTTTCCTCTATGTTTTTTCTATTTCATTATATCTTCTTCACAACATCTTTACATTGCTTCTATGAAACGTTTATCCGATTACAAAGAAAGAACTTCAATTTCATGTTATCACTTGTAATTTCTACTTAACATGCAATATGCTAAAGAATATTGTTACCAAAGTCCATATTCGTTTAAAAAACCTAAATTCTTTTTTTTTATTTCTATGACATTAGATGAGAAATAATTCATAACAATTTCTATATCAAAACATACAACTCTGTGTTCTCTTACTTGGTAGCTTACAAACCACCCCAAATTTCTATTAGAATATTCACTAGAAACTTGATAAGATCATCAGTGCGTTTTTACATCTTGTTAGGTCCCTATAATACTAGTGATTCCCCCATTACTATTGTCATTGTATTCCTTATTATTATTGTTGTGCCCCTATTGTCCCCAGATTGTTATTAGTGTGCCCCATAGAAGCCCACTATTGTTATTGTTGTGCCCTCATATTATTAATCTTATGTCGGCTTCAATTATATTGTGACTGCTTAGACTCCTATATATAGAAAGAAGGTTTTCCCATTTGTATCATCCAATAATTTTTCATTTGTGTAATGTAAAGTAGGTTTCCCTCTCAAAGATGTTGATTTTGAAGTCGTTGATCTATCTTTTCTTCTATTTTATGATCTCGTTGCATAACATTTGGTATCAGAGCTTTGGATTCTAGGGTTTCACTACTCTAAACAATTCATCGTGGAATTTTCACTATATATTTTTTCTAAGACATTTCAGAAGCTCAAATTAAAACCTATTTGATTCGAAATCTTGATGAACCTCGAGTCCCAATTTCAATTTTTTTTCGCTATTTTTTCGGAGATATGACCTAAGGAAGTTAGGTTTTTTGTAGGCTCCCGAATTACATCCCAAACAGGTGACCTTGGGAAAATATTCATAACTTTCTCGTTGAGCATTGGATTGAAATTTCGTAAGAAGTTTCAAAAATAGTACTGACTTTAGTTTTTTGTGTATCATTTTTAGGTATGAAGGTCGAAACAATGACACATGGAACTTCTTACAAGTTCAATCTATTGAAAAAGTATATAGTTGGGTCAACTTGGGAGATTGGGCATAACTCTTTCTTGGAGAATCCAATTTCAATTGGATTGGTGGCGTCGGAAAGAGAACACAGAGGGCTACCAACAAGTCACAATTTCAAACCTTGGAGATCCGAAATTTCAGAAATACAATAGATTCAATATCAATCTCCTACAAAGCAAACAAAAAGGTGTGTAGTTTTTTTTTTAATTTGCATAAGCTTGGATTGAAAAAATAGTTTGAAGTGATTCAAAGGGCATAGTGAGGCATAATTATCATTAATGGATGCCCCGAAGAAAGAAAATGGAAACACCTAGCAAGAAACCTGAAAGCTCTACCATGACTCATGTAGCAGATGACAGAATGAAACATGAAATATCAAAATAACGAGACCAAGTGCTACAATTTTCACTCTCATAAAAGGTAATAGAAGCTAAGATGGATGGATTAAAGAAAGGCATGGAAGATAATATGAATGGAATGGAAGCTAAGATGAATGGTGTGGAAGCTAAGATGGAGGGCATGGAAGCTATGGTTAATGGCATGGAAACTAAGATGAATGGAATGGAAGCTAAGATGGATGGCATGGAAGCTAAGATGGATTGCATGGAAGCTAAGATGGATGTTATAGAAGAAACTCTTAAAGGCAACATGGAAGATTTGAAGATAGATTTGACAAAATTGCTACAAGATATTCTTACTAATAAACAAAGGGTAGTAAAAGAAACTCATGATGAGAAGAAAATAAATGTTAATCATGATATCATACACTCTAACATTGGATTGAAGACCCACCATATTCCAAAGATTGATATGAGAAAGTTTGATGACAAGGATCTTGTAACATGGATACTATAGATGGAGCAATATTTCGATCTCCATAATGTGAAAAACACACAAAAGTTATGCATTGCAACTTTATATTTGGAACCAGATCAGTTTGTATGGTATCGATGGCTTTGCTCTCGTAAACAAATTATCACTTGGGAAATGTTTATGGAAGAAACTTTTTTAGCCAATTGATAAATCTCAAACAAAAGGGTTCAATGATGGAGCACATTCAGGAATTCCAAAAATTGAATATAAGGGTAAAAGATATTCCAGAGGAGCACATGATTGATTTTTTCGTAGGGACTTTAAAGGATAACATCCAACATGAGGTTCACCTTTGGTAACCTAACTCATTAGAGAAGGCATTCAGGTTGGCAAGAAAAATTTAAAGCAACATTATGGCAACAAGGAAGCCTACCACTAACAACTATAAAGATAGAAGTGTTGTTTCCCATAGCCTTCCGCAACCTACAAGGTTGACAACACAACAATTGGAAGAAAAAAGAGAAAAAGGGCTCTGTTATAGTTGTGATAGAAAATACACTAAAGGTCATAAGTTGGTTGTGAAGAAATTATTTTACATAGATTGTGAAGAGGAGGAAGAAAAGGAACAAGAAACGTCAAAAGAAGAGGATATGCAAGAGGAACAAACCCTAGAGAAAGAAAAATTAATGTGACCATATATTGTAATGTATTGGCTAGACTTACCACTCCTCAAACTCTCAATATAGAATGAAATATCAAGAAAAAAAGGTAATTGTGTTGATTGATTTGGGCAATACCCATAATTTTATCTATTGTGCCAAGAGTCACTCTATAGCCCAGTATGGGGGTATATCTCAAGTAAAAACATAAATGTAAAAGTAAACATAAATGTAAACCTAAACCTATGGTGTAAATCTCACCGAGAAACGTAAACATGTAAATGTAAACATAAACTTAATGTTATTTGAAAATTTAATGTAATGAAATGGCGTAGATCTCATGTAGAAAAAACATAAACATGTAAATGTAAAATGTAAATCTAATGTGAAAATTTAATCTAATTAATCTAATGTCAGCCCTAATAAAAAATATTGGCTCTCCCTATCCATATTAATAACACAAAAACAAAGTGTCCAATTTTATTCATGAGGAAGCACGATGCAAAAATATTTCAGGATCTGTGCGAAATGGGAAATGATTTCGGTGTGAGAAGGATTTCTAGGTTTGATTTCTTCCTCCGTGAATTTTATTTCTAGGTTTGATTTCTTTCTCCATGAATATTTTTAATTTTTATTTAGAAAACATGGATGTTGCGATTTGTTTTGGCATTTTTTGTTGAATCAAGATGGTTGTCTTTATATTTTTTGTTTTCCATAATGAATTTCAACTCATAATAAACATTTTGCACTGTTATTCCTGAGGCTTGCAAATTTATTCGTTCAAAATTGACGAATTTTTACTTTCTAACGGTGGTGTTAAATTTAGAGATTAGAGAACAATTTTTCCTATGAAATTATTTATTTTAACAGCTACATTCTATTCACTATGTCTGAGTTTCACCAAAAAAAATCCTTCAATTTATTTGTTAATAAGACCTATATACAATAAGATGCATATTATCTTACGATTTTTTAATCTTTCATAGACTACAAAGTCCTTTGATATTGCATTACAACAAAGGGGTGTCCGGATAGCTATAAGAAAACATGGCACAACCTGTATATATTTTGGAGTATGGTAAATATAAATAAACTATTTATGGTAGCCTAGATCACAATGAAGACTATTTGTAATCTTTATATGTGAGATATACACATAAAAATATAAATAAACTAGAGGTATGGTAAATAAATAAAACCTCCTTTTATATTTATTCCATAAACCTCGTTATATTTACAAAAACTCAAAAAATATGTTTTATATAGGTGAATCCTATCGGCCAAATACCATATTTATAAAAGAGGTATGGTAAATAAATAAATATAAAAAAGGTATAAATAGGTATGATATATATATATATATATATATATATATATATATATAGATATATATATATAGATATATAGATATATATCATATATGATTATAAATTAATATCTAATTATATACCAATCCTATGGATCAGATACCATGGTAAATAAAAGAAATATGATAAATAAATAAAAATATAAATAAACCAGAAGTATGGTAAATAAATAAAACCTCTTTTTATATTTACTCCAGAAACCTCTGTTGGCATTATGATAAAAGCGTTTTCCTTTATGGCAACTCACTCAGATGACAGTTCACAGTGCAGCAGGTTAACAACAAAGGATTACAGATCAGATTCCAGAGATTGAAGAAAGAGTGTAGTTTAAGAAATATACGCTAGTTCACTTTGTCCAAGAAGTGTATACACGCGGATTAATAGAACAAAAGGACCGTATATGCATACACGCACTTCCACAGAAGGAAAAGTGCGCATGGGATGGAAAATCAAGGTATTGCTTCCAGTTGTTTGGCCCAAGGTATTTGGTCCGAGGTATTGGTCTGAGGTATTTGGTCTAAGGTATCAGTCCTAAGTGGTTTTGGTCCAAGGTATTGAGAAAGCCCTAAAACTATATAAGGAGTAGAAGATCATTAGGCCAAGTGTGCAAGTAAGGAATATCTTATGAAGAGTGAGATCAAAAGCAAATATGCATGTTATGGGTTTATTGTTCTTTTCTTGATTTGAACTACAGATGAACCTTAGCGGTTGATGGGGAATGAGATCTAATGATGGATCGAGATCATGAGACCTAAAATGAATTATTATTATATGGTTTGATCATGGATAGTCTAGATCTGAATGCTAACGCGTGATTTACAATGTAAATGTTCTGATCTGGGTATGACTGTAGTTTGGAATAGTTCTAATGTTTTTAAGTTAGCATTTGTAGATATGTACACTAGTTCGATTTTGTAAAAGCACATATACACGTTGGTTTGGCACATCAAAGTAATGTATACATTATGGAATATGATAACTGAAGTTATAGTTGGTTATGATTGTTGATGTAGGATTCTTGGTTCTGCTTTGTGTTCTGGTGATAGTGTTCTGAAAGTTCAGATTGATTGATTGTGATCTACTTTAGTGATGATGGGTTGTCAGTGATTGATTGATTCAATTGTGGTTGATTCAGAGATTGATGAATGAGTTTTAGTGATTGGTTGATACAGATGTATTTGATGGTTGTATTGCAGTTGTGTTTGATTTTGAGCTTCAATGTTGTTGATGGGCCCAATATGAAAATTTGATGAAACGAAGCCTTTAGATTGTGGTGTTGTGTTCCAGGAGTATCCAGTCTGAAAATTTATGAAATGCGGTCCCTGGAGGAAGAGAGAAGGTTGTAGCATTCTGTAGGCCAGTGCCTACATACTGGTAAACATATTGACCAGTATAAGAGCCAGGTGGTTGGAGCTCCCTTCCAATAGTAGCTGGAAAAAGAGTGAAGGTTGGAGCCTTCTGTAGGCTGGGGCCTACATACTAGTAAATGGTTCGACTAGTACAAGAGACAAGGGGTTGGAGCTCCCTTCCAATAGCAGTTAGAAAACGAGTGAAGGCTGGAGCCTTTTGTAGGTCGGTTCCTACGTACTAGTAAACAGATCGTCTAGTACAAGAGCGAGGGGGATGTAGCTCCCTTCCAATAGAAGCTGGAGAACGAGAGAAGGTTGTAGCCTTTTGCATGTGGGTGTCTGCGTAGTGGTATGAGTCTGCACTAGTACAAGATTGTAAACATGTTTTTTTTTTATATTGAAAGAAGACAACAACATGTGGTTTTTGTTTTGCATTGAGTTTCCACCTTAAATCTTGGTGTTCATGTGTGTTTCTTATGTGTGATGGTTTGTTCAGTTATTACTGCACATGCTTAGTGTTTATATGGTTAATGAATTATTGATGCACTGATTAAAGATCAACATATGATGAATTAACTAAATCATAAGTTTTCTGGATATACGTTGGTTGCCTTAAATATAGTTACTTGTACATTCCAGTTACCTTAATTGAAGTAGCATATATAAATCAGAGTATGAAAAGAAAAAAGTTATTGATTTCCCTAACACTGATTCACCCCCCCCCCCCTCTTAGTATTATTTCCAACAATTGGTATCCGATCAGATCCTTTGGCAGAAGCTTGATTGCTTGAAGCAGATCTGTAGAAACAATGGGAAAGAAGCTAAATAAGAAAGCACCTCAGATGAAGAAGACACCTCAAAGAAACATTGACAGTAGGAGAGACAATTGGTCGTTAGGTGGAAGCAAGTATTCAGATCCAGAATCACCTCAGATTGAAGATGAACAAGAAAAGGAACTATCAGGTACAAACTTTTGGTCTTCTAGTGATACTTTTCTTTGTTCATGCAATATTGAAGATATTCGAAGTGATCGTGTAAGAAACATAGAGGCATAAGTTAAAAGGCTCAGAGATAAAATAGGAGATAAACAAGATCTGTTTAACAAAAGGGAGTGTGTCCTCAAAGAAGAAGTTACCAAATTAAAAGCTCAGTTGGAGGAAGGAAACAAAGTAAGGAAGAAGTACAAGGAAAAGGAATATGAATGTGTAGGATGAAGTGACATCATTAGGAAATGAAGTGAAAACAGTACAACAATCAAGAGACTTAAATATAGATCTAGTTACTATGAAAGTCTTGAAGCTAAGATCCTCTCTCTAAAAGAAGATCTTGAAAATGAAATAAGCAGAATGAAGAACTACCTCAAGAAGATGAGGAACAAGAAAATGAGATTCTCAAATTAAGGAAATAGGTGGAAGAAGGAAGAAAGGCTAAAGAAATCTTGAAGAAGAAATATTGGAAAAAGGAAGAGGAATATTAGGTTGAGGTAAATATCTTAAAAGGTAAATTAGAAGAAAAGGATAAACTGTTACGATTTCAAGAGAATACTAAGATTTTGGATAATATTCTTAGTATTCAAAGGTCTCCTATGATCAAAACTGGTCTTGGTTTTCATGAATCTGTTGAAATTGAATCGAGCTAACAAGATGAGGCAAGGAACTCCAATGCAAAATCTAAAATTCTCAACAAGGAGATGGGAGCTCAAGCCCATCAACAACCAAGGAAAGAAAGTCTTCAAAGAATATCTTTTACTCCTAACTATGGAAGTGATAGTTGGTTATTTCCTTTGATGAATAATGTTGAATGTTTTGTATGTCATAATTTTGGACATGTTGTAGCCAGATGCAAAAATAGATTGGTTCAAGCTAATAACTGTCACACAGAAAGATCATCAGCTTCTAGGTACTTTAAGGGATATTTTTTTTCTTGCAATATGTTTTGTCACAAAGACATTGACTGCTATAGAAGGAATGTGAAACATGTAAGAGTTTATGCATGTAACAAGTTTGGACATATAATATCAAAGGCATGTAGAAGAAATTTTTGGGCACCATACCAAAAGGAGAAAAAATCATCACACTTGAAGATATGGAAGAAGAAGGAAGTATAGTCAGAAAGGTGTGGCATAGCATAGTGTATAGACATAACAGACTCAGCAGGAGCTGAAAGTGTTAAAATTAAGTGTTCTAAATCTCATACCAATTTTCATGAACACAAGTCATGTATATACGCGAGTTGGAAGATGCACAATCATGTATATGTTGGTTTGAGGAAAACGAAGTGGGACAGACTCAGGAAAAGGGGTTTGATATGGTTCAGTCAATTATCTGCTCTATTTGATGATAGTTACAATCTGCTGATGATATCTGGAAATGTGTTAGTCCTCATAAGCTATTAAAATGTTGATGTATATCCAGTTGATGATGATGCCTTGATGATTCTTACTGATATTTGCAATGATCAGATCTGACAATGAATAGTTGGCATAGGTTCAAGTGGAGCATATGCTTCTAATAATGAATTTTTGGCATTATGGTACATGAAGATAATTATATTGCTTGATCCACATTGTTTTTTGATTCAGGTGACTCATTTGATGAAGGACATATACAGGTTGTTGATCCTGATGTTTTTGACATATGATGATGGTGCAGATCATATATGGTGTATGATAGTTGTTGATGACTATCATGGTCTTGTTTAGATTGTTGGTCCTTGTTATAAATGTCATGAAAAGACCTAATTTGTAACCTCACTATGCATGGGAAGGATGATGTAATAATATCTATTTTAGTCATGTATGAACATTTGGTATATCCCCACTTGGTTGGGTGGATGAACCAAAATAGTTGTATCCCCACATGGTTGGGAGATTGATGTATGTATCAGTCATTGGTGATAGGAAGGTCATACTTACCTAGTTGTGTTATAGAATCATGTTATTCTTTTGAAAAATATTTTTGCAGACTCTGCGTGTGCTTAGGGGGAGCATGGACGGTTTAGTGCATCTCAGCATGTACAAATGGGAAGCTTAATCAGAGAATTCAACACGTTCTCAGGGGGAGCATGGACTGCATAATGTATATCAAAGGGGGAGAATATCTTGGTCTGCCCTTTGCCCTTGATGTCAAAGGGGGAGAGTGTCTTGGTGTTGTTGTTGCCATCAAGTCAAAGGGGGAGATTGTTGGCATTATGATACAGGTGTTTTCCTTGATGGCAACTCACTCATATGATAGTTCATAGTGCAGCGAGTTAACAAAAAAGGATTACAAATCAGAATCCAGAGATTGAAGAAAGAGAGTAGTTTAAGAAGCATACGCTAGTTCACTTTTTCCGAGAAGCATATACATGGGGGTTAACAGAATAAAAGAAGTGTATAAGTATACACGCACTTTCACAAAAGGAAAAGTGCATATGGGATGGAAAATCAAGGTTTTGCTTGAAGTTATTGGTCCGAGGTATTTGGCCCAAAGTATTTGGTCTGAGGTATTGTTCTGAGGTATTTGGTCCAAGGTATTCATCATAAGTGGTTTTGGTCCAAGGTATTGAGAAAGGCCTAAAACTATATAAGGAGAAGAAGATCATTAGGCCAAGTGTGTAAGGAAGGAATATCCTATGAATAGTGAAATCAAAAGAAAATATGCATGTTATGGGTTTATGGTTCTTTCCTTGATCTGAGCTAAGGATGAACCTTAGTGATTGATGGGGGATGGGATCTAATGATAGATCAGGATCATGAGACCTAAAATGAATTATTATTATATGGTTTGATCATGGATAGTCTAGATTTAAATGCTAACGCACGATTTACACTGTAAATGTTCTTATCTGCGTATGACTGAAGTCTGGAATTGTTGTGATGTTTTTAAGTTAGCAGTTGTAGATCTGTATGCTGGTTCGCTTTGGTAAAAGCGCGTATACATGCTGGTTTGGCACATCAAAGTAGCATATACATTATGAAATAAGATAATTGAAGTTGCAGTTGGTTACGATTGTTGATGCAGAATCTTGGGTTCTGCTTTGTGTTTTCGTGACTGTATTCTAGTGACAGTGTTCTAAAAGTTTAGATTGATTGATTGTGATCTACTTTAGTGATGATGGGTTGTTAGTCATTGATTGATTCAATTGTGGTTGATTCAGAGATTGATGATTGAGTTTCAGTGATTGGTTGATACAGATGTATTTGATGGTTGTATTACAGTTTTGTTTTATTTTGAGCTTCAATTTTGTTGATCAGCCTAGTATGTAAATTTGATGAAACGAGGCCTTGAGATTGTGGTTTTGTGTTCCAGGAGTATCCAGTTTGAAAATTTATGAAACGTGGTCCCTGGAGGAGGAGAGAAGGTCATAGCCTTCTGTAGGCCAACACCTATGTACTGGTAAACATATCGGCTAGTACAAGAGGTAGGGGGTTGGAGCTCACTTCCAATAGTAGCCGAAAATGAGTGAAGGGTGGAGCCTTCTGTAGGTTGTTGCCTATGTACTAGTAAATGGATTGGCTAGTACAAGAGCCAGGCGGTTGGAGCTCCCTTCTAGTAATAGGTGGAAAATGAGTGAAGGTTGGAGCCTTCTGTAGGCCGACACCTACGTACTAGTAATTAGATCGGCTAGTACAAGAGCTAGGGGGTTGTAACTCCCTTTCAGTAGAAGTTTGAGAACAAGAGAAGGTTGTAGCCTTCTGCAGGTGGGTGCCTACGTACTAGTATGAGTCTGCACCAGTACAAGATTGTAAAACGTTTTTTCTTATATCAAAAGAAGACAGTGGAAGGTGGTTTTCTTCCCGTATTGGGTTTCGACCTTAAATGTTGGTGTTCATGTGTGTTTCTTATGTGTGATGGTTTGTTCAGTTATTATTGCACATGGTTACTGTTTATATGGTTAATGAAGTACTTATGCACTGATTGAATATCAACATATGATGAATTAACTAATGTTGGTTGCCTTAAATAGAGTTGTGTGTACATGCGAGTTACCGTAGTTGAAGTAGTGTATATAAATCAATGTCTGAAAAGAAAAATTTATTGATTTGACTATTACTTATTCACCCCCCCTTCTTAGTGTTATTTCCAACAACCTCTTTATACTTACTAACATTCAAAAAATTGTTTTATTTAGGTGAACCTATGGCCAAAATATCGTGGGCAAAATTATTATTAATTCCATGCAAAAAAACATTATTAACCCTAATATTAATATTAAAAGATTAATATTATTATTATTATTTTTAAATGTAATATTCATATTAAGATATTATAATATTAATATTATTAAATTTAATAACTTTGGATTAATACAATATTAAATTTGTTATATTATAATATATATTAATATATCATGATATATATTAACTCTAGATATATATGGGAGGGAAGAACAAATACATAGAGTGAGAAAAGTTTAGAAATAGGCGGAGTGACAAGGGGGAAATGGAGATAAACTTAAGGATAATGGAGAGGAGGAATGAAGGGTAAGAGAGGTAGAGGTAGACACAAAGATGGGGGGGGGGGGAGAGAGAAGGATAGAGGGAGGGAGATATTGAGAGGATTGGAGGGTAAAGAGAGATAGAGAGAGAGAGAGATGGGGGAAGAGAGAGGAAGGTAGGAGAGAAAGGGAGAGAGAGGAAGGATGAAATATAGGAATTGAAAGAGATGAGGAGAGAGGGAAAGAAGAAGAAAGACAAAGAGAGTGATAAGTGGAGAGAGAGGGAGTTGTAAGGGAGAGATGGAGAGAGAGAGTGTATGTTTAGGGGTGAGATAAAGAGACAAAGAAAGAGATATAGAGTGAAGGGGGGAGAGAAGGAGAGAGGGGGGATATAGTAACATAGTTGCAATGAAAGAGAGAGAGAGGGAGAGAGAGATTGAAAGAGATTGATGGGGGAAGAGAGAGGATTGGAGGGAAAATAGAGAGAGAAAGAGAGAGAGAGAGAGAGACAAGAATTGAGAGAGGAGGAGGAGAGTGATGTGGTGAGAGAGATGATTAGGGGGGCAAAGAGAGAGTGAGATGGTGGGGGGAAAGAGAGAGAGAGAGAGTGAGATGGGGGAAGATAGAGGGAGGTAGGAGACAAATGGGGGGAGAGGAAGTACAAGAGAAAGGACTTGAGAGAGAAGAGAAGAGAGGGAGGGAGAGAGGAGAGAGGGAGGGAAGAAGAAATACATAGATAGTGATAAGGGAGAGATGGAGAGAGAATGTGCATGTTTTGGGGTGAGATAAAGAGACAAATAAGGAGAGATGGAGAGAATTGGGGAGAGAAGGAGAGAGGAGAGAGGGAAGGATATAGTAATAAAGAGAGAGAGAGAGAGAGAGAGAGAGAGAGAGAGAGAGAGAGAGAGAGAGAGAGAGAGAGATGATGTGAGAGAGTGGAGAGAGGAAGCTAAAGAGAGATGGATTTGGAGGGGGAGAGAGGGAGGTAATAAGAAATAAATAGAGAGATAAAGGTGGAGAGAGAGAGAGAGGGAGTGATAAGGAAGATGGAGAGAGAGGGAGAGAGGAAAACAAGATGGAAGAGATATAGAAGTAGGGGAGAGGAAGAGAATGGGGAAGAGAGAGAGAGAGAGAGGGAGAGGAGGAGGGAGGGAGGGATAGATATATTGAAGAAAGAGAGTGTATTTTTTGGGGGTGATATAGAGACTGTTAGCCTCCTGCTGCAGCAGGTTAATCATCTTTCATGATCGACAGTTTTACATGCCAAATATGTCGTGCTATGCATGCTGCAATGCTCCATATTTGCTACAGATGGCCAAAAAGTATCCATAAGAGTAGGCTGGTCTAAGGACCACTGCTGTGTTCCAATTTTGATAAGGCAATCCATTTTTGGTTTGAGGTAGTTTTTCAGTTGGAGGTACTCAGGCGGGAGTTCACTAACATCTCTCTTTTTCTCATCACCCTTATTATATAACTCCCTATTAGTTTTTCCCTTCCCCTATTAAAATCATGTATATAAATCCCCCTATGTAAATATCCCATCCCTGGCATTATAGCCATAATTATACTAAGTCAGGGAAATCACAGTCCATCTGGGACTGTTTTTAGCCCATCCGTGTCATTGAGGAACTAGTTTGACACCTGGTCAGCTAGCAACCTCTCCCTTAACCCAAAAAACCCCCAAAAAAAACCCATGTTTTCACCTTCCCCTTGTAAAATTCCACCCCACCGCTGTAAAAAACCCCTTAAATCCGTTTCCCTAAGTCCTTACCCATCCGCCGCGCATATTAAATTCAGAATATTCCTGTGAATATTCCTGCCCGTTAACCCCATATCCCATCGCGTCCGCTGCCAACCGTCTGATCCACAGCCCCGCAGATCTACGGCTGGCGGGCATCCTTATCCCCGACGCGCCTGGCCTTTAACGTCTGGGAGTTCGGCAGTTTCGCCGCCCTACTCCCGCCACGTGTCAAGCGTCGGATTGTGGCGGAGCCTCTCCCTCCGAAACCGCCATCCCCCATAAGCAGAGCACCACATACCGCTTACCACTAGCCCACGTCACCGCCCTTGTATAGTCACCCGATGAGTCACCCTCTTGCGTGGCCTCCTGCCACGTCACTGCCATGTGTCCCGCCACCGTACCTGCCACGTCATCATCCATACATGATGACGTCATCCCGCCATGTCGCCATGCTGACGTCACCCGCCGTACAATGCTGACGTCATCAGTCCTTTTTGGACGCAGAGGCGCGAAAATCGCACTTCAGAGCCCCGGAATCGAATTCTGAGGCAGTTTTTCATCGCAGGATTTTTTGGGCCAAAATGGAGAATCTTCAGGGAATCTTTAAGGAATCTTCGCTCCATGCAGCCCCAGGAAGCCCGAAAAGGCGCAGAAATGATCAGTTTTCTTCACAGAGCAGGCCGAAAGGATCAGAAAACAATTTCAAAGGTGCAGAGGCCGAACAACGGCCGTTAAATCGTGATTAGACCCGCAGTACATTAGATCAGCAGCCCAGATTTTGTCAAAGAGTATCAGAGAAGGAGAAGACGCCAAAGAGTATCAGCCGAAGATACTTTAGTGGCTCGAAGCAGCTAAGAATTAATGAGCCCATCAGGAAGTCAAATCAGGCAGCTAAAGCCCATTCCTGCACTCAAATCACAGCTTAAACTTAAATGCAGGCAGGCTTCGAGGAACAGGAACCCATGCATATTTATTTCAGAAGACACTACACCAAGCCACCAAGGACCACATCATTCACTCAATTCTGATACGGCGACCCTCAGCGCCGCTCAAGAGATTTTTTGCATTTAATTCCAGATAGAGTTAGGTCAATAAATGATGTTTTATGACCTGATTAGGTCAAGTTGTAATAAAAGCAGTAGATAGAAAGTTTTGCCCTATATATACCACCCTCTGTATAGTTTTAAGGGTTGGTCAATTGAGAATTTCATGAGAGACTCGCATTGTACACCTGAGTTCTTCCATAATCAAAGATTGCTGAAAGCTCGGAGAACGAACTGTCTGTTGTTGATGAATTTTTTGAAGAGTTGAAGATGGAATTCCTGCGCTGCGGCCTGAAGCAATAAGTGCCTCTTATCTCTGTTTATGTGTTTACCATTATCTAAATAGCAGGAAGAAAGAATAGCCTAGAATAAGTTTAAACACTCTCTATGCTCAATTTCTGCTATTTCTCTGTGTTTTCGTCTCAATGAATTGGTTATGAATATGAATTCCTCCCGGCTCATATTTACCCCAATTTACCTGTGTTTGTCAATTATCTAGGGATTCTTAACTGCCCCTGGGTAGCGCCCTGTCATCTCCTCTGTTAAGCCAATTGAGAGATTCTTAACTGCCTCTCATTGCTTGGCATCTCTTCCATCCATAAAACCTGAAAGTTGCTTCGACCTCAGCTATCCTGTTCCATCTTCCCTCACTGTGTTTAAAGAAATATAATAGCTCTTCTCATCCTTGACTCCACACCCACTGGTTTGAGAAACTTAGAGTATACACTGCCTCCCCACCTGAAGAATCAATTTTCCCACCAAAACAAAACAAATAACCCCCTGAGCCCAAGACCTAGCCTGAAATCCTTTTAAACAAAGTTAAATCTAATAGAGAGAGCCCTCTCTGATTGCAGGTTGGCTAGAACCTGCAGTCCAAAGTTGGTTTGTGGTTACCTCGGCCGTATCCCTTTCTTAACCTTCAGGGACAACCTGAGTGATAACAGAGACAAAGGGAGATAGAGATATAGATGGAAAGTGAAGAGAGGGTAGAAGGGAGAGATGGAGAGAGATAGGGAAGGACAAAGAGGTGGACAGATATGGAGTGAGAGAGCATATGTTTGGGGGGTTGAGATAGAGAGACACATAAAGAGATATGGAGGGAGATATAGATATATATGGAGGGGGGAGCGAGGGAAGAGGATTTATTACACTATATGCATTGATTTCAGTTTATATGGTGATTTCTAATCCTATTTCATTGCTTTCACTAGAAGCATTTATTTTAGTGTAGATGTTGATTTCTAATGAGATTTGATTTCTTGCACTATATGCATTGATTTCAATGTAGATGATTTCTAATCCTATTTGATTGCTTTCACTAAATGTATTGATTTTAGTGTAGATGTTGGTTTATAATCCTATATGCTTCCTTGCACTAGATGCATTGATTTCACTGTAGATGTTGGTTTATAAAACTATTTTCTCACTTGCACTAGATGAATTTATTTGAGTGTTAATGTTGATTTCTAATCATATTTGGTTGCTTGCATTAGATGCATTGATTTCAGTGTAAATGTTGTTTTCTAATCATATTTGATTTCTTGCATTAGATGCATTGATTTCAGTGTAGATGTTGGTTTTTGATTTGTTGTAATTGGTTGTATAATGGTGCATTAATTTTAAAGTGATTGGATTAATATTGTGCATTGATTTCAGTGTAAGCATAAAAAATTATTGACAATGTACACTGATTTTTGTGTTATAGTAATTCAACCTATTAATATTGGAGAGAAAGAGAGACAAGGTATGATGTTTACTACAATATCACGAGCTAAATATTTAAATGTTTTACAGTTTAACCTGTGCTTTTCAGATAATCGATATGAAAATGCAACAAAAGTAACAAGGGTGAAAATAAGAATAGTAGAAGAAAACAGTTTGAGATTAATCAAAATGAGGACTATTTGTAATTTACGATATCCTTATTATTCACATTTTCTATCGTTCAAAACTATTAGATTGTCACTTTACATTCAAAATTTTTATTTCATCATTTTTCGTAATTAAAGTTATTCACAATATTTATCACTCAACAAATTGAGGTAAATAAGAAAGTTTAAAATTTAAATGACCAGATTAATCTGAGACATATTTAGCATATCTAAAATGAATATATTAATGTAAGATGATTTTACATATTGTTTTTAAAATTAATCATATGTTCATTAGATTTTCTTTGGCTGCAGATGACATGAACTAGCCTAGGTCCATCTTAACTCTGGATCTATAAAGCATCGAGAGGGATCAAGTCTCTCGAGGTGCAAACCTTCCCTCAAGTTTTACACTAGAAAAAGAGGTTTACACCTCGAGATATTTGATCCCTCTCGGCACTTGATAGGGCCAAAGTTAAGATGGATCTAGGTTGGTTATAAGATAGCCAAGGAATTGAATTACTTCCTATATCCAGCACCATAGCGTCAAGTGATGGTTGCAAATGGTGGAAACATAAATTTCTCTAGAAAGTGCCATAATATCAATATCCATGGGATAATATGTATTTAATAGACCAATTATTTCCTTTCCAATGGGTGGTGTTGATGTTGTACTAGGAGTCCAATAGCTACAATCTTCGGGTACAATAACTTTTAATTTTCAAGAACTTTTCTTGATTTTTTTTCCAGAAGGAAAGGAAGTTGAATTAAGGGGTATTGTAGGGAAATCATGAAATATAATCAGCTCTAACATCATGACAAAGCTTCTAAAGAGATAAAAATGAGGTGTAATTGCACAATTACGTTTTCTACGTGTTCCCGCATTGAAATCGTCTATTTCTCAAAATCTCCAAAAAGTGTTGGACAATCACTCCAAGGTATTTGAGACTCCCAAAGGAATCCCACCTATTTTTTATCATGATCCTATTATTCATTTGATTCCAGGAAGTGTTCCTACAAACATCAGGCCTTACAGATATCCCTATTCCCAAAACAGTGAAATTCAATGTATGGTTCTAGAAATGCTAGAGGCTGGTATAATTCAACCTAGTCAATGTTCTTTCTCTACTCCAGTATTATTGGTGCACAAGAAGGATGGATCATGGCACATGTGTCTAGATAATAGGGAGCTCAACAAGATCACTATTAAAGATAAATTCCCCATTCTTGACATTGATGTATTATTGGATGAATTGCATGGATCAATTTACTTCACCAAGTTGGATCTTTGTTAATGATATCATCAAATTAGAATGAAGACTAAAGACATTCCGAAAACATATTTTAGAACTCATGAGGGTCATTATGAATTTCTGGTCATGCCTTTTGGCCTTACCAATGCACCTTCTACATTTCAAGGTTTGATGAATTTCATTTTCTAGCCAACCCTTAGAAAATTTGTGTTAGTATTTTTTGGTGATATACTAATCTTTAGAAAGTCTTGGAAGTATCATGTCCAACATGTTGACAGGGTGCTCAAACTATTGGAGGAGAAACAATTATATTAAAAAAGCTCCAAATGTTGCTTTGGAGTACAAGAGGTGGAATATTTGGGTCATATTGTATCTCATGAAGGTGTTAAGGTAGACCCTAGCAAAATTAAAGACATTAAGGAATGGAAAATCCCCACATCCATAAAGCATATGTGAGGATTTCTCGGGTTAACAAGGAATTATCGCAAGTTTGTTAAGAATTATGGGAGAATAGTAGAACATATGACAACATCATTAAAGAAAGATGCATATTCAAGCGCTCCAGAAGCAATGAAGGATTTTGAGCATCTTAAAGAGGCAATGTGCCAAGAACTGGTCTTAGCTGCACCACTCTTCACAAAAACCTTTATTGTGGAATGTGATGCCTCAGGAAATGGAATCAATGTTGTTTTAATTCAAGAAGAAAGACCCATATCTTTAGAAAGTCATCCAATCAAAGGAACGTATTTACATAAATCTATTTATGAGAATGAAATGTTGGTGAGACTACATGTACTTGAGAAATGGCAACCCTTCCTAATGGGAAGACACTTCAAGGTAAACATAGATCTTGAGTATTAAAACATTTCAATTCGTAAAGTGGTGTTCACTCTTCACACGCAATCATCACCACGATGCCCACCCTTGGGTTTTAAACGATGCTTCCATCCTTCATTGTCATGTTTCCATGACTCTTTGCACTCCCTCTCATTGTAGTCGTAGATAAAGCTCCTAGACGAAAAATATTCAGGCAACAATCGATCCTAGCCCTTAAATAAAAAAACTCAAGTTTCTACAATTGACATCTGCAGAAAGTTGAACCTTAATTGAGATGAAGGTTGGAAAATTAGTGATAATTGGATTCCCGCTCTAACCTTTGATTCCACCCTCTCCTAGATTCTCCCCACCCTCTTACCACTAGGTTTTCCTTGCAAGATGTTCCCCCTAATAAACCATCCCTAAAATTTATTTAAAATATTTTAATCTAAAATAAAGTAGAAACAAAAAAAATAGATTTTCAAATTAAATTAAAATAAATAAAAATTTAGAACTAAAATAAACCAATTTATTTTAATTATCAACCAAACTTTAGTTTAATTCACTTATTATAAAAATTTACAAATTAATCAATAATAATCAACTATGATTCAACACTAAAACCTTGTAACAACATAAACAATTTAATTCTCAATTTATTTCAACAAAATTAAAGATTAATAAAAATGTTATTCAATTTTATTTCAATTAAATTCATGCAAAAATAATAGGTTTATAAAAAATGAATTAAATATTAATTAATCTAATTATTGAAACCTAGAATAACTTTATACTAAATAAAAATTAATTAAATTCATTTCTTGAAAATAATAAAAAAAAGTATTAATAGAAATTGTATTCATCATGTAAACAATAATAGGTTAATAACCGTGATAAATATCAATTATTCAATTAAATTCAAAATAATTTTATACAACTTAATAAATAAATAAAAATAATAATCCATTTAACCCTAACATTATAAAAATAAGATAATGGGTTAATTTTATCAACATTAATAAACATGAGAAACAATTAGTATTTATTTTGTTCATTCTATTATACCTAATAATACAAAATTTAAAATTGTAATACCTTCAAAATAAAACTAAACATTAAATAATAACTCTAAAACTAAAATCATTAACAAAATTAAAAAAAAAAAAATATTAATATTCAAAATAATGGTAGAATGAGTTTTTTAACCCAAAATTTAGGACTACTATGTGTGTCCATCTTCAGCCGAACCCATAGATTCTTGAGAAGATTGATATGGATTAGGGCACAAAATAGGTAGGATATATATACTAATGGATTGATTTATGAAGGGAATGGTTGAGGGTCTGGTGTAAATTATTATTCTGCTTTTAGTAATTTTAAAGCAATTTTATTAATTATATATGATACTTTTTATTTTTATTTTTATTTTAAATTAATTCATGGTTATTTTAAATCATACTATTATATAATGTATAAATAACATTAATGAATGATTATTTAAACTAAAAACTATTATTATTATTATTATTTGTTAGTTATTTTTGTTTTATATTAAATTTAATTGTTAAAATGTGTAGTTGTAATGTTTGGTTTAGTTTAGGTCATTATGAATTTGAATGAGATTTAATATTAATTGTTGATATTAGAAATCACTATTACTAAAAATATTTATTAATTTGTTAGGAGTTGTATGTGTGAGAAATAGTTGAAGTTACCTAAATATATCAACATTATTAAGTTTAAATTTGATAAATTTATTAGAGCTAATGAATAATAAATTTTATGTTTAATTATTATAAGTTAAGAAATGATTATAAATTTATTTTAATCATTTGAAAACTTCAATAATAAGTATTACTTTTATCAATGATTTATGTTAATTATTATCTTTATTCTTTTGTCTTAAATTCACTATTTATCTTTAATCATTACAAAGTTTGATCTTAATAATTTTATTAAAGCTAATAATAATTTTTATTTTTATTTTATTTAATTAATATAAGTTGAAGCAATAAATCAAAATTTATGTGTTTATAAATTTTATTATAAGTTACTGGTCCTATTATTAGAATTGTTGTTAAGAGAGGAACGATTTATTAAGGGTTTCGAGGTGTTGATTATGATAAGGCCTTCATCTCGGTTTATATTGTTTTTTCTCTTTTCAATTTTGATGGCCTCTTTTATTTTCAGTTTAAGGTAATGATCTTCTTTGATGACAACTTGGGCTTCTTGCATATAGATGTAGTGTGAGGAGAGGAGAGCATGTTCTGCAAGAGCAGATTTTGATGTTTTATTCCTAGATATGTGAGTAGCATGTTCCTTAATCCTAATGTTTAAAGATCTGTCTATTTCACTAATATATTGTTTTCCACATGACCAAGGGACCAGGTACACCCCATTTTGTAATCTAGGGTTTATAGGGTCCTTTGCAGAGTCTACGATTTTTTTGATGGTGTTAGGAGGAGTGCAAGCAATGTTAACGTTGTTCTTATTTAGGATTCTAGAAATTTTATCAGGTGTTCCTTTTATGTAAGGTAAAGAGATTTTTGGAATGTTAATGGTTTTGTTTATCTTATTTTCTTTCAGGGTTTTGTGGGTGGTTTTCTCAATGATGTTTTTATTATAACCATTGTGCTCAAAGACCTGACATGGATGTTTCATTTCATTTTTTAGGTGCTTTGGGTTGGAAATTCTAGAGGCTCTTATGGTTAGGGTTTTTATAATTCCAACTTTTTTAATAAATGGGTTAAAGCATTACCATTATTGTCGGCTACCATTCATTCCCAACCCTACCCTAACCATTATTTGTCGACACCTTTGAGTTCTGATTTTTTCACTCATGGATCTATCTTGATGTAGATGAGGGTTAGAAACGTTGATTCCTCGAAAACATGAATGCGATGACTCCGGAAAATAACACACAAAGCATAGGTTGCATAAGCATCAAATAAATAAGTTGAAATATATACACCTATTGGTGAATAAATGATTATAAGAAAAAATATCAACAATTGACATTCGAAACCTACCCATTATAGAAGCCAATTAAAATTTCAAACTCACGCATAATAAACACAAATAAATGTAAATGAAAAAAGGAAGAAAAAAGAACAAACCAACAAAAACATGACAATCCTATGTCCATTCCTCTCCTAGCTCTTCTTCTCATAGCTACTCTCTTTCCTAGAATTCTCTCAAATTTGATCCCTTTTCTTATTTCTTCTCCTAACTTCACCTTTAAAATATAATCCCTTTTGTTATTTCTTCTCCTTGCTTCACCTTTTGAATTTAAATTTAATCCTTTTTCAAACAAATACACTATACATTAAATTATATTAAAACATACTAAACACCTATTAGTATAATCATTTTATCACAACGATACCATAACAAATTACTAGACAATACTACATTAACCACTATAATACCATAACAAGTTACTAGACAATACTACATTAACCACTATAGGGATAACAACTCACTTTTCAAATAGACTGATTATAAACACAAGTAAATGTAAATGAGGAAAATGTGAGAAATACAATAAATCAGAAAAAACATGACAACCAAATGTCCATTTCATCTACTAACTCTTCCTCTCCTGCTCGTCTCTCGAATTTGATCCCTTTTCTTACCAAGATTCACTATACATTCAGTTATATTAAAACATAATAAACACACATAATAATTACCTAGCTCCTCTATTGAATTTGATCACGTTTCTTATAGAAATTCACTATACATTTAGTTATATTAAAGCATAATAGTTATGTGTGAAGCTAAGAAAATATAAAGCACCGATTCTTCAGTTACTATATATTAGGTTAAGCAATTGCAAATTAGTTTTAAAAATAATAAAAAAATTGGACAAGATTATGATAAAATTTTGTAAAAATTATTGAAGATTTAGATTATAACGGTCAAATATCAAAATTTTAAGTACCCTTAACTTTTTTATAATGCTTTCACCATGAATGGACTGAGGGATCACTTCCTTCCCACATCCAATGCATTAGAGGAAGGTCGTTATGGTCATTGTGGAAATAGGTCTTAGCTCTACATTGATCATCTCAAGTTGGTTTCCTCGACCATGGCTCTTCCTAAGAGGTTTTATACACCCCCAAATTGACGTCAGTGCTCATACCAATAACTTTGGGTATTTGAGGCATTCTCCAATGCTAACCCTCCTTAGCTAGAGTAATAGATTCGTCAATATGTTCTGATCACTCCTACTTTCCCTGAACTCAGAAGGCGAGCTCCAGGCATGTCAACTCCAGCACTCTAACGACCATTATTCCACATCAATTTGGTGTGAACTCCAGAAGGGGTTACACCTATTTTGGCATAGACCGCTTGTGCCAGGACCCTTCTCGATCCTGCAACCATATCGATGCTGTTGTGTAGAAACTTCCGGCAACCGACCGCCAATGCGAGGACGCTAGTAGGAGATACCCAGTCTATTGAAAATGCAAGGCTGGTTAAGCTCTCCTATAAGGGCCTCGACCTACCCTCACACTCCTATAAGGGCCTCGACCTACCCTCACACTTAGAAGAAGATATAACTCTGTCAATGGCAATGGCACATTCTCTGTAAGTAACATAGGTTAGAAGCAGAGACATCAAGAGTTGACAAGAACACTCAGACCCTTCCCATAGAGGTGGTCTACATGTAACCTTTTGCGTTAATAAAAGGGTCTCTCAGCCCTATGTTTTTTTTAAGTTTTCATCAAGACTCTTGTGACCTTCACTACGACGCATAAGTTGGCCTTCTACTTCTCTATATTTAATTATTGAGTTGTTTTTCAGTAAAGTTAAGCATGTCATTTAGAATGGTGTTCAACTCAGAGTTACGTCTTAGTCTTTATTATCGTGTGTTGCATTATACTTTTTGTGCATTAGATGATTTGTGATAAACAACAACGAATCATTGAGGTAATATTCTTCTTCCATCTCAGAAGCTCGCCCTCACTTTCTTATCGTCACTTTAATAAAAATTTAACACCTTTCATTCTGATTTATTATTGCTCATCTCTAGGGTTTAAACAAAATTTAGCAAGTTTCCTTCTTTCTACGCCATATTTTGCAGTATGTTGTTGGCACCTTGTTTGCACTGGTTCTCTGAAATTTCGATTTTCAATCTTGGATCTCTTCTTACATCGTCAACAAGTTCTACTCCTTATGCTTAATGACTTTATACTTCAATTGAATTTCAATACTACATGAGTTTAAACACAAATAATTAGCCTTCCATATTACAAATACAAAAATAACCATCATTTACGCAGTTTAACATAAGAAATAGAAAAACGCACTATACAATCCACAAATACATAACAAAATTTCACATTTAAGTGCATTGTTCGATCTGTAAAATAGTAAATCTGTGCACGTAATATCCAACAAGAATATGAAAATTTGACATGGTTTTGTTTTCATTAAACAATCCAAATTCGTATGGCAATGATATCTAAAATATCTCTACAAAGGTTAAACAAACCAAAAAAATTCTTGAAGCCTCAAAGGGTAAATCAGGTTATCCATAGGCAGTAGTGCTATATCACCAATAGAATTTGTATTTGGAGAAAGTGAGAAAACATTTCCATTCTCAATAACATCATTGAAACTTTCAACTGATTGCACATGGAACACAGATCTTTCTAAAGGAGGACACCATTGCCAATTGTCATTGTGCATAATCCAATCACCATATCATATAGCTTTAGTTTCACTTCCATACAACCCAACATAAGTACTTTTCCTTCAACTACACAAAATGGTATGTAGCCTGGGTGTTTACTATTTGTATCCATTGAGATGGTATGAAGCAATCTCCATCTGAAACCTTAGACATCTTCAAAATATTCTAAGCTTGTCTAATTGAAGCATGGCCAAATTCAAAATTTTCTATCTCTTTAAGTGACCAAACAAACGTTGAACCATTTTTTACCAGAAAAAACAGTTAGTTCCCATACAATCCTAATGCCATACATCGTATGTCAAGGATAGGAACAAATGAAAAACCCCATTCATTTATGATAAAATCTATCCAATAAATAATGTAGGCATACATAGGGTAATCAACATAGTCTTTGTTTAAATATAAGCAAAAAAAAATTCCTTTCTAAAAGATAGCCTCCTTTGGGGGTGTTACACCACCAAAATGAGGATTCTTCTTTCTCCAAACCATGTATACACTCGTGCAAATAAAAAAATGTGATTCCATGTCTTTGCACACATGTTTCAACATAACCCAATAACATTTTCATGGACTAAATTTCTCCAACAAAGATAAGAATCCTGAGTCTCCAACAATGACACTTCTAATATTTGTAAAGGTATTTGTAGAACGGTTTACTATGAAATCATTCTTAGAATGTAAAGAGCTTCTAAGCATAGTGAACATAATCATTGATCCAAATGTACATTTAATTTTGTATCCAAAGTGGAAAAAGGAAAAACCAACTAAGATATTTAACATTTCTCATTAAGGTAAGATCCAACAAAGCACGTATCCTTGATACCAACTCGAAAAGAAATAAATCAAAATTCTTTGTCGGCACATTGATTGTAATAAGCAAGAAAAATTAGGTTTTCTAACAGGAATACTCCATTGTTTACAAACCAACCAAAATTTTATCAGCACCAATAAAGGAAGCCAATGAAATATAATTCAAGAATATCAAATGGTATAAACTTCCAAATACTTGGATCCATGAGAAAATCAACAACTTTCATGAAAGCAAACCAAATATTATATGTTACATTGCAAAGGATAAAGTCCTTAAAAACTACCAATCTTATTAAATGTGAAAATCATCATATTAAACATGCTAAAAAAATCCTTCGCAAACATCTATTAAAAGAAATATATATGTATTTTTTAAGTAACATAATTTAAGACAATTTAAAAAAAAATTGCATTCTTGAAAAAAAATATCATTTTTTCTTATAAAACATCATTTCAACTAATAATCCTCGGAAAATAACACTACCGAAAAAAAATAAAAAATTAAATAAAAAAATTAAAAAAAAAATAAATAAATAAATAAATAAAATAAAATAAAACGAAAACAATTATGTGAGTACGTTGACTACGTTGTATGTTGGGATCAGGGCCCACCTCCAAGTAAATTATTCACAACACCATCCCAACTTCCCACTACCTGACTAACTTCAGCCTACCAATACAATATTGTTTTTTATCAATTTCCATGTTAGTAGTCACTTTCTCTTACTTTCATCTTATTAAACATGTAAATTATCATATTAAACATGCTAAAAATATCCTTTGCAAACATTTGTTTAAAAAAAATATTTTAAAAAAGTATGATCAGTTTAAAACAATTTTTAAAAATTGCATTTTGAAAGAAAATATCAATTTTCTTTTAAAACATTATTTCAACTAACATTTCTTCAAAAATAACATTACCAAAAAAGAAAAAAATACTAAAAAAAGAATTCATGCGATTACGCCAACTACGTTGCGTGACAGGATCAACGCCCCCCTCTAACTAGCTTCTTCGCAACACCATCCCGACTAATAGCTCCAACTTTTACTACCAATACAATATTAACTTTTATCATTTTTTGTGCCAACAATCACTTTCTATTACTTGCATATTATTAACTATGCTAAAAAATATCGTTTGAAAACAATTTTTTTTAAATAACATTATTTTAAGACAATTTAAAAATAATATTACATTTTGAAAACACTATCATTTTTCTTTTAAAATGTCATTTCAACTAACAATTCTTGGAAAATAACATTACCTATATATATATATATATATATATATATATATAGATATATATATATATATATAGATATAGATATAGATATAGATATATATATATATATAGTAAAAAAAAAAAAAATATATCTATATATATATATATATATAGTAAAAAAAAAATATGCGAGGAAGTTGTATGTCGGGGTTGGGTCGCCCCTCCACTACTACATGTAGGGGGGTTTTAAGACAATATTTGAGTCAATTGTCTTAACTTGAGACAAAAAGAAACTCAAATATTGTCTTAAATATTGTCTCTAAGCAGGTGTCTCAAAAATTTGTCTCTATAAAGACAATATAGAACACATATTATTATTGTCTCTATAAAGACAATTTGATTTGTCTCTCTAGAGACAATTTCATTTGTGTCCCTTTAGAGACAATTACGTTTTTGTCTTTTTAGAGACAATTCCATAATTCAAACTATTGTCTCTCTAGAGACAATATAAAGAATTATTTAAAAAAAATAAATGTCCATAATTCAAACTATTGTCTCTCTAGAGACAATAAAAAAATTATTTAAAAAAAAATAAATGTCCATAATTCAAACTATTGTCTCTCTAGAGACAATATAAAAAATTATTTAAAAAAAAATAAATGTCCATAATTCAAACTATTGTCTCTCTAGAGACAATATAAAAAATTATTTGAAAAAAATAAATGTCCATAATCCAAACTATTGTCTCTCTAGAGACAATAAAAAAATTATTTAAAAAATAAATAAATCTACTCAAACTATTGTCTCGGATTTTCTCCTGCCAAAAATTATTTAAAAAAAAATAAATCTGCTCAAACTATTGTCTCTCCTACCAATCGATCTGTGTATCCATCTCTATCTACCTATCCATCCATCCATCCATTCAACTATATGCATGTCTAGATATACATATGTAAGCCTGCAGATCTATGTTTTATAGTGTGTGCTCTCCTAAAATTTGGGATATGCATGCACATTGCATTTATAGGGTGTGCCTTGGGAAGTATGTATCCATTTTGACTTTTACTCCATCTCATTTGCAAGGAGAAAATATATATCGAACTGGTTAACATTAAATAACAAGGACTTGACAATCACTGTACAATAAATAAACCATGCTCATCCTGATTCAGGGACCAAATAAATTCCCTGGTCCATTAAATCAGAGAAACATACACCAGAGAAAATTCAGGAAAACAAAAATATTCGATAATACAAAAAATTACAAGCTACACAGGTAGCATCCTCAAAACTGCCAGCGCAAAATATTCGATAATACAAAAAATTTCATCCTGATTCAGGGACCAAATAAATTCCCTGGTCCATTAAATCAGAGAAACATACACCAGAGAAAATTCAGGAAAACAAAAATATTCGATAATAAAAAAAATTACAAGCTACACAGGCAAAATCCTCAAAACTGCCAGCGCTCTAGTTGCACCTCTGCTTCAGTTAGGTCTTTCTGAGCTTTCTTCCTACGATAAAATATTGGGCAGTCACAACTGCAATAAGGATAGGACATCAATGTAAGTATAAAAGAGATAGTAATTGTAAAAATTAAAAAAAAAAACATCCTATTAATTAAAACAAATACATGATCACACAAATGTTACAAATACATCCATAATGTAAATTTAAATCATGTTATGAGAATGCAATAATATGTAATACTTGAAATATAGCATTCAAAAACCTTGTGCAAAGAACATCTTGGTGCAGAGAGCCTTCGCACCGCTGACATTGTGTCCATAGTTTACCGAAGAGCATTTCTAATTCCCTCACTGACATTGATAAAATATTACTGCCATATGATAGAAAATCTAGGCAATAGACACAAAGCCTACTTTAAATTCTCCAAATAAAGAGTAATGGTATTAGAGTGCCAGCTTAACATTTGCAATTGTTTTCTGATACAATTCTGCTTCTCTTCCTTTGCAATGTGAACAAAGTGTCTGATCTTCTTTGCTGCAATGGCAACATGAAATCAGGTAACATCATGAATTTCAGTATGAAGCAACCTAACCAGACATTCTTATTATAAGAAATCTAGAAAGTTTCTTACAAGGAGAGCAGGCATGGAATCATGCAACCTCATAGATTTTCCACATCAAAAATATGAACCCTAGTGGCTTTCTAAAGCACCAAACTGAAATAATAGTTACTCTCAATTGTACACTAAGTTATAAGCAAGGAAACCACATGCAGGACACCCTCTACTTGTATTAACTAAATACTTGATAGGTGTTTTACAACCAACACAACTGAGTTGTTTCTTGACAAATTTCATAATTCCACTATTTGAAGGAGTTGATATGGAAACTGCTCGTGTGTGACTACCATGAAGAAGCTCCTTGCTTGCATTCTTCAAAATGGGCTCAAATATTCCAAACAACAGCTACAGAGCAAAAATAGTCACTAATAAGAAACACTTAGCTGGAAAGAATTACTATCTATCAACATATATTTGAAACACAGGTGAAATCTTCAAAAAGAGCATAAACAGCAAGTGATGATGCTTTGGTCTTTCACCTTGCTCAGTTGATTCTCCAGATAATATTGTGGATCAATAGGGATGTTATTCTCCAGTACGTAAATTGGATCCTCAGATTTCTCATATGCCTGAGCCCAAGAAAAACACATTAGTCATTATATTCGTAATCCCTCTATAAATTATGCCTCCAAATAAAACATAACAAAATAATTAAAATAATCATTTTTTAGTGCAATATCGAGACTTATGCTGAGCACATAAGGGGTTAATTATTACCTTGGCACCTTTTGCAGCCTTTATGATGACATCTGGAACATGATCACCCACAGTTGGAGCAATTGCAGCATCCCTCTGTAAACCAGGGGCAACTTGGCTTTAAAACACAACAAAATAATTAAAATAACCATTTTTTAGTGCAATATCGAGACTTATGCTGAGCACAGAAGCGGTTAATTATTGCCTTCGCTCCTTTTGCAGCCTTTATGATGACATATGGAACAGGATCACCCATAGTTGGAGCAGTAGCAGCATCCCTCTGTAAAACAGGGGCAACTTGGCTTTAAAACATGACATCAATTTAAAACATCCAACAATGGACTCATTGTCAATAAAAAGCAAAATATTACAAGAGTCTTTAGATGCAATGCAGTAATAAAAGTAGAGAGATAGGATTGAAATGGAACTAGAAGGCATTGCACCATTCATTATACTTGTTCTCGGAAGTTATTTCCAGTATTTACCTTCCGCATGCGCTCAGCTAGTTCCACGTGTGCTGCCTTGACTGCATAGTCATCTCCAGTCTTTGTTAGACCCTGACTCAACAAAGAGATTGTTAGCACAGGCAAACAACAATTCCCTTAAGAATATGCCGATGGCCTTGATAAAGGATATGACCTACAAACATCTGTTTCTACCGCAGCTAAACAGTAATCAATTTTTCTCAGCATGAGATTAAAAATGCAGATATATTATATATTGTCATGTTTTGATTCTCTTCAATTGTATAAGAGCCTCCCTTGACACTTCTTCCTCCCATTTCTAGTATTAAATATTGACTGAATCCCTTCCAAGTACAGAATGTAGGGAGAAGAAACATGACAAACTTAAAAACAAAACTTCCATGGCTTGCCCCAACTAGGTATATAGTATATACTTCTAACACTTGAAACCAGGAATATGTAATAAGTGACTTGCTCACAATGTAAATCTCCTCTTCCCCCTATCATATTTTATCCATTTCAAAAGTAACAAATGGTCAAACAAACTTGGTCATAAACATGCAGAAGGGTTCATTGTTCTCACCTTAGTTATCACCAAAAGTGACAAATCGATTATGTTCATTAACAAGTTAGAAATAGTGTTCTTAACATACAACACTGCACCAGGTATGTCACGATCAATGAGTATTTTGTGAAGGCACTCTGTAACCAAGTTCTTCACCAGTAGGCAATTGTCCCTTCGCACTGTTTCAATGCTTGTTGATATGGAATATTTAAAAGATCAGGAATATTTAATAATTAATAAGGTATCAAATAAATTATTTTTCTAAGAGCATTTTGAGCCTTCACAAACACTAAGGCCTGCCTTTGAAACAAAAAGATCAGGTTTGTCACCTTTAGTATCCATTTTGTCATAATCATATGGCTTTGTCCACAACAACCCAACATATCTTTTCTTGCTGATCAACAAGAATGGGTAGTATATTTTTTCAAATTTTAGTTTAATAGTCTACATAAAAGCATATGTTAAATAACACACTGATTAGATGCCAAAGATGCACCAAACAGATGTAAATAAGCCACAGAAAAGCATAACTGATCATCTTGTCCTGTGCATATTTACAAAGATCTCATGGAAGTGGAATGTCAAAAGAAGATTAGTTTCAAAAATAAAGGTGATATTAAAACATTCATCCCTACAAAAACATCATTAACAACTCTAGAGGCTTCATGGATATTTAAAATCCTTGACACTGTACCTTTGTAAATGTACCACTAATATAATCTGAGGCTTCCCTCCCTAGCGTCATGGCCTCTTCTATATTTGGTACACCAAACTGTATCATAACTGAATCTATATCTCCATATACACCCTAGATTCAAATATAAAAATATAATATCAAGATTTACAGTAGAAATCTTGGTTAGGATCAGATCACCCATTATGATTTCAAGAACTTGGACTATCACCAACACAACAAGTGTACTTCCTGTCATTACTGATCCAACTCAAAGGTTACAAATGCCTTTAGTTGCTAAATAATAGCCTACCTCAGCATTGTACTGGTAACCACCAACTATTGTGAACCTTTCTTCAACTAGCCTCTTTGTATGCTCTATCATTTGACGGCCTGACAGGTGGAAAAAATGAGATGATTAATGATATGAAATTTTAAAACAATACGTAAAATCGATACTATCTGATGGAATAGAGAATGTGTCAAAAGATCAAACTGGACTTGTAATCCAAATATAATAAGAGGGCCTAAGCATATCATCTTAGTTGTACACGTACACATGACTAATTAATGCAATTCAAGAACTCGATCTTATTTGTACGAGATTGCCAATTACAGTTCGTCCCCAAAACATTATGTGAGGAGGAAGAAAAGAATTACATGGATATAATTGATGCCCAAAAATAATCAATGTGAATGGCTGATACAAGCATATATAGAATAAGAGAGGACTGCAAGCATCTCTATCTTGTAAGTAAAAGAAGCACCAATAACATTACAACTAGGAAAAACAAGGGGAGAATCAAGGTGTCCATGGATTTAATGTTTTTTTTCCATGGAAGAATGGTGAAACTACCATAGCTCACCACACTTGACAAAATCTCCAAATAGGGAAATTTCCCAACAGTGGCACCAGTAAACCCATAAACTGAATTCGCACTTATCTGCAAGTGCACACTCAAAACTATTTTATGCATTTCACCAGCATACCTAGTTTTACTTTTATTCCATGTCCAAGCCATAATTAATACAGACTTGACAAAGCTATAATTTCCTTCAAAGCCAATTGTCGGCCATCTAAGACAGCCTTTTCAAAAGGATCTTTAGCCTCCTAAACAAGATTACAGGAAGTTAAAAACTGAGATGCTAAGTGGAAAAAATACAAGCATGTAACATGAACATAGGAAGCACTTACTTCACCACCTTTAGGTCTGCCTTGTCTCTTTTCCTGGAAGCCAGTAACTCTTCTAGGATCTCTGGTAATATGCCCTAGGAAACAGGAAAAAGAGCATTCAATTTAGCATCATCGAAAATGGTCAGCATATGATGGTTAAAAATTAAATAATGAAATAAGTATCAGCATAGTGTTTGACATGCAAAGACATTAAGGTCTTAGCATCCTATTTTACTTTTAATCCTTTCTAGTAGCATAGCTTCTGGTTCCTATGTTAGTGTTACAACGGTACAACTGTGCATTATACAGCTGGGATGACTAGGATAGTGTATTGGGATCTCATCCACATAGAAATTTGACTGCTAAAGTCTACCATACATGTTAGGGAACCTATCTACTTTTTGTACATTGACGAATCAACCAAATCTGAATCTGAATCTACAGAAAACTTCAAAATATGTATCATAAAAGTAGCCTAGGGTTTATTGTCCATTATCCAAAACTTCTTCAGAATCTCAATTGCTTACGTACCCATGTTCGAGGACCAGCTCACCTCAACTTAGCCAAACCCCCAAGACCAAGAAATAATACATGTCAACTTCACTTGCCAGTTTCTTATTGCACCATGGGATAGAGTTTTTTAAACTAACTGTTAGGACCAGGTAATCTACATACAAAACAAATATAAGCATATCAAATTTATCATAATCAAACAAATAATCAAATTTAGGACCTGCAACGGTCTTAGTGATGCCCATAATCTGTAAGTACTCATAAATCCATGAGTGCCAAGCACAAGAGGCTACTTTAGCCCAAAAAGGGACTTCTTCAACTTGCACAAATGGGTATCCCATCCTAACAAATATATTATATTTGAACGCAAGCTGAAACAAAACCATGAATCACTCTTCCTGCCACCTGCATCTCTGGCCCTGTCAAAATCCGTTAAAGCATGCAATAGCTCAAAGCACTGTGCCAGTGTGCCCTTTAAGTACCTCACATACCTCAGACCATGGAGCATATTTGCAGCAACCTCAACTCAACCATATATTAGCAGCCAAGCTGGAAAATAAATTGGTGTCTGAGTCCCCCTTGTTTGTGAGACAAGGGATCTCTTGCACACAACGATTTGACTGCTAAATTCTACCAAATATGTTAGGGAAGCTATATACTTTTTGTACGCTGACGAATCAGCCAAATTTGAATCTTAAGCTACTGATAACTTCAAAATATGTATCATAAAATTAGCCTATGGTTTTTTGTCCATTATCCAAAACTTATTCAGAATCTCAATTGCTTACTTACCCCTATTCGAGGACCAACTCACCTCAACTCAGCCAAACCTCCAAGACCAAGAAATAACACATGAGGTGTATATCCTTCATGTCAACTTCACTTGCCAGTTTTTTCTTGCACCATCGGATACAATTTTTTTAACTAACTTTTAGGACCAGGTCATCTACATACAACACAAATATAAGCATATCAAATTGATCATAATCAAACAAATAATACAAGTTAGGGCCTACAATAGTCTTAGTGATGCCCTTAATATGTAAGTACTCATCAAAAAAACAAAGTATCTTCAAGTTTTGTTGCACACATAATTAGTTTATGTTTGGACCCTCACAACCTAGTGCGCTCCTTATAAGCTAGAGTGATGCACATTCAAGTTATTAAAATTTAACACATATCAATCCTTTTTGTCCTCTTTTTAGGAGGTGCTACATTAGTTGTGGGTGTGGAATGCTCATCACATTGAACACCCTCCTCATTATTTCTGTCTCCCATTCACTGAAATTCAACAATGGTTTCTTGCCAAGGTTCAGTAATGACTATTGGATGATTTTGTGCAACAAGCAAATCATCATGTGCTTTTATCTCCTCCCCATGCTCACTCCCAGATGTTTCACCTAATTCCTGTACACAACACACTTTAACTTGTTATAATAACATTAAAACCTCCAATTGATTTATTGCATTATTCATATAATATTATAAACAACTAACCTCATATCCATAACCAGTAATTATTTTTTCCCCTCGATTTATCATGTGTTGGTGAAGACCTTGGGAACCATGTAATACCACATATTTTAGGTCTTCCTCTGAAGCTTCCTTTTGAAACTGGTGAACCTACATTAACAAAGATAATCATATCTATAAGGTAAAATAACTAATAAGATACAATTAACTCAACGTGACCATGGTTACTTTGCCTAAAATAGAAACTATAATAGATGGAAATATCACTTACTATACCACCACGAATACTATTATATCCACCAGAGCCTAATTTGTGAGATCCAATTTTTGACACCCTAGCTTGGGTTTCTTTTCTTGTATCTCGTAGGCATCTCTTAGCTCCTCCTTGTGCATATGGAATATAGTTTGGATTTCTGAGGACTTTCCTCTTAAACTTGGCATCTTTCATAAGTTCATCCCATATCACTTGGTCTATCATCCAAGTTGGACGTGGATACATCAAGTTTTTTGTCAACTTTGTCCTTAAATTGGACCTCTTTGAGTGCATGTATTTACTTGCAATCTGTAAAATAAGTTCCTTATCAAATCTAGGATTACCAAATGCTATTACTACATCTTTAAATAGTTCCTCTTTTTTGGCATTGGCTTGTTTCCTCCAATCCATTTGGATGGTATTTCCAAATAATTATTATGCACGACGAAAAATAAAGTGATAAAATTTCAGCCCTGTTTCATCCTTCAAGACATTTCCTTCTGAAGTGAGCAAGATTGTAACTTCTTGCATTCCTTTTGTGGTCAGCGATGATATTTTCGTAGTCTTGGGGATTGAGGAAGGTTCCCTTATAGATACATTAGGCACTATGTCACTTACTTCCTGCATTTACAATGAAATTGTGGAACTATTAAGAACCCAACCAAAATATGAAACTATTTATCATATCTAAAATAATGATCCTAAACATAACAAATGAAATTATAAAAAAATAAAAAAATAAAAAATAAATAAAAATTACCTGTTGGTCTCTTGCAGGAGCTACACTCTCCAACAATGACATTTCCCATAACTAAATTTGGTCAATTATTTCTTGTCTGATTTGAACATTCGCAGGAATATCTAGTAGGAGCCTTAACATTCTTGTTTGTGAGTCTATAAGACTCCTCAAAGAAACTTGTTTTGGTCCTGGTGGGAGAATGCTAACTAGACCCACATTTTATGTAGAGGGCATGTTATGGGGTTCTGGTCTAGGTGTAGATGGCATAACATGAACCTCTATACCAACAAATTGTGTAAAGGGCATGTTATGGGGTTCTGGTCTAGGTGTAGATGGCATAAAATGACCCTCTATACCAACAGATTGTGTAAAGGGCATGTTATGGGGTTCTGGTCTAGGTGTAGATGGCATAACATGACCCTCTATACCAACAGATTGTATACTTGTTGGAGCCACCCTAGAAACATCCTGCAAGGCACAAATATAAATAATAATATGGAATAACAGATGAATAATGTTGAAATATGTAACTAGGTTCAGTCTTCATAATGACATATCTAATCACCATTCTATGTAATTTATGTAAAAAAAGGAAAAAGAAGATTATTTTTGTTATGACTGAGGCATGGGTTTCATGAACACATGAAGAAGCAAGTCTCATTATAGAATGACAATATCTCAGAAGATTCATTAAAAGAAGGTCATAAGGGTGGCAAATGATCAATGAAATGTAATGTAAAGTTGCAAATAATCATGGCAACCAAAATACTAATCAATACAGATAGGTGTCCATGAGGTATGTATAATAATTTTCTTTTAAAGGGTCCATCATAAGATGTAGTAGGGTTGAATTTATGGGTTTTTATTTTAAGAAATACCCTAGTATTTAGAAACCTTAATCTTAAGGTATTTGTTCCCTATGATTTGATTTCTAGGGCATGGGATAAACTCTAGAATGAAATAAAGGGAAAAGTGTATGATCTAATGTTTGAATTTAAGAAACCCTAAAAATGCCTCTTGATTACATAAAAACCCTAAAAGGTAACTTGACATCATGTTTTAGAATAACATATTGCTTGGGCTACTTGTTAAAATAGTATTGTATGTACAAGAAGAAAAACAAATGGGGTGATCCATTTGAAGGCATGATGTAGCTCTTCGTAACACCTCATAAATCATGGAGTCGTTGTGCAAAAACTTTATTAAATATATGCCCTAGATTTCTCAGCAAATAACATAATCAAACTCACATAAATAAATGGTTGAATCTTACATCTTGCACAACATTAGATGTATATGGGGGCATTAATGATCCCTGCATGCCAACATTGGTTGTATTGAGGGGCATAAATGAATCTTGCATGCCAACAAAATGCACGCTTAGTAAAAACACAAATATTAATAAATATATATAGTGAAATAAGTTAACTAAATGCACAAAAATATTGAACAAGTTTTACCACTATCATTACCTTAGATGTTTTATAAGGTTTTTATAGGGGTTGGAATGACTTTAGCAATTTCCTGCATTCCACAAACATAAATTAGCATACTATAATAAGGAATATAAGATAATTGAACCTATAAAAGACAACATTCAAGCTTACCTCATGCATCATCATAGCAGCGTCTTGCCCTCATGCATTTGTTAACATTTCCATGAAAGTAGTGAATATCATTGAACCCCCCATAGTAGCATCAGTAACACCCATGGGTGAATTATTAAAAAAACACATAATAACATAAAAATAAGAAAACCTTGATCAAAAAAACGATAATAAAATAGAATCGGTAACACCAAATATGTGTTGAGTGAGCATTGAAGATCTGTCCAACTCTTTGAGGCAAGCTTATCAGAGTGTTCAGACAAGCATTTAACTAGTCACAAACAAACTTTTGAAGTATCATTTTAAAGTTATTTCTAAAAACAAATCTAACCTCTAGCTAAATCAACAACATAAATAATACAAATACCAAAAGCAACATAAATACCTGGTCTGCTATTTTGTATAGAATAATGTAATAGAAATCTACGAAGAAAAGTTTGTGGACACTCGTTAGGATCATTACATAAATAAATGTTGAAATGTATGACAACATGTAAAACCATAAAATTATTCTAAAATGTGTTGGTTTAAACTTCTATGCATGTAATACTAATTTCATTGAGGAGTTCTCTTGATCGTATTACAAAGGGTAACGCACTATCTTAAATTGTTGTTGCATAATGCAAAGTAATCTTTGTAGAATATCTCCTTGCTGCCTATAAACATTACTTCACTATCTCATTGAAGCCACAATCAACTCCAAACCACACCTTGCTTTCCTCGAAACCCCAGACCATACCTCAAGATGATTTCCTACAACATAAAAACCTTAGGGGTGGTTCGTTGCCACAAACAATCCCTTATAGGTGGTTCGCTGCCACAATTGATACCTCAGGGATGATCTGTTGTCATCAACAGTGCCTCAAAGGTATCTTTCTATCCCAGAATTGCTTCATAGACATATTGTTGCCACAGTGAAACCTCGGATTTAATGTGCTGCTACACATAATGCCTTAGAGATAGGCCAATGCCTCAGATAATGTCTCAGGAATGATTCGCTACCCAGATAATGCCTCAAGATAGTTTGTTGCCACAGTTAGTGTCTGTTCGATCATTTATATAACAACATTTGGAAGTTGGATTAAAGTGAGAGATTTTAGAAAATTAAATGAAAGTCTGGTTGGTTGACTCTCTGCAATTATGGATTGAAACCAATGAGGTTCCATATATGGTGCTAAAAAGATAAGCAGTGTTCCTAACAAACAAGCATCATTTTTTATATAAAATATTTAAATAAATTATCACCAGTTTATATTAAACTGTGAAATCAACATTTGAAAACCAATGCATATGAAGCATATTAAGCATGCATGGAAACTACTAATCGGATTCCAAAGAATTATTATGGTAGATGAAGCGATATGGTGTGTTGCCTTAGAAGAGCACCAATATGCAATAAAGAACACTAAAATATGCTTGGAAAATGAAAAGACATAAATAATGTAGAGCACTAGTGGCAGAGAGGGTATAAAAACTCAGAATTATGTTTAACCCTCCAATATAGTTAACCACACATGGAATAAGTGAATTCAAATGAATGACAATGTAGTAATGCCCATGAGCTCTGGTTTCATCAATTCATGAGTAAATGTTGGTGTGGGATTAAACCAAATAATGCCAATTTCATGCCTCATACTTCTCAAATACCCAAGCTACAAATATCATGGCTTGGTATTATACCTATGCGCAGATTTATGTAGATTTGAGATGTTCGGAGGAGAATTAATCCTATTTCCATAACACCCCTCTCGAACCTATTTCATGCTAACGAATTAGAGTCTAGTGCCAAACACATGATCACATATCCAAGCAAAAGATCATCCCAGTGCATCTCCTAGAATGGTGGATATCAAGTGACTCAAACTAATGAAGAGAAGCCACGCTTTGACTCCAAGACTATTGAAGATTGGAGAAATTCACTTTTTTGTGTTGCAGACATTAGTGGTTTCGAGCTGGAGGCGTGCAACACTGGGGTGAAAACTCAACCTTCACTATCAATGATAGTATTTTATGTTTGATAAATAGACATAGACGTTTTTTTCTCACTATCATATTTATTTTCTTCTGAATAACTAGAAAGAAGCTGGAGATGGAGCTGCTAGATAAGGTGGTTAAATGTCTGTCGGAAATAGTGAACAAGACAGAGTTGCCTGTGGCCGACTATCCAATAGGCTTGAATTTTAAGCTTCAAGATTTTGAGGAGACAGTCTTGTTGCAGCAACACCAAAGGGGGAAATCTCAGATATTGGGGATAGTGGAGTTAGGTGGCGTAGGAAAGACAACTTTTTCAAAACATTGAAAAAAGATGAGATTTTAACCCTGTTTTTCATGTGGCCCCATACCTTTTAAAATTGACAAACATATTTGGTGTAAACATGTTGAAACCTTTGCACTACTTTACTAGGAATGGAAAAGAGTACATATCAAGACTATTGCATACAAAACAACTAGTACCAAAATGATAATGTTGATGTCACTAAGTTCTAAACATTGAAAATAGATACAATGAAAGGACAAGCACATAACTCAATCAATATTTCCATACTATTGAAATATATGTCCCCCAAATCTAGACTAGATGACCTAAATTCACTACCAAGTGATAGATAGAGAAATAGGTACTTTGAGGCCAAATGTTTTAAGAAAAAACTAGATGATAACATGGGTAAAAGTATGGAGAATATTGTTAACCCATATGTTAGAAAAATGAGATAGGGAAACTTGTAGTAAATTAGTGTTGGTAATCTTCCAGTATGAATGTCACTAGTAAATTTAGGTCCGATTGTACTCAAATGTTTTTATAAATATCGTCCATAATATTCCAAGGAATTTAATAAAAAGTTTTGAGATCAGAACTAGTTTCAGAAATCAATTTCAAGAGACAAAATCCAATAGTCCTAAGAATAAAAAAGACAGTCCAATTCCTTCCTTGTATTTGGGAATTAACACTATCTTCAGGTTGAAATAAATTTACATTTTTCCAATTCCCAAGTGAAATTTCAGATCCATGTTAGAAAATTTGTAAACCCAGATACACCTAATCAATATGATGTTTGCACCAAAAGAGCCTAAGTTCCTTCTACAACATTCATGGAAATGAGATGAGCCATCATCTCTTTCATGGCACATTAAATAAGGAAACTAACACAATCTCATGTAAATCAAGATCTAGAATGCACCTAGACACATGAAACTCGAGGATGAATATCTATCTTGAGTTCACACAAATGGTCGATGTATGCATTATTGTAACTCTAAATATCCAACCTAAATTTAAATAGATTTGGCTAATGTATATGTTAATTTATAGAAATGTACTTCAAAGAAAACCCAAGTGCCTAGAGAGGGGCTGATGACATAAAATTGAAAACCCAAATCATGGTTACAATACTTAAATACAAAATGCTATGTTGTTTAGTTTGAACATATAAAGGAACTTACAAGCATATCTTGCATGAGAAGTGTGGGAAGAGGTTTGAAAGAGGGAAATATGGAATCATTTAAAACAATTATTTTCTCAGAAACCACTGCGTGCAGATTGTTGCATCTTTGAAGCTCTCCTTTCCATTGTCGAGAAAACTTCATAAACCATTTTTTCCATCTATACATAACCATCCTGAGAGACGTCAATAAAGATGGGAATAGACCTTCCATGTACTACCAACTTCAATTATGCCCATTTTGTGTTGAACTCATGGAAGACCGAGAGGCCACAAAATTGGTGCAACCTAAATTTTTAAAATGGGTTTATGAGAAAACTACAGGAAAACCCACAACAGATTGAGAATGAGTAGTTATGTAAGTATAAAGGTCCCTAGAATACAAGGTTCCCATTGATAAATAAAACGAAACATCAATACCCCTCGAGGGGCCAATAATAATGCAAAAAAAGCCACCGAAAATTTAGATTGAGACAGTAAATTGGATTATCACAAATTTGTCTCGTAATCCATGATTCAACTGTAGCAAATTATAAGTTTCTTCCATGGAAATAAATCAAGTATTGCTGGAAACACGAGAAAGAACTTGTTGACTCAACAATAAGGTAAGATGAACAAAACACATCCCAAAACAACCAACTCCATTGAAACCTTTCGAGAGGACATGCGGGATTCTGGGGGGTGCTACTTTGGAGGTCTGTAGTAGCATAGGTAGGAGGATCAGCCTCGTGACATTTTTTTAACATTTCCCTGAAACGTTTCATGACCTCCTCATACTTATTAGGTGGATCAAAGCCGTCGAATTTCTCTAACATTTACCTGAAAATCCTCATGATCTCTTTATACCTATTGAGCGTAAAATGGGCCATCATTAAATGATTAAAAGTCAATGTACTCAGTGTCATCTCAACCTTGTAGATGGTTTTCAGCATATCGAACCAGGCTTCCATGTCCAACCTAACAATGAGTGCTCAAAACTATGTTATATGTAACGAGATTCCATATAACACCAGGTTATTTAATAAATTTACAAAGAGAAACAACATTATGCCCTAATAAACATTATTGCCCTAAATTTACACTCAAATTCAAGATGAAAGGGTTAAATGTTTGTCGGAAATTGTGAAAAAGCCAGAGTTGCCCGTGGCTGACTATCCAACAGGCCTGAAATTTAAGCTTCAATATTTTGAAGAGACAGTCATGTTGCAGCAACAGCAAAGGGGGAAATCTCAGATATTGGGGATAGTGGGGTTAGGTGGCATAGGAAAGACAACTTTTTCAAAACATTTCTTCAATATGAAGAAATCAGATTATCACAGATCCTTCTTTTTATTTGAAGTTAGAGATAGTGCAGCTAAAAATTCTTTAAATTCGTGGCAGAGAATACTTGTTAAGGCCAACATCTTTGCAAGGGAAATACATCAAATTGAATGGAAAATACCTGTGGAAAATAAACCCTTTGTTGTCTTCCTTGAAACTTCTAGCTCAGCTTCAAGTTCCTTTGCAAAATAATAGTGAAAGCCCCAGCATATAAAAACTAAAACAATTTAGCGCCAAAAAGATTTTCGGCCTCTACACCAAAAAAGTTTCGGTGGTTTCAGCGGTCTTGTTTCCATTTTAAGATGGCCTATCCCACTGTTTCCTGCTATTTCCTGCGTATGTCTCCCACTTTTCATAAGAATGAGGGCCTTAATATCTATCTCCCGCCACCCACAAATAAATGAGTATGTACTCTGCAGCCGTTGGGCCTCGTGCCCTTAATGCCCATCACAGAAACCCTAGTCTCGTGGCTTTAATAGATCAATAACTTAACACAAGCGCATTCTTGGCAACAAGACTACAATTTCATAACCAAAACCAAAAGTCTGAAAATGAGGAATTATTCCTCTGAGTTTGGCCCAGTCCCTCTGAGTTATTATAACAAAACCCTCAGCCTTAGGCCAGAGAAACCTTTTAAAAATACATTACAGGGATAGTATTCCATCCAGTTCACAGATGAAGGATGTTAACTAATATCCCTAGCCTAGTTCGACAAATAAACACATACCTGGTAGTGGGCGCCAAGAAACTGGTAGACCCAACCGCAATTTGGCATGACTCCGAAGACCCACACCATAGCCAACCAGGGCTGCACATTCAAGTAGAAAACAAGATGAGTATGTGATGACAAAACAAGAGAAAAGCTATAAAACTCAGAAACTATTTAAGTTTAACACCTAAAACGAATATGCGCTTACCTGAAGAGACTATCCAAGCTAGAAACCCTTTCTGAAAATAGAGACTGTGTCTCAGCGCACATCATGTTATACCACTAAAAAGAACCAATTTCGAAGGCAACCAGAAGTGGGCAACTTGATCAAAGGCAAATTGTGGCGAGGTAAAGCAGCGGGTAGAGAACCATAACAGAGAAAGACAGAAGTGAACCATTTGAGGACTCGATAGACTAACACTCCCAGCTCGACAACCCTGGGAGATCACCTCAAGACACACAATGTACCAGGATCTAACACCATGACCATTGCATTTGGAAGAGGCATCTGCACCATAGAACTGATCCATATTCCCACGGAATGATTCCAACTAGAGGCTCCTTGGCAGTTGAACCATGCATAACCCTAGGCATACGACAACCAGGGTACCAACTGGAGGCTCCTTGGCAGTCGAACCATGCATAACCCAGGGCTCTTAATACTTAATATATTTTAATTTAAATCTTTTATGTTAAATTTATTAATAACAAACATATATTTAACTTAATTTGATTTCTTATAGGTTTAAGAATGTTAAATTCCATAAGAATTTTAAAATGTTATGTTATTTTACAAAGGTTAAGGTTCCGTTTGAAGTTGCTTTTTTGAATTGACTTATTATTGATCTACTTGTTGTACTATAGGTAGTGTCTAGTAATTTTTTGAGCATTCATCAAAACAAAGAAATCTAATGAACCATAATAAATATCATATTTATTGAAGGGATTTTATCATCATAAATTACCAAAATGTAATTTGAGTGACTAATAAAATTCTACTATTACAAATAGATAAAAAAATTCATTCCACATTCATAGGCACTTCAAGGTGGAATGTGCTATTCTTTAGTAATTACACCTTATTATCTTGACATCTTTACTTATGTAATGACTATCAATCCTTCACTCTTTATTTGATTATTGTGATTTATTGTAATTGTTTTGCATGTAGGTAAATTATTTAAATAGAAATGCCTCCAAAAAGGAAGGGTCAATCAACTAAATTTTTTTTATGTATATTTTAAAACATCAAAGACTTATAATGTTAAAGATATTCCATATATACCTCATTTGAATGATGATGCTAATGAAGATATGAATGAAGAGTATTTTGTTGATATTGAAATTCTTGACAATAAAAAGGAAGGACACGATGGTGGATCTAGTAGTTCGAGGAGGAAGGCCTTCTCAAAACGTGAATTGCGAGAAGAGTGGATGATAAAACATCCTTGGGTGTATAGTATCAATGTTGAATATCACAAGACTCATATGAAGTGTAAAATTTGTGAGAAATACAAGGCTCAAGGTCCATGGGGTATTGGAGATGGATTTAATACGATTCAATATGATGTGGTGAGAACTCGTACAAAATCCATTATTCATCAAACATCAACTCAAAGAAATTTGTATGACACTGAAAGGTTTGAAAATCCCATTAAAGAACACATAGTGGCTATAAGTGAGGCTAATAAGGAAATGGTCAGAACTACCATTTAGTTAGCATATTGTATTGCGAAAAAAGATATTTCAATTTTTACCTATGAAGATCTTTGTCATATTTAAATGCATCTACAAACGCCTAATATGCCTTCTCGAGTGGAGTATTCTTCCTACATAAATAGAAAAGAAGCTACTAAATTCATTCACTCTATATCAAATTATCTTGAAGAGGTGAAAACTAGAAAAGTGTTAGAAAATCCCTCTTTCTCTCTAATGTTAGATGAAAGTATAGACAATGGTTTGGAACAACACCTTGTTGTGTATTCTACATATCTAGATTTAAAAGGTTTGGGCCCTCCAATCACACAATTTATGAAAATGATTATTGTTCCTAGTGGAAAAGGAAATACTATGTATGATACCATTGTTAATTTAAAGGAAACAAGGTAGTTGGAAAATGAGAAACTAATAGCGGTTTCGACTGATGGTGCTTCATCTATGGTTGGATGTGAAAATGGATTTGTCACACTGCTAAAGAATGATTTAGCAAATTTGATTGGCACTCATTGCATTTCACATATTGAAGCACTTGTAGCATCATATGCTTTGAACAAGATACTTGAGTATTTGTATGTTGAGACAATAACAAACAAGGTATACTCATGGGTTGGAAATTTAGCAAAGAGAAATAATAAGCTCATTTCCTTATTAGAGATAATCGAATTAGAATCCTTGCAAGTTCTTCAAATCCATGGGATTCTATGGCTCTCTATTTTGGTGAAGCCCAAACTAGTGAGATAGTTATTGATCCTAGTATACCAAGCACGGGGTGCTTATTTGAGTCCATACAACACTCGCTTGAGTCTGCACACATGCGACTCTCTGTTGAAGGTCTCAAACCCCTTCGATTTCTCAATATACACCTCCTCCTCAATAAATCCATTGAGGAATGTTATCTTCACATCAATTTGGTGGATCTTCCACCTCATCTGTGCTAACAGTGCTAGAATTGACTTGATGGATGAGTATCTTGCTACTGGAGCAAACGCCTCCTCATAGTCAATTCCCTCCACCTGAGAGAACCCCTTGGCCACAAATCAGGCCTTGTGTTTCTCTATGCTCCCATCTTATACATGCTTTATCTTATAAAGCCATCTCAAACCAACCACTGATGTGTTTTTTGGTCTTTGGACCAATTATAAAACACTGTTTCTGACAATGGAATCATATTCCTCTACCATAGCATCAACCCATATTGGTTATTGCACTGCTTCCTTGAATGAAGATGTTTATGTCTCAACTAGCTCACTCATCAAAGCCATGTACCCATGGTACTGATCCTATGACCTCCTTTGCTTGCACTGTGATGTGGGTGCTCCCACATTCTCTTGAGAATCCTGCAATAATTCGTTAGCTTCCCTGGTCTGCTTCCTTCCTTCTCTGGATGTCTCCACTCTCTGCTCCTTTGCTTGTGGCTACTCCACAACTTCCTAAGGTTCTTCCTTTGGAGCCAAAAGCTCCTGATCAGGCTGCAATTGAAGCTCCCTCTCAGGAGAACACCTCATTGTCTTCTCCTCATCAAACTTCACATCTCTTGTGACCATTTTCATCTCGAGAGTTGGAGAGTACACACGATAGTTGTGAGTTGTGTCTGTGTACCACTTGAAAGCTCAAATTTCTTTGCCTCAACATTATAAGGGAGACCACCTAGCTGGGAACTTAAAGTAGCTCATTTTCCGAGGAGGCCACTTTGATGAATTCACCTAAACCATTCCCAATGTCTCACAAAGAGTCTTCGTCCCAATACTCCAGAGGGAGAGAATAAAGGCGCAACCACACCGGGGCCCAGCTCAGATCTTTTTTGCCCGGGTTAAAGCGCTCGATCCATCCTCTTAGGTATAGCCCTCCTGTGTTGAGGAAATATGGTCCTCCATCCTGGTTAGTCAAAAGATCATGTTGGTCACAACCTCCGTAGCTTAAATAAACAAATGGTAATACTCTTCATCTTCTAAGTTATGTAATAAACAAGTGAAAGGGAGCAAGACATGAAGAGGAAACACATGGAATGACTTTCAGTTCTTGCAACCATGCATGTCATTGAAGACAGAATGATTCAACAATGATAAAAAATATTTTAAGCTACACTAAGAGGTGTATTTCAAAATATGTGCTTTGCTTTCCATACCTAGCCTCCAAAGGGTTATGCATCAGATGGATTCTTCATGCGGTACTGATATTCTCTCATACCTTTGGTTTCTCAGTGTTCTTATTTTTCTCCTTAGCTCCTTGAGAGTCATCTATCATGTCATCATTCTTCATGGCCCCTGAGAGACATAATTGTGTAGTTTCAGTGGGAAATGACTGTTGCGGGATGAGGCCCTGGGGGGACACATTTACATAGTTTTAGGATGCAAGCCACTGCTATGGGATGAGGCCCTAGGAGGACACATCTACGCAGTTTCAGGATGCAAGGTAGACTGGGTAGTGCCTTGAATTATACGAACTTGGATAATGTGTCATCTTTCTTCCACATGAAGAAGATCCAACACTTCCGTGAGAATTCATCAATAAAAATGACAAAATATTTGTATATGGCAGTGGAGGTTGTCGAGAAACATCCATAAACATGATAGTGGATCCTTTCTAGGACTACATGTGCTTTTTTGTCCCGACCATGGAATGTGGATTTTATGTACTTCCACAATGTACATCCTTTGCATACTGTTGGGTTGTGTTATATTCTTTCCACAACTAGCCCACGTAGTTAACCAGGGGGTTAGAGGGAGGGAGGAGCCCGCCTTCGTTGCATCGATTGTGTAGCAGGGGGGTCACAGGGGGTTTGAGGCGTACCTGTAACCCCACTTTATGGGGTCTGGGGCAGCGCCCCGGAAAATTTTGGTTTTGGACCCTATGTTAGGATGGGTGGACCCACCTATGGTTTTGTGCATGATTTTCACACATCATTTTGGACGTGATGGTTTTCGGTCCATGGTATTAGATGCTTCGGCATGTATAAATATGTATTATAACATTGAAAGGAACATAATGAAAAAATCAAGCTGGTAGTCCCGGTTTCGGGATCCAAGGGAAAATCTCTGTGTATATGTGTTTTATGTGTTATTCTCTCGCATTGTTTATTTTCTGTGTTTTAGAATTCGTATGCAGGTAATTTTTATACGAGATTAAAACCTACACATACATCATACTACTTAAGTGCGCCTTTAGGGAGGCTAGTGGTTATTTGTTGTATAATATTCGAGGTTTCATGATGCAAATGGCCAAGTATTTTGTGCCAAAGTTCATCGACATTGTGACCTGCACTTTCTTTGCCTTAGTGCTTAATGCGACATAGTCTTCCACATCTAGATTATACAAGTTCTTCACACGAACCCCGATCTCTTCACCTATCCCATGGCTATGTGTCTTAGGAATGCTTTTCCCTTGATTAATATCACTTCACAACCATGGTCTTCCAAAATTCAACAAAGATGAGATTTTTCTTTAGGCCTAGAACAAACATGACATCCTTGAGCCTAATGCAGGAGAATTCGACACTCTTAATCAAACAAGGAATCCAAAGCGGAGCAAGGAGGACGACATGGGCCATCAGAGTAAACATGGGACAATTCTATTAAAATAGAGCTAGTTTGATGGAATGGATAAAGTCTCTAGAAGACTTATTTAATGTAATATGCCATATGTATGTATGCATGTAGACAGAATTAGGGATAGTTGAGTGATTCATGGAGAGGATTTGATCGGATCCTTTCAGTGATCTGATCCAATGTGTTTATAAATGATGAACCCGCGTGTTCAATAGGAAGAGTGAGAACAAAGTAAATTTGTGAGAATAGAGTGATCAAAATGCAGTTGAAGGGTAATTTGCTCCCAAGGCTGAAATGCATTAGATCTGTAATCATATCGTGTATAATATAAAGTGTGTTCAGTGTTGATATTGTGTGGATTTCTGTGTGTGTATATGTAATAATGCCTTTTCGTATTATCCGTATATATATGCGATGATGGCTTAATTCCTGCATTACGAGATTGTTGATCCACCATCAATCACTATAACGATTGATGGTGATCCATTGATTAACAAAAATATTGTTATATATGGTGTGTCATGTGTAGACAGAGTTGGTGGCAGAACTGTGTTTTAAGCACAGAATCCATCAGCAAGTAGCCAAATCTAACAAGCGGTGAGGGTACATGCAAGATACAAAGCAAGGATTAATGCAAAGGAGTAATGCAGAGGAGTGTACTGACTACATACATATCATCAAACATCTTTCATCCCACTTAATATGTCTTGCATCGTTCCTGGTTAATCATAAGATCATGTTGGTCACAAGCTCAGTAGCTTAAATAAATAACTGGTAATACTCTTCATCTTCTAAGCTATGTAATAAACAAGTGAAAGGGAGCAAGACACGTAGATCAAACACACGGAATGACTTTCAATTCTTGCAACCATGAATGTCATTGAAGACGAAATGATACGACAATGATAAGCAAACTTTTAAGCTACATTAAGAGGTGTATTTCAAAAGTTGTGCTTTGTTTTCCATACCTAGCCTCCAAAGGGTTATGCATCAGATGGAGTCTTCATGCGGTCCTAATATTCTATCATACCTTAGGTTTCTTGGTATGCTTATTTTTCTCCTCAACTCCTTGAGAGTCATCTATCATGTCATATTTCTTTGTGGCCCGTGAGGGACATAATTGTGTAGTTTCAATGGGCAGTGACTATTACATGATGAGGCCTTGGGGGGACACATTTACACAGTTTTAGGATGTAAGGCACTACTTGGGATGAGGCCCTGGGAGGACACATCTATGCAATTTTAGGATGCAAGGTAGACTGGGTAGTCAAGGGACAAAACTGCACAGTTTTTGGAGACAGTGGGTTCCGACTGAGGGAAGGACACTGGAGGAAACCACTGTGCATTTTTGAATGGTAAGGGAGGTTAGGATTTCTACATATTGCACGATTCAAACAAGCAACAGAAAAGCTTGAGGGTTACATATGTGAATTATGTAGTTTAGGAAAGTTGGATGAGGCTAGGTTGCTAAGGAAACTCTGAAATTTAGCTAAGTGTGGGATTAGTGGAACTTATGTGAATAGTGATAAAAATTCAATAAGATCATACACTTGAAAACTTATCAATACAACATAGACCATCTAGAACATATAACACATACTTCACTTAATGAAACAACCTTTGTGGCAGCTTACGGCAAGTGCGGCTTCGATTATAGACTTCGGGAGGATAAAGGGGACACTTGTGTAATACAAAAAGTGTTACCGAGAAACCTGATCTCAGAGATGTTAAGCATCAGTCATCATCACAAAATGCAACTGTTGGTATTGCACTGCCCCAACAGAGGGGAAACTTGTCCGAGAAGCTTTGAAGACTGCCCTTGTTATGGGGGAAACCAGCCATTGAACCAGAATAACTATTTCAAAGTATACCTTGGTTTTCCAAAATGAACAAAGAGGAATGCAATCCTGAACCAAAAATATAGGGACATAACCAAGTAATAGTATGCCATTTCCACCTAGCAAAGAGTCAACAGAGAATTCAAGATACTTGGCGTGAAGACAGAACACATCCAGACCACAAAACCATGAATCATAGAAACATATCCGCTTGGAAGCCAGACACCTTTGCGAGAGACCAAAAACCATAAAAAGTGAGACGAATCCACCTGGGAGTTGGAGACCTTTGCATGAGGCCATGTGTTAGGCTGGTGGTACCACCGAAGCTGGCTCTTCCTCAATCCGGAAGGCAAACTGATACCAATCATCATCCTCTTCAAATGCGCCGCAACCTTGAACAGTTGGAGAATCTACAGTGCCTTCAGCATCCATCTGTCGCTTACCAGTGTCCCCAGCTTTATCTTTGTCATGCAGAGCCTTACTACTTTCACCTTGCTGCTTGTTGTTGATCCCATGACTACCTGTCTCTTCCCTGTTCTGCTTGTTCCCATGACTGGACAGAGTAGCTTGCATCACAGACTCTTCCTTGAAATAAATTATGATGGTAGCAGTGATTGTAGGCCTGTTTAGTGAATTGTAGAAACAAAATTGTGTGTTGTGAGGGCCAAAAGGAGGAGGGAGTGGGAGATCCATAGTGTGGACATCATTGTCCCTCCAACCTCTCCCACTTCTGGTATTCAGGTAGCTATGAGTGGGGTTAATGAGCGAGTTGGGAAATTTAGTAGTTAAGTCTGGGGAGTCATAGGTGGAACTGGTAGAAGCCGGCGAGTGGTTAAAACCTCCATGCAAACCTCCACGCCTACTACGCATGTGGTGCCTGAGGTGAGCCATGGCTGAATTGACATTGGAAGAATTGGAATGAAGGCGACGGTGAGTGGGAGCAGGGGTGGGTGAACCATAATCAAGAATACAACGACAGGAATGTGAAAAATGAAAAACATTACCAAAATCCTGACAAGGGAGAATTAGGCAACAATTGCCTGTAGCAATTTTGAAACGCGGTTTAGCTGCTTGTGGAGGACAAACACCATGGAGAAGGGGAGGAGTAACAAAACTGTTTGCAGGGGCCATAGTGTTGAAGGAAGTGAGCTCATCACAGCTTTCGGAGTCCATAAATGTCACCTGCAAGGTGTTTTTAATCCATCTGCGGTGAGCTCTCAGGATGAAGCACTTAGCCAGATGGCTTCCCAACCCGCCAGCGATCCATCTTGTCATTTAAATGTCGTTGTTGACACCCGCATCCGGGTGCGTTTCCTCTGCATTTTCCCTTTCCTTTTGCACTAGATCATTGAAATCCTACAATTGATGAGTATTGGCTATAGTGCTAAGAGCTCCTACATGAAGAGTCTTACCACTTTCAACGCCAATGTTTGATAGGAGGTCTGCTACTTTGTTACCATTCTAACGAGTGTGCCTGATGGTAACTGCTCTATGAATGAGAAGCCACTATTCAATGTGTTCCAGCCTTTACGCCAATCTCCAACTGCTACCCACTTTATGTGCTGGAGTTCCCTGTAGGATCTGGTTGGTCATGTTAATTAAGATCTAGGAGTCCCCTTCAATTATGAGTGGGAAGAATCTATTGTTCTGAGCCAAGAGAAGTCCTTGCCAAATTCATTCTAATTTGGTTGAGTTGTTTGTATCCCAACCTATTGACCCCATGAATGTTTGGAGAACATTGCCCTTGTGATTTCTAAATATTCCCCCAAATCCTTCTTTACCTAGATTTCCCTTTGATGCTCCATCAAAGTTGAGCAGTACCATGTGTGGTAGGGTTGGAGTCCATTTGTCAGGTGTATCTCCAGAGGGAGGGATTTTCCTTAGGTGTACATGCTCATGGTTCCACTGAAGGTTCCAATTCAGTCATATATTCGGTTCCTGTGGTGTGGATGGAAAATCATCATCAAGCCACGTTTGGGGCATCAAGGTTTCTCGTATGTTTTGACATATATTGATCCATAGAACTTCTATGGGAGAGGAATGGTCTTTGAAGATGCGGCTATTTCTCTCTTTCCAGATTTTCCACATGAGGAAACCCGGTATTAGCTTCCATAAGGTGTTTAATATTTTTCTTTTATTAGGGTGAGGTGCCCAAGAACGAATAGTGTTGGTTGAATTCTTCTTATTTCGTCCATCTCTTTGACGTCTGAAGCTAACCTTCTCCCAAAGTCAGGTTGCTAACAGACATGAGTTTAGGAGATGTTCCTTAGTTTCTTTTGCCTGTTTACAATTTGGGCAAATGGAAGGTCTGTGAAAACTCTGTTTCCTTAGATTATCCCAAGTAAGGATTCTATTTTGGCATAGCAACCAAAGAAAGGTGGAGATTTTTGGCCAAATTGGTGGTTCCCAAACTTTGTGCCAGAGGCTATCCTTGACAGTATGGTCCCTTAGTATTATATGATATGCTTCCTGGGAAGTGAAGGTACCTCTCGTTTCATAACCCCATCTGATGATGTCTTTCTTATGTGATTGGTGAATTTTCCTTTTTGAGAGTTCTGTATCCAGGCTATCTTTGATGGATTGCGTGGCTTGCCCAAGAATGAGGTTTGAGCATAACCATTGCCTATAACCTTGGTTGTGAACTTCCTCCCAAAGTTGATTTACTTTGATCGTCGGTTGCTCTACCCAATCCTGAAGCTAGTGAGGCATGAGTAGGTCCTTCAATTTTGGTCTTTGCTGCTAGGAGTCCTCCCAAAAGCTCGCATTATCTCCATTCCTGATTTTCCAAAAACTCTATTGTTGGATTAGATCTTTATGTTGTTTGGCAGCATTCCAAATTAGAGAGCATGTGCTAACTTCTTTGAGCTGAATTAAATCATCCACTAGTCTATTATGAGCATAATTAGCTGTCTAGAGGATTTCCCAAGGAGCATATGGGTTCGAGATCCATCTCCACTAGATGCACGCTCCCATGACCTCGTTTCTGTGCTGAGGATCCCATAATCCAGTGCCTCCAGAGGATTTTAGGTGAAAAACTGTTTCCCACTTTACCATAGCCCATTTTCTGTTTTGTTTCATATTCCCCCATAAAAAATCTCGTTGAAGATTTTTGATTGCTTTAAGAACCCATTTGGGTGCTGCCAGGACCGTGAAGAGGTAGAGCGGTAAAGATTGTAGCACTACCTTGATTAGAACTAGGCAACTCGCCATATTGAGAGCTCTAAAGGTCCATGAAGAGATACGGGCTTCCAGTTTTTCTAGGATAATTTTCTAGGATGAGTGCTTTAAGACAGAGGCTGTCATTGGTCCTCCCAGGTATTTGGAGGGTAGAGATGCAATTGAGAAGCCCAAAATTCTAGCTATGGAGGCTTGAGTGATGGGAGGTGTGTGAAAGAAGAAGACTTGAGATTTTGATTTGTTAATGCAGGTGCCAGAGGCATCCGAAAAGTCAGATAAAATTGATTTCAGCTTACGGGCTTCCTGGACTGAAGGATGACCAAATAACATATTGTCATCCACAAATTGTTTGTGGGTGAAAGAAGGGGTATTCTGGAAAGAAAGGCCACGTAATTGCTGGTTTTGAAGGGCATCTTTGATGTAACGTCCAAGACCTTCCACCATAATAACAAATAGAAAGGGTGAGAGAGGGTCCCCTTGTCGGATACCTCTGGATGGGTGGAAGGGGGTGGAGGGGGTCCCATTGACAAGAATTGAGAAAAAGGTAGAAGTGATGAGACTCATAATCCATCTTACCCAAGGGGGGGTAAAGCCAAAGGCTAGCAGTATTTTTTGAATATATTTCCAGCTTAAAGTATCGAAAGCTTTTGAGAGGTCGATTTTAGGAGCATACCTGCCTTTTTGGTTTGCTTTAGGGAGTGAATGATTTCATGAGTGAGAATTATGCCATCGGTGATCTGCCTTCCTTCCACGTAACTTGATTGCTCCGGTGATATAAGAAGAGGAAGCAGGGGCTTGAGGCGTGTGGCGATCACTTTGGAGACAATTTTATATAATACCTTGCATAGTGCAATACGTCGGAATTTGTCCAGAGTTTGGCTGTTCTTCTCCTTAGGGATGAGGGCGATGAAGTTGGCATTCAAGGATGGAAGCATCCATCTGTTAACTCTGGACTCCTCGACTACTTGCCAGACTTCCTCCTTGATTAGATCCCAGAAGTTGTGAAAGAGGTCCGAAGTGAAGTCATCTGGTTCGGGTGCTTTCCCAACTTTGAGCTGTCACATAGCTGAAAGAAATAGGCCTGAGGAGTATTTGATTGTGTTCCTCAGTTACGAACTTAGGAATAATCTTGATGATCTTCTCTATAGCTGGCAACCGATCAGTCTCTGTTTCCTTATGCACCCTCCGAAAGTGGGTGACGAGTTCCTATTCTATATCTTCATGCTTCTCTAGATGTTCCCCTTGTCGATTTTGGAGGAGAGTAATGTTGTTGTGCATTCTCCATTGGATAGTGGTATGGTGGAAGAACTTTGTATTGCGTTCGCCCTCTTTAAGCCATCGGATCCTCGATTTTTGTCTCCAAAGAATCTCTGCCTGTCTTGCTCTTTCTGAGATCTGCGTTTGTAGTTGACGTTCCTGTTTTGCTATGGTTTCGGATCTGCCTTCAGCTATGATTCTCTGCTGTAATTTTTGCATTTCTTGTTCAAGAGTGTTTTGCGCCTGAAAGATATTGCCAAAGGTAAAGCGATTCCACTATTTTATTTTTTCCTTGATATGTTTTGGCTTTTGTTGGAGCTTGTATATTTTTGCACCTTTTGGTGGTGTGAAATTTCTCCATGTCTTTGTTATTAGGTTATGAAAATCAGGGTGATTCAGCCAAAAAGCTTCAAAGCAAAAGGGCTTGCAAACAGTGTCTCCCGGTATTTTCTAGTGAAGCCTAATAGGCCAATGGTTCGAGCCAGAGAGTGGCAATATAGAGGCCAAGAGATCCCTGCCAAGATGTATTGCGTTATCAGAGATTAGGAATCTATCTAACCGAGATGCAATTTAGTGGGCATCTACACGCTTGTTGTTCCAAGTATAAACGCAATTGTTGAATTCCATATCTATAAACCTATAGTTATGAATGTAGGTTTTGAAGTGCTTGCTTTCACAATCCAGCTTGATCCGTCCTCCTCTTTTTTCCTCCAATCTTGTAATCATGTTGAAGTCCCCTCCTGTGATCTAAAGTGGGTGGGTATTTCTGAGTTGATCTGAGTTAGGGTGTTGAATGTGTCTACTTTGTTTATTGCCTCCTGGGGGAAGTAGACATTAGTTAAGTGTCCATGAACATTTGTCCCTGTTAAACGAAACTTGGCCTAAATAAAGTGTTTACTGGCATGCATGTTGGTAAGTGTTATAGCTCTATCATCCCAAATGATGGCTAGCCCTCCTGAGGCTCCCATGGCTTCCACTGCCACTTCTTTGCTTCCTAGCCATGCTTTGGCAAGGATCCGATCCAACGTTGTGGAATTACACTTGGTCTCCTGTAAGAAGAGAATTTGAGTCTTTTCCTGCTGTAGCATGTTCCTTATTAATCGTCCCTTCCCCGGGCTGTTGAGCCCTCTGATGTTCCATGAGATGAGCTTCATGATTCACGATTGGGAAGGGGATTATAGTATTTGGTGAGCTTGGAGTATCTTTCAGATCCCACCATCATCTCCCCTATGCAGATGGTTCTTTGAAGATCGGTTTTCCGTCCTCGTTTCTTGTTGTCTTTGAAGATATTTCTTCCATCCCACTGACTACCAGTTTGGATGGCTAATGATCTTTGCTTCTATGCTCTTGAGAGAATTACTTCTAAGTTCTCTAGCTGTAGCTTAGGAATTTTGTCATATTCCTTTTTCTTACAAGCCTGTTCAAGTCCTAGTATATCTAGATCTTCGATGTTGAAGCTCTCTGGTTCCTCTTTCATGTGCTGTAGTGTTTCGTGCTCTACGTCTGTATCATCTACAATCGTGAGCTGCATCTGAGTGCTATGTACCTCCATACCTTGAGCATTCCTTTTCTGCATGTTACTGCGAGAGGGCATTTTGGTGTCCGCGGGTTGCTTAGAAGTGAGGGATTTCTTTGAGTTTGATGGAGAAAAATGGTCATAAGTCTTAGGAATGGCTTCAGGTTGTTTCTGAATATCTAAAATATGAACCTCCAACTAGAGCAGGATTTCAAAGTTGTTGCTTGTTGAAGGAAAGGAGGTGCTACTGACAGGTTTTTTGACTGAGGTAGAGGGCTTTTTATGGGTCTTTTTGCGATTTGGAACTTTTGTGAACCCATTCGAGTCGGATTTGTCCATTGAAGGGGTGGTCGTGGATTTCATATTGGAGGGACAGTCTCGGAATAAATGGCCCAGGGCGAGGCATTTTCGACAGTGGAATGGTACATGCTCGTAATATATTGTTTGTAACCATTCATAATCATCATGGTATAGGCTTACCACGTCTGGGAGAGCTTTGCTGAGGTGCATGTATAAATAGATCTGCACATAAGAGGTATATCGCTTCAGCTTTGTCTCCTCTGCCACTTTGATAAATTTGCCTAAACCATTCCCAATGTCTCATAAAGAGTCTTCGTCCCAATACTCTAGAGGGAGAGAATAAAGACAGAACCACACAAGGGCCCAGCTCAGATCTTCTTTTTCTGAGTTAAAGCGCTCGATCCATCCTCTTAGGTATAGCCCTGCTGCATTAAAGAAATATGGTCCTCCATCCAATACCCTGTTTCGGTCCTCCAGATAATTGAAAATGGTAGTAAAGAAGCCCTTAGGCCCTAACTGCAATGTTATGTGCCCTTGTGGCTTCCATTTGGCTGTGATCCGGCCATGTAAATCTTTCTCCGTTGGCCAAAGGCCTATGAACTTTCCTATCAAAGCATGATCCCTCATAAACTAGATCTGGGTGTTGATGCGTTGACTTGGGAGCTCGATTTTGGGTCTGTCAACTGCTACCGGCTTGCACGTGTTTGACGTCACTCGTGGTTCTTCATTTTTGTTGTTGTTCGTTGGCGTATTTTCATTCTTTGCTGCTATATCTTCTGAATGGTCCATCCTAACACTTTCAGTATGTCGCAGACCGTTTTTCGTATCAACGGCGGGAGGCATCATGTCCTCCCCCTGAGGGGGTTCCATTGTCCAATAGTTGTTCCTTATTGTGCTGTAGCTGCCTTATGGCTGAAGGTTAATGGCAGAATGGCGCAGTCTGTGAAGGTCTGCCAGTTGCAGAGCAATGTCAAACCCTAAGCGCTCCGCTCTCCATTTTCATTCGAAGTGAAATATCGTATTAAACATAGGTTTGATCTAAAGTGGTCATTGTATTAAATATAAAGTTTTGTCTTAAAATATTTTTGTCTCAAAATGCTTTTGTTTTAAATATAAAGTTTTGTCTTAAAATAATTTTGTCTTAAACTGTTTTTGTCTTTAAATAATTTTTTCTTAAACTATTTTTGTCTTAAATATAAAGTTTTGTCTTTAAATTTTTGTCTCAAACTATTTTTGTCTTAAATATAAAGTTTTTTCTAAAAATATTTTCGTCTTAAATTATTTTTGTCTTAAATATAAAGTTTTGTCTTAAAATATTTTTGTCTCAAACTACTTTTGTCTTAAAAAAATTTTGTCTTAAACTATTTTTGTCTTAAATATAACGTTTTGTCTTAAAATATTTTGTCTCAACCTATTTTTGTCTTAAAGTTTATATTTAAGACAAATCAATTGATATTAATATTTAATATAAAATAAGTAAAATAAAAAATTGATTTTTTGAGATAAAAGATTTTTTTTTCTCAAAAAAATGTCTCAAAAGTGCCCTTGGTGTAGTAGTGCTCCAACTAACTTTTGTGCAACACCATCACAAACTCTGACTACTCGACTGAATTGAGATTCGACTACCAATACAATATTGTTTTTATCAATTTCTCTTACTTCCCTTTTGCTCGACCTTGCCATTCCTGAAATTCACCCTAGGCGCAACATGTTGTACTTTGGGGTCAGGGTCACCACTGCAAGTAACTTGTATGCAACACCATGCTTCTTTCTGACTGCCCGAATAACTTCAACTCCAAGTACAGTTAAAATATTGTTTCTATCTATTTCCCTCCCAGCAATCACTTTCTTGTACTTTCCTTTTATTTCTTTATAATAGTAAGTCACAACTTGCAATCTTCTATATTTCAAATAAATCTTCCCCGGTGTCCCTTCATCTGACCTCACCTCCATGTGCATATATTGTTGCTTGTATGTAGCCTTTTAACAAAATTTTTTTTCTTTCCTCCTTTGCGACTTTTCTATTAGTTATCTCTTCTTCACACTCTCTTTACATTGCTTCTATGAAACTTTTATCCAATTACAAAGAAAGAACTTCAATTTCATGTTTTTGCTAGCAATTTCTACTTAACATGCAATGTCCTAAAGAATAGTGTTACCGAAGTCCATATTTGTTTAAGAAACCTAAATTATTTTTATTTATTTCTATAGGACATTAGATGAAAAAAAAAACTAAATCTTCAAAAGATTTCATAACAAATTCTATATCTAAACATCTATTTTCTCTTACTTGGTAGCTTATAGACCACCCCAAATTTCAATCATAATATTCACTAGAAGTTCGACAAGATTGTCGGTGCGTTTTTACATCTAGTCACTGCAAGTCTTTAAGACTGGAATGATCACCTATAGAATTCACACATTTACCAATTTCAAGACCAGTTTTATGCTATCAATATAATGAGTTTAGACAACCCCACATTCCCTATCCATCTTATTGCAAGTGAAAAGCATATTTCTTTTAAAATAAAAGTAGAACCAAACTTTGAGTACAGATATAGAAGGACCAAAAGAATCTCACCACTCATGTTGTTGTATGTGTTCATGTAGTCACCTTCTCTTTTTCCATATATCTCACCATGAAATCTATGCAAACATGCACATTGTTCTGGAAAAAATATGTCCCTCTACTTGAATTAGAAATCCAAACAATCTGAGGCGAACAAAACTCAACCACTAGTGCAATACAAAACCAAACTAAGCTAAGCAACACCATAAATAGTTGTTTTGTTTGATCTTTAAAATGTCATTCTTCTCTTAGATATTGAAACATTTGTATTTGTAATGTGGTGTTTTCTCTTCACACACGATCATCACCACAATGCTCACCCCTAGATTTCAGACGATGCTTCGATCGTTCACAGCCATGTTTCTAGACTCTTTGCACTCCCTCTCATTTCACTGGTGGATCAAGCTATCAGACAAAGAGACAACAATGGATCCTAGCCCTTGATAAATAAAAAAATGAATTTTCTACAATTGACATCTACCGAAGGTTGAAATATATACATCTATGAGTGAATAAATGACTATAGGAAAAAATAAACCCAATTTACATTCCAAGCCTACCCATTATAAAACCCAATTCAAATTTCAAGTCTACTCATAATAAACACAAATAAATGTAAGTGAAAAAGAGAAGAAAAAGAACAAACCAACAAAAACATGATACCATTCTTCTCCTAGCTCTTCCTCTCGGAACTACTCTCTCTCTCCTAGCTTTCTCTAAAATTGAATCCCTTTTCTTATTTCTTCTCCTAACTTAGCCTTTAGAATTTAATCTTTTTCTTACTTTAAAATTTAAATTTAATCCATTTTCTAACCCACATACACTATACATTAAATTATATTAAAATATACTAAACACCTATTACTATAACCATTCTATCAGAAAATTATTATAATAAACTAATGTTATTATAATCATTTTATCACAACACCACCATAACAAATTACTAAACAATACTGCCTACATTAACCACTATAGGGATAACAACTCACTTGTCAAACCGACGGGTAATAAACAGAAGTAAATGTAAATGAGGAAAATGTGAGAAATAAACTAAATCGGCAAAAACATGACAATAAAATGTCCATTTCGTATACTAACTCTTCATCTCTGGCTCGTCTCTCGAATTTGATCCTTTTCTTACGAACATTTAATATACATTTAGTTATATTAAAACATAATAAACACACATAATAATTACCTTTTTGAAAATTTGAATTACAGTTATCAAATATCAAAATATCAAAATTTTATAATGCTAATCCATTTCTACTGTTAAAAAATTATAATCCTAATCCATTTCTACTGTTAAAAAAACCATTCAAAAACTCTAACATTGTGATTTAACTCAAAAACTCTAACATTGTGATTTAACTCCAACATTCTGATTTTTAATTAAAAAAAAAGAAATCCACGTTTGGCGTAGGTAGACAGCGCTATTATGTTATAGCTACTGAAAAATTGACTTTTAGCCTCAAATTTTCATTTTACAAAATTCTTCATGCACACTATGTAATCTAAACCACACTATCCTCTTCACAAATGGATTCCATTAATTACTTGTAGAGATGGATAGGGATACGAGCGGCGGGAACAACGAGCAGTGGCGCTGCCTTGCGCAGTGTGAGACCAGAGGATTCCGCCCTATCAAGCGTCTCGGGTGGCTGGCCGTTGGAAAGAGACAAGTCAAAGGAATGGAGTAAGGTAGCAAGCATGAGTTGAACCATGCGGATCCCCATGCTCATGCCCGCACAGATCCATCTGCCTGCGCCGAACGGGATTAGCTGGAAATCGCTCCCCCTCACGTCAACACTGCTACCAATGAACCTGTCGGGATCAAATTCCAGCGGCCTCTCCCACACGCCCGGGTTGCGCTGCATACCCCACGCGTTCACCATGAGTCAAGCGTTCTTGGGTATGTAGTACCCCTCTATCTCGCACGCCTCCACTGTCATCCTAGGCAGCAAGAGGGGAGCGGAGGGGTGCAGCCGTAACGTCTCCTTTACCACGGCCTCCAAGTACGGGAGGTTTCGGAGGTCTGACTCCTTCACCTTTCTTTGCTCTGTTAGAAATCTGCTATTGGAAATAGCAAATGCTTTTAACGTTAAAGCAGTTTCTAATCTTAATGTGACCCGATCTGATCTTAAAGCATTTAGATCTTATCTTAAAGCAGTTTCTAATCTAAAGCATTAGATCTTAAGCGTTGAATTGGTATATGATGGACGTACCAGATTAGAGTTAAATAATATATAAAGGATTGGGTCCTCTCTCTCCCACACAAGAGTTGTATTCTTCTCCATCAAGAAACACATAAAGGAAGTGAGGGCAAGAGGAGAGAAACCGAATTCTGAGAAGAAGACAGAAGACAGAAGATGGCAGCCATTACATCTTCCGCTGTTAGTCAAGGTATGTCATCTTAAATAACATATTAAGTTCTGAATGTGAAACATTTGGTATTGATGATCTTTAGGCTGTTAGTAGCTATATTTTACATTTGGTATCAAAGCCACAATCAATAACTGAATATTTCCTATGATTGCAATTGATCTGTTCTGTGCTTTACTCATGTGATTGAGCCTTCGGGAAACTGTGGGGGTTCACGCATTCATGAGTCCTTTGACTATGCGCCTATTGACCCCTGTTTGCATCCTTTCGTTGTTAACCAAGTCCTGTGCAAGCTTCACAAAAGGGGTTAAGAGCTTACCTCTAGGTTTTCAAATGAACCCATTTCACTTCTCGAAGATATTAGGCCGCTATTTAGTGGCTGTAACGTGTTGAATTTTTCTTTTGACCAAGAGACTTACGACTGGCACTTATACAAATCAAGGTCATCGCTATAATTATTATAAGAACAATAGGGGCGCGTATTAAAATACGACTCCAAATCCCACAAAATTATGAATCCCGATGGCTAGCCGTTTCTGTGGTTCACTTCGCTTTATAGCCTGTCCGATCCCATTAAAGCTGCATGCACATAAAACCCCATACTCCATTTCCTTCATTATTGTTTGGAGAATGCTCGAGAGCCACAATGACTAATCAGTATATGCTTGTTTCGAAAGTTATGTCATAAGCTTCTAGGATCTTCCCTCCTAAATAAAATAATTTTGGGTTTCTTTACATGTTACTCTTCACGCATGTCATGGATGCTATTCTTGGTTTATGATTAATATTATTGTGATGGCTTTGAAACAAACCGTGTCGATTCCAATTTTAAAATGTAACGCCCAATTGAAATTGAAATGCTGAATCTTTGCGTGGACAAAGGGCGAAAATCCCAAATATGAAACGTCCGAATCGTATACGATGCCTATACGGTAAAGCTTCAAAATTGACACTCGCTTGCATGTTTTTTTAGAAGCTTTCCAATATGGGATTAGACCTGACATATGGGATTCGTCAGAAACATTTTGATAAAGGGGATCACAGGGCAACTGTGTACGTCGTATGACTGGGAGGCGTGGCCTGTTCATTACTAAAATTTTCTCGCTTGCAAAAGTTGAGTAGAACTCCTGTAGGAAAGTTATAGTTTTGATTGACGTTTGAAATTTGGGCATAAAAGTAATTGCTCTATGACTAATTGTTTTGCATAAGGTATGTGTTATAAATTATTTATGCACATGAGATTTATGATTTTGTTAATCACCAAAGTGGTCAAAATCAGAATGTTGTTTTGCATAAGGTATGTGTTATAAATTATTTATGCACATGAGATTTATGATTTTGTTAATCACCAAAGTGGTCAAAATCAGAATAATCATTTAGTGCATAAGTGACATAATGATTATTGATAGAAATTGCCAGTTATAATAATACCAATTAAAAACTGGCGTCATTAATGATAGAACCTGAGAACTTACCCAAAGGAAAGTCTTGTTCTATAACTAGTTGACATGATGAGGTTTGATAGATATTTTGATTAAATAAATATTGATCATCCAAAGATGTCAGTTCTATTTAATTGGATATATTTATTACCTACTTATGTTTTGGTATTTAATTATGTTAAGTATAAGATAGTATCTACCCAAAGGAGTGTTATATTATACTATTATGTCTACATCTGAATCGCGTTAGTTATGAGCTTATAGTTATTTCATTTTTGATTTGCAGGTTATCTATCTTTCGTATGTTTTGAATCAAATTTAGTTGAAGTTCCTATTAATACATGGTGGCTTGATACTGGTGCTACAACTCATGTTTCCAACAATATGCAGGGATTTCTTACGATCCGAACCATAAATCCAAATGAAGATCGTTTTCTCTTTATGGGAAACGGAATGAAATCTTCAATTGAAGGCATTGGGACTTATCGTCTAATTCTAGAAAGTGGATATGTATTAGACTTATACAGTACCCTTTATGTACCTTCATTATCTAGAAATTTTATTTCCGCAAGTAAATTGGATATTTCTGGTTTTAGATGTATGATTGGATCTGGTTGTTTTGATTTATATAAGAATACTGATAATGTTGGTTCTGGTATTCTAATTGATGGTTTATATAAATTGAAACTGAATGACACTTATGCGAATTCCTTGTTGAATGTAGTAAATAATGTTGGATGTAAACGTAGCAGGTTGAATGAAAATTCTGCTTTCTTGTGGCATAAACGACTAGGTCATATATCCAAAGAAAGAATGATGAGATTAGTAAGTAATGAAATTTTGTCAGATTTGGACTTTAGTGATCTAGAATTATGTGTGGATTGTATTAAAGGTAAACAAACCAAACATAATAAGAAAGGAGCCACTAGAAGCAGCCAGCTTCTTGAAATAATACACACTGATATTTGCGGACCTATGGACACTCCAGCCTTTAATGGAGAAAAGTATTTCATCACTTTCATTGACGATTTTTCCCGTTATGGTTATGTCTATTTGCTTCATGAAAAATCTCAATCTGTGAATGTCCTTGAGACGTTTGTAAAGGAAGTTGAGAGGAAATTAGATAAAAAGGTGAAAATCATAAGGTCTGATAGAGGTGGTGAATATTATGGTAAATATAATGAGTCAGGCCAGTGTCCAGGTCCATTTGCAAAATTCCTCGAAAGTCATGGCATATGTGCGCAATACACAATGCCAGGTACACCACAGCAGAAAGGCGCAATAGGACGTTAATGGATATGATTAGGAGTATGATGTCAGATTCTACACTACCTAAGAATTTGTGGTCGTATGCTCTCAAAACCGCTAATTATTTGTTGAATAGGGTTCCTAGTAAAGCTGTTCAAAAGACTCCTTTTGAGTTATGGACTAACAGGAAACCTAGCTTAAGACACCTGCATGTTTGGGGTTGTCCAGCGGAAGCGAGAATTTATAATCCACATGAAAAGAAATTAGATTCTCGAACGATCAGTGGGTATTTTTTAGGTTACCCTGAGAAATCTAAAGGGTATGTGTTTTACTGTCCTAATCATAGTCCAAGAATTGTAGAGACTGGTAATGCAAGATTCATTGAGAATGGTGAAGTCAGTGGAAGTACTAGAAGAGAAATAGTAGAAATAAAGGAAACAAGGGTAAATGTTACATTGCCTAGAATAGTTCCTCCATCTACTATTACTCCAAATGTTGTTCCAGCTGTTGTAGAACAACATGATGATAATGAACAACATATAAATGAAGAAGTACTTCCTGAAGGAAATGACTTACATAATACTGATATGCATGAACCACAACAAGTAGCATTAAGAAGACCTCAAAGAAATCGTAGGTCAGCTATTTCTGATGATTATGTGGTTTATATGCAAGAATCAGATTATGATATTGGAATCAATAAGGATCCAGTTTCGTTTTCACATGCTGTAGAAAGTAAAGAGTCAAAGGAATGGATTAATGCCATGAAAGAAGAAATGAAATCCATGCAACATAATGAAGTTTGGGATCTCGTTGAGTTCATTAGTATTCTTTTGTAACATAGTCCAAACTCGGTAGTGCCTTACTTATGAACTCAACTTCACTCCTTCTCTCTATTTGTAACATAGTCCAAACTCGGTAGTGCCTTTGAGGTACCATAGAACATGCTTAGATACCCTCCAAAATAATTTTCTTAGCCTAACCATAGCTTGGCTTAGCTGGTTTACTACATAGCACATGTATGGTCGCGTGTTCATAACATACATTAGTGAACCCACCAATTGTCGGTAAATAGTAGCTTCCACTTCCTCACCTGAAGTGGCATCATCTTTCATCGAGTTGGTCACTAGAGGTGTCTCCATGGGTTTGCAACTATCCATGTGGAACCTCTAAAGTATCTTGTTGGCATACTTTCCTTGAGATATTGTAACACCCTCCTCCCAAATCTACCCAAGAAACCGGCTAGCCGGGGTAAACATGCAACAAGAGGCTATTGTGATTTGATTCAATCTCCTAGGTGACCTTAACGAAATGGAAACAACAGAAACAAAACACACAAACCTCCCTCAAGTGCATTAGGACCCCTGGGAACTAATCCACCACTCCAGGTGCCCAAACCCTGAGTTAACCTATAATTTAGATGAATTAAACCCAAATTCGCTCCCATGAAGAGGCATGCATGCGACTGTAACCCTATACTCGCTCTCATAGGATTTCCTACTAGCAACCAGAGACCCAATTTGTCAGTGCTATGCTAACGACTGTGGGATTTGAGCCACTTTTTTAGGCTCAAAGCCCAAATCACTGCACAAAATTGAACCATCTCTTCAAATCATTAAAATAACATGGAAATGACAGTACTAAAGCAAATATTTGTTCAAGACCTCGAATAGACCCCTACTAGCCATGACAATAATTTCGTAAAACATATTACAAATGCATAATCTACAGGTGTAAATAACATATCTGAGCATAGGCGCCTCATACTTATTTGAGATTTGTTATGAAGATTTGTCTCCTTATCACATTAGCTGCCATTTCATCCATTAGGTCATAGATACATTGATCATTCAATAACAAGTAAGAACATGATGAAATCCACACATGGCTTCTGTCATAAAACATGTAAATAACCAACACAATAGCAACATAATTATCCATGAAATCATAGCAGTATAAACCACATATAATCTAGCATAATTCTCATTCAAATACCATGAGAAATAACGTTTCATTAATGATACAAAATCCAAATCGGGGACTTCCACGTTCCACCTGACCGTTGAATGGTTAAGCCAAGTCTCTCTTCAACCATTCACCCCCATGTTATATTCCAAGCATGAATGTGGGATCTCATAGAACACATCAATCAAAACTCATCCAGGGCTTCCAAAGGCCATCCACCACAACCCATCAAATAGTGATTCCACCTCACGGTTGGACATCTCAAAACCATCAGCGGATCGGTCTCTATCCCAACTATCCAGGGCTCTAGAGTGTTTGTCCAACCCAGCTACGGGACTAGTAACTCAACCCACAACTCTTACCAAGCTCCAGAGAGTTTATCCAGCCAAGGCTATGGGACTAGTAACTTAACCCACCAAGGGCTCCAAAGCATTTGTCCAACCTATGCTATGGGACTCGTAAGTCAACCCATGTTGTTCCAGGGCTCCAGAGTTTTTGTGCAACTAAGGCTACGGAACTACTAACTCAACCCAAGGTAAGGAAACATGAGAACCAACCAAAAGCAAAACAATGAAAATAAACCCACAATCACCATGGCTATCTAGGAAATGGCAAGGATTGGAAATCCACTGTCAATTCCAACTATCCTCCATGCCAATGATAGGTCACAACCAATAAAACACATCCATATGCCCTGCATACCAAAATTAGTGAAGAAAACATACATGCAACTCGATATCTACAAGAAAAACCCACTGTATCTACTGATACCGATGCCCTCTTGTGATTTCCTATACTTCTTTTGCCTTCTTGCTCCAAAAATCAAAGTATGCCACAGCCTCCAAGAGTGCTCCAAGAAAAATCTAAGTATCCAAGAGTACGAGAGAGAGAGAGAGAGAGAGAGAGAGAGAGAGAGAGAGAGATAAAAATGAGAGAGCCTCAAAACTAAACTGATCAAGTATTTCCCATTGATCCTTAGAGGCCTTTTTATTAATGAGTTCTCTGTTTTCTTCATTTTCCATTATTTCCTTCATTTTCCTCCTCACATGCAACAAGTGACCTTTCACCTTAGTTTTCTCCTAATTTCCATTATTTTCATAAATAATTGTGCCAAAAAATCCATTTTCCTTTCGAAAGCCTTAGTCATTTCCTTTGCCAATTTCCTTTTTCCAAAATAAACTAAATCAATACCCACTAGGATGTTTTCACCCACAATTCAACTTGGAATATGTGTCATATCATTGTGGCATTATATATATATATATATATATATATATATATATATATATATATATAGATATGTATGTATGTATATATATATATATATGTATATGTATATGTATATGTATATGTATATATATACACACATATATACATATACATATACATATATCGATATATATATCTATATATATATATATATATATATATATATATATATACATACATACATACATACATACATACATATGCATACACATATACATGGAATTTTCACAACGGCTGTAACAAATATAAATAGTTCCTCATCACCTTGTCATACTTCCAATCGATGAATAAGTGCATAAGACCCATGTCCTTCATTTTAAACTCTCTTGGAAGGTCCTCCTTGCAAGATCTTATCAACTTCTTATCACGAGTTAAAATAAAGTCATCAACATATAAGACAATAATTAACCACTTACCTTCTACCAGGATATGATAGAGGTTTGCATCCGCTTCAGTTTTGGTGATGCCCAAACTTATGAGATAGCTATCGATCCTGGTGTACCAAACACGGGGTTCTTGCTTGAGACCGTTCAACTCTCGCTTGAATATATACAAATGAGAGTCTTGATCAAAAGTCGTGAAGCCTTATGGTTGCTCGATGTACACCTCCTTCTCAATAACTCCATTGAGTAATGGTGTGTTTACATCAATTTAATGGATCTTCCACCTCATCTGCGCAATGAGAGAAATAATTTTTCTAATGGATGAGTACCTTTCTACAAGAGAAAATGTCTCCTCATAGTCAATCCCCTCAACTTGAGAGTACCCCTTGGCCACAAATTTGGCCTTGTATTTTTCTATGCTTCTGTCTACTGCATGCTTTACCGTGAAGATCCATCTCTAGCCCATAATTGATTTATCTGTTGGTCTTGGGACCACTTCCCAAACACTATTCTTTACGATGGATTCATATTCCTCCACCATTGCATCAACCCACCCAGCTTTATCTACTACTTCGTCAAAAGAGGATGGCTTAGTGTCTACAATCTCAATCATTAGATCCATGTAGCCAGTGTACTAGTCTGATGACATTCTCTACCTGTGTTGATTTGAAGGAGTGCTCAAATTCTACCTCACATCTTGCACAAGTCTCTTAGCTTCCATGGTCCTTTTCTTGCCTTCTCTAGATCGTTCTTCTTGATGGTTGTCTCCACTCTCTGCTCCTCAAGTTATGGTTCCTCCACAACTTCTTGAGGTTCCTCCTTTAGAGCTAAAATATCCTCTTCTAGTGGGATCTGAAGCTCCCTCTCAAGAGAGCACAACATGGATTTATCTTCGTCAAATTTTACATCCCTTCGCAAAAAAATTCATTCTGAGGAATCGAAAGTAAACAAGGTAGTTGTGGGGAGTTTTTGTGTAACCCACAAATACTCCCAAATCTGTTGTTAACTCTAGCTTCTTCCTTGATTCTTTGGAGATGTGGCAGTAAATAGAGGCTTCAAAAATCTTGAAGTGCGACACATTTGACTTTCTCCTTAAGAAAGCATCCTTGGGTGTAATCATGCCCAGAATCTGATGAGGACTCTGGTTCTGTAAATAGACTATTGTGTTGCATGCCTCGACCCACAAATGTAGAGGTAGGCCTTGACCAAGAAACATCATTTTCGCTACTCCCATAATGTTATGGTTCTTCCTCTCAGCCACCCCATTCTGCTGTGAGTTGTGGGGTGTTGTCAACTCCAGTCGAAGGCCTTCTTTTGCACATAAATTTTTAATTTCATTCGACACATACTCACCTCCATTATCACTCATAAGAGCCTTCACCTTCTTGCCCATTTCCTTCCCAACCGGTTCCTTGAATTATACAAACTTGGAGAATGTCTCATCCTTCTCTCGCATGAAGAAGATCTAGCACTTCCATGAGAACTCATTAATAAAAATGACAAAATATTTTTGCTTGAGAGTGGAGGTTGTCAAGAAAGGCCCACAGACATTAGAGTGGATCCTTCAAGTACTACGTGTGCTTTGTTATCCTAATCATGGAATGTGGATTTTATGTACATCGCTAGGGTACATACTGTTCCTCAAGTGCTCCTTTGGGGACAGTTGTGGTTCTCTGTTGCATGATCCTCAAAGTTCCATGCTGGCTTAAAGGGGCCTGACCCAAGTTCAAGTTGTTCACGCCAACCAACAAAACCCTAACTGCTGGCCCTTTCGGCAACAACTTGCATAATGCAGGTTGCAGTCTCACCCGAAGCATTATTTGGGGATGCTAGAACTGGGTTTCTACATCGAAAGACCATGTTATGTGTATTCTAAAGCCCTTATATCTCAGATCTATGCAGATTTATACCTTCCTATGGTCCACTACTACAACTTTATCCAAATGACCTCCAGACCTTTGCGAAGGTCTACGATCAGGCCTATTGGATATAAAAGAGGTAGAATCATCACTTTCGCTCAGTGGATAGCAACCCTAGATATGACTTTGCGTAGATCTACCCGTTCTGAACACTTATATTATTAGATCTATCTAATATCTTCACGAAAATGTTCACTACACTTTTCATGCATGAGTATTAAATATCTAACATATTCGTGCAGAGAATACACTTTATTTCATAGGAAATAGATCATCAAGCGATAATGCATCAACTTAATAGAAATAAGAATAAGGCACATATACAATAGATTTGGTCCAAAACTGTCTTTATTAGCTTCATCATTCAATTTACAGACTCTTCTACCCTACACACCTAGTTGTAGGGGCCTACACACTCAATTGCAGAGTTGCCAAGGTCTCCACTCACTTAGCTACAAGATCCTTCCCATTTTGCCCAAGTACAGGAAAACAAATCTTTCCTTCCTTATCACTTTTCCCTTACACTTTTTTCCACTGAAAGTTATTCTCCTAGACTCACTATGACTCAGATATTTATAGCCTTTTTATTACAATACCATGGCCTGCAACCTATGGGTGAATCTCAAAACCATCCTATCACTTACCTATACAAGGGACTAAAGCCCCTTTGAATCTTACTTAGCCACACGCTCTGCTTCCCCATTTCACTGAGAATTTACATTATTTACAAAATTCTAACCAAAAAATGATTAAAATAAGCAATATTAACCCTAGGGACCCTATCCCAACATGCCATGATGAAAATGGCTAAGTCTTCTACGAGAAATCTCAATGACGTCACAACTCTGCACCTTCTCTGCCTTTGTTCTTGAAGCAACACAATCCTCCACATCTAGGTTGTACACGTTATACACATGAACCCTGATTTGCTTCACCTATCTCATGGCTATGTGTCTCATGAATTCATTGCCTTCGCTGAATATCAAATCATAATCACTATCTTCCAAAACTGCAACAGAGATGGGATTTTTCTTTAGGTTCGGAACGAACATGACATCCTTGACGCTGAGGGTGGAGCCTAGCTCCCTATGAAAGGTGAATATACCAATCTTGGTCATGCTATACCTTCCATTGTCCCCCATATCGATGTGCATCTGTAAATATTTTTCTTCTACGTCACTAAAAAAGTCTCTAATCCTTGTCATAGGGAATGATGCACCTAAGTCTAAGGACTACACGCTCCACATCACTGTGCTATCCATGCATGCAATGAGGTTAAAGTCAAGCTCGAAATATGAAGCCAAAGATTCACCTACTGCTCCTCCTAAGGTATTCTCGGTTACCTTATTGTGTGGACACTTCGTGGCATAGTCCCTGAATTCATGATAATGGAAGCATTTAATTTTTGACAAATCTTTATTCTTTACCCCTTCATTGGATTCTAGTTTCGATGGGGATTCCTTCCCTTTTCCCTTCTTTTCCTTTCCATCCAAAGAAAATTTGTTCTCATCCTCGCCCTTAGATGAAGTTCCATCTCTGGTATTCATCCTTATTTCCTCCTATACCAAATCGGATCATAAGTGCTCCCAACATGGTAGTTTCTCCCTTTGATTCACCAAATCTTGATAGTTATGCCAGCGCTTTCGAAGGCCCATAAGGGATCAGGTTACCAAGTATTCTTCAGGGACATTAACACTGACCCCACCAAGTTCATCATGAAACTGTGTAAACCTACATAGATACTGCCGAATTTTTTCATTCTTCTGCATCTTGATACTTAAAAGTTTATCCTTGAATGCCAACATTTTGTGGTCACTACTGTTTGTGAACAATTCTATTAGTTCTTTCCACATCATAGACAGTTTATTTTCCATGGAGATTCAGGACAATATGATCCCATACTCCCCCCAACATTATTCTCCTCCCCTTGGCTACATCTTTCTTCCACTGAGCAAGGTTCTGGGAAATAAATGATTGAGGTTTTGCAACATTGGTCTTCATGTATTCTAGAAATCAATTATCATCCAATATCTCCTCCATGTGATCCTTCCATGCAACAAAATTTGAGGTGCCTTCCAAGGCATACTCTAGCCTTGGTCTATTGAAGACCATCTTCTCAGCTCTGAAGAAATCCTGCTACATTAATCTTCAAATTTGAACCTTTGAGAAACCACTTCACATATCCTACTCTAATATGAATCCAACTTTGATACCATGTAGAAATTAGGTTGTAGATTTGAAAATACCCATGATTTTTTAATTAAAATCACAAGACAGAAACCTACTCTACTGTTCTATGGACATAAATTCACAATTTATAACTAGAATTTCAGACACGCAAGGAAAAATAACACACATGCGACAAGTATTTTTATCTGGGGAAAGAAATTTGCTAAAAATACCAACGTCTTCTTGGATTAATTAAATGAATAGAGAAGAGATGTATTACAATTTCTTTGCCCAACTGAGCTCACCGTGCAAGTGCATATCCTATCTCCCTGCTCATAGAAGGCCTCTGACCCAGACTTAGTCAAAATTTTCCTCAAAATGAGCTCCTATTTCCTTGTGTCGGTACTTAAGGAATTAGCCCCTATTGTTTAAAAAATTCCTATAATTGAATTGTGTAACTCCTTAGGCTGATCATCTGAATGCATGCAACACTTGTACACTCAAGACTAGTCTACAACTGATGCTACACTGTCTTTTAATCTCCACCTCAACTAGGTAACTTTAATTCTCTGCATACACTAGCTATTTTGATTTGATTGATCAGTTAACCGGATGATCACTGAGCTTGACTGAAGTCCCACTACTTAACTAACCTTCCACTAGTTCCTTCAAAAGTTGGAACTAGTTTAACTAAATACAAGTTGAGATAACTGACCTTGATTGCTACAAATTAGCAATCACACATGCAAAATTGAACTCTAACTCCTCCAACTTGAATTTATTGAGTAAACTGGGTGACAGAATCCATGTCACACAAGTTAACATCATTCAAGTTATCTACTGATATACAAATTCATTTTTTCTCAATTTAATCAAGGAAAATTAAATTAAGAATTTCTTGAAGCACTTTTCAACACTCCCTCTTAGGAAGAAAGGGATTATCAACCACCCCTATCCTGCACCTGTGGAACTCAAACTTCCCTCTTGACAAGGCTTTTGTCCAAATGTCAGCATCTTGTTCCTCTGTCGAAATGTATTGCAAGAACATTATCCACGTTTGCACATGATCCTGTAAACGGTGATACCAGATATCTATATGTTTGGTTCGATCGTGAAAAAAAAGACTTTTCAGAGAGCTTGATGCAACTCTGATTATCACAGTTACATCCATAATTTGAGCAAACAATCTAACAAGTATCTTTCTCATCCAGATCACCTCAAATGTTGCTTGATTGTAATCCATGTATTCTACTTTTTCTGAGATGAGTACCATTGATCCGGATTTAAACAGGAACACAATAAAACATAGAGATAACCATAAAGACAGATATGCAGTGGAAATAATACTTCATTTCATTATTGTAAAATACTAAAATATGCTTACAAACAAAAATGGAAAATAAACCAACTAGGGTGATGGTAGCTTATCTCTGAGAAGAGATGTGGCGGCTACATGCCTCTGAACTGTGTTACAATGAGGCTTGAAGGCCTATTTATTGTTGAGAAACAATGGAAAACCTTTCACATCCCGAAACCTAACCCTAGAAGATGAAAAGCAAAATTGTGGGCCCCGTTTGGGTAAATTGGTACATCAATTTCCCGGGGTCGTAACTTTGGCATACGATCTCTGTTTGATGCGTACAATAACTCGTTAAAAAGATCTATCTGAGCACTACCACTTTGGGAGGTAACATCGGTCTATGGACCGATGTTGCCCCAGATTTCCCAAAAAAAGTCGTTTAGGGCCTCAAAACGGCTTCGGAAGTTCAGGACCGAAAAAACTGCTAAAAATAGTAAATTGTGCTACAATTTAGGAAACTGAAAAAGTTGAAAGAGACAGTTGTGGGGGTCCAAATGGGATAGGTGGGTGGCCACCAAAATCCACCTGGATCATTCCTCCCCCCTTAGGAAGCAATGGTCCCCATTGCATTGAGTTCCTCCCTGAGATGAGGAAGCTTCTGCTGAGCTGGGTCTCTGGTGAGTTGTTCTACAATCTTTGATGTGTCCAGAAATGGTGGGAAGCATGGTCGACAACGGTCCACATTGAACACTCGGTGCAAGCCAAGGAATGGAGGAATGTTGTTCTTTAAAATATTGTTCCCCGTAGCCTTGGTACTAGTGCAAGGACCATGTTGGAGTGGTCTGAGTTTCTGATGGGTTCTAGTAAGGCGTTCTCTTTGCAGATGCAACCAAACTTTGTCTCCCACCTGAAACTTGTTTGGTACCCCTGTGGGTGAGGAGAAGTTGTTCCTATGTTCTATCATGATCGTATCCCTTTGCTGCTGCTGCTACGTGGAGGAACCCTTTGCGGGGGTCATGGATGTAGCAACGATATTCCCCTTACTTTGGGAGCGAACCAGATAGAAAATAAATTTCCTAGTCTATAATATGAGCTTACTGCCTTTCTTGGTAGTGATCAAAGAGGTGGTGGTAGGTGAGGCTACCTCCGGTATCCTGTATAATGAATTATCCAAAGAAATAATAACAGCGCGAGGCCTTGACTCATAAACAGCATGTCGCCTCCATAAGTATGGCTGGACTAATAAAACATCACAAACATCCAGAGGTGTAACATCACACAATACCTCATCTATGAAGGGCTTGATGCTGTAGGGAAGAAGTCACTGCTAGCGAACTTTGAGATCTCGTCCTTCATGAAGCCACCCGATACTGTATGGCTGTGGGTGTGGTGTGGTTGGTAGGCCCAACCGCTTCATGACCTCTGCTGAAACGAGGTTCTTCTGGCTGCCATTATCGACAATGAATTGCAACAGCGAACCCTTCACCCACCTTTGTGAGTGGAAAAGACACTCCCCTTCCTCTAGATTTTCGGGCTCATTTTTCTAGATCTTGGCAGTAGCAATAGTGGCACTAGGATCCACATCAATGATATGCTTCCCTTTGCCATTCCCCTTATCGGGTTCTGGCTCAGGGTCAGAACATGCATCTGATTCAGAAGCCTTCAACTCAGCCACCAGCGACTGCTTGGTCCGACACTTACTTGTGTTATGAGTGGGACTCTTGTGGAACTCACACCACTTTCCTGTGTCCTTCTTTGGCTTCGTGGTGTTGTTCTTTTCTTGTGGCTTCGACGGGTTGTCTTGGGTCACCCCACCTTGGCTTTGCCCTTTGGGCTTCGGATTTGCAGATCCAAAGTCTCGCTTCTTCTGTTTGAACTTTTGCTCAATTTTGACAACGTATCGGTATGTTGTTCCAAGTGAGGAGATGTTCAAGAACTCAATCTCTTCCTGGATGTATCAGTGTAGGCAGCCACAGTATTTTAGTACCAGATGTAGCTCAGAATCTTTGATACCCAACTGTGTGCGAAGGGTATGAAAAATGTTTGTGAACTCTGGCACATCTTGGTCTCGTCCCTGCCATAGTGTGGTCCATTTGATGTATTTGTCCTCATAGCTTTTAACAGGGTAGTACTGCTCCTTGATGGCATCCCGAAAGTCATTCCAAGTGGGTGCGACTAAAAATAGTGAGCCTGTACTTTCATCCTTCTGCTCACAGTAGGTTTCCCACCAGTCCTTGACGTGGGGGGCTACTTTGAGAAGAGCGAAAACAATCTTTTCCCGACTCGAAAATTCATGAACAGAAAAATAACCCTCTAGCAGATTTAACCATTTATCTATGGCATCTGCGTCTATCTGACCCTCGAATATGGGGATTTCAAAATTAACTTGCACCTTAAAGGGCGTGGTGTTTCCAGAGTAGCTGGTGGAAGCCGATGTGTCGCTTCTAGGTAGCCGCTGAAGGATTTGGGTAAAGTTGTCCATCATCGCGTTCCGTTGTTGCTCGAGAGCTTCTTCAAGCAAGATTTTGATAGGATCTCCTACCCCCTCATCTTTCTTCTCATCCGCCATGGGAGGCCATCAGGGTTTGCGAGGCTGGTCTTGCAAAGGTTCGACTAGTTCAAGCCCTAACTCCTTATATCCCAACCTCGTTGGGGACATGCAAAGAAAAACAGAGGAAAAGAAGACCACTCTGATACCACTCATCAGGATTTAAACAGGAATGCAATAGAACACAGAGATAACCATAAATACAGATATGCAGCATAAATAATACTTCATTTCATTATTGTAAAATACTGAAATATGCTTACAAACAAAAATGGAAAATAAACCAGCTAGGGCGATGGTAGCTTATCTCTGAGAAGAGATGTGGTGGCTACATGCCTTTGAACTGTGTTACAATGAGGCTTGAAGGCCTATTTATTGTTGAGAAACAATGGAAAACCTTTCACGTCCCGAAACCTAACCCTAGAAGATGAAACACCAAATTGTGGGCCCCGTTTGCGTAAATTGGTACATCAATTTCCCGGGGTCGTAACTTTGGCATACGATCTCTGTTTGACGCGTACAATAGCTTGTTAGAAAGATATATCCGAGCACTACCACTTTGGGAGGCGACCGATGTTGCCCCAGATTTCCCAAAAAACGTCGTTTAAGGCCTCAAAATGGCTCCAGAAGTTCAGGACCTGAAAAAATGCTAAAAATAGTAAACTGTGCTACAATGTAGGAAACTGAAAAAGCTGAAAGAGACAGTTGTGGGGGTCCAAATGGGATAGGTGGGTGGCCACCAACATCCACCTGCCTCAACCATAGATATTTGTTTCCTACTGTACCAGGAAACAACTACATACCCAACACTGAAAATTACACCTCATGTACTCTTTTGGTCTAATAAACTCCCAGCCAAATCTGCATCTATGAAGCCACACAACTTCACTCCTTCTATCTTTTTGTACCATAGCCCAAACTGTGTAGTGTGTTTGAGGTACTGTAGGACATGCTTAGATGCCCTCCAAAATAATTTTCTTGGCCTAACCATAGCTTGGCTTAGTTGGTTGAGTACATATCACACGTATGGTTGCGTGTTCATAAGATACATTAGTGAACCCACCAATTGTCGGTAAACCGTACCATCCACTTTCATCTAGTTGGTCGCTAGAGGTGTATCCATTGGTTTGCAACTATCCATGTGGAACCTCTGAAGTATCTCATTAGCATACTTTCCATGAGATATTGTAACACCCTCCTCTGAAATCTACCCAAGCAATCGGCCAGCCGGGGTAAACATGCAATGAGAGCCTAATGTGATTTGATTCAATCTCCTAGGTGACCTTAAGTTAATGGAATCGATGGAAACGCAACACATAGACCTCCCTCAAGTGCTTCAGGACCCCCAGGAACTAATCCACCACTCCAGGTACCCAATCCCTGAGTTAACCTATCATTTAGATGAATTAAACCCAAAGTCGCTCCCATAAAAAGATATCCATGCGGCTGTAACCCTATAGTCACTCTAACAAGCTTTCCCACCAACAACCAGAGACCCAATTTGTCAGTGCTACACCAACGACTCCGAGATTCAAGCCACTTTTTTAGGCCCAAAGCCCAAGTCACTGCCCGGAATTGAACCATCTCTTCAAATCAGTGAAATAACTTGGAAATGAAAGTAATAAAGAAAATACTTGTTCAAGACCTTGAATGGACCCGTACTAGCCATGACAGGAATTTTGTCAAACATATTGCAAATGTGTAATATACAGGTGTAAATAACATATCTGAGCACAGGGGCCTCATACTTATCTGAGATTCACTATGAAGCTTTCTCTGCTTATCACATTAGATGCCATTTCATCCACTAGGTCATAGATACGTTGATCATTCAATAATAACTAAGAACATGATGAGAGCCACACATGGCTTTTGTCATAAAACATGTAAATAACTAGCATAATTGCGACAGAATTATCCATGGAATCAGAGCCATATAAACCACATTTAATCTAGCATAATGCTCATACAAATAGAAGGAGAAATAACCTTTCACTAATGATGAAAAATCCAAACCCGGGATGGGACTTCCACATTCCACCTGACCATAGAGTGGCTGAGCTAAATCTCTCTTGATCCATTCAGCCCCATGTCATATTCCAAGCATGAATGTGGGATCTCATAGAACACATTGATCAAAACTCATCTAGAGCTTCGACATGCCATCCACTTCAAACCATCAAATAGTTATTCAACCTCACAGTTGGACATCACAAAACCATCATCAAATTAGTCTCTATCCCAACCATCTAGGGCTCTAGAGCATTTTTCCAACCCGGCTACGGGACTAGTAACTTAGCCCAAAACTCTTACCAAGCTCTAGAGAATTTATCCAACCAAGGCTATTGGACTAGTAACTTAACCCACCAAGGGATCCAACGCGTTTGTCCAGCCCAAGCTATGAGACTAGTAAGTCAACCCAAGTTGTTCTAGGGCTCCAGAGTGTTTGTCCAACCAAGGCTACGGGACTAATAAATCAACCCAAGGTAAGGAAACATGAGAACCAACCAAAAAAAAAAAAATGTAAATAAACCCACAATCACCATGGCTATCCAAGAAATGTCAAGGCTAGGAAATCCACTGTCGATCCCGACTATTCTCCATGACAATGACAGATCACAACCAATAAACCAGATGCATATGCCATGCATACAAAAACTAGTGAAGAAATTATACATGCAACTCGATATCTGCAAGATAATCCCACTGTATCTACTAATACTAATGCCCTCTTATGATTTCCTATTATTTCTTTGCCTTGTTGCTCCAAAGATCCAAGTATGCCACACTCTCGAAGAGTGCTCTAAGAAAAGTCTAAGTATCCAAGAGTACAAGAGAGAGATTTAAATTAGAGAGCTCCAAAACTGAACTGATCAAGGCTTGCCCACTGATCCTTGGAATCCTTTTTATTAATGAGGCCTTTATTTTCTTCATTTTCCATCATTTTCTTTCATTTTCCTGCTCACATGCAACATCTGACCTTTCACCTCCCTTTTCTTCTGATTTCCATTATTTTCATAAATAAATGTGCCAAAAAATCGATTTTCCTTTCGAAAGCCTTAGCCATTGCCTTTGCCAATTTACTTTGCCATAACAAACTAAATCAATACCCACTAGGATGTTTTCACCCACCATTTAGCTTAAAATACATGTCATATATATATATATATATATATATATATATGGAATTTTCATCAAGGCTATAACAGATATAAACAGTGCGTCATCACCTTGTCATACTTCAAATTCAAGGAAGTAGGGCATAAGACCCATGTCCTTCATTTTAAACTCTATTGCAAGGTCCTCCTTGCAAGATATGATCGAATTCTCATCACTAGTTAAAATAAAGTCATCAACATATAAGACAATAATCAACCATTTACCTTCTACCAGGATATGATAGAGGTCTACACCCACTTCAACTTTAGTGAAGCCCAAATCAGTAAGGTATCTATCAATCCTGGTGTACCAAACAAAGGGTGCTTTCTTGAGACCATACAATGCTCACTTGAATATAAACACATGAGACTTTTGATCAAAACTCTCAAAGCCTTCTAGTTGCTCGATGTACACCTCCTCCTCAATAACTCCATTGAGGAATGTTGTTTTTACATCGATCTAGTGGATCTCCCACCTCAACCTCTCATTGAGAGAAATAATTTTTCTAATGGATGAGTACCTTGCTACAAGAGAAAAGGTATCCTCATAATTAATCCCCTCAACTTGAGAGTACCCCTTGGCCACAAATTTGGCCTTGTAATTTTCTATGCTTCTGTCTACTGCATGCTTTACCTTGAAGATCCATCTCTAACCAATAATTGATTTATCTGCTGGTCTTGGGACTACTTGTCAAACATTTTTCTTTAGAATGGATTCATATTCCTCCACCATTGCATCAACCCACACAAATTTCTCTACTGCTTCCTCAAAAGAGGATGACTAAGTGTCTACAATCTCATTCATTAGATCCATGTAGCCAGTGTACTGGTCTGGTGACCTTTTCTACCTATGTTGTTTTGAAGGAGCACTCACATTCTCTCTCACATCCTACATAAGTATCTTAGCTTCCATGATCCTTTTATTGCCTTCCCTAGATGGTTCTTCTTGAGTGGTTGTCTCCACTCTCTGCTCCTCAACTTATGGTTTCTCCAAAACTTCTTAAGGTTCCTCCTTTGGAGCCAAAATCTCCTCTTCTGGTGGGATCTGAAGCTCCCTCCCAAGAGAGCACCACATGGATTCATCTTCGTCAAATTTGCATCCCTTCACAAAACATTCATTTTGAGGAATGGAAAGTACAGACATTAGTTGTGGGGAGTTTCTGTGTAACCCAAAAGTACCCCCAATTCCGTCGTCAACTATAACTTCTTCCTTGATTCTTTGGAGACATGACAGTAAACAAAGGCTTCAAAAATATTGAATTGTGACACATTTGACTTTATCCTTGAGAAAGCCTCCTTGAGTGTAATCATGCCCAGAATCTAATGAGGACTCTGTTACACTAAAAAATGTCACCTTGACTACTTACAGTTAGTATGGCTCAAATCAACAGTCATGCTACCCTTTTAGGCAAGTCTCATGCCTCTGTTATCCATCTCAAACTCAAAGAAGAGAGAAAGTCTTGTAAAAACTATGTTTATCTCTGGGGTCGCAGGTTCTCTCTAGCCTTACCTGCGGGGACGCTGACCATGTTCACAAAATCTGCGTGCATGGACGCTCTGTATGTTAAGGGACAGGTGCGTCCCTCTGTAAAAGGCAAAATGCGCGAGTTTTATCTTGAAAAAGTTACTTGTGGTTACTTCTAGAACATTCTAGAGGTCGGTTTGATGAAATGGATGCGCCTCCAGTTGGTTCATGTATCTCTATTAAGGGGGAGCTTATCCCATCAATAAGGGAGCTATCCCACCCATAGAGGGGGATGATCCCATTGATAGTGGACCCGAATAACCTCTTTACAGCACTATAAATAAAGGCATTGAGCCAAAAGGAGAGGAGGTGGAGCTATACATTTTCTTTGGGTAAATGCTGCAGGATTTAGGTCTTCCATTAGAGCCTTTGTGAGGAGAGATTGTCTTCACTTGATTCTACTTGGGAGAGGGTGAGCTTTGTCAAAGTAGAGGAAAACCCTTGATGGACCCTGGGAGGAACTTGCACAACACCAAGGCTAGGTTGTAAGAGTTTCTTTGTTTCGTTATTAATACAAACTGGTTTATTTTTCTCAATAGCTTGTGTTAATGAGTTATTTCATGTGTTCCTTGGTCTGCATGTTGAATATATGTTTTATTATATGAAATGCAAGTGCTTGGTAATTGTTTGATTGTTTGTGGTTGCAGGAATTGACTTGAAGGAGGAGCTCATCCGGATCGTCAAGAACGGACTTCAACAACAGCGTTTTGGAATAAGGTAAGCCTAAACACTTGTAGTTTTCATGTTGTAAAAGGTGTATTTAGAGAAAGATCACTCCATTTTGTCTTGTTTGTCATTAGAATGTCTTAGACTTCTAGGAAGGTCAGTCGTGTCCGCACCCTTGACAGATTCCGTGTGACAAATTGGCGACTCCGCTGGGGATTCCATTAATGAGAGAGTCTTTTCCTTTATATGAACTTTGCTTTGAGAAAATCATTTTTATTTTCTGGTTTTTGACTGTGAGAATTAGTATTTGGGTGGCTTAGCTTTAGATTTAGTTGGCTTTAGTTTTTCTTCCTTTTTCCAGAAGGACGCAGTCTCTGTGTGCTGCACAGTGCGTCCTTGGACGCGCTGTTGTCGACTGCACAGTGCGGGGCCGCACCTGTGACAACGGGTGGCCTGCGTCTTCCTGTAAAAGTTAAGAAAATTCCATTTTTGCTTTAAATTACTTTTAGATTTTGTTTTTCCTTAGTGTTTTCTGCCCAGATCCTTTAGTACCCTGTCAAGAATTCTCACCTGAACTAGTTTTGTGAGCTTTGAGTGTTTTAGTGGTTTTCAACGAAGTTTAGACCTAGGGTTTGATTTTTGGAAAGGCTTTGTAGTGACTTTGATAGTAGAAAGTTGTCCAGCCTTAGATATCTCTGGTTAGTCAACCTTCTTAGAAGTTGAGCCTGTCGTAAAGTCTCCTTGTTTGAGCAACTTGTCATTTGAGTTGTTTTGGGTCAAATTTCGCATTGCTTGTTTTTAAAGTATTGATTTCCATTTTCAAAAAGGACAAAAAGATTAGAATTTTGTTTTGACTAGTTTTTGGTTCTGCGATAAGCTAGTCCTTGATTCGTTCATAATCAAGTAAAACACCTTAGAATAATCATTGTTAGTTTTGGCCTCGTTAAGATTGCTTAGAGTAAATTTGCTTTTAGTTTGCTTATGAGTGCATTTTCATAGATTTTAAGAGTTGTTAAGATTGATTTTTTGGTTATATTAGATTTACTTGCTTTATTAAAAGAAAAATACAAAAACATCTTCTTAAAAAGTCTTGTTTCAAGTAGCTTTTTGTTTTCAAAAGAAGAAAAGAGTTTTTTCGTGCATGTAAAGAGAAGTTATGTTTTTATGCTTGGAAAAGAAAAACGAATTGTTTCTTTGATTGTCTTCAATTAAGAATTTGCTTTTATAAAGATTGCATTCTCTCAACTTTTTAGTTAAGCAATTCATCGAAAAAGTAAAGTAGTGGATAAATCATTCTAGGTGCATTTTGTAGTGGTTTCGAGTCGAGTCAACACACCACTAGTTTCACTTCCATCACCTTTTGACTTAAGAAACAACCTTAAAAGTAACGCTTAAATTAAAATCAATTTAGTAATCTTTATTTTTCTAGGGCTCTGAAGCACCAACATAGCTTAGGCTAGGGTCTTGGAGTAGGTGAGTACTTAACTCTCCAAGACTACAAAACCAAACAGATAGTCTATCTTGAGTAGAACAAATCCAATTGTTTCAGTTACATTCTGGGAAAGCTCCTCTTAAAGGAGAAACACGAGCTCGTGTCCGAACCAGTGAGGGGATCATTCCTCCCTCGTTGGGAACGACGCCAGGCAGTACGTATTACAAACGGTAAACCTCGGATTAACCATTGTCGAGGAGCCAGGGGTCACTTATCGGTAAACCTTGGATTGTTGTCAAGGAGCCGGTAAGGGGATTGGAGCTTGCTACTCTGCCCTTGCGTGCTGTCGGAGTTTAGACTGTTCCCCCAGGTGTAATTGTTGTGATTGGTAACCTTAGTGGCCATAATATCTAGGATTCTACCCAAGGTGACGGTGGAGGGAAGGTCCCACTGTACCTGGAGCAGACGTCGGTTATACTCACTTGGATTTTCTGGGGGGTTCGCTTCACTTCGAGACGGTTAAAGTGGAGGAACTTGGTCCAGTCTATTCATTAAGCAGGTTGCCGGGGTAACTGTTCCACCCACTATTTCTGTACTGAATCCTGCGAGGTTGGGCCTAATCACCAACTAGCGTTTTTGGTCCGGAAGACTACTGTTTGTGTGTGGTTTGACGCTCTAGATTATTTAGGCGTGTGCTTCAAATTTGATTGGTTCTTTAGAAGACTTTAGGTGGTTTGATTTGAAATTTTTTACTTTGTTTTCGTGTGTTGTAGTTAAAAATCTTTAATTGTGGCGGAATTACCGAGAAGGTCCCGTCGCATTGCGGGCCAGTCTCCTGAAGTTGTTTCTGTGGCCGAATTGTTGAGAAGATCCCGTGAACTTAGGGGTTCACCTCCTCGAGACGACCCCAGTAATTTAGAGGGTTTAAAGGTCCTTGTAACTCCTAGTGGCAGTAAAGTAGGTTCACCTGAAGAAGGAGAATCTTCTTTGGTAGTCCATCCAGATTACCAAAGATTAGAAACAGGTTACAATCCCGAAGCTGTTACAGTTTCCGAGCTTGCTGGTAGTTTTTCATCTGCCAGTGAAACAGGCGAAGAACCTGAAATTTCCGAACCTGTTACTCCAACTCCTAGTGTTCCTGATTCACCAAGAATAGAAAGAATTATCACCGAAAATCTTCCTGTTGGATTAATTGCTATAGAAGAACTTGTTCCAGAGGAAGAAATAGGCGTTTCTGATTCTGAAGATCTAATTACCCTTGATCTAAGGGAGCGTGAATCCATCTTTTACAGTCCTCCTAGAAGTGAATCTTGGTACCTTGCATTAACCAATTTTTTAGACAACTCAGTAGGTTTTTCTACACCTCGTACTCCGGTTCCACCTAGAGGAATTCATTCTCCTGTAAATATGTCTGGTCAGTCATCTGTGTTTTCACAAAGTCCTGAATCATTTTTACATGGCGGTCCTTCTGTTCCTACTGGGTATCACTCACTTTCTGGTACCTTTGCGGGAGCATCTCCTCAACCTGTTGATCATGGGTTATTAGTTGGAAACAGTGGTAATGTACCATTGAGTATAGGTGACGTTTATATGATGTCAGGTTCAACTCCCATTAACCAACCTCAAGGTGGCCAATTACCGCCTGGGGGGCAACCTTCGTTAATGCCTGGGGGGCAACCTCAAGGTACTTCATTCGTGACTGGGGGGCAACCTCAAGGGTATCAACCCCAAGGGTATCAACCCCAGCCTCAATATGTACCCCAAAGTCAACCTCAGTATCAATATCAACCTCAAGGATGGCAACCTCAAGGATGGCAACCCCAAGGGTATCAACCCCAAGGGTATCAACCTCAAGGATACCAACCTCAAGGTCAAGGTCAACCCCAGTATTCGTATTTACCTCAAGGTTATCAACCTACGGGTCAATACCCTGGTCAAGGTTATCAACCACCTCAAGGGCAATCATATGGGACTACACCTTACAGTTATCAACCCTATCCTCAATACGGCTATGGATCTCAGTATCCTCAACCTGTTACGAGTCAATACCCTGGAATGTTAACATGGGATCCGTCACAGGGTCAACAGATGTCGCAACCAAGTATACAGTCGGTACCTCAAGCAGGACAACCTGCAGTTCCTGGTCCACCCCAGCAACCGCAACCTGTCCAGTCAAGTGTTCAGACCCCTGTAACTTCTGTAGTTACTCAGCCGCCAATTGCACCTGGTACTCCACCTCACACGGCTGCAGCAACTACCGCTTCATCTACCATGCTTACTTCTGGAGTATCGGCAGCTCCGGTTTCTACTGTCCCTGTAACCACTCCTCAGACATCTGTACCGTTGTCTGGACCCACGGTTCAAACCACAGTCCAGATGCCTGCAGGCCAACCTGGTACAAGTACGGTTGTTACTACTCAACCTCAATTTGTTCAACCTCCGTACCAGGGACAGTATCAACCTGGGCAAGCTGCCCAACAACCGGTTTACCAGTATCAACCGTATCCTGGGTACACTTATCAACCACCTCAGCAACCCCAGTACGGTCCGGTTAATCCTGGTTTTCCAGGAGGATATAATATCCCAAATGCGACTCCTGTTCCTAGTTATCCTGGATATCCTCCTCCTGGGGCTGGTATTGTGACTCAGAGTTTTAGAGATCCTAACCGGCAGTTACCGTTTATTGCGACTTTAGATTTACCCGACTTGACGCGCCTAACGAACGATCCAATTCAATATCTTCCGTTCTGGCCGCCAATGCCAAATAAGTTGCCCAGCGATATACCCAAGTTCGAAGGTAAGTCTGGAGAGGATCCGTCTAATCACGTGATGACTTACCACCTCTGGTGTGCATCAAATTCCATCTCAGATGATTCCATCCGCTTACGTCTTTTCCAGCGTACACTCATTGGTCTCGCAGCCAAGTGGTACATTGAGTTGCCACGGGCTTCTTTTTACAACTTTAGCCAGTTAGCTACTTCATTCTTAACTCATTTTCAGTTACCAGTCAGATACGATAATGGTACAAAATTATTAACTTCGCTAAAACAATCGACATCCACGTACATTTCTGATCACATCCATGAGTGGAGACGTCGAAGAAGATTAGTGAAAGTTTTTATCCCGGACCAAATTTTAGCTGAATGGTTTGTAAAATCATTATTACCAAGAATTACTGAAGATGTAGCTAAGGCCGGAGTAGTTACTGAGGAGCAAGTCATTGCTCAGGCACAATACCTTGACTTAGTTTACACTCAGTCGGGTACGTTACACGAGAAAATTCCGGATCTTCCAAAGTCAAACCAAATCGCTGCTGCTCCTTCGGGATCTCATGCCGCTGATGGTATGATCGGTATCGTGACTACGAAGAGTAAGAAGAAGTCTTCCAAGACCTCCAATACTCCAATTATCACTTTGCCTGATTCTCCGACAGGAGAGTCTTCTCCTCCTGAACTTACCGCCGACATTCACGCTGTAGAGTCATCTACGGCCAAATCCAAAAACGGTGGAAAGAAGAAAGGAAAGAAGAAGGCTAAAGCAGACAAGGCTCCAAAGGAGAAAACGGAAAAGTCCGAAACCAATGACGAAAAGCGCAAACCTCGTTATCCTTGTCTCATTTGTGAAGAAGATCATTTTACGAGAGACTGCCCTCATCGGGCCGAGGTAGTGAAAATAGTTAAAGGTTCTCCCACTCCTGCTGTGTTAAAGAATCCATTTCCCGAGCAGGAAAATAAGATGATAGGTTCTTCTTCGAATGCCAGTGAAGAACCCATTTTGATGATGTCTCATGTCAGGATTGCGACTCGATCGCAAGATTATGGTAGTAAGGCTCCTGTTGATGGTAAAGAAGCAGAATCTTCTCACTCTAACCCATCAACCTCAACTCCTGGTTCCGATCCACTACAGATCGAAAAACCTAACCCAGACTTAGTGATTAAGCCGCCCGCCAAGGGTGTACTTCGAAGGTCTGCTTTCAACCCACATGCGAGAGCAGCCCAGAATTACAACATTGTTGAAGACTTAGCTGTTTCACCTTCAGCAATGTCGGCACTCGAAGTGCTGCAATCATGTCCAGCGCAACGAAAATTGCTTTTGTCGGCTATTGGAGCTGTCGATGTTCAGGACCCGAACCTAATGATCTTTGATCTAGAAAGTAGTACACCGCGTCTCCCCCATCAAATGGCTTTCCAAATTCCAGTGATAGTCAAAAACAGGCCTATTCATCGGACTGTGATTGATGAGGGAGCTTCTACGTGTATTATGTCGATTCAATGTTGGAGATCGCTTGGTTCTCCTTCGTTGAACCAATCCCCCACCATCCTTAAGGCCTTTGATGGCCGTGGGTTCCGTCCGTTTGGTATTCTACAAGAATTGCCTATAGGGGTCGAAGGTAAAACCGTTAGTCTGGATGTGGAAGTGGTTGATGCCCCTCTAGACTACAACCTTCTTTTGGGTCGAAGTTGGTCATATGCTATGACAGCGGTTGTTTCATCGGTCTTCAGAGTCATTAAGTTTCCACATAACGGTAAGATCGTGACTATTGATCAGCTGACATACTTTTCATCCGACCCAACCTCTTTAGAAACTATCCAGCATGTTGGTAAAACGACAATCCCTTATAGAGACATTGGTGTAGGTTTAGTTAAGGATTCCGGTTTACTGGGAACTTTTCCTCTCCCTCCACTCAATGCAGACCCTTCGTTTGCAAATTTGTCACACGGAATCTGTCAAGGGTGCAGACACGACTGACCTTCCTAGAAGTCTAAGACATTCTAATGACAAACAAGACAAAATGGAGTGATCTTTATCTAAATACACCTTTTACAACATGAAAACTACAAGTGTTTAGGCTTACCTTATTCCAAAACGCTGTTGTTGAAGTCCGTTCTTGACGATCCGGATGAGCTCCTCCTTCAAGTCAATTCCTGCAACCACAAACAATCAAACAATTACCAAGCACTTGCATTTCATATAATAAAACATATATTCAACATGCAGACCAAGGAACACATGAAATAACTCATTAACACAAGCTATTGAGAAAAATAAACCAGTTTGTATTAATAACGAAACAAAGAAACTCTTACAACCTGGCCTTGGTGTTGTGCAAGTTCCTCCCAGGGTCCATCAAGGGTTTTCCTCTACTTTGACAAAGCTCACCCTCTCCCAAGTAGAATCAAGTGAAGACAATCTCTCCTCACAAAGGCTCTAATGGAAGACCTAAATCCTGCAGCATTTACCCAAAGAAAATGTATAGCTCCAACCTCCCCTCCTTCTGGCTCAATGCCTTTATTTATAGTGCTGTAAAGAGGTTATTCAGGTCCACTATCAATGGGATCATCCCCCTCTATGGGTGGGATAGCTCCCTTATTGATGGGATAAGTTCCCCCTTAATAGAGATACATGAACCAACTGGAGGCGCATCCATTTCATCAAACCGACCTCTAGAATGTTCTAGAAGTAACCACAAGTAACTTTTTCAAGATAAAACTCGCGCATTTTGCCTTTTACAGAGGGACGCACCTGTCCCTTAACATACAGAGCGTCCATGGACGCAGATTTTGTGAACATGGTCAGCGTCCCCGCAGGTAAGGCTAGAGAGAACCTGCGACCCCAGAGATAAACATAGTTTTTACAAGACTTTCTCTCTTCTTTGAGTTTGAGATGGATAACAGAGGCATGAGACTTGCCTAAGAGGGTAGCATGACTGTTGATTTGAGCCATACTAACTGTAAGTAGTCAAGGTGACATTTTTTAGTGTAACAGATTGCCCCCTAAAGTGCGAAGCCTGGAATAGAATAGGGTTTTGTAATTCTAGGAAGGGTGAAGCGCTTTATCATTTCAAGGATTGCCTTGTGGATGGCCTGGTTGGAACCTGCAATTTTCAACACAAAATACATGGATAAGATTATATCATCACTGAGGTAGGCATTCCCATACTCAGATTCAAAACTTTAACTAATGGACTAACTATTCTGATACAGGAATGATCTTGCAGTACATCATTTTTATAGACTTTTGTAGACACAGTATGGACGCAGCCATCTGTTTATGATAAGTCTACATAGACAATGAATACAAAACTCCTCGCAGCCTGGATGGTAGAAACTAGATCCAGGGTCTTCACTTCTACTTCCCGAATTGGTACGATTCTAGCCATGTGATTAAATGATTCGATGTCGAACATGGTAGAAACCACTTGATTACCAGTCAATGATGTAAACTGTTAACAAGCGTGAGAGAAACCACCAGTAATGTCAATGGTTCTCAAAGTACCAAGCACAACCCGTGAAATGTGAATAGATGTTTTGATGTCGAACACTTCACGGAATCCTCTGATCGAAAGTCAATGATGTAAACTGACGTCAAAGGCGAGAAACCTGCCATTGATGCATGCAGACTTCAAGGTACTGTCGATTCCTAAGTCATCTTTCTAGATAATGTGTCGATGTCGATAGAAAGCGACCCGTTGCAGGCAAGCCCGCAACACGAAATCATTGTTCAAGTTGAAGAAATGTTGCTGTAAGGACTGACTCAGGGATGGTCAAATGGATGACAAGTATTTTGCAGATGAAAGTTTTTTCTTGCAGACCTCTTGAACACATAACGACACAACAGATGGCTTGGTGACGAATAACTCAAAGTTAACCCCTGGAACCCGGTTAAAGACTTTCAAAGTGATTTGGTCAACTGTGAGGTAAAAGATTTCCCAACCCAGGTGAATGAAAAGTGTCGTGTTCAAGAGCGGTAATAAAGTTTCTTCTGAGACAAAAGGTGACAAATAGGTTCATTCTTCTCTTTTTTCCCCCACCATTTCTGGCAAGTACCTCTTTATTTTTAACAAGCTTGAGGAGGATAACATATGCTTGATTATAAGCTCATCCTTCGGACGAGTCCAACCTAGTTTAAATTCGAACCCTAGGAAGGAGTGGTTCGTTCCTGTTTGTAATTGAACAGGTCCTCTACTGTAAAAGTTTAACGAGCCCAGTATAGGAGAAACTCGGCGTTTTTCAATTTTAGAGAGTCTGAAAAAACTAAAGGAGACTCCACGTTGAACTTTTTCGTATATTTGTGTCCCTCAAGCCCGAAAAAGTATAAAATAATACCTGGGGGAACCGCTTGATCTTGCGACCAAGGAGTACTTTCATAATAGTGTCGTTAACCTGAAAAGTAAAAAGCGATCAAGGACACGTCGTTTTATTTCCTTATCGAGTTCGAAACGACAAAAACCCGGCAATCTTTTCCTGATTTTGCGGTCAGAAAAGAGCTAAAAGGGGACCGTCTTTTAATTCCGTTTTAACGAGTGAAAAAGAAACACTCGGCGATCTTTTCATGTTTTAGGAGTCAGAAAAGGGCTTAAAAGATGACTCTGAAATTTTGTTTGTGAAAAATTACAATTTCCCTCGAAATCCCTTCGTCCTGCACAAAAGCGACACATTACTCATACCTGTTTAAAATAGGCAAAAATACATTCAAAAACATCTTTTCATGGTAAAAAATGAACTAATTCATCCAAAAAACCTATAAAAAGACCTTTTACCATGTCATTTTTACCGTTTCACTGTTGAGGTTGAAAAAGGAGCTTTTGACAAGAAACTTCCCGTGGTTGCTGCGGAAAATCTGACCGTCGGAATCGAACGCCGCTTCACCGAGGTATTTTACACATCCCACTCTTCATTTTTATCCGTTTAGTTTTTTGTTTTTGGTCTCTGTTTCATTTTTTGGGGGGTTTTGGGTTCAAAATGCGCCCCTCGGCGGACGCAGGTGCCCTTCGGGTGACCTGCGTCCCCCGACTTTTTCTCACACGGGAAAAAGGTCGGGGGACGCAGTCCGCCTTCAGGCAAGCTGCGTCCGGACGCCCTGTGCTACAAAGCCGGGGTGCGTCTTCCGCAAAGGGCGCATTTCAAAACCCCAACTCTCTCAAAAAACCACCAAATTTGCTCAAATTAATTTCTAATTGACTCTTTTGATGTGCAGGACCTTAAACATGTTAGACTGGAGAGAGAGAGAGCACGTAGAGGACAATGAAGCTGCGATTAACCACCAACCCTCTCTGGATGCCTTAAGAACATGTGGATTGTACAAATATTGGACCATACCGGGCATGAGGGGCCAGGTAAGATTTTTGGAATGGCTGGTTGAGCGATGGAACGTTCAAGATCAATGTTTTTACATTGGAGGGCACCAGCTCGAGATAGAGCCCTCGGATGTATACTTTCTCACTGGCTTGCCAAACAGAGGTGAGCAACTCAACCTTGCGGGGACCAGGCCGGGTGGCCAATCCCTTGATGATCTCCGCGAGGAGTGGTGCAGACCAGGGACTCGCCATAAAAAAGGCGTGGAGATAAAACACATCGCTCTGGCGGAACTTAGAGTTATTGCATTTACGGTCACCAGGATTTGTGGCGCGGCCGCCTTGCACATTGCTTCCGGATCCCAAATGCGGATGGCAGTTGACTGTTACCAAGGCACCATCTTCAACTGGTGCGAAGCTGTGTCGGCTCATATGAAGAGCCAACTAACCAAGGCAAAGAACGGACGACTAAAAACTTTTGGATATGGGCCTATAGTCGTGAGCTTTGCCTTGGAGAGAGTTCCTATGCTGATCCCTCAGCAACTCACTGTTGATGACTTGGGTCCTCGGGAGCCAAAGCTTGTTCGATGGGTTGCGGTGATGGCCCGGCATCCTGACGAGGGTGCTACAGTGGTTCGATTCTCAGACAGTTACTTCGACTGGCTAGAGGGCCAGCTTTTTGTGATACAAGACTTTCCATATGCCGGAATGGATTTCAGAGGTGATCCGGACATGGTTCTTCCACAGGGGAACAATGGGACGACAGAGGTACTTTCATTTTCACAAGTTTTCTAATTATGTATTTTTTTATTTTTCATATATATCGTCTCAAAGTAACAGTAAAACTTTAAAAATGCAGATGTTGGACCACAGCGTCCAGCCAATCTCCGGCCTTACGACAGACGACATCCAGCTGCACCGGCACCGGCCCCACAGGACGCGGCAGCAGAAGTACTAGCTGAGTTGGAGCATGATCTAGAGCGTCTCACGGCAGATATACCTGAGACTACTATGGACGACATTCCTATCAGGCTTCAGCGCTTCGTAGTCGCGGTCCCTGGACCGTTTAGGAGATTTTTGCGTAAGGTAGCCCGCGCAGTGGTGTCGTACAGAGAGCACCACCAGTGATTGACTAGTCACTTTTGTAGTCACATGTGACATTTTTGACTTTTTGTACTATCATTTTGCCGATCATAAGGTGTTTTAAACCTATGATCGAAGACGATGTATATATTTTTTGACACACTTCTATCTATATATATCACTATTACCGGCTTATCTTGTTTAACATATGTGATGAAATGTTTTTAAATTTACTTGCATGATTATTGTAAATGTCTGTCCAACATTCGAGAAGCAATTGCATCTGCTAATGTATTCAAAGACCTTGGAATATGTTGATATTCAATGTAATCAAATTCACGTTCCAAGAGACGCACTCTCAAAAACAACCTTAATAACACAGGATTTCTAATGGCATAAACTCTATTAAGCTGTAATACAACAAGTTCAGAATCTAACCTCACTATCAAACGTCGAATTCCAAATGAAATAGATTCGGATAATAATTCAACCACTGCACTGTATTCTGCAATGTTATTCGTTGTTTGACCGAGGCTTACCCCATGCATAGAAACTAACTCGTCAGAGGGCGAATAGATAACCCAAGCTGCGGAAGAGATATTCCGTGTATTACGACAAGCACCATCAGCAAATCCAATGTATGTTTGGAGAGGCGTCGACATCTACAATATCAAGAGTAAAACCAAGATAAGCCAGAATAATGACGAAAAACCACACTCGCTAAGCTAAGCACACTGACTAAACTAACACACTTGCTAGCTAGAAAGGAAATCTAACCTATCTAAAAATTTCTCCATCCATCATTTTAAGCATAATACCTCTTTAGGTAAAGTCCATTTCTGGGTTTGCCCAAAGAGTCCCCATCAAAATCAACTAACTCATAAGCCCCTTTTGCTAGCTTTCGCTTTACAATGTAGGGCCCATGCCACATGGGAACGAATTTTCCGGCACCTAGCTTATCGTTAGCTTGATCATATAATAGTACTAGGTCTCCTTCCGAAAAACTTCGAGGGGTTACATTTTTATCGTACTGAGCTTTCATTCGTTTCGCGTGAGTCTCGATAGCTAAAGTAGCGTCACGTCGAGTCTCATCTAATTTAGCCAAGTATAATAACCGTTTCTCCTCTTCGGAAGTAGCTGGAAGTAATTCGACAGCCATTTGAAGTGATGGGATTTCGCATTCAATAGGTAACACAGCTTCTAAGCCATAAACTAGCTGAAAAGGGGTGAAACCTGTTGAATTTTTCACTGAAGTTCGATATGCCCATAGCGCCGAAAATAACATGTTATGCCAATTCGTTCGATGGATACCAATGATCCGTCGAATCATGATGACTAGAACTTTGTTGATTGACTCAACCAAACCGTTGGCTTGCGGATAATAAGGAGTAGAGCTATCGTGGCGCAAACCAAGCTGGCTTGTAAGCTCAGTCATCATGACGTTTCGAAAATGGCTCCCATGGTCAGTAATGATTGCTTGTGGGACACCAAACCTAGTTATGATATGATTGAATACGAAAACTGCAGCTGTCTTGCCGCTTGCGTCGAATGTAGGCATCGCCTCGGCCCATTTTGTAAAATAATCAACCGCGAGGATGATATACGCATGCCCCCCGGCCGAGTGAGGGTTACAAGTAATAAAGTCAATGCCCCATTTGGCGAATGGACCAGCGGCAATTATAGGGTGGAGAGGAGCAGGTGGAGCGCGCATCTTGCGATCAAACACTTGACAGTTGTGGCATGTTCTGACAGCAAGGATACAATCTTTAAACATAGACGGCCAGAAATAGCCAGCGCGCAACACCTTCTGAGCTGTGGCATACCCAGACATATGACCGCCACATGCTCCAGAGTGACAATCATTCAAAACTCTCTCAGCCTCTTCGTGAGTTAAACAACGTCGAAAAACTAAGTCTGCCCCCCGGCGATAAAGTGTATCTCCAATAATTCTGTATTGCTGGGATCGAAACCGAATTTTTCGACGGTCTTCCTTGGAAGCTTCAGGCCGAAAGGTTTGGGTTTGGAGATAGATGATTATATCCCCATACCACGGATCTAAAGTGCTAATAAGAAACAAAGATTCGTCCACAATGGACTCCTCTGCCACAGTCTCTGTGTCAGCACTCGGGAAATCACACATCAATTCCGCAAAAACTAAAGATTTCTTAGACTTGGACTTCTCGAACTCCAAGTCGAACTCTTGCAGGATAACAATCCATTTAGAGTACTTGCCCCCTAGCAGTTGTTTTGTCAAAATATAAATCATAGGGTTGCAATCCGAAATAACTGTAGTCTTGCGGAGAAGAATGTAGTGACGAAAACGCTGGACAGCTTGAACGGCTGCCAGGGCCAATTTCTCCACATGCGAATATTTTAACTCAGTTGGATTTAAGGTTCTGCTAAGGTAATATATCACATGCTCTGCTTTGAATTCATCTTCTTGAACTAACACCATTCCAATGGTGGAATGCGAAGCTGCGAGGTATAAGAAGTAGTCCTGGTTGTAGTTGGGAGGATGCAATAACGGTGCATGGGTCAACGCGTGTTTCAGTGCATCAAAAGATTGTTGGGCAATCTCGTCCCAAAAGAATTGTGCGTTCTGTTTCAACAACCGTGTAAAACCTTTAGTGACCTCGGCGTAGTTTGGGATGAATCGGCGTAAAAAGTTCGCTTTCCCTTGCAAACTTTGGAGTTGGCGCAAACTCGAAGGAGGAGGCAATTTGATGATAGCCTCGACTTTCGAGGGATCGACGCGAATGCCGGCTTTTGAAACAACAAATCCCAGCAATCGACCTGTTTCTATACAGAAAACACACTTGTGGGGATTCAACCGAATTCGATAATGCCTACACCTCATAAAGATTGCTCGTAGGTGGACAAGGTGATCAGCTCGTTGTAAAGAATGAGCAGGCAAATCATCGAGATAGGGTTGCACAATGTGCTTGATGTCATGAAACGCATAAGACATCGCCCGTTGAAAAGTGGCTCCGGCATTCTTAAGTCCAAAAGGTAATTTGCAATAAGCAAATGTCCCCCATGGACAAATGAATGCCGTTTTTGGTTGATCGGCAGGTAGAATATTGATTTGATTATAGCCTGAGAAACCATCCATGAAGGAAAACATCTCACTTCCGGCACAATCATCAATAATTTGATCGATATAAGGCGTAGGATAGTTGTCTTTTGGACAAGCTCGATTGATATCCCTATAGTCGATACAGATTCTTATTGTTCCTTGTTTTTTATTGACGGGAACAATATTCGATACCCAATCCGTTAACGGGATCGGATAAATGAAACCTGCTTTCAACAGCTTTTCGACTTCTGCTTTAATCGCAGCCGCTTTTCGAGGGTGAATCTGACGCAACCGTTGCCGAATGGGTTTAGCATCCGGGTAGGTTTTGATTTCATGAACAACAATGGCAGGATCAATTCCCGGCATTTCCTCGTAAGACCAGGCAAACACGTCGCGGAATTCTTGGAATAGGGCCTTGTAAGTTTGGATTTCTTCTTCAGTACATGCGGCACCTATATGAATGTTCTCCTCGATTCCGGGCTTCACTGAAATATCAATGGGAATAGTACGAGAAATATTCCCTAAATTCAGCTCTGAATCAGAATGTTTCGTTGGATCCTGAGCGTCTTTGACATATTCAGCGGTAAAGATAGATGAAAAATCATTTTCAAATGCATCATCCTTAGGTAAAAACGAAGATCTGTGATGGAGATCTTCCCATGGTAGATCATCTACACTTAGGATTTCGCGAAGTTGTTCGTCAGATGACACTTCTTCGGGAAACGTTATCCGTTCTAAGGGTGAGGTGAAAAGTGACTCTTCACTGACCACATTCATTTGGTCGGTTGAATGAAAGTCGGTAAAAGACATAAGAGCTTCATAAGCAATCTCATACGGACTCAACGGCATAACATCACCGAGTGAGTCTAGCTCAGAGTCAGAGGGAACATACCAAGGATCATCATAAATAATGTTTTCTGACGTGATCATATGAATTGTTGCAAACGAAGGGTCTGCATTGAGTGGAGGGAGAGGAAAAGTTCCCAGTAAACCGGAATCCTTAACTAAACCTACACCAATGTCCCTATAAGGGATTGTCGTTTTACCAACATGCTGGATAGTTTCTAAAGAGGTTGGGTCGGATGAAAAGTATGTCAGCTGATCAATAGTCACGATCTTACCGTTATGTGGAAACTTAATGACTCTGAAGACCGATGAAACGACCGCTGTCATAGCATATGACCAACTTCGACCCAAAAGAAGGTTGTAGTCTAGAGGGGCATCAACCACTTCCACATCCAGACTAACGGTTTTACCTTCGACCCCTATAGGCAATTCTTGTAGAATACCAAACGGACGGAACCCACGGCCATCAAAGGCCTTAAGGATGGTGGGGGATTGGTTCAACGAAGGAGAACCAAGCGATCTCCAACATTGAATCGACATAATACACGTAGAAGCTCCCTCATCAATCACAGTCCGATGAATAGGCCTGTTTTTGACTATCACTGGAATTTGGAAAGCCATTTGATGGGGGAGACGCGGTGTACTACTTTCTAGATCAAAGATCATTAGGTTCGGGTCCTGAACATCGACAGCTCCAATAGCCGACAAAAGCAATTTTCGTTGCGCTGGACATGATTGCAGCACTTCGAGTGCCGACATTGCTGAAGGTGAAACAGCTAAGTCTTCAACAATGTTGTAATTCTGGGCTGCTCTCGCATGTGGATTGAAAGCAGACCTTCGAAGTACACCCTTGGCGGGCGGCTTAATCACTAAGTCTGGGTTAGGTTTTTCGATCTGTAGTGGATCGGAACCAGGAGCTGAGGTTGATGGGTTAGAGTGAGAAGATTCTGCTTCTTTACCATCAACAGGAGCCTTACTACCATAATCTTGCGATCGAGTCGCAATCCTGACATGAGACATCATCAAAATGGGTTCTTCACTGGCATTCGAAGAAGAACCTATCATCTTATTTTCCTGCTCTGGAAATGGATTTTTTAACACAGCAGGAGTGGGAGAACCTTTGACTATTTTCACTACCTCGGCCCGATGAGGGCAGTCTCTCGTAAAATGATCTTCTTCACAAATAAGACAAGGATAGCGAGGTTTGCGCTTTTCGTCATTGGTTTCCGACTTTTCCGTTTTCTCCTTTGGAGCCTTGTCTGCTTTAGCCTTCTTCTTTCCTTTCTTCTTTCCACCGTTTTTGGATTTGGCCGTAGATGACTCTACAGCGTGAATGTCGGCGGTAAGTTCAGGAGGAGAAGACTCTCCTGTCGGAGAATCAGGCAAAGTGATAATTGGAGTATTGGAGGTCTTGGAAGACTTCTTCTTACTCTTCGTAGTCACGATACCGATCATACCATCAGCGGCATGAGATCCCGAAGGAGCAGCAGCGATTTGGTTTGACTTTGGAAGATCCGGAATTTTCTCGTGTAACGTACCCGACTGAGTGTAAACTAAGTCAAGGTATTGTGCCTGAGCAATGACTTGCTCCTCAGTAACTACTCCGGCCTTAGCTACATCTTCAGTAATTCTTGGTAATAATGATTTTACAAACCATTCAGCTAAAATTTGGTCCGGGATAAAAACTTTCACTAATCTTCTTCGACGTCTCCACTCATGGATGTGATCAGAAATGTACGTGGATGTCGATTGTTTTAGCGAAGTTAATAATTCTGTACCATTATCGTATCTGACTGGTAACTGAAAATGAGTTAAGAATGAAGTAGCTAACTGGCTAAAGTTGTAAAAAGAAGCCCGTGGCAACTCAATGTACCACTTGGCTGCGAGACCAATGAGTGTACGCTGGAAAAGACGTAAGCGGATAGAATCATCTGAGATGGAATTTGATGCACACCAGAGGTGGTAAGTCATCACGTGATTAGACGGATCCTCTCCAGACTTACCTTCGAACTTGGGTATATCGCTGGGCAACTTATTTGGCATTGGCGGCCAGAACGGAAGATATTGAATTGGATCGTTCGTTAGGCGCGTCAAGTCGGGTAAATCTAAAGTCGCAATAAACGGTAACTGCCGGTTAGGATCTCTAAAACTCTGAGTCACAATACCAGCCCCAGGAGGAGGATATCCAGGATAACTAGGAACAGGAGTCGCATTTGGGATATTATATCCTCCTGGAAAACCAGGATTAACCGGACCGTACTGGGGTTGCTGAGGTGGTTGATAAGTGTACCCAGGATACGGTTGATACTGGTAAACCGGTTGTTGGGCAGCTTGCCCAGGTTGATACTGTCCCTGGTACGGAGGTTGAACAAATTGAGGTTGAGTAGTAACAACCGTACTTGTACCAGGTTGGCCTGCAGGCATCTGGACTGTGGTTTGAACCGTGGGTCCAGACAACGGTACAGATGTCTGAGGAGTGGTTACAGGGACAGTAGAAACCGGAGCTGCCGATACTCCAGAAGTAAGCATGGTAGATGAAGCGGTAGTTGCTGCAGCCGTGTGAGGTGGAGTACCAGGTGCAATTGGCGGCTGAGTAACTACAGAAGTTACAGGGGTCTGAACACTTGACTGGACAGGTTGCGGTTGCTGGGGTGGACCAGGAACTGCAGGTTGTCCTGCTTGAGGTACCGACTGTATACTTGGTTGCGACATCTGTTGACCCTGTGACGGATCCCATGTTAACATTCCAGGGTATTGACTCGTAACAGGTTGAGGATACTGAGATCCATAGCCGTATTGAGGATAGGGTTGATAACTGTAAGGTGTAGTCCCATATGATTGCCCTTGAGGTGGTTGATAACCTTGACCAGGGTATTGACCCGTAGGTTGATAACCTTGAGGTAAATACGAATACTGGGGTTGACCTTGACCTTGAGGTTGGTATCCTTGAGGTTGATACCCTTGGGGTTGATACCCTTGGGGTTGCCATCCTTGAGGTTGCCATCCTTGAGGTTGATATTGATACTGAGGTTGACTTTGGGGTACATATTGAGGCTGGGGTTGATACCCTTGGGGTTGATACCCTTGAGGTTGCCCCCCAGTCACGAATGAAGTACCTTGAGGTTGCCCCCCAGGTATTAACGGAGGTTGCCCCCCAGGCGGTAATTGGCCACCTTGAGGTTGGTTAATGGGAGTTGAACCTGACATCATATAAACGTCACCTATACTCAATGGTACATTACCAGTGTTTCCAACTAATAACCCATGATCAACAGGTTGAGGAGATGCTCCCGCAAAGGTACCAGAAAGTGAGTGATACCCAGTAGGAACAGAAGGACCGCCATGTAAAAATGATTCAGTACTTTGTGAAAACACAGATGACTGACCAGACATATTTACAGGAGAATGAATTCCTCTAGGTGGAACTGGAGTACGAGGTGTAGAAAAACCTACTGAGTTGTCTAAAAAATTGGTTAATGCAAGGTACCAAGATTCACTTCTAGGAGGACTGTAAAAGATGGATTCACGCTCCCTTAGATCAAGGGTAATTAGATCTTCAGAATCAGACACGCCTATTTCTTCCTCTGGAACAAGTTCTTCTATAGCAATTAATCCAACAGGAAGATTTTCGGTGATAATTCTTTCTATTCTTGGTGAATCAGGAACACTAGGAGTTGGAGTAACAGGTTCGGAAATTTCAGGTTCTTCGCCTGTTTCACTGGCAGATGAAAAACTACCAGCAAGCTCGGAAACTGTAACAGCTTCGGGATTGTAACCTGTTTCTAATCTTTGGTAATCTGGATGGACTACCAAAGAAGATTCTCCTTCTTCAGGTGAACCTACTTTACTGCCACTAGGAGTTACAAGGACCTTTAAACCCTCTAAATTACTGGGGTCGTCTCGAGGAGGTGAACCCCTAAGTTCACGGGATCTTCTCAACAATTCGGCCACAGAAACAACTTCAGGAGACTGGCCCGCAATGCGACGGGACCTTCTCGGTAATTCCGCCACAATTAAAGATTTTTAACTACAACACACGAAAACAAAGTAAAAAATTTCAAATCAAACCACCTAAAGTCTTCTAAAGAACCAATCAAATTTGAAGCACACGCCTAAATAATCTAGAGCGTCAAACCACACACAAACAGTAGTCTTCCGGACCAAAAACGCTAGTTGGTGATTAGGCCCAACCTCGCAGGATTCAGTACAGAAATAGTGGGTGGAACAGTTACCTCGGCAACCTGCTTAATGAATAGACTGGACCAAGTTCCTCCACTTTAACCGTCTCGAAGTGAAGCGAACCCCCCAGAAAATCCAAGTGAGTATAACCGACGTCTGCTCCAGGTACAGTGGGACCTTCCCTCCACCGTCACCTTGGGTAGAATCCTAGATATTATGGCCACTAAGGTAACCAATCACAACAATTACACCTGGGGGAACAGTCTAAACTCCGACAGCACGCAAGGGCAGAGTAGCAAGCTCCAATCCCCTTACCGGCTCCTTGACAACAATCCAAGGTTTACCGATAAGTGACCCCTGGCTCCTCGACAATGGTTAATCCGAGGTTTACCGTTTGTAATACGTACTGCCTGGCGTCGTTCCCAACGAGGGAGGAATGATCCCCTCACTGGTTCGGACACGAGCTGGGAAGATCTCCATCACAGATCTTCGTTTTTACCTAAGGATGATGCATTTGAAAATGATTTTTCATCTATCTTTCCCGCTGAATATGTCAAAGACGCTCAGGATCCAACGAAACATTCTGATTCAGAGCTGAATTTAGGGAATATTTCTCGTACTATTCCCATTGATATTTCAGTGAAGCCCGGAATCGAGGAGAACATTCATATAGGTGCCGCATGTACTGAAGAAGAAATCCAAACTTACAAGGCCCTATTCCAAGAATTCCGCGACGTGTTTGCCTGGTCTTACGAGGAAATGCCGGGAATTGATCCTGCCATTGTTGTTCATGAGATCAAAACCTACCCGGATGCTAAACCCATTCGGCAACGGTTGCGTCAGATTCACCCTCGAAAAGCGGCTGCGATTAAAGCAGAAGTCGAAAAGCTGTTGAAAGCAGGTTTCATTTATCCGATCCCGTTAACGGATTGGGTATCGAATATTGTTCCCGTCAATAAAAAACAAGGAACAATAAGAATCTGTATCGACTATAGGGATATCAATCGAGCTTGTCCAAAAGACAACTATCCTACGCCTTATATCGATCAAATTATTGATGATTGTGCCGGAAGTGAGATGTTTTCCTTCATGGATGGTTTTTCAGGCTATAATCAAATCAATATTCTACCCGCCGATCAACCAAAAACGGCATTCATTTGTCCATGGGGGACATTTGCTTATTGCAAATTACCTTTTGGACTTAAGAATGCCGGAGCCACTTTTCAACGGGCGATGTCTTATGCGTTTCATGACATCAAGCACATTGTGCAACCCTATCTCGATGATTTGCCTGCTCATTCTTTACAACGAGCTGATCACCTTGTCCACCTACGAGCCATCTTTATGAGGTGTAGGCATTATCGAATTCGGTTGAATCCCCACAAGTGTGTTTTCTGTATAGAAACAGGTCGATTGCTGGGATTTGTTGTTTCAAAAGCCGGCATTCGCGTCGATCCCTCGAAAGTCGAGGCTGTCATCAAATTTCCTCCTCCTTCGAGTTTGCGCCAACTCCAAAGTTTGCAAGGGAAAGCGAACTTTTTACGCCGATTCATCCCAAACTACGCCGAGGTCACTAAAGGTTTTACACGGTTGTTGAAACAGAACGCACAATTCTTTTGGGACGAGATTGCCCAACAATCTTTTGATGCACTGAAACACGCGTTGACCCATGCACCGTTATTGCATCCTCCCAACTACAACCAGGACTACTTCTTATACCTCGCAGCTTCGCATTCCACCATTGGAATGGTGTTAGTTCAAGAAGATGAATTCAAAGCAGAGCATGTGATATATTACCTTAGCAGAACCTTAAATCCAACTGAGTTAAAATATTCACATGTGGAGAAATTGGCCCTGGCAGCCGTTCAAGCTGTCCAGCGTTTTCGTCACTACATTCTTCTCCGCAAGACTACAGTTATTTCGGATTGCAACCCTATGATTTATATTTTGACAAAACAACTGCTAGGGGGCAAGTACTCTAAATGGATTGTTATCCTGCAAGAGTTCGACTTGGAGTTCGAGAAGTCCAAGTCTAAGAAATCTTTAGTTTTTGCGGAATTGATGTGTGATTTCCCGAGTGCTGACACAGAGACTGTGGCAGAGGAGTCCATTGTGGACGAATCTTTGTTTCTTATTAGCACTTTAGATCCGTGGTATGGGGATATAATCATCTATCTCCAAACCCAAACCTTTCGGCCTGAAGCTTCCAAGGAAGACCGTCGAAAAATTCGGTTTCGATCCCAGCAATACAGAATTATTGGAGATACACTTTATCGCCGGGGGGCAGACTTAGTTTTTCGACGTTGTTTAACTCACGAAGAGGCTGAGAGAGTTTTGAATGATTGTCACTCTGGAGCATGTGGCGGTCATATGTCTGGGTATGCCACAGCTCAGAAGGTGTTGCGCGCTGGCTATTTCTGGCCGTCTATGTTTAAAGATTGTATCCTTGCTGTCAGAACATGCCACAACTGTCAAGTGTTTGATCGAAAGATGCGCGCTCCACCTGCTCCTCTCCACCCTATAATTGCCGCTGGTCCATTCGCCAAATGGGGCATTGACTTTATTACTTGTAACCCTCACTCGGCCGGGGGGCATGCGTATATCATCCTCGCGGTTGATTATTTTACGAAATGGGCCGAGGCGATGCCTACATTCGACGCAAGCGGCAAGACAGCTGCAGTTTTCGTATTCAATCATATCATAACTAGGTTTGGTGTCCCACAAGCAATCATTACTGACCATGGGAGCCATTTTCGAAACATCATGATGACTGAGCTTACAAGCCAGCTTGGTTTGCGCCACGATAGCTCTACTTCTTATTATCCGCAAGCCAACGGTTTGGTTGAGTCAATCAACAAAGTTCTAGTCATCATGATTCGATGGATCATTGGTATCCATCGAACGAATTGGCATAACATGCTATTTTCGGCGCTATGGGCATATCGAACTTCAGTGAAAAATTCAACAGGTTTCACCCCTTTTCAGCTAGTTTATGGCTTAGAAGCTGTGTTACCTATTGAGTGCGAAATCCCATCACTTCAAATGGCTGTCGAATTACTTCCAGCTACTTCCGAAGAGGAGAAACGGTTATTATACTTGGCTAAATTAGATGAGACTCGACGTGACGCTACTTTAGCCATCGAGACTCACGCGAAACGAATGAAAGCTCAGTACGATAAAAATGTAACTCCTCGGAGTTTTTCAGAAGGAGACCTAGTACTATTATATGATCAAGCTAACGATAAGCTAGGTGCCGGAAAATTCGTTCCTATGTGGCATGGGCCCTACATTGTAAAGCGAAAGTTAGCAAAAGGGGCTTATGAGTTAGTTGATTTTGATGGGGACTCTTTGGGCAAACCCAGAAATGGACTTTACCTAAAGAGGTATTATGCTTAAAATGATGGATGGAGAAATTTTTAGATAGGTTAGATTTTCTTTCTAACTAGCAAGTGTGTTAGTTTAGTCAGTGTGCTTAGCTTAGCAAGTGTGGTTTTTCGTCATTATTCTGGCTTATCTTGGTTTTACTCTTGATATTGTAGATGTCGACGCCTCTCCAAACATACATTGGATTTGTTGATGGTGCTTGTCGTAATACACGGAATATCTCTTCCGCAGCTTGGGTTATCTATTCGCCCTCTGACGAGTTAGTTTCTATGCATGGGGTAAGCCTCGGTCAAACAACGAATAACATTGCAGAATACAGTGCAGTGGTTGAATTATTATCCGAATCTATTTCATTTGGAATTCGACGTTTGATAGTGAGGTTAGATTCTGAACTTGTTGTATTACAGCTTAATAGAGTTTATGCCATTAGAAATCCTGTGTTATTAAGGTTGTTTTTGAGAGTGCGTCTCTTGGAACGTGAATTTGATTACATTGAATATCAACATATTCCAAGGTCTTTGAATACATTAGCAGATGCAATTGCTTCTCGAATGTTGGACAGACATTTACAATAATCATGCAAGTAAATTTAAAAACATTTCATCACATATGTTAAACAAGATAAGCCGGTAATAGTGATATATATAGATAGAAGTGTGTCAAAAAATATATACATCGTCTTCGATCATAGGTTTAAAACACCTTATGATCGGCAAAATGATAGTACAAAAAGTCAAAAATGTCATATGTGACTACAAAAGTGACTAGTCAATCACTGGTGGTGCTCTCTGTACGACACCACTGCGCGCGCTACCTTACGCAAAAATCTCCTAAACGGTCCAGGGACCGCGACTACGAAGCGTTGAAGCCTGATAGGAATGTCGTCCATAGAAGTCTCAGGTATGTCTACCGTGAGACGATCTAGGTCATGCTCCAACTCAGCTAGTACGTCCGCAGCCGCGTCCTGTGGGGCCGGTGCCGGTGCAGCTGGATGTCGTCTGTCGTAAGGCCGGAGATTGGCTGGACGCTGTGGTCCAACATCTGCATTTTTAAAGTTTTACTGTTACTTTGAGACGATATATATGAAAAATAAAAAAATACATAATTAGAAAACTTGTGAAAATGAAAGTACCTCTGTCGTCCCATTGTTCCCCCTGTGGAAGAACCATGTCCGGATCACCTCTGAAATCCATTCCGGCATATGGAAAGTCTTGTATCACAAAAAGCTGGCCCTCTAGCCAGTCGAAGTAACTGTCCGAGAATCGAACCACTGCAGCACCCTCGTCAGGATGCCGGGCCATCACCGCAACCCATCGAACAAGCTTTGGCTCCCGAGGACCCAAGTCATCAACAGTGAGTTGCTGAGGGATCAGCATAGGAACTCTCTCCAAGGCAAAGCTCACGACTATAGGCCCATATCCAAAAGTTTTTAGTCGTCCGTTCTTTGCCTTGGTTAGTTGGCTCTTCATATGAGCCGACACAGCTTCGCACCAGTTGAAGATGGTGCCTTGGTAACAGTCAACTGCCATCCGCATTTGGGATCCGGAGGCAATGTGCAAGGCGGCCGCGCCACAAATCCTGGTGACCGTAAATGCAATAACTCTAAGTTCCGCCAGAGCGATGTGTTTTATCTCCACGCCTTTTTTATGGCGAGTCCCTGGTCTGCACCACTCCTCGCGGAGATCATCAAGGGATTGGCCACTCGGCCTGGTCCCCGCAAGGTTGAGTTGCTCACCTCTGTTTGGCAAGCCAGTGAGAAAGTATACATCCGAGGGCTCTATCTCGAGCTGGTGCCCTCCAATGTAAAAACATTGATCCTGAACGTTCCATCGCTCAACCAGCCATTCCAAAAATCTTACCTGGCCCCTCATGCCCGGTATGGTCCAATATTTGTACAATCCACATGTTCTTAAGGCATCCAGAGAGGGTTGGTGGTTAATCGCAGCTTCATCGTCCTCTACGTGCTCTCTCTCTCTCCAGTCTAACATGTTTAAGGTCCTGCACATCAAAAGAGTCAATTAGAAATTAATTTGAGCAAATTTGGTGGTTTTTTGAGAGAGTTGGGGTTTTGAAATGCGCCCTTTGCGGAAGACGCACCCCGGCTTTGTAGCACAGGGCGTCCGGACGCAGCTCGCCTGAAGGCGGACTGCGTCCCCCGATCTTTTTCCCGTGTGAGAAAAAGTCGGGGGACGGAGGTCACCCGAAGGGCACCTGCGTCCGCCGAGGGGCGCATTTTGAACCCAAAACCCCCCAAAAAATGAAACAGAGACCAAAAACAAAAAACTAAACGGATAAAAATGAAGAGTGGGATGTGTAAAATACCTCGGTGAAGCGGCGTTCGATTCCGACGGTCAGATTTTCCGCAGCAACCACGGGAAGTTTCTTGTCAAAAGATCCTTTTTCAACCTCAACAGTGAAACGGTAAAAATGACATGGTAAAAGGTCTTTTTATAGGTTTTTTGGATGAATTAGTTCATTTTTTACCATGAAAAGATGTTTTTGAATGTATTTTTGCCTATTTTAAACAGGTATGAGTAATGTGTCGCTTTTGTGCAGGACGAAGGGATTTCGAGGGAAATTGTAATTTTTCACAAACAAAATTTCAGAGTCATCTTTTAAGCCCTTTTCTGACTCCTAAAACATGAAAAGATCGCCGAGTGTTTCTTTTTCACTCGTTAAAACGGAATTAAAAGACGGTCCCCTTTTAGCTCTTTTCTGACCGCAAAATCAGGAAAAGATTGCCGGGTTTTTGTCGTTTCGAACTCGATAAGGAAATAAAACGACGTGTCCTTGATCGCTTTTTACTTTTCAGGTTAACGACACTATTATGAAAGTACTCCTTGGTCGCAAGATCAAGCGGTTCCCCCAGGTATTATTTTATACTTTTTCGGGCTTGAGGGACACAAATATACGAAAAAGTTCAACGTGGAGTCTCCTTTAGTTTTTTTTAGACTCTCTAAAATTGAAAAACACCGAGTTTCTCCTGTACTGGGCTCGTTAAACTTTTACAGTAGAGGACCTGTTCAATTACAAACAGGAACGAACCACTCCTTCCTAGGGTTCGAATTTAAACTAGGTTGGACTCATCCGAAGGATGAGCTTATAATCAAGCATATGTTATCCTCCTCAAGCTTGTTAAAAATAAAAAGGTACTTGCCAGAAATGGTGGGGGAAAAAAGAGAAGAATGAACCTATTTGTCACCTTTTGTCTCAGAAGAAACTTTATTACTGCTCTTGAACACGACACTTTTCATTCACCTGGGTTGGGAAATCTTTTACCTCACAGTTGACCAAATCACTTTGAAAGTCTTTAACCGGGTTCCGGGGATTAACTTTGAGTTATTCGTCACCAAGCCATCTATCGTGTCGTTATGTGTTCAAGAGGTCTGCAAGAAAAACTTTCATCTGCAAAATACTTGTCATCCATTTGACCATCCCTGAGTCAGTCCTTATAGCAACATTTCTTCAACTTGAACAATGATTTCGTGTTGCGGGCTTGCCTGCAACGGGTCGCTTTCTATCGACATCGACACATTATCTAGAAAGATGACTTAGGAATCGACAGTACCTTGAAGTCTGCATGCATCAATGGCAGGTTTCTCGCCTTTGACGTCAGTTTACATCATTGACTTTCGATCAGAGGATTCCGTGAAGTGTTCGACATCAAAACATCTATTCACATTTCACGGGTTGTGCTTGGTACTTTGAGAACCATTGACATTACTGGTGGTTTCTCTCACGCTTGTTAACAGTTTACATCATTGACTGGTAATCAAGTGGTTTCTACCATGTTCGACATCGAATCATTTAATCACATGGCTAGAATCGTACCAATTCGGGAAGTAGAAGTGAAGACCCTGGATCTAGTTTCTACCATCCAGGCTGCGAGGAGTTTTGTATTCATTGTCTATGTAGACTTATCATAAACAGATGGCTGCATCCATACTGTATCTACAAAAGTCTATAAAAATGATGTACTGCAAGATCATTCCTGTATCAGAATAGTTAGTCCATTAGTTAAAGTTTTGAATCTGAGTATGGGAATGCCTACCTCAGTGATGATATAATCTTATCCATGTATTTTGTGTTGAAAATTGCAGGTTCCAACCAGGCCATCCACAAGGCAATCCTTGAAATGATAAAGCGCTTCACCCTTCCTAGAATTACAAAACCCTATTCTATTCCAGGCTTCGCACTTTAGGGGGCAATCTGTTACACTAAAAAATGTCACCTTGACTACTTACAGTTAGTATGGCTCAAATCAACAGTCATGCTACCCTCTTAGGCAAGTCTCATGCCTCTGTTATCCATCTCAAACTCAAAGAAGAGAGAAAGTCTTGTAAAAACTATGTTTATCTCTGGGGTCGCAGGTTCTCTCTAGCCTTACCTGCGGGGACGCTGACCATGTTCACAAAATCTGCGTCCATGGACGCTCTGTATGTTAAGGGACAGGTGCGTCCCTCTGTAAAAGGCAAAATGCGCGAGTTTTATCTTGAAAAAGTTACTTGTGGTTACTTCTAGAACATTCTAGAGGTCGGTTTGATGAAATGGATGCGCCTCCAGTTGGTTCATGTATCTCTATTAAGGGGGAACTTATCCCATCAATAAGGGAGCTATCCCACCCATAGAGGGGGATGATCCCATTGATAGTGGACCTGAATAACCTCTTTACAGCACTATAAATAAAGGCATTGAGCCAAAAGGAGAGGAGGTTGGAGCTATACATTTTCTTTGGGTAAATGCTGCAGGATTTAGGTCTTCCATTAGAGCCTTTGTGAGGAGAGATTGTCTTCACTTGATTCTACTTGGGAGAGGGTGAGCTTTGTCAAAGTAGAGGAAAACCCTTGATGGACCCTCGGAGGAACTTGCACAACACCAAGGCTAGGTTGTAAGAGTTTCTTTGTTTCGTTATTAATACAAACTGGTTTATTTTTCTCAATAGCTTGTGTTAACGAGTTATTTCATGTGTTCCTTGGTCTGCATGTTGAATATATGTTTTATTATATGAAATGCAAGTGCTTGGTAATTGTTTGATTGTTTGTGGTTGCAGGAATTGACTTGAAGGAGGAGCTCATCCGGATCGTCAAGAACGGACTTCAACAACAGCGTTTTGGAATAAGGTAAGCCTAAACACTTGTAGTTTTCATGTTGTAAAAGGTGTATTTAGAGAAAGATCACTCCATTTTGTCTTGTTTGTCATTAGAATGTCTTAGACTTCTAGGAAGGTCAGTCGTGTCCGCACCCTTGACAGATTCTGTGTGAGAGACTCTGGTTCTATAAATAGACTATTGTGTTTCATGCCTCAACTCACAAATTCAAAGGTAGGCCTTGATCAAGCAACATCGCTCTCATTGTTCCCATAATTCTATGGTTCTTCCTCTTAGACACCCCATTTTGTTGTGGGTTGTGGGGTGCTGTAAACTCTAGTCAAATGCCTTATTTTTCACATAAATTTTTAAATTCATTCCACACATACTCACCTCCATTATCAATCATAAGAGCCTTCAAATTCTTGCCCATTTCTTTCTCAATCAGTTCCTTGAATTCTACAAACTTGGAGAATGTATCATCCTTCTCCCGCATGAAGAAGATCTAGCACTTCCGTGAGAACTCATCAACAAAAATGACAAAATATTTGTGCTTGACAGTGGAGGCTTTTGAGAAAGGTCCACACACATTAGAGTGGATCCTTTCAAGTACTCCATGTGCTTTGTTGTCCTGATCATGGAATGTGGATTTTATCCACTTCCTCAAGGTACATCTTTTGCATACATCATGTTGCTCAAGTGCTCCTCTGGGGAGGCCTGTGGTTGTATGTTGCATGATCCTCAAAGTGCCATGTTGGCTTAAGGTGGCCTAACCCAAGTTCAAAATTATTCATGCCAACCAACAAAAACCTAACTGCTAGCCCTTTTGGGAAAAACCTGCATAGCGCAGGCTGTAGTCTCACCCGAAGCATTATTGGGGGATGCTAGAACCAAGTTTTTGCATCTAGAGATCGTGTGATGTGTATTCTAAAGCCCTTATAGCTCAGATTTGCCTTCACATAGATCTATACCTTCCTATGGTCCACTACTGCAACTTTATCCAAATGACCTCTAGACCTTCGCAAAGGTCTACGATCAGACTTCTCAGACATAAAAGAGGCTCAATCGCGACTTTCACTCAGTAGATAGCAACCCTAGATCTGCCTTCACACAGATATACCTGTACCAAACAATTATATTATTAGATCTATCTAATAACTTCACAAAAACAGTTTATTACACTTTTCATGCATGAGTATTAATGATCTAACATATTCGCATAGAAAATACACTTTATTTTACAGAAAATAGATCATTAAGCAACAATGCATAACCTTAACAGAAATAAGAATAAGGCACAGATGCAATAGATTCAGTCCAAAATTATCCCTATGAGCTTCATTATTCAATTTACAGACTCTTCTACCCTACTCACCTAGCTGCAGGGGCCCCTGCACCCAGCTGCAGACTTTCCAAGGTATTGACGCACTTAGCTGTAGGAGCCTTCCCCTTTTGTCCAAGTATAGGAAAACAAAGCTTTCCTACCTTAGCAGTTGTCACTTACACTTGTTCTTCACCGAAAGTTATTCTTCTAGACTCGCTATGACTCAAATATTTATAGCCTTTCTATTACAATACCATGGCCCATGACCTATGGGTGAATCTCAAAACCATCCTATCACTTACCCATACAAGGGGCTAAAGCCCCTTTGACTCTTACTTTGATGTGCACTTCGATTCCCCATTTCAAGGAGATTTTACATTCTTTACAAAATTCTAATGAAAAACTGATTAAAATAACCAAGATTGACCCTAGGGACCCTTTTATTGGATTCTAGTTTTTATTGGGATTTCTTCCCTTTTCCCTTCTTTTCCCTTCCATCCAAAGAAATTTTTTTTTCATCCTTGCCCTTAGATGAAGTCCCATCTCTGGTATTCCTCCTTTAGTGTTCTTCAAAATGTCCACCTTTATGAATAACACCTTTTTGTCCTCTACCAATTTTGTCCTCCTATACCAAATCAGATCATAAGCGCTCCCAACATGGTAGTTTCTCCCTTTCATTCACCAAATATTGATAGTTATGCCAGCTCTTTGGAAGGCCCACAAAGGATAGAGTTATGAAGTCCTCTTCGAGGACATTAACACTGAACCCGCCAAGTTCATCATGAAATTATGTAAACTTCCTTAGATACTGCAGAATTTTGTCATTGTCCTGCATCTTGATACTTTGAATTTTATCCTCGAACGCTAACTTCCTGTGGTCAATACTATTCTTGAACAATTCTGTCAGTTCTTTCCACATCGTAAACATAGTTTATTTTCCATGGAGATTCAAGACAATATGATCCCATACTCCTTCCAATATTATTCTTCTCGCCTTGGCAGGGGATAGTAAAAGTGTTCCGCTAACTATTAACATAGTATAATCCATGAAATACATGATCGGATATGGGTGATCACCAAAGTAAACATACCTAATTTCAATTATGTACATCCCATAGAACATGATTGAGAAACATAAGCCAATAATAATCAAGTCTCTATGAAGATGCAATTGTTGCCTATATTGAAGGAAAACAAGGGTACATGATTACCACACTCATAGCCATAAAAGAAGGAGATACCAAAGTATTAATACACAACCCAAATTTCCCATCTCTCACAAGAATATGAACAATAAAAAACAAGAAATATTTATATTAGTGGTACCCGATTTCATACAAATGCAAAGGTGTATAAGAAACTTAAAAAAAAAAAAACTAATATATATCCATGTTAAATTTACAAATTTAATCATACAGTCTCACCCAGATGTATAACTAAGCTAAATCTTGTATAACCAGTGTCTAATAGGCCAATCCATGCCATAAAGAAAATTATTTGAGAGGAGTATAAACAATTTTCCCAAGAAACATAAAACCCTAGAGAGGGTTTGGACCACTGAGGCCACATAGGACCAGCACCATGGCATAGGACAAAGTGGGTCTAGTCTAGTAAGATGTCGACCTGGAAGAGAGAAAGTGGTACCAAAAATTAACTCTAGATCAAGATAAACGCAAGTTGTAGAGTAATAACTTAGGGATAATTGCTTACCTACAACCTAGATAACAAACATAAGTTAGACTTCGATCATCTAAGAAAGAAACTTACAAAATCCTGGAGATAAAAAGAAATTTAAAGAAGAAGGGAAAATACCTGCTGGGGTGATATTTGGTCACTATGGTGTAGAACGGTGTAACTGTTTTTTCCTTTATCAAATGGCTATTACAGTTGAGGAGATTTTGTCTCATCCTAAACTATAGTTGAATGATGACAACTATCACATTACTAGCATAAAAAAATTACTTGGCCAATAGCCTGACACTGCCTTATTATAATTACTATTATTTATTGTACATTGAATCATTACTGACTAGAAAATTCAATCTATAGGGAGAATATTCCTACTTGTCACAGGGTTTTCAAGAAAATGTTAGAACATATAAACCTAGTTCGCGAGATTATAGACAAAAAAAATTATACATGCGACAGGGGAACCAAAAATCTCATGTTATAGAGAAGGAAATAACATTTCTACAAGGGTCGCATATATATATTAATTATTAGTACCATAATAAAATGCAGTGTTGGGAATTATATATATAGACAAGGCAAAGAAAGGAAAGCGAGGACAGGGACGACTTAACTAAGTATCTAGGAAACATGAAATCCAAATAAATGAAATAGGAAGTATCAAAAGAAACCGATTACTGTAATATGCCCTAGTAGAAGTAGAAGGAAATATTCCGCCAATACCTCCTGAAAGTTGCATCACTAGGTGTGCTCTGTTCAAAATTGGTATAGGGTGAACAAGAACCCCACAAGAAATTGACATGAAACAAATATGCTAGTAAAGAAGTGGAATGAGAACATGTGAAACTATTGTTACGTGAAGGACTTGTTGTTGGGTAATCACCTTGGAAAAGTATGCTATCAGGTTGGGTCTATTTACTTCGCTAGCAAGAAAGAAACCTAGAAGTGGAATCGAAAATAAAGAAAAATTAATTATCTAATTAACCTTAACCCGCCTTAATCCACAGAAACACATATAATAGGTCACACGTTAAATGGAACCCCTCTAAATTATCAAGGGACCATCAAAACCTTGACAAGAGGTAAGGGAAGGGAGGATTCAAATTCCACCAGAGCCTTGTATCAGGCCACAAGTGTCCAGAGCCTCTACCTCCCTCTGTGCCCATGACACCATTCAGCAAAAAATAAAAGAGAATCAAAGAAAAAAATGTCGTTACTAATTCCAAGTTGAGGGTTAGGGTTTATGAAATTCATTCTCCACCCTTAGATTTCACTAACAAAATTTAGACCATTCACTGTGATAGGCGCTCACTGCGCACATGGTCTTCACATGGAGTGGGGTTGTGTGGCGATGGAAAATTCATCACATGCCTTCCAAGAATCCCACTCCCAAGGTTATTTTAAATTACATATGAAAATATTAAGAAATAATATCGAGAGTAGTTGAGATAAAGGAAATTATACATGTTTTCATAGACAACTATGTACTGAGACCTATGTGTAAGGTGTAAAGATAGCCTTGATAAACAAAAATAAATAAATTATACCAAAATCTTTTAAATTGAAAGTGCACGATTGGACCACACACATGATTTCACCAAGTCAACCTTGAACAACCTTATTCTAACATCAAAAATAGAAATATCGTTATTGTATGACTACTTGAGTAAGCAGAGGAGTGGAAGAATACTAGCTGAACCATATGTGGAAACCAACTTAATATATAACATCTTGAGAAACAGCGAGTGTATCAAATTACATCAGCATGGAATAAATTTTTATAAACAGTAATAAACAATCATATGATGGTATAAGAAAGAATATGTATATATAGGAAAAAAATAAAAAATAAAAATCTAGTCAGAAGATGGGTATGTTACAAACCCATAGCAAGGGGAGTAGCCATTATGAAACTCTAGCTCCCAATGTATATTTATGGGAATGAGACCTACAATTTTTTACTTCTTGTCTTGTATAATTTACCTTAGACTCAGAGTGATGTTTTCCATCACACCTGCCTCACCAAGTCAAACTTGGTGATGTGAAATATTACCTCGATAGGACCTTCGGATTAGAAGATATTGCATCTCAAGGGATAGACTAATTTCGTGAACCTCTTGCCTCTGCCACATGGCACTCTACCAAAGTTCCACGTGTTAGTCAGGCGTGTGGAGCGGTTGGAGCTAGTCTAACTTACTTGACGCATTCTCACTTATCTTGATCTAACCCCTCATCACCAATCCTATTGCATTTTGTCGTACAATCATGTCTGATAAACCTTCTCAGCACAACTTAACTTGCTTCCTTCGACCTTGTTTAGTACCTAACCTCTGAGGGTCTTTCTCTCTATCCTTCTGTATAATCGAGGTTGGTTGTCTTCTCCTGAGGCAATATTCTTTTGCACCTGTCCTGACTTGTGACCTCTCACCTAAGTTTAATATCCTTACTACGCAAGGGGTCTATTTTTTACAAACCACTATGGTGTACGACCTCAACAAACAGTCTGAGGTCAACACGCATAAGGTCCATTTTCTGACCAACCACTTCCCTATGTCATATCAACAACTAGTCACTTGTCGTCATTCATAGGGTTTACCTCTCTAGGGCAGGATAAGGTGTATGCAATATAAATTATAAGGTTAGAGCACTCCTTTATGCGTTGCATCAAAGTGGCTCTCTGATTTCACCATGAATCGACTGAAGGATCCCTTCTTTCCCATCTCCAATGCATTAGAGGAAGGTATTTATGGTCATCGCCGAAATAGGTCTCAACTCTACATTTATCATCTGAAGCTTGTTTCCTTGACCATGGCTCTTCCAAAGAGGTTCCGCAGACCCGAAAATCGACGTCAGTGCTCATTCCAAACAACTTTGGATATTTGAGACATATGGCAACGCTAAGCCTCCTAAGCTAGGGTACTAAATTCCTTAATATGTTTCGACCACTCCTACTTTCCCCAAACTCGGGTGATATGCTCCAAGCATGCCGGCTTCGACACTCCAACAACCATTATTCCACATGAGTTTGGTGTGAAATCTGAAGGGGTTACACCTCTTGGCACATGCTATTTTTTCTAGGACCCTTCTCGAGCCTGCAAGCATCTCCTTGTCATTACATAGAACCTTCTGATGGTTGACGGTCAATGCGAGGATGCTAGTAGCAAATACCCAATGTACTTAAAATGTAAGGCTAGTTAAGTCCTCTTGCAAGGGCCTGGAGCTACCCTCACACTTAGAGGAAGAAATAACTCCGTCAACAGACACGCCACATTTTATGTACAGTACATAGATTAGAAGAGGAGACATCAAGAGTTGACAAGAACACCCAGAACCTTCCCATATAGGTGGTCTACATGTAACCTTTTACGTTAATAAAAGAGTCTCTCATCCCTATATTTTGTTTTAAGGTTTCATCCAGACTCTTGTGGCCTTCACCATGGCCTGTAAGGTGACCTTCTACTTCTTTGTATTTAAATAAAGTGTTTTTTTTAATAAAGTTAAGCATCTGATTTAGAATGGTGTTCATCTCAGGGTTACCTCTTAGTCTTTATTATCATATGTTGCATTATACTTTTTATGCGTCAGATTCTTTGTGATAAACAACAGAAAATCATTGAGATAATACTCTTCTTCCATCTCAGAAGCTCGTTCTCACTTGCTTATCGCCACTTTAATAAAAAATTAACACCTTTCATTCAGATTTATTATTGCTCCTCCAAAGGGTTTAAACAAAATTTAGCAAGTTTCCTTCTTTCTACTTCCTATTTTGTAGTATTTTCTTCATGCCCTATTTACACTGGTTCTTTGAAATTTCGATTTTCAATCTTGCATCTATTGTTACATCTTCAACAAGTTCTACTCCTTATGCTCACTAACTTTATACTTCAAGTTAATTTCAATACTAAATAAGTTTAAATACATACAATCGGTCTTCAATATTACAAATACAAAAAAACCATCATTTACGCAATTTAACATAAGCAATAGAAAAACACTCTATACAATCCACATATACATAATAAGTGCATTGTTCGATAGTAAATTGGTGCAAGTAATATCCAACAAAAATATGAAAATTTGACATGGTTGTGTTTTCATTAAACAATCCAAATTCGTATCATAGTGATCTCTAAAATATCTCCGCAAAGGTTAAACAAACATGACATTTGCAACAATGTCCACCTAAAAGCTTATTGATTCCTCAAAGGCTAAATGAGGTTATCCATAGGCAGTAGTGCTATATCACCAATAGAATTTGTATTTGGAGAAAGTGAGAAAACAATTCCATTCTCAATAACATCATTTAAACCTTCAACCGATTGCACATGGAACCCAGATATTTCTGAAGGGAAACACCATCCCTAATTGTCGTTGTCCATAATCTAGTCACCATATCATATAGCTTTAGTTTCACTTCCATGCAACCCAACATAGCTACCTTTCCTTCAACTAAATGAAAAGGTATGTAGCTTGGGCATTTACTATTTATATCCATTGAGATAGTATGAAGCAATCTCCATCTGAAACCCCAAACATCTTCAAAATATTCTAAGCTTTGATCGATTGAAGCATGGCCAAATTCAAATTTTTTTATCTCTTCACGTGACCAAACAAGCATTGAACCATTTTTTACAAGAAAAACTAGGTAGTTTCCATACAATCTTAATGCCATACATCGTATGTCAAGGATTGGAGCAAATGAAAAACACCATTCGTTGTTTATAACATCTATCCAATAGATAATGTAGGCATACAAAGGGCAATCATCATAATCTGTGTTTAAATATAACCAAAAAAAATTTCCTTTATGAAAGATAGCCTCCTTTGGGGGCATTGCACCACTAAAAGGAGGATTTGTCCTTCTCCAAACCATGTATACACATGTGCAAATAAAAAAATGTGATTCCATGTCTTTGCACACATGTTTCAGCATAACTCAATAATATTTTTATGGACTAAATTTCTGCAACAAAGAAAATAATCCCCAGTCTCCAAGAGTAACACTTCCACGATTTGTAAAGGTATTTGTAAAAGGGTTTACTATGAAATAACTATTAGAATGTAAAGAGCTTCAATGTGTAGTGAACACAATCATCGATCTTACTGCAGATTGAATTTTGTATCGAAAGTGTAAGAAAAGAAAAATGAACTGAGATATTTAACCTTTCTCATTAAGGTAAGATCGAACAAAGCATGTATCCTTGGTACTAACTAGAAAATAAATAAATCCAAATTATTTGTCAGTACATTGATTGCAAGAAGCGAGAAAAATCGGCTTTTCCAACACAATAATCCATTGTTTACAAACCAACTGAAATTTTATCAGCACCGAATAAGGAAGCCAATGAAATATAAGCTCAAGAATATCAAATGGTAGAAACTTCCAAATACATGCATCCATAAGAAAGTCAACAACTTTCGTGAAAGAAAACCAAATATTATATGTTACATTGCAAAGGATAAAATCCTTTAAAAATACCAATCTTATTAAATATGCAAAATTATCATATTAAACATGATAAAAAATTCCTCTACAAACATTTATTAAAAAAATTATATATATATTTTTAAATAACATTAATTTAAGACAATTTAAAAAAAATTGCATTCTTGAAAAAAATATATCATTTTTCTTTTAAAATGTCACTTCAACTAATAATCCTGAGAAAATAACACTACTGGAAAAAAAATTAAAAATTAAAGAAAAATTGCGTTCTTGAAAAAAAAATTATCATTTTTCTTTTAAAATGTCACTTCAACTAATAATCCTTAGAAAATAACACTACCCAAAAAAAATTAAAAATTAAAAAAAAATAACAATTTATGTGAGTACACTACGTTGTACATTAGAATAAACACCCACTTCTAACTAAATTCTTCACAACACCTTCCTAACTGCTGATTATCCCACTAATACGATATTTGTTTTTATCAATTTCCATGACATCACTCACTTTCTCTTACTTTCATCTTATTAAAGATATAAATTATAATATTAAACATGCTCAAAATATCGTTAGAAAACAATAATACATTAACCACTATAGAGATAACAACTCACTTTTCAAATAGACCGATATAAACCCAAGTAAATGTAAATGAGGAATATGTCAAAAATACAATAAATCAGCAAAAACATGACAATCAAATGTCCATTTCGTCTACTAACTCTTATAAAAGGGACTATTAGTAATCAATTTTCGATGAAAGCATCAGTATTTTTACGTTTAATCTAAAGTTTTTAGCTTTCACGCTCCTCTTATTTCTTAAATAACCTATCAGATTTGATATCAAGATTTCCATGGCCAATAAGATGTTTGATCATTTTTTTGACCTCTTCTCAAGGGAGCTGAAGTATAGTGGTGAAGTATAGTGGTTATATTATGCGAGGTTATATTATGAATTCATTGGACTTATTTAATTGATTTTTGTTTCAGTAATGGAAGTAATGCTAACATTAATCTGTAAACATTAAATGTTTGTTTATTTCAGACGCTTCGGACATTTGTAACAATATACAAAGGGCACTCCACATGGCTCAACACACCAGGTGGCTTTGTGCATGCCATGGTGTGGTGTCTAACATAACGAGATCAATGTTAGGTATTTTTCAATGGGAGAAAATACCAAAAACCAAGATTCAAACTAAACACAGAGGCAATGCTCTGTTTCCTTTGTTCCGGGATCCTTTTTGTGCACAGGGAGACTTAAAAAAAAATTCACTGAGAGACAGAGTATTTCACCACCATAAAAAAAAATTCTGAGAATTTACTGAACTGGGTTTACTGCTGTAAATCCCCTTTTACATTCACTGCCAAAAAAAACTTTACTGCTGTAATATAAAAATTTACATAAGTTTACTGCTGTAAAACAAATTCATTATACGCTCATGGATTTTACAAAACCTTCAGCACATAAAACATTACGGGCTTTGTTCTCATTTCACCTTGCGTTTTCACCGTTCCATTACAAAGGGTCAAAACAAAACATTACCAAATATTTCTTGTGCACTGCTGTGCATACACCCTCTGGTTCTCTTTTACGCTGCTGCGAACACAAACATTCTTTACCTCCCGTGTGGCATACAAAAAAAATGTCAACGCAACAACATTGAGCACATTTTACATGGCTCATATATATGAAACTTAATACAAAAAAAACATATTAAAACATACAACTAACACATATAAAAGAAAACTTCACGTGTCGTATGTGAAACTTAAGTATTCACCTAATCCTATGACAATGCATTAAAAGAAGTATGGTCAACGAAAATTGAGGAACACTCCACGCAACTTGATTTAATGCTGGTCGTATGCAGGTTCAATCGATCAACGGCCGAGAACAATCAATTAAATCGGACGGTGGACAAAGATATCGGAAGCCCTCACTTGAGTGAACGATAGCTCCCGATATGTCAGAGTTGCTTACGTCAGGCGAGAGCCACGTACCTGCACCAAAACGCATCGGAGCCTAGAATACGGAAACTGCTTTTCCGGAAAAGCGGTGCGATATGCTTCTGGGCGGTTTTGTGGTTTCGTTCGGCGGTTTTTGGGCTGCGTTGAAATTATAGCTTCAACACTCCCCTTTAATTTCAACTGCTGGCCATTCGGTCATACCGAGACACTTTCTTAAAAATTCAAAGCTTCTCTGATCCAGCGGCTTTGTCAAGATGTCTGCAACCTGTTCTTGAGTCCTGCAATGTTCCAAGACAATTTCTCCATTGTTCACTAATTCTCTGATGTAGTGAAACCTTGTATCAATGTGTTTCGTTCTTTTATGAAACACTGAATTCTTTGACAATGCAATAGCTGAGCTATTGTCACAAAAGATCACTGTCGCTTTTGCCTGCTCTTGGCCTAAGCTTCTCAACATTCTTTTCATCCACACTGCTTGACATGCTGCTGCTATAGCTGCGACATATTCAGCCTCTGCTGTAGACAATGCTACAATGGACTGCTTCTTAGAAGCCCATGAGATGGCTCCTGAACCCATATGAAAAACATAACCGGAAGTGCTTTTCCGATCATCTACACTTCCAGCCCAATCGCTATCTGTGTACCCAACCAAATCTGAATGTTCTGAGGCACGATATAGAATTCCAAACATTTTGGTACCTTTGACATACCTCAAAATTCTCTTTGCTGCCTGCCAATGTGCCTCCTTTGGCCTCTCCATGAACCTGGAAATTAAACTAACAGCATAAATTAAATCAGGCCTAGTTGCTGTTAAATACATAAGGCTGCCCACAATGCTTTTGTATAGGCTAGGATCAAAATCCTTGCTGCTTTCCTCTCTGCTGAGCTTTAATCCCATTACTGTGGGAGTGATGGCTGCCTTGCATTCTTGCATGTTAAATCTGTCCAAAACTTGATTTACATATCTTGCTTGAGATATAAAAATTCCTTTTTCATTTTGATCTACTTCTATGCCTAAGAAGTATCTCAACAAACCCATGTGAGTCATTTCAAATTCATCCTTCATGACTGATTTAAAATTCTCAATAAGATAAATATCATTTCCAGTGAAAATAACATCATCTACATACAAGACAACAATTAAAATTTTACCATCCTTTTCCTTGATGTAGACTGTGGGTTCTCCTTCACATTTGTCGAATTCATTATCCAATAGATAAGAATCTATCCTGCTGTACCATGCTCTTGGTGCTTGCTTCAGCCCATAAAGAGCTTTCTTCAATTTGCACACTTTGTGCTCTTCACCTTTCTTCTCATATCCGAGAGGCTGTTCCACATAGACCTCTTCCATTAACACTCCATTTAGGAATGATGATTTCACATCCATTTGGTAGACTTTCCATTTGTTTTGTGCTGCTATGGACAGCACTGCTCTCACGGTTTCCATTCTTGCAACCGGTGCGAAAGTCTCCTCATAATCTCTCCCATACTGCTGCTTGTAGCCCTTAAAAACCAGCCTTGCCTTGTGCCTTTCTATCTTGCCTTCAGCATTGCTCTTGGTCTTGTAAACCCATTTCACACCAATGACTTCTTTGCCTTTTGGTAGCTCAACCAAATCCCATGTTTTGTTTCTCTCTATGGCATTCATCTCCTCATCCATAGCTTCTATCCATTTCCTATCTTTAATTGCATCTTCGAAATGAATAGGATCATCAACATGACAATACAAGGCAAATAAGGAATTCATTCCTTCATCATAAATATCACTTAGATTTCTAAATTTCTTACCTCTTTCACTTGGTGTGCAAGTGCTTGAAGATGCACTTGAATTTCCTCCTTGTGGTGTGCTTGGAGAAGCATTCTCATTTATCCTCAATGGTGTCCCTTGCTATCCTTGTGTTGGCGCTGCTGTTTGGGGATGTACTTCAGCCACTTCCTCTTCATCTTCATCATGAGACAAACAGTTCTTGACATTCAATGTTTTCTCTATGCTTCCATCCCAAGCTTCCTCTTCAATGAATTGAACATCCCTGCATACAAAGAACTTCTTGGTAGATGGGATGTACAGCCTGTAGGCTTTGGTTTCATCACTGTATCCAATGAAGATGCATTTCTCCCCTTTGCTGTCCAACTTCCTCCTGAGCTGATCTGGTATGTGTGCATAGGCCACACACCCAAAAACTCTCATGTGGGTGACTCCTTGCTTTCTCCCACTCCATGCCTCTTCTGGCACTTTGTTCAAGACTGCTTTTGTAGGACACCTGTTCAATATATAAACTGCGCAATGTACAGCTTCAGCCCAATACTCATTTGGCAAATGCTTTGCCTTCAACATGCTCCTTGCCATATCCATGATGGTCCTGTTCTTCCTTTCAGCAACTCCATTTTGCTGTGGGGTGTACCTAGTTGTGAACTGTTTATGTATTCCATTTTCTCTACAAAACTTTAGGAATTCATTTGAGATATACTCACCTCCTCTATCAGTTCTCAATACTTTTATATGCAGCCCGCTTTGGTTCTCCACAAGTGCTTTGAAGTTTTGACATTTCTCAAAGACTTCACTTTTGTTCTTGAGGAAATATATCCAAGTCTTTCTTGTAAAATCATCAATGAATGTCAAGAAATATAGGTTGCCTGCTAATGATGGAGCTTGCATTGGTCCACACAAATCTGAGTGGATAATCTCTAAGGGTGTCTTTGCCCTTATACTTTTCCCTGATGGAAAACTCTCTCTATGTTGTTTGCCCAATATACAACCTTCACAAAGGCTGTCCGGCTTCTCTATCAATGGTAATCCCTTTACCATTCCTTTTCTGCTCAATAAGTTTAGACGTCCAAAATTTAGATGCCCGAATCTCAAGTGCCATAACCAGTTCTCATCCTTTGGCACGCTTTGGAAGGCCTCTTGGGTGACTGCTGCCATTTCCCTTTTGTTCTTCATGTCTGCCCTGATCCGGAGAGGGAACATCCTGTTCCTTGTCATCTTCACTTCAGCAATGCATCTTTTGCTGGGTGGTATGTCCATGATGGTGCACACATCATTTACAAAGTAAACATTGTAACCCTTTTGGACAAGCTGTCCAACACTCAATAGGTTACATCTCATTCCGGGGACATAGTAGACATCTGCTATGGTTTTCCTTTCTCCTTGTTTTGTAAATATTTTTATCTCCCCTTTTCCCATAACAGACACTTTACAATCAGTTCCTAGTGTGACCTCTGATTTCAAATTCTGATTTAAGGCTGAAAAGAGGGCTATATTCCCTGTCATATGGTTGCTGCAACCTGAGTCTAAAAACCATATGTCCTCACTATGTGTTTCAGCCATGTTACAAGCTAACAGGACATTTTCTTGACTGCTGTTTTCTCTTGTAACATTTGCATTTTGTCTGCTGTTCTTATCATGTTGTTTCTTTCTACAATCACTAGCATAATGTCCATACTTTTTGCAATAATAGCATTGAACATTAGATTTATCATACCTTTGTCCTTGAGCCTGATACTGATCTCTTTGTTGGTTGCTGCCTTGACCTTGGTTCTGATTTGGATTGCTGCCTCTTCCTTGTGCATTTGATGGGCTGTTCCTTCCACCTCTGTTCTGGCTTCTGCCTCTTCCTCTTCTGTTTCCTCTTCCTTGACCTCTTCCTCTTCCAAAGGACATCTGGATCTTGAAGGCTTGCTCAAGAGATGAGTTTTCATTCCTACTCAACCTCTGCTCATGTGTTATCAGTGATGCATGTAGCTCATCAACTGAATAGTTTGAGAGATCCTTTGTCTCTTCAATGGTGGTGACTATGGCATCAAACCTTGAGGGTAAGACCCTCAATATTTTCTCCACTATTCTTCTATCTTCAATTGTTTCTCCATGAGTTCTCATTTGTGTGATTACACCAATCACATGAGTGAAGAATGATTCAATGTTGTCTGACTCCTTCATGTTCAAGTTTTCAAAATCCTTTCTCAGCAATTGTAGTTTTGTTGTCTTCACTCTCTCCATGCCTTTGAAGACAGCAAAACTAAAACAAATTCATTATACAGACACATAAAACATTACAATTGCAAAACCTTCAGCACATAAAACATTACGGGCATTGTTCTCATTTCACCTTGCGTTTTCACCGTTCCATTACAAAGGGTCAAAACAAAACATTACCAAATATTTCTTGTGCACTGCTGTGCATACACCCTCTGGTTCCCTTTTACATTGCTGCGAACACAAACATTCTTTACCTCCTGTGTGGCATACAAAAAAAATGTCAACGCAACAACATTGAGCACATTTTACATGGCTCATATATATGAAACTTAATACAAAAAAAACATATTAAAACATACAACTAACACATATAAAAGAAAACTTCACGTGCCGTATGTGAAACTTAAGTATTCACCTAATCCTATGACAATGCATTAAAAGAAGTATGGTCAACGAAAATTGAGGAACACTCCACGCAACTTGATTTAATGCTGGTCGTATGGAGGTTCAATCGATCAACGGCGGAGAACAATCAATTAAATCGGACGGTGGACAAAGATATCGGAAGCCCTCACTTGAGTGAACGATAGCTCCCGATATGTCAGAGTTGCTTACGTCAGGCGAGAGCCACGTGCCTGCACCAAAACGCATCGGAGCCTAGAATACGGAAACTGCTTTTCCGGAAAAGCGGTGCGATATGCTTCTGGGCGGTTTTGTGGTTTCGTTCGGCGGTTTTTGGGCTGCGTTGAAATTATAACTTCAACAATCAACTATCTTTGGCGGGCGGTAGTATAGGAAGGAGGAGAGAGCAGGAAGTAGGTAGTGTCGGTTGTCGACTCACGCGTATTGGGGGAATGCAGCCTGATGATCCTAAACATGCAAGCACACACAGGACTTTGCATGTCCTGAAAATGGTATTGACTCTGGCGATATCTTGTGGCAGTTTGGAAAAGTTCAGATCTCAGATGAGGAAAGACTTCATGCATTTACCACCGCATATGATGCTGGCAAGAAATTTGTTGAAGGTTGTGCTAAGTGTACACTGTCTTCTTTGCAATATGTTAAATGACTCGCAATTTCTTCAGTGCTAATCTGTTTATACTGACTGAGCCTCCTATCCTTCTCATGTGCTTTCCAACTTTTCCAGGGACTGGGTATTCTTTACCTGCAAGATTGGATGAAAAAATTTTGTCAGGCCATTTGTTGCGTTTGTGTTTGGAGCACCAGAAGCTTTCCCAGTCATCCTGTGCAAAATACAATATTTACAAGGTTATTTACCATGAATAATTGTAGAACATCTGGTTTTGTTTGAGGATATAGTGTAAGGATGTGATAGTTCTCTTAATCTCAAGTTTTGGTTGCATGCAGGATTCAAATACATACGAGATGGCATTAATGGTAGAACCCCTTCTGAGACTTCAGGAAAGGGTTAATGTTCTCCTGAAGGAGTTTCATGAACATCCAACGTTGCAGCAGATTCTACAAATTATTGGGACACTTCTTGGCATCTCTCTTAATTCTCCATTAATGAAAGTTATTTTCTTCGTCCAAGGAAGCAAATCACGGCTTTATTTCTTATCTCTTTAGAATACAATTTCGATAATTTCATTTTCAGATTGTACTTTAATTTTGACAAACATGCAACATACTTTATGCAGGCCCTCATTGGTGTGCAATTTTTACTCCATAGATCACAACTATATGAGGAAACTGCTTCAAGAATGGTTTCTTTGAAAGGTATTCAAAGTTCTTATTTGGTGAAAGTCAATCTGGTCAATCAGTTCAGGTCAGGAGAACAAAACCAATATGCTTTAGCTAATTCAAATCTAATAAATCTGGTGTTTCCTAGTACGAGTCATTTTATTTTCAGTCTAGAAAGAATAGCTTCTCAAAAAGAATGAGGTAATTATGAGGGGAAACATAAACAATTTTCTCTCAGCTGTTAAATGTAGAACATATGGATTTTTCGAAGCCTTTGACCAGACAAATTCTTTTATCCTGCAAATTGATTTCTGGAAATGCATTTATGTGCAGCCAAAGCATTTGAGCATTCCAATAGTGTTTGTCATCCAGGCACATACTAATTTTCTTTAAATACTCTGAAACCAGATCCTTCGAAAGAAGGGGAAGTACTACTTGCAATTAATTTCAATCTGGCCAAGAGTTGGAGGTCTTTGCATCTTGGATACAATATCTTTTGAGATGTCTTGAAGAGTCAAAATAGTTGTTGCATCTTCCCTTAGACTGATACATTCGTTGATGTTTTTAGTTCCGTGTTTCAGAGGAAAGAAGAAATAAAAGAAACGTTCTCAAAACTGAGTGAAGACCAGTGATCGCATGTGGGCTAGGTTTCTTACTTATAGAAACTAGCAAGCTTCCTAAGGCATGAAGAGATAATGGGGGCTAAGAGAAAAAAAAATTCGACTAAAATGCTGAAAGAATCGCATGTCCAGGTAGAGAAAATTAGTTCCCTCCTGGGAAAGGAAATGGTATTATTTTGTTGAGAAGAAAGTGGACTCTTTTCACCAAGAGAATGGTTTTAATGGGTAGAATGTGTACCTATCTATGCAGAATGAATACTACAGTATTTAATTCGCTATTATCAAAGGAAAAAAGCTAAAAAAACCTAAGACTATCATGTGGCTAAACTGGAAACCAACACTACACTGTGGCTAACCTGGAGATCAAAACCACACTGTCAGCAAAGAGGATGCTCCTACCTTTTCCCCTGCTTGTAGGTCAATTTCATTTTGGCGATGAGGTAGTATCTATCGAAATTACTATAGCGTATTAGCGCTCTCTTCCAATATATATATCCGTTGAACGGTCTCCAAATGCCACAGTTTCATACCTACTTCTGCATAAACTGGTTAAGCAAGAGATATGGTTTCTTCTTATGAAGTTTTAATCTCTTCCAGCTGGAGATGGAGGTTTTTTACCCACAGTTATTCCGCTGGCGGATTTCGCTTACCTGATAGTTGTTCATGCTGTATCATCTTATTTTTTTCCAATAATAGGTAATGGAGTTTAGCAAGGATCCACTTCGCTTTGAATCCCTTCCTTCCTAGCATCGGACCTTCCTTGCATCGAAGGCACTGATAAAGAAAGAGGGTATTCCCCGGTCCAGTAGGTAGCTAGCTGTCGTGCATATATATTTAAGTTTATGAGACCTATATGAGTAGACCCATGTATATTCTTATTGCAATTGGAAAGGGATATGGAACTGCACGAAGGGTCTCCATTAACTGAATTTGCATCTGGAACGTGAATAACCTCTGAATAGAGGTTATGAAATTATCTTTGCAACGTATATAATGCAGTTGTCCTTCGCTCGTACATTTTCCCTTCTTTCCTTTGGCTTTCACTCTTCTTTTCAGGGTCTGGTTATAGTGAATCAATACAAGAAGGTAGTTGCGATGATCCAACGGTTGTCCATCCAACATTAGGGAATCATGTAGGCATCTAATACTGGTCTAAATGCCTACCCTCCCCTTATCTTCTGGCAATAGGGCAGTTCTGACGACATCAAACAACATGTTGAATATCCAAGATGCATCGGTGCAAGATTGTACATAGAGTTGAACACAGGAATTACCACAAAGTTATTTACATGAAGCCATTTCTCATGTCTGCAATGAGATTAATGGGACGCATGATCATATCACAACCTGCATAAAAAATTTCTGCCATGTTTTTGGCATTAGCTCAAGTTTGGTGACTAATAGAGCACTCAACTGTGGTGACTAGTGGATGAAGGTTCAAACACGCAAAATGCATGCAATCTCCACCTGACAAGTCTTTTCCTTTTATTTGAAATTTAATTAATTTATTATTTATTCATTTTAATTTTTATTAATTTTTAAAATTTTTATTATATGTGTTGGCATAAATTAAGAACAAAACAATACAAGGTTGATACACCGACCATACATGCAGCCCAAGTGTGCACTCCAGAGTCCATGCAACCATGTTGTTGAACACTTATCTGAGCCCGTGAGGTTTGGCTATGGTTTCTATAATTCTTTACCTTCATTGCCTCTGGCATCATTAGAATAACAATTAAACACGGTACAAAATGTATCATTTTTACTTTTTCTAACACCAAAGTATTCAATAGCATACTCTAGGTAGAGAATATCTTGCTCTTCCTGTCATTTTTCAAGTCTCAAATAGAGTTTAGTGAGGAAAACAACTTATCTTCCCATTCATCCCAAAGATAACCTAGGACGTGAAACAAAATGGATTTAATTGCTAGCTCATATTTCCCTTCTTTTAATAGCATCTCAGAGTAAATTAATAAGTCGTCTTTCATCTTTGCAACCTTTGCAGCCTTACTGAAGTTCCCTGGTATAGCGTCCACTGGAGTTCCCTGGTATAGCGTCCACTGCCACAAGTATCTAATTAAGTCTAGCGATGGAAGGGTCTTCACAAATATCATCATAGACTGAGTGTCTTTTATCCGATGATAATTTGTTGCACTTTTCTTGAGATACTCAGTTTCAAGGTTTAGTATTTCACAGCCATGGCATTTTCCAGTCTGTATTGCACTTGATTTTTTTCCCTGTTCAATAAGTGGCAATTATGATTATTATTGAAGAAGTGGCAATTATGATTATATTTTCAATAATAGGTAATAAATCGAAAAACAGTTTTGTTTGGGGTTAACTACTTTTGATTTAGTTATAACTAAGTTCATCTCACGTTTGAATAAATATTCTTATTAATGTATCAAGAATATTGCTGGCAACAGTAGATCGAATAGTTGAAAACCTACATACATAAATCTTGGGTTTTTAGTCTGGCAGCAGATCCTGTTACGTGCAGCCAGCTTCATCTTCAAGCAAGTATGTAAATTAATTTCTATTTCAATTTCTCCCTAAACTATTTAGTAGCTTAAAGCAGTGTCTCAATAGAGAGTATTTAGAATCAATGTTCTGAACATGTTGTTGAGACTTTGAAACGGTGTCATGGGTGGACAGGAAGAGGCTTCATTTTATAAGTTGTGTGAACAGATTCAATAGCAAGTTATTTGGACTCTAACAAGTCTATATACTTGTAGCGCAGATATTTGATTCCCTTGCTCTTTCTTGTGGTTGCTCTAACAAGTCTATATACTTGTAGCGCAGATATTTGATTCTCTTGCTCTTTCCTGTGGTTGTTTGGTATCGGTTCAGTTCATAGGTCAGGTACAGGTCTCCACTATTATCTTGATAAGCTTCTTCATATGCAGAAGCAAGCCCCCTTCAACCCAAGTAAATCATCCACTCGAGGCAGGGACTTGCTGCCCTGCAGCTCCCCTTGTTAAACATATAAATTATAATATTAAACATGATCAAAATATCGTTAACAAACAATACTACATTAACCATCGAGTGACTTGCTGCCCTGCAGCTCCCCTTGTTAAACATATAAATTATAATATTAAACATGATCAAAATATCGTTAACAAACAATACTACATTAACCACTATAGAGATAACAACTCACTTTTCAAACTGACCTATAATAAACCCAAGTAAATGTAAATGAGGAATATGTCAGAAATACAATAAATCAGAAAAAACACGCCAATCAAATGTCCATTTAATCTACTAACTCTTACAATAAATCAGCAAAACCATGACAATCAAATGTCCATTTCGTCTACTAACTCTTCCTCTCCCGCCCGTCTCTCGAATTTGATGCATTTTCTTACCAAACATTCACTATACATTCAGTTATATTAAAACATAATAAGCACACATAATAATTACCTCGCTCGTCTATCGAATTTGATCCCGTTTCTTACAGACATTCACTATACATTCAGTTATATTAAAGCATAATAATTACCTGTGAAGCTAAAAGAATATAAAGCACCAATTCTTCAGTCACTATATATTAGGTTAAGCATTTACAAATTAATTTAAAAAATAATAGAAATTTGGATAACATTATGATAAAATTTAATAATTTTTTTTTGTAAATTTGAATTAAAAATAATAGAAATTTGGATAAGGTTATGATAAAATTTAACAAATTTTTTTGAAAATTTGAATCGTAGCTATCAAATATCAAATGTTTTTGAGTTTTCGATAATACTAATTCATTTCTACTTTTAAAAAACCCATTAAAAACTCCAACAATCTGATTTTTTCTGATTTTTCTTTAAAAAAAAAAAAACATTTAAGTGGCGTAAGGTAGACAACACTATTATGTTACAGCTACTGAAAAATAGACTTTCAGCCTCAATTTTTAAATTTACATAATTCAAGCATGTACACTACGTAATCTAAACCACACTATCCTCTTGACAAATGGTGTCCATTACTTGTGGTCATGGATAGGGATACGAACGGCGGGAACAACCAGCAGCGGCGCTGCCTTGCGCATTGTGAGACCAGAAGATTCTGCCATATCAAGCGTCTCGGGTGGCTGGCCATGGGGGAGAGACAAGTCAAAGGAATGGACTAAGGTAGCAAGCATGAGTTGAACCATGCGGATTCCCATGCTCATGCCCGCACAGATCCGTCTGCCTGCGCCGAAGGGGATTAGCTGGAAATCGCTCCCCCTCACGTCAACACTGCTACCAATAAACCTACCGGGATCAAATTCCAGCGGCCTCTCCCACACGCCCGGGTCGCGCTGCATACCCCACGCGTTCACCATGAGTCGAGCGTTCTTGGGTATGTAGTACCCCTCTATCTCGCACGCCTCGACTGTCATCCTAGGCAGCAGGAGGGGAACGGAGGGGTGCAGCCGTAACGTCTCCTTTACCACGGCCTGCAAGTACGGGAGGTTTCGGAGGTCTGACTCCTTCACCTTTCTTTGCTCCCCTTTTACTGCCGACTCTATTTCTTCTTGGCATCTCTTCATGATGTTCGGGTGGCGTATCAGCTCTGCTATTGCCCATTCCACTGTAATCGAAGATGTGTCCGTTCCTGCATTGAACATGGTCTAAAAAATATACATGTATAAGTTGCAAGTATAACGTAAGCTTCCGAAATTTGGAAAACAGAAATAGTAGAATCAAAAACATTTCATTTTTAATCCTGTAAAACTTATAATCTCGACATTTTTGGGAAAATTACTAATTCGAAAATTTTCGATAGGTTTTTGCAAGATCAGAACAGAGGATAAAATTGGGTTTTTTCCTATGAAATTCAATACAATGAATTTAATAAGACTCACCAGTAAAAGGCCCTTAATCTCATCATTCGTGAGCTTTCCTTCTTCGGATTCCGCATCATTTCTAAGAAGCAAAAGAATACTAAGAAAGTCGGCCTTCGCTCCGTTGCACGATGCGGTTTGGTGCTCCTCTATCATCTTACTTATGAACTCATCAACCCTTATGTGCAGCTTTTTCATCTTAGTCCGTACGCCCTGCGGATCCATCCAAGCCAGAGAGGGCACGAAGTCGCCGATAATAAACTTACCGGCCAAATCCGTTTGCTCCACCACCAGCTGTCTGAACTCGCCGGCACTACGCCCCTGGAAATCGAACACGCGCTTGCTCAACAGAGTCTGCCCGATGACGTTGGCAGCGCAGATGTTGAGCACTTCCCCGAGGTTCACGGCCTTCCCTTGTCGCTCATGTTCGAGAATAGCCTTCACCAGTATCCCGACCTCTTCTTCACGCACGGACCGCAGATCGTCCAGGGCCTTGCCGCCAAAGAGATGAATGTTACAGATCTTTCGCATCATTCTCCAGCGGGGGCCGTAGGGAGCCCAGACGAGGCCGTTGGAGTCGTAGCCAATGTATTTGGCCGTAGAGTTGCCTGGCCGGTTGGAGAAGTTGAGGTCGTTCGTTTTGAGGCATGCCTCCGCTATCTTTGGCGAGGAGACGACCACAGTGTCGGTTGTCCCGAGCTTCAAATACATGATCGGACCGTATTGCTTCGATAGCTGATAGAGTGAGTGATGGGGCATGTTGCCCAGAAGTGGAAGGCTGCCGATCACAGGCCATCCAGACGGACCCGGGGGAAACCGTTTTCTCAGACTCCGTTTCACCACGCAGATAAAAGAAATCGCCAGAAGGATCAGACTCAGCGCTGAGCCGAGGTTCAGGCTCGGACTAGATCTCTGCAGCAAATCAGGCGATGAATCCATGGCTTCCTCCGCTTTAATTTAACTTTGATTATGTGCCCCCTGATTCATTTTTCTATGGTTATCATCGGCATTTAGAATCTAGATGGTGACACGTTGTGTGGGGTGCAATCTTCAAACGTCAGATGTGTACGTGTACGTTTGAGGTTCACATGTACATCGGAAGGATGTGAGAAGATAACCCTTAAACAAGAATGCGGTCTTGGTTGTAACAAGATAATCAAGATAACCCTTAAAAAAGAATGCGGTCTTGGGTGTAATAAGATAATCAAGTCAAAATACTGATGATGTTGAATTTTTTGGAAATAAATTATATAACAGAGATTTACATAATTTTATATATATTAGATATTTATAAATTTTATACAAATAAATTATATAATATATTTTTATTTGTGTAAATTTCTGAGAAAGAGACATGACTAATCTTCAAGTAATTTTTTTTAGAAAGAGTCATGACATGACTAATCCTCAAGTAATTTTTTTAGAAAGACACGTGACATGACTAATCCTCAAGGTAAGATATTATAATTTTAAAAATATAAGATGTTTTACCGATGATAGAGTGAGTTATATAAATTGTATAAGATTTTTTTTTTTTTTTTGAGTTTGTTTTATAGCAGGAGCAGGGTTGGAATTTGGATTTCTCTTCAGCCGTCATACAATTTTTTTTTGACATTTTGGGTCCTTATGCTTCCCGTCAAGAAACGTTATATTAAAAATTTTGCCCTTCAAGAGTGATGTTCTCATAATAAATTAACCTTTCACTAATAAAGTTTTGATTAAAAAATTACCATTCAATAAATAATTATGTTGAAAATTTTCATATATTTATTGTAAGGGAAAAAAACCAAAATTTGAAAAAACTCAATTGTGGAGGTTTCAATAAAAAGTGTTGAACATTTGAAATTTGCTCATTTAAATTATATAATCAGTCCAAGGTAAAACGCTTGATGGTTATCCATTTCATATATTTAAATTATCATTTAAAGCCAACAATTTACATTATGCTACATGAATATTTAGATGCCTAATAAGACTAAGTTCCATGCAAATTCAGAGATAATTTATGACATTATCTAATATAATGTTTGATACAAAATATAAATATATGACACCTTAAAAAGGCATAAGAATGTACCACCAACTTCCAACCATCCAATAAGAGAAATACGTTTGGAAACAAATTATTAATTCATACATATACATAAATGATGGTTTACTCAAAAATCCAGTTACACCAAACTAATGTCACAACTTACAAGTTTCTAAATTCCATTGCTCCAATGACAATTAAAGCAATGAAATGCTTCATGTTTCATGAAAGTTATGCATTAAAGCCAAATAAAGAAGGGAATCACATATATGTGCAAAAAAATCTCCTTGTATTTAAATGCATCTTGAGAAGCATAAAGCGAGAAAAGATATGCCATAGTACCAAAATGATAAAATCCAAAGGCATCACATCTTTTATCACATTTTCTACAAGATTGGTAAGATGTGGCCATTTTTCAACCTTGATGGCATTTTTCATGTGCCATCAACCTATAACAACAACACATGAAAAAACTTTCAAATGATATCTTCAATTTCTTTTTACATCAGTGATCATCAATGTAACTGTTCATGCATGTATTCCACATTCCATCAATAAACAAAGAACGTTAAAATTTCATATAAAAAATATAAATATAGTAGAGGACAACTATATATAATATATATAAACTTTGTGCAAAGTAAAAAAACATGTAACTTAATAATTCACACCTGTCAAAGAGTCTTCTTTCCTTTGCAGTTTTCCAAATCTCATAAACTCATTCCCATTCCACATCTGTTGTGTTACGACCTATTAATGATATACGCATCAATGCATCAAGTGTGTTAATTGATAGTCTTGTTCTCCTTATATCTTTGATCATATTTTGCTTAGAGAACCCTCGTTCACATGCGACAGTGCTCGCTGGTATGACAAGCATTGCTTGCCATAATTTTAGCATATTTTGATACCTAGAGTGCCAATCTTTTGTTTGAGAAAACACTTTCCATGCATCTTTCATTGGAAATCTTTCTCTGTTCAAATAAACCACATCAATAAATTGGTATAGTTCTCTTTTACATGCTGTAACATCAAATGTTGGTACATTTTCACCTTCATTACATGTTTTATGCTGCAAATGCGAAAAAAGTATTTCAAGCCAATGATTTGCATTATTTTCTCTGACATAAAGATCTGATGGATAATGACAAGGACTAAACAACCTTGCTGCATTAAAAAGATGAAGATCTGGAAATCTTGAATTGAAACTCTCAATCAATGCTTGGACATAGTTTCTTGTAAGTTGTATGCAACTCTCAAGGGAGCCATCAATGCAAGTTGCCATTGGTTGTGGCAATTGTTCATCATGGATTGGAATATACAACAAATCATGTCTATGGGTATTTCCCTCTTTGTCAACATTTTCAAGGAATCCATCTTTAGAGTCTTTTAAAAATTTAGTAAGATGTACAGCACCTTCAGCAAAAGAATCTGATTTGCAGAAATATCTTTTAAGAGAATTTAATGTATGGTCAATAGCTATTCCAAGTGATGTGACATCCACATTATCTTCTTGAAATTTTTTGTTTAGATTATTCAACTCATTCAAAACATCAGCAAGCATATTCAAACAAAATTGAACTGAAAAAATTCTTGCCTTATCATACCATGAATTCTTTCTTTCTCTCTTCCACAAACTCAAAATAGCAGGCATTAATGTAACTAGTCTTTCAACCACTTGACCCCTAGAGAGCCATCTAATCCCATGGATTTGAAGAACCTGCAAGGATTCTATTTCCATTATCTCCAATAAAGAAACGAGTTCATTATTTCTCTTTGCTGAATTTCCAACCCATGAGTATACCTTGTTTGCTATTTTCTCAACAAACAAAAACTCTGGTATCTTTTTTGAAGCATCTGATGCTGCAAGTGCTTCACGATGTGCAATGCAATGAGTACCAATAAGATTTGGTAAATCATACTTTAGCAATGTGACAAATCCATTTTCACATCCAACCATAGATGAAGCACTATCAGTCGAAACTGCTATTAGTTTCTCATTTTTCAACTACCTTGTTTCCCTTAAATTAATGATGGTATCATATATAGTCTTTCCTTCTCCATCAGGAACAATGATCATTTTCATAAATTGTGACACTGAAGGGCCCAATCCTTTCAAGTCTAGATATGTAGAATACACGGCAAGGTGTTGTTCCAAACCATTGTCTATACTTTCATCTAACATTATAGAGAAAAATGGGCTTTCAAACATTTTTCTAGTTTGAACCTCTTCAAGGTAATCTGATATAGAGTGAATAAATTCAGTAGCTGCTTTTCTATTTATGTAGGAAGAATACTCCACTCGAAAAGGCATATTAGGTGTTCGAAGATGCATTTGAAGATGACAAAGATCTTCATAAGTAGCAATTGAAATATCCTTTTGCGCAATAAAATATGCTAACTTCATAGTGGTTATGACCCTTTCCTTATTAGCCTCATTTATTGTCACTAGGTGTTCTGTAATGGGCTTTGCCAACCTTTCAATTTCATACAAATTTTTATGAGTTGATGTTTGATGAATAATATATTTTGCATGAGTTGTTATAGCATCATATTGAATGGTATTACATCCATCTCCAATACCCCATGGACCTTGAGCTTTGTATTTCTCACAAATTTTTCACTTCATACGAATCTTTCCATATTCAACGTTGATACTATAAACCCAAGGATGTTTTATCGTCCACTCTTCTCGAAATTCACGTTTTGAGAAAGCCTTCCTCCTCGAACTACTAGATCCACCATCTTGTCCTTCCTTTTCATGGCCAGGAATTTCTAGATTAACAACAAACTCTTCATTTACATCTTCATTAGCATCATCATTCAAATCGGGTATAGATGGAATATCTTTAACATTAGAAGTCTTTGATGTCTTAGAATATCCATAAAAATTGTTAATAGTTGATTGACCCTTTCTTTTTGGAGGCATTTCTATTTAAATAATGTACCTACATGAAAAACAATAACAATAAATTAATAATTTAAAAAACTTACAAAAAAAATAACTTTATATCTACAAATAGAACTCTTAGAAACTTAAAATCCTACCACAAAAAAATGCCTTAACAATGCACCATGTCACCATCTAATCTAAATCATGTGACATCAATTTAGGCTTTGATTTCAAAGGAACTCTAATTATGGTAAAGCTTCAATTTATGTTCGATTTTAGTATCGCCAAGTGTGTCGGTTATCCCACTGTGCGTGAGAAGGCCTTGTTTTTAGCAGTCAAAATGGAGCATGATTTTGGTTAATTATTTTAAATCTAGTGTTCTCCCTAAAAGGTTATAAGTTAAAACTTAGGAATAGAGTATTCCATTTTTCCTGAGATAGTGTGGCTATTAGTAGATAAACTGTAGTAGGATTTTGATAAGAAGATGGTAGAAGATGGATTATATGAGAGTCATGACTCACGAATGAAGATGCAATTTCCTAGGAAAGTGTTTTTGGACAAGTGGAATCTTGTGACAGTGAAAGATGTTGATTGTCACATGTGTCTCATTGGGGGAATTATCAGATTAATGAAAACAATAAAGCCCTTTACTTTCTAGTAAAGTTAATGGATTATCCGATGGAAACCCACTTCCTCACACAATAGACTTCTTAAGGAAAAAAAATCAATTCACAGTAGCATACATGTAGTTATCCAAATTTTGCGAAAAATCAGATTTTGAGTCATCCTGAGAGGGCTAATATATTCCTTGTTGGATAATACATTCCTTCTTAATTTTTGGTTGAAATAGTATTAAATTATAAATTTCAGTGGTATAATTTATAAAACCGTTTTAATTAAAAGTTTTTAAAAATTTAAAATCAATTTATATAATAAAAATATATTTTAAATAGTTTTAAAATTTTGAATCAATTTATATAATAAAATTATATTTTAAATAATAAATGTCATGACTTCACTCACAATTTTAGGGTTAAGATAAAGCGAAAACTCCTTTTACTCCATGTAAGTTCTAAATAATAGTTTCGATACTTCATATAAATAATAACATAATTGTGATTATTGCTTGATGACTCATCAAAATATTTGATCTTAAAAAATTCCAAACGTAATCAAAAGTAAGGAAAAGTACTAGGATTCTCATTAAGAGGGATTCCTTGGTTGGTAAATTCCGGAACATTTGCCATTATATTCAACTTCAGTGAATTTTATTAACAATTTAAAACTAAAATTAACAATTCACAATTCACACCTAACAATTAAAATTCACAATTCACACCTATGGTCTCTAAAAGTAAAAACAAACAAATTAACACGCACTATCAAATCTAGGAGTCAAACCACACACAAACAGTAACTTTCCGTATCGAAAACACTAATTGGTGATGAAATCTAACGTCGCAGAATTCAATACAGAAATGGCGGTTGGAACAGTTACCCCGACAACTTGCTTAATGAATAGACTGGCACAAGTTTTTCCACTAAACCGTCTTGAGTGAAGAGAACCCCACATAAAATCTAAGTGAGTCTAGTCGATGTCTACTCCAGGTACAGTGGGATCTTCCCTCCACCGTCACCTTAGGAAAGAATCCTATAGAATATGGTCACTAAGGTTACCAATGGAAACAAATATACCTGGGGGAACAGTATACGATCTGATACGCACGCAAGGGCAGAGTAACAAGCTCAATCCCCTTGAAGGCTCCTTGACATAATCCAAGGTTTACCAACAAGTGACCCCAGGCTCCTCGACAATGGTTAATCCGAGGTTTACCGTTTTTAATACGTGAATATCTTCTATCGTTCCCAATGAGGAAGGATTGATTCCCACACTAGTTCAGATATGATCTCGTGCTTCTCCTTTAAGAGGAGATTTCCCAGAGCATAGATGTAACAATTGGAATTTATCTCCTACCACAAGATACAGCTACTTGTTTGTTTTACTATCTTGGAGAGTTAATTACTCCCTACTCCAAGATACTAGCCTAAGCTAGATTGGTGGAAAGAGCCCTAAAAATGTAAAAATTACTAGATGAATTTTAATTAAGCGCTGTGTTATTTAGGCTGTTATTACTCAAAAGGATAAATGGATATGAAACCAATGGTGTTATGACCCGACCCAAAACTGAATGCAATCGAATATGATAATGTAATCTTTTCAATTCGATGAATCCTAACTAAAGTAAGGAGAGAGTTTCCATTCACTTCCAACAATGCAAGAAATTGATCACTAAGAGAAAATATAACAAATTCTCTAATGCACTAATTTCATCAAGAAAAACTAATGCAAATCAATTCCAAAAAGTTTTTATTTTTTTATTTTTATGTGTTAAAAACAAGCATAAAAATATGTAAATTGAAATCAAAGAAAGCTGATCTAAATCTACGATTGATTTTTCAGAATGTAAGCTATGCAATTGTAATCTATGCACAATTCATTTGAAAAGTATGCAAATGTAATCTATGCACATTTTTCATTCATATTCTGAAAATGAGAATTCTAATTATGCAAATGTGATCTACGCAAGAGAATTCTCAAACACAAGATGATTCTAATGTAATCTAAGAACCAATCAAGTGCAAGTCAAGAAAATTGGGTTAGAGATCCAAAGATCAAAAAATAAAAACACTCAAAGGCGATTAACACTCATACATAATTTAGCCAAGAATCTTTTTAAAAACAAAAAATAATTTTTGTTTTTATCACTGTCGGTTGAAGTTTTAACATATTTATTCGTTGTAAAATAAGTTTAAAAACCCAGAAGCTTTTTGAAAACCAAAAGAAACTTTCAGTGGAATGTCAATTTCCAGGCCAAGAAACCATATTCTGCATAATGATAAACCCTTGTTTTAAAGAGTTGTGAGCAGTTACACATACAAATCTCTTGTGAAATAAAAAATTAAATTACTTATTAAATCAAAAATTAAAACGTAGCAGCAATTAGACCCACAGTGTTTGAAGAAAAAATCAATCACTAACCTGAAGCGCAAATTTGCAGTTTCCTGGCAGTTTCCTTGGAGTCAATCTTGAACTTTTCTTGGAGTCAATCTTGAACTGGGCGTGGAAAAATAAGAAGAGCAAGTAAAGACGAGGGCAATGGTTAAGGAAGAGGTTTGAGCTAAGATGTGAAGACTTAGAAGAGGATGGAAGCATTGCAATGGAAAAATAAGAAGACCAAGTAAAGACAAGGGCAATGGTTAAGGAAGAGGTTTGAGCTAAGATGTGAAGACTTAGAAGAGGATGGAAGCACTCGAATGGAAAAATAAGAAGAACAAGTAAAGACAAGGGTAATCAAATTAAGGAAGTTGCTATATATTGAAATCCTCATATCTATATTAATATTTATTTGAAGAAGAAGTAAAGACAAAGGCATATCAAATTAAGGAAGTTGTTATATGTTGAAATCCTCATATCTACATTAATATTTATTTGAACTTTGATTTTGAATATTAATCTATATAGTTAAACTTTTAAATTTTCTTAGCATTTCAACATCTTAATAATATTGTTAAATCTTACATATAATTGTAATCTTAAATTTGAAATATTTTTTTTTATAGAATTATCAACATTTTATTAGATCCTCATATATATATAAAAAAAAAACATAATATATAACAATTCCATATTTTTTGAACCACCCCCTATTTTCTCTAAAGCAAAATATAATTTAGGTTGATTATATTATTTTCTATATACTATTTATAAACAAAATATATATATATATATATATATATATATATATATATATATATATATATATATATATATATATATATATATAATTTTAAATATATAATTTTAATAATAATTATTATTAATATTTTTTTAAAGTTAGAAAAAATCAATTATTACAATTTTTATTAAATTAAAAAAATAATTAAAACAATAAAGTCAATATTAAAATTATATAAAACACTAATATATATAAAGTTCAAATCGAAATTCCAACCCTGGTGGAAGTGAATCAATTGCCCTGGAAATTCAGGGGCAACGATACCATTTATGTAGAAGGAGTTCGTGTTCAAATCTTATGGGATGTGCACGATTGGCTGTTTAATCCTGGACTAGGACATGCCTTGTTCATTTTCAAATCCATGATGCCACTCAACTCCCTCAGTTCCAAACACAACATCGACTACGGCCTGTCTTCAGATTTTTCTTTTTTCATTCATGCATGGAACTAGAAAAAAGTATAACATGTAATGAAATCCCATTGATCCAAATTGAGTAAGGAAGTCAAATTCCACACAGTTATATCTCCCGATTGCGGAGTATGTTTCCCATTGTATTTTTGTCCATAACTAAGTTCTATAATCTTTCATCCTTCTGTAAGTACTTATAATCGAAGAATTAACGGGTTAATGAAAGGAAAAGTGCATAACGGGGCACAGAAACATTATGTGGTCAAAACTTTTGGGCATAAAAACTGCGCTGCACCATAAAAGAAAACCTTAGCGCTTATTAATAAAGATTACAAGTTACGGAGCTGCATGGTTTCAGAATCATAGTGGGTTTCTCTCGTACCAATTTCTAAAACTCTGTTGTTATCTAGTCGTCTCCTATACAACAGTATAATATATTATTTTTAGAGCAAGATTTGAAAAAAAAAATGATTGTAAAATACAATAATCCATCGGGAATCGTGAACAACTACTATACCTTAAAATGCAAAGATCGTGATTCGTAGGTACTAGGCATAGGAGACATTTTCAGTGTCTAGAGTGAAGCGAATATCTTTCTTTTAATTTTACTTAAAATGATCTTTGCATCAATAACTTTTACGGTCGTAAGATGATGTATTTGTGACTGTAATTGCATTTGTGCAATACCATGCCATTTTACAGAAAGCAATGGATTATTTTTACAAGCTTAGCAATACAAGGGAGCAGATCCAAGCTTATGTCTTTAATGGACCCGTCTTTTATGATGGTTCTGTTGCCCCTTTTTGAAAGGGATGTCACGGTTTATGGCTGAACAGATTAGAAGGAAAAAACAGTCTATAGCAGTTCATTCAAAGAACAGTTGGTTTTTTTGTTGAAGGTAGGACGTTTTTGTTGGATAACAAAAGCAGTCTTACAGTCCAAACAGAGATGCTGAAGCATATGAAAAGTAATTTTTTATTTCTTCAATAAAAGTTCGTTTTTTTTTCGGAAAAAAAAAGAAGTAAATTAATAATGTGTATTAAGTAAATTTTGGGAGACACTTGTAGACAGTGAAACAATCGACAATCATTTCATAAAAGAATTTAAATCTCCAATAAACCCCTGTTTAAAGAGCGGTGAGCAATTACACATATCCAAATCTCTTATGAAATTTATGAAATAAAAAATTAAAAGCTAGCAACAATTAGACGGTAGACTCTTGTGAAATTTATGAAATAAAAAATTAAAAGCTAACAACAATCAGACGGTAGACCCACAGTGTTTGAAGAATAAAAAATCAATCACTAACCTGAACTTTGAAGCACCAATTTGTAATTTCCTCGCAGTTTCCTTGGAGCCAATCTTAAGCTGGGCGACAGGCATAAGTTTGAATGGGCAATGCGTTGAGAGAGAGTGTGCACTGTGAATCATGAACTCGATTGTACAAAGAAAACAAGCCCACGGGCCACATTCGTTGGGTGAAAGACAGGGAGACCATGCAGTGGCATGCACAGATCCCCGAAATCGTCCAGGGAAAGATTCCAAATTTTCCCAGAGAAAAAATCTTCGGCTAAGGGAATGGTGCGACTCGCGGAACAAGTGGGAATTGCCCATTCTCCACAAAAAACTAAATCTCTAGCGGAGGGAAAAATTCGCTGCTATTGGGGACGAGACTTCGTTTTTAAGAGAAGAAATTTCAGAAAAAATGGCTATGGCCATTGGCTGCTCCCACATGCTAATTTGACAGCCTCGGCCCTCTTGACATTTCCACAATTCATTGAGCTACTTGCCTCATGTAGCCAAGAGTTTCACGCTGCAGTTGAGAGTAAAGCATGATGTCAGGCGAAAAGGAGTTGCGCGAGAATAGGAAAAGGAAGGAAACAGTGTGTGTGACGGCCCTGCGAGATAAGGGAATGGCGTTTTTCAAAAAAATTCCAACCCTAAGCAACGGGCGTAAGAACGTTTTGGAAAAAGTTCCAAACGTCAAAAAAACGTTTTTTACTCTTCCGGGCACGTCAGTCAAAACGGGCATGGACAAATTCCAGCCGTCAAATACATTCAAAAAGCCTTATGATGGGCAAAGTGCCCGTCAAATTCCATCCCTGAGCAGGAGAGTGATATCTAGTTTTTGTATAAAACTGTATAAGAAAATGTTTCTTTTACTAGATTGTGTTAGAGTGACTTATATAAATTGTATAAGAAAATAATTTTTTTACTGGATTTTGTTATAATAGAGGAGTGATATCTAGTTTAGGTATAAAATTGTATAACAAAATATTTTTTTTACGAGATTGTGTTTTAATAGGAGAGTGATAAAACTATGTATAAAATTACTGTGATATATTATATGATTTTATTAAAGGTTATTTCAATTATGATATTAATTTTTTTATGTATATAATTTATGATAGAAATAGTTTTAGATTTTGGTGTAAGGCTTAAAATTATTTTTGTTTGGCTAAGAGTTCATTTTATTATGAGATAAGGAAATATGTTATTGACCCAATAATTAGAGGTATTTGGTATGAAATCTACTATTATATGGGTCATTAATATGTAATTTTAAGTGGTGTAGTTTTATGTGAAGAATGATGATTAGTCGCATCCATTCACAACTATTGTGTACTAATAGCTATCATCACTATCAATTGGCAATTGAGTTATGATAGAATTTTCCATCTTCAAAGCAAAATTTGTGTATGAAATTAGTTTTGAAATTAGATAAAATGTATTTCAGGGTGGCTCTACAAATTGAACATGGTCATTCAAATATGCTTGGGAAACATGGTCTCTTTAACTCTTTCTTTGGTAAGAATAGACCTAATTATTCATTGACCTAGTGAATAAAACATGTTGGAACAGGTTTATGGCATCAATTTCTAGAACATGATCATTTGTTGATTTATTTTATTAGGTGGCATGGAGATAGGATGGATCTTTCCATTTTGCAATGAATTTTCTTAGTGAGGGAATGCTAGGATGCTCCATTGATCAACAATGGAAAACTACAAGCTTCAATGTTGGATATTTGAAGGGGTGGAATATAATAGGTGTCATTTGTTTTTCATCCTTTCCTTCTATTCAAATTGTTGTTGAGGTAGTTGTAGCTCTCTACATTATGAAAGAACAACCCTTCGCTCTTTCTAGTACAAATATTATCCTTTATTTCTCTAAATACATCGACAAGTACCATCTTCTCTTGCAACACAAGGATGCTAATGAAGTGCTTGACTTCATGTGTGACAAAGAAGCGTTCAACAACATATCTATACGAAGTATGTTTACTAATATGTTCATTCACCAAGTGTTTGATAACATGCATGATATTAAGAAATTTCCCAGGGAAGCCTTAAGAAAAGAGGATTTTATGATTTAGGAAGTTTTCAAATCATGGTTACATTTCTAATAGGTAAATCATTACTCTTTTAGGTGAACTCCATCAATTATCTGGTAGTTCTAAAATATAAATTGCAACACTCAATGTGAAACCTAATGGACTAATAATGATTTATTTTTAAAGATAAACTCATTGATGATCACTCTTACTATTTACCTACAACTTTTAGAAAGACTCATCTATAGCATGGGCTTTGCATTTGCATGGAGGACTAGTGGGAAATGGAGTCACTTCATCCTCATACCTAGTGTCTTTGAAGGATGTGGCTAAAGGAAAATCATCTTCTTTAAATGATCTAAATTCTCCTATGTTTAGTGCATATATAGTGGAGGAGTTGGAAGACATATTAGGTTTTGAGGGTTTTGTGTAGAAATTAGGTTGTAGATTTGCAAGTGCTCATGAAGTTTTAATCAAAATCACCAGACATAAACCCACTCTACTGTTATGCATACATTAATCCACAATTTAGAACAAAAATTTCAGACATGCAAGAAGAGATAACACACATGCAACAAGTATTTTTATCTGGGGAAAGAAATCTGCTAAAAACCACAATACATGCTTGCATTAATTAAATGAGTAGAGATGTATAACAATTTATTTGCTCAACTAAGCTCACCCTACAAGTGCACAACCTATCTCTCTGCTCACTGAAGGCCTCTGACCCAGACTTAGTCAAATTTTTCCTCGGCTTGAGCTCTTATTTCCTTGTGTTATTCCTTGAGGAATTATCCCCTATTATTTAGGAAATTCCTCTAATTGAATTGTGCAACTCCTTAGGCTGATCATCTGACTGCATGCAACACTTGTACACTCAAGACTAGTTTACAATTGAAGTTACATTGCCTTGAAATCTCCATCTCAACTGGGTAGCTCAAATTATCTGCATGTAATAGCTATTTTGGGTTGATTGGTGAGTTAAATGGATGATCATTGAGTTTGACTGAAGTCCCACTACTTAACTGACCTTCCACTAGTTCCTCCAGAAGTTGGAACTAGTTTAACTAAAACAACTTGAGATAACTAACCCTGATTGCTACAAATTAGTAATCACACATGAAAAACTAAACTCTAACTCCTCCAACTTGAATTTATTGAGTAAACTGGGTGAAAGAAGGAATTTCACACAAGTTAACATCATCCAAATTATCTGTTGATATAGAACTTCATTTTTTCTCAATTTAATCAAGACAAAATCAAATTGAAAATTTCTTGATGCATTTTCCAACGCTCCCTTTGAGCAAGAAAGGGATTATCAATTGCCCCTCTCTTGCAACCGTAGAACTCGAAATTCCCTCGTGACAAGGCCTTTGTCAAAATGTCAACATTTTGTTCCTTTATTGGAATGTACTGCAACAACATTATCTACGTCTACGTAGGATCTTGTAAATGGTGATACCATATATCTATATGCTTGGATCGATTGCAAAAAATAAGATTTTCAGAGAGCTTGATGTAACTCTAATTAGCATAGTAGATGACAGTTAGATCCATAATCTCAGCAAACAATCCAACAAGTATCTTTCTCATCCAGATCACCTTAGATGTTTCTTGACTGGAACCCATGTATTCTACTTTTGTTGAGATGAGTGCCACAGATCTTTGGTTCCCACTGTACCAGGAAACAACTGCATACCCCACACTGAAATTCCCCCGTGATGTACTCTTTCAGTCTGATGGACTCCCCACCAAATATGCATCTGTGAAGCCACACAACTTCACTCCCTCTATTTGTTTGTACCATACTCCAAACTATGTAGTGCCTTTAAAGTATCGTAGAACATGCTTAGATGCCCTCCAAAATAATTTGGTTGGCCTAACCATAGCTTGGATTAACTGGTTGACTGCATAGCACATATCTAGTCGTGTGCTCACAAGATACATTAGTGAACCCACCAAGTGTTGGTAAAGAGTAGCAGCCACTTCCTCACCTGAAGTGGCATCCTCTTTCATCCAATTGGTCACTAGAGGTGTCTCTATGGGTTTGCAATTGTCGATGTGGAACCTCTGAAGTATCTCATTGGCATACTTTCCTTGAGATATAAACAATTCCTCATCACCCTATCATACTTCCAATTCGAGTAAGTAGTGCATGAGACCCATGTCCTTCATTTTAAACTCTATTGCAAGGTCCTCCTTGCAAGATATGATCAGTTGATCATCACTAGCTAAAATCAAGTCATCAACATATAAGACAATAATCAACAATTTACCTTCTACCAAGATATGATAGAGGTTTTCTTCTACTTCACTTTTGGTGAAGCCGAAACTGGTGAGATAGCTATCGATCCTAGTGTACCAAGCATGGGGTGCCTGCTTGAGACCGTACAATGCTCACCTGAATTTTCACACATGAGACTCTCGATCAAAAGTCTCGAAGCCTTCTAGTTTCTCGATGTACACCTCCACCTCAATAACTCCATTGAGCAATATTTTTTTTACATCGATATAGTGGGTCTTCCACCCCATCTGTGCAGTGAGAGAAATAATTGTTCTAATGGATGAGTACCTTGATATAGGAGAAAACGTCTCCTCATAGTCAATCCCCTCAACTTGAGAGTACCCCTTGGCCACAAATCTGGCCTTGTACTTTTCTATGCTTCTGTCGAATACATGCTTTACCTTGACGATCCATCTCGAACCCACAACTGATTTACCTACTAGTCTTGGGATCACTTCCCAAACATTGTTCTTTACAATGAATTCATATTCCTCCACCATTGCATCAACCCAAAAAAATTTCTCTACTACTTCCTCAAAAGAGAATGGCTCAGTGTCTATAAGCTCAGTCATTAGAGGCATGTAGCCAGTGTACCGATTTCATGACCTTCTCTACCTGTGATGATTCGAAGGAGCACTCACATTCTCCCTCGCATCCTGCAAAAGTCTCTTAACTTCCATGGTCTTTTTCCCACCTTCTCTGGATGGTTCTTCTTGAGTGTTTGTCTCCAGTATCTACTCCTCAACTTATGGTTGCTCCACAACTTCTTGAGGTTCCTCCTTTGGAGCTAAAATCTCCTCTTCTGGTGGGATATGAAGCTCCCTCTCAAGAGAGCACCACATGGATTTATCTTCGTAAAATTTTACATCCCTTCACACAAATTTAATTTTGAGGGATGGAAAGTACACATGGTAGTTGTGGGGAGTTTCTGTGTAACCCACAAATACCCCCAATTTTGTTGTTAGCTCTAGCTTCTTCCTTGATTATTTGGAGACATGGTAGTAAACAAAGGCTTCAAAAATTATGAAGTGTGACCCATTTGAATTTCTCCTCAAGAAATCCTCCTTCAGTGTAATCATGCCCAAAATCCAATGAGGAATTGGGTTCTGTAAATAGACTATTCCGTTGTATGCCTCGACCCACAAATGTAGAGGTAGGTCATGATCATGCAAAATCATCTTCACTGGTCCCACAATGCTATGGTTCTTCCTCTTAGCCACCTCGTTCTGCTATGGGTTGTGGGGTGTTGTCAACTCCAGTCGAATTCCTTCTTTTGCACATAAGTTTTAAAATTCATTCGACACATACTCACCTCCATTATAACTCTTGAGATCCTTCACCTTCTTGCCTATTTATTTCTCAACCATTGCATTGAATTCTATGAAATTGGAGAATGTCTCAGCCTTCTCCCGCATGAAGAAGATCTAACACTTTGTGAGAAGTCGTCAATAAAAATGACAAGATATTTGTGCTTGACAGTAGAGGCTGTCGAGAAAGGTCCATAGACATTAGAGTGGATCCTTTCAAGCATTGCATGTGCTTTGTTGTCCCGATCATGGAATGTGGATTTTGTGTACTTCCCCAAATTACATCCTTTCCATTCATCTTGCTGCTGAAGTGCTCCTTTGGGGAAGCTTGTGGTTGTATGTTTCATGATCCTCAAAGTGCCATGATTAAAATGGCTAAGTATTGTATGCCAAATTTTAGTGACATCGCAACTCTGCACCTTCTCCACCTTTCTGCTCAATGCAACACAATCCTCCACATCTAGGTTGTACATGTTCTTCACAGGAACCCTGATTTGTGTCACCTGTCTCGTGGCTATGTGTCTTAGGAATTCCTTTCCTTTGCTGAAGATCACATCGTAATCACGGTCTTCCAAAAATGCAATAGAGACGAGATTTTTGTTTAGGTCCAAAACGAACATGACATCCTTGAGCATGAGGGGGGAGTGTGACTCCATATGAAAAGTGACTATACCAATCTTGGTCGTGTTACACCTTCCATCGAGTCCCATCTCGATGTGCATCTATAAATATTTTTCTTCCAGTTCACTAAAAATGTCTCTACTCCTCGTCATACGGAAAGATGCACCTGATTCCAAGAACTACACACTCCACATCACTGTGTTGTCCATGCATGCAATGATGGTAAAGTCAAGCTCGAAATATGAAGCCAAATATTCAACTATTGCTCCTCCTAAGGTCTTCTTTCTTACCTTATTGTGTGGACACTTCGTGGCATAGTGCCTGAATTCATGACAATGGAAGAATTTAATTTTTGACAAATATTTCTTCTTTCCCCCTTGATTGGATTATGGTTTGGATTGGGATTTCTTCCCTTTTCCCTCCTTTTCCTTTACATCCAATGATTTTTTTTCTTCATTCTCACCCTTAAATGAAGTCCCATCTCTGGGATTCCTCCTTATTTCCTCCTGTACCAAATCAGATCATCAGCACTCCTAAATTGGTAGTTTCTCCCTCTCATTCATCGAATCTTGATAGATATGCTAGCTCTTTAGAAGGCCAAGAAGGGATAGGCTTACCAAGTCTTCTTCGGGGACATTAACAGCGACCCTGCCAAGTTCATCATGACACTTTGTAAACTTGCTTAGATGCTGCATAATTCTGCCATTCTTCTGCATCTTGATACTTCAAAGTTTATCCTTGAGTGTTGTTAGGTTCCTATACCAATTGGAGTCATAATTTTAAATGACTAAGGTTAAGCCTTGTAATATTGTACATACCTTTGCTTTCTGCAAATGTTTTCCATATTAAAAAAATAAAAAATGTAAAGAGGGTATGTCCTAAAAGAAAAATCACCATGAAAGTGTGCAAGTCTAAATGTCACTACTATTTACTTTTATGCATAATAATGATTGTGTGCAGCTTTTTATTCATGCCACAATCCATGGTAATCAAACTGCTTAATCTTGATTATATCATGCTTTGAATTTTATGTTTATAGTTAGAGAATAAAATCTGACCAAACAGTTTAATCTTAGCAGATCAATAGATAGGTAGAGAAAATAAAAGGAGGTCATAAGCTTAATCTAAGCCCTTGTATGATATAAGGTTAGAAATAGATAGTTTCTTTTATAAAAAAAATAAGATAAGATAAGGGTTTTCTATCCAAAATCCACCCACATAAATTAAGAAAACATGTTAGGGTAAGAAATGGGTAAGAAGAAGAAAGGTTTATGAAGTATAAAGTTGATTGTACCAAAACACATTCATCATTCTTAGACATATGTGCTAATATGTATGATCAATTATGAAGGAAAAAGCAATGGTTTACAAGTTAATTTAATTAACTCCCCCTCAATCATGTTTTCCCCTATACTTACCAATTTCCTATCCACAAGCATATTCTAGTACTTTTAATCCTTCAAGTCAAAGAGGCTCAGAGCATTTCTCTATCCTTTGGTGGGACTGAACCCTCGGCTTAATGGCTTATGGACATCAAGTGGTAGAATCCCCTTCATAAAAGTCACCCCCTTTCACTACCCTAATAAAACCCCTTTTCCTAAGGTTAAAACACCATTTGCCTATGAAAAGTGAAAACCCCCATGTAAATCCTATTTTACTCGAAAAACAGACAAAAAACATTTTATACTAAGTATAGAGTGTATGCAAAAACATTACCTTCTTACTTAGGGGAATATCCACTCTACCCATCACATTTCATATTAATTTTTAATTCTATTATATAAATCCCATAAAACCTTTTCCTGTACATTAATTAAATCCCCTAAATAAATACCCCAACCCTTAGTTTTAATATAAACTCTACCATTTACCCCTTATCCCGACAAAAAAAACTAATCCCTCCATTAACCTTGAATAAATCCCGATCCACCATAATTAAAGCTCTACCCCCCCTGAAGCCCATGCTTTTATCACCTGAACACCTCCCTCACCTGATTGTCGTCTGATCACCATTCCCCTGTTATAGACATTTTTGGGCACTGCAACCCCAATCAAACATGTCCAAAACCCAAGGGCTCCTAAGTCCCTAAAAGTGTTGTTCCATACCCTAAAAGAACAAGGTCAGCTGATTACATGATCTCCCAGAAGTTCTCCATGAAAAACTGCTCAGAACTGGTCAAAACTGGACCATCTCACCTGCTCCATGGTCAAAGTGTGATGCATCCCACCTAATGCACACGGGAGGTGTGATGCATACTGAAAATCCCTTCAATGGGGTGCGATGGGCGAGAGTGGACAAATAGAAAAGACAGTTTGCGAGGTGGATGATCATGGAATCTTCCAGAAAATTCTCCTGTGACACTTGCCTCTCTGAATTTGCCCAGGGATGAGTAAGAGATCATCATTCTCTAAGTGGAATCAAGAACTATCAGAGAGAGGACACTAATCAGAATCCCAGAAGTTGATTCACCCCCCTGCAATCATCTATATATGGATCCCTCATCCCAGAGATCCAGTGGCTGGAATTTTGTATCTTGTAAGGAAGTGCTGTTGGTTTCTTGTTGGAATATCATAGTGTTGGGTGATCTAAGCTTTTCATGAGGTGAAAGAAGGGCTTTCATGCTGGAGGGTGATGTTGCATCATAACAATTGGTTGTAATCCTCTTTGCTTATTCTTGATATTAATAAAGCTATTCAAGTTTTCCTCCACATTCTTGTATGTTTGATGATATGTGCATTTGTGTGGTCAATGTACATCTCGTCCTATATTGTTTATGATTGTAGATCTCTGTTCTTCGATAGTATTATGCTGCTTTGATTCCACAGGTGCTCTTTGAAGCTGGGTGGATGAAGGAGAAGCGGCAAGGATCTATCAGAAGGGAGAGGAACTAAGAAAGGAACCAAGCGCAAGACTGAGGTTGATGTCCTTCATTCCACTCTCATCTACTTCTCATAAAGGAAAACGAAAGTAGTTTTAGTTTGTTTGTTTCTAAGATAGCTACCAGTCTTAGTGGGACTAGCAGATCCGAGTGGACACTAGATTTCCCGATAACACCCCCTCATTTGACAGTCCACACCCATATTGGCCATGCCCGATGGCCGATTGTTACCCGCCCGATAAAGCGGTTTTCCCCCGCTCCCCAAAGGCTATGTGTCAGGCATGGAGGTAGATTGGGTGACCCCTCCTAAATATCTACAGACCCTCATAAGTGGTGCGACGGCCTAGAAAACTACCTCCCACTCAACCCGATAAACCACCTACTGTTCATAATATGAATTTCCATGCCAAATTTTAAAAGTTGCCCGTTAAACCCTGAAAACCCTCGTTTTCATTCCTTTTGCCCTGTTTCATAGTAAAACCCATTAAACCCTTCTGGCACCACCCTGAACCTCTGCAACACAATTCAACCTCCGATTACCTTCAAAACATTACCACGACTCCTTCCCCAGACATCCCTGTGCGATAAAACCATCAATTGTCCTTCCTGCGAACCTGTGTTTTCTCAATGATTGTTGTATTTTGCAAGCAATTAGCAGAAGACCAGACCTTGGAAAAACAGTTTTGATACTAGTCACAAAACTTGTTTACTCCAAGACTCGAAAGTATATCTATTAAGAAACCTTCATTCAGAATAATAAAACAATTATACACAGAGTAGAGAAGAAATCATTCACATAGAGACATTGACTATCAATACAGAGGAACCAGATAGAGTATACAGTTTGAAGAAAAACAAATAAAACATACAAAAAATTGATCAATATCCATTACCATATGCTGATAAACATAAAAAACTAAATAATTTACTATTGAAACACACAGTGAAAAGTGAAAATGTACAGTAAAAGTAAATACACAGTAAAGGATATTAACAGGTCATCAAACGGAAAGAGTATCAGTGACAGAGAGTATCGGATGAAAGCCTAAAGTAAATGAAGCTTCCAGCGTGAAAGTCCAAAAAAAAAGAGCATAAAGGGCTAAAACCAAACCATAAAGGCCAACAATACCACAATAAATGGGACAACATGAAAACAGTTCAATAGTTGTCTCTATCTTCCTACAAGAAGATATTTTTATTTCCTAGATTAAATCTCAAGTTAGTTTGAGATATTTTGTAATAAAACTTTTGTATAAATACTTCACAATTCGAAGTATGTAGTGTGGATTCTTAGACATTTCTATAGACTTCTTGATCAAAAGACTGTAAAGCTATTGGATCATTGACTGAGCCAACAAGCTGGATTGATGAATAAAGACAAGATATTTCAAAGGATTCATGTGTTGAGTGAAGTGCAGACAATTATTTTCTCACGTTGTTGTTATCTTTCTTAACGTTTTTCGACAATCTTTAATGTATTTTAGAATCTGAATGTTATAATTGGAATATCATGTCAGAATTTGTTTAATTACATTCTGTTTTAACAGTTAGGCATATAATTGTTTTCTACTGATATCTAAGTTAAGGAATTCTTAATTTCTCTTTAGTTTAGGTTGTCTCTTTATAATCTATAGCAAAAGATTATTAATTTCCCTTTATTTTTGATTACCCTCTATTCCTCATTTAAGTCCCGGTCTGAGAATTATTAATTGCTCTCTCACCCTGATTCAAACCATTTCACCCCTCTGGCCCAAAGTCTTGCACTCTACTTTGCTATCTTTCCCTTTGAACATTCCCTTTAGTGATTTGATCCAATTCTGCTACCCTTTTGTTGACTCCATATCCCAATGGTCTAAAGACATCATTCTATCCATCTCCTTTAAGGATCCCACCACCCAATCTTCAATACAAATAAAGAACCCCCTGAACATTCATAACTAGCCTGAAATCCCAGCAAACAAAGCTAAATCGTACAGAGAGAGCCCTCTCTGAGTATACGTTGGCTAGAGCCTATGCCCAAAAGTTAGTTTGTGGTTACCTCGGTGAGCTCTTTCTTTAACCTTGGGAAATTACTAAGTGATAACAAGCGCCAACTTCCTGTGGCCACTACTGTTCTTGAAAAATTCTGTCAGTTCTTTCCTCATCGCAAATGAAGTTTCTTTTCCATGTATATTCAGGACAATATGATCTCGTACTCCCTCCATGATTATTCTCCTCACCTTGGCTACATCTTTCTTCCACTGAGCAAGGTTTTAGGCAATAGATGCTTGAGGTTTTACGACATTGGTCTTGATGTATTATAGCAATCCATTATCATCCAATATTTCCTCCATGTGATCCTTCCATTCAACAAAATTTGAGGTTCCTTCCAAGGCATACTCTAGACTTCGTCTATTGAAGACCATCTTCTCAGCAATGAAGAAATCCTGCTACATTAATCTTCAAATTCGAACCTTTAAGAAACAACTTCGAATTTCCTACTCTGATACCATGTGGAAATAGGTTGTATATTGGCAACTGCCTATGAAGTTTTAATCAAAATCAGAAGACACAAACCTAATCTACTATTCTACAGACATTAATTTACATTTAGAATAAAATTTCAGACATGCAAGAAGAAATAACACACATGCAAAAAGTATTCTTATATCGGGAAAGAAATATGCTGAAAACCCTAATGTTTGCTTGCATTAATTAAATGAATAGATATGTATTAAAATTTCTTTGCTCAATTGAGCTCACCCTGCAAGTGCACAACTTATCTCTCTTCTCACTAAAGGCCTCTGACGTAGACCTAGTCCAATTTTGCTTCAGCTTGAGCTCCTATTTCGTTGCATTGTTCCTTGAAGAATTTGCCCATATTATTTAGGAAATTCCTCTATTTGAATTGCACAATTCTTTCGGTTACACAATTGTTGTACACTCAAGACTAGTTGACAACTAATGTTACACTGCCTTGGAATCTCTACCAAGGAAAATTTTAAGGATGAAATTTTATCTTAAAGTTTAGAAACCTTGGCAAATCTTATTAGTGCCTAATATCCAAAGTTTAAAATGTTTAATGGTAATTTTGTAAAAAAAAAGTTAGATTTCTAATTATTTTAGGTTAGACAATATATAATATTGGAAATTTTTAAGGTCAAATAATTTTATACTATAAAATTTGGGCGAATTCATTTTTAGAAAAATGGAAATTGGTGAATCGTTTTTCTGGAAAAAGCATGGAATATTAGCCCACTTGGTAATATTAGCCCCTAAAAGTTTCCTTGAGATTCTCTACCTCAAGCGGGCAACTCGAATTCTCTGCATGCACTAGCTATTTTGGGTTGATTGATGAGTTAATTGGATGATCATTGAGTTTGACTAATTTCCCACTACTTAACTAAGCTTTTGATCCGAGATCTTTTAATTATAGATGTATTAAAGAATTACATGCATAAATTGTAGCTTAACATAGAAAACTTAATGTGCACATGAGAAAAGAGGAGAAACACATAACGCATGAAAGAAGACAACAAAATTTGATAACGGAGTTCGTCCGACTTGAAATACATCTCTAAGCCCTGCTCGATCAATGGGGCGGCCTTCATTCATTAAGTGGAATAAGAAAGAAGAGTACAAGCATTGGTTACAACAAAAAAGGAGTTTTATACCTCCATACTGAAAAATGGACAAAAAATGAAGAACTCTAATGGAGAAATGGATAGCACCATTGTGTTCGTGGCATCGAGAAATGCTGAAACCATATAAAATTTGTCAAAATCTGACAAAGTGAAATTTTGGCCCTCCTGCAAAATTCTACCTCAAACTGCATGCACTGCCTCCTCTTCCTGGGCACACTAACAAACTGTGTTTAAATAAAAATTGGCCGGTGGATTTTCCAAAGTGGACAGTTGGCTGAGTTGGTTAAGGATCCCAGTTAATAGGGAGGAGGTTGGGTGGTCAAACCCCACCTCCTTTTTTTATACATCGAATCAAACTATATTTAAACAAACCCTTTTTTTTACATTATGGTTGGGCTGGGCCCGCCTTGGGTGGCCTGCCCACCGTACCCACCTCCACCGTGCAGTTACGTGGCTGTTGAGTTTCAGGATCGGGTCTGTGCCCCAAGGGCTGACCCTACCCAAACCCCGTCGTTCTCGTTTCATGTTGAGCCATGGGTTGTGGTTTATATTAAATGGGTTGGCCCACCCAACTCCCGTGCCTTTTAATGTATGGTGATTCCATTGGGATGGATCCATGGGAGGGGCTGGGGGTCATGGCCCGCCCCTCCACCAATATTTTATATTGTTATATGGTATGTGTTGGGGTGGCGGGGTTGGTGGCCCGCCACCCCTTTTTTTTATATTTTTTTTTGTTGTATAAAACAAATTGTGAAATTTTGAAAATTCGGTTTTGGACCAAAGGAGTCATTTTAACAAGGCAACAATTTTACCCGGAATCTGGCCATAGTTGGCTGAATTCCGTCCACCAGAAAATGTGTAAATTGTGCCTTCATTAATCCTGCCCAGTAATAAAAAAGTCAACCCAACTTTGACTTCCTATATCTCCTTCATCCGAACTTAGATTGGAGTGTCATTCACACCGTTGGAATTAGGACAATGAGAACTTCAATCTGGTGTCAAGTTCATCATATTTATGCCACTTTGAATTTTGAGCTTTTTCCATGCCACTGGTGTCTGAAGATCCACCTAGATCAATCCTCCCAACTGAGGAGCTTTTGGACCCCAAAAGCATTTACACTTAGCACACTGTTCGTGTCCTTTCAACCCACATTTTCGATCACTTGCACGTAAAACTAGTACACTTTTTTTTGCAATCATGCACACCACACATGACTTAACAAGCCTTGCTTGCCAAGAGTTTATAACACACACTCCTTGGCCAAGGATTACATAAAATGTAATCAATACGTCAACTACTAGTAAAGAAAGGCCAAAATATCATCGTTGTGGTTTGAAGTGATAGGAAACAGACCATTACTTTTACATTTACTTGCAACGTATGATTTATAATGGTGGCCATAACAAGCTACTACCTTGGAAAAACCAACTTAACATATTAGACCACCGTGAATGGGGTGGTTTCATTTGCTGAACATGTTCAGCTTTCGTCTTCACCTTTCTTGGACATGCGGTTTGTTGGTGTCAATCTTTGTTACAATGGCTTCAATGATTCTTTTTCCTCCAAACTGTCGAGGTTTCCTTGGGTTGCTTTCCCTTGGTGTTCCTCCGATAAGTGTTTATGGGGCCCCCACTATCGCTCGACTATGAGGAGAGAAGTTCATCGTCTGTTTTTGGCTGGTTACTAGCTGTATTGGAGCTTTCTCCCATTTCGTTTCTGGTGTATCCAAGTCCTGCACGATGTGAAAATTCATCGACTTCGATGGGGTTTACGATGCCTTGGCCTTTGATGTCAAGGCCCTTTCCTTGATACCCCATATTCGTCAATAGTTTGCATCCAATCCCTGTAGTAAGTTTTTCAAAAGCAACGAATTCATCATCATGAAAATCATATGAAATTGAGGAATCGCTTTTTACCTCTAGATAGCGATGTTGCAGCTTTTCGAAGGCCTCATCTTTGGCTTGCAACTGGCATAGTAATCTTTGTTTTTTTTCCCTTTCCTCCTGTAGAAGCCTCCTTAGCTCAGCATTCTATGCTTGGATGCGGTGGTTGATCTCCTCAAGTTCTTGGAGTCCTACTGTGGGGAGTGCCCTTTTCATTATGTATGTTGAAATCCTTGATTCATGGCCAGAATCAGACCCCAAATCTATGGGTCCTCCTACCGCGATCCCAAGGGCTGTAAAATTCATTTCATGACCAGAATCAGACCCCAAGTCAATGGGCCTACCTCGTGCAAATACTGCAGCTGCAACCTTCTCATCTTCCTCTAACTTGGAATCTTGGTTTTGTTGCATGGTGGTGACGACCTTCTGCTTCCCCTTTCTACCATTCCTTTCAGGTCTCAGTTCAGGGTGCAACTTCCAGCAATTTTCTTCATCATGCCCCTCTTTCTCACAATGTGATGCCAGCCTAAGCCGACAATACCCACATTATGCAAATAAAATTTCATGTCACTGGTCATAGGAATTAATCACTTGATCCATGGTGAAAACCTCCTTAAACCAAGGTTTAAGGCCCCTTAATTAAATCGTATGCGGAAATGATTTAATTGACTGTCCATATTCCTAAAATTTATCAAAGCCTTCCAGCAGAACTTTATTCAGCCCTCCTTAACCTTGGTTAATCTATACCCCGTGCTTATTGACCAAACCTCATACCATGGTCAATTTCGTTTGGTTACACCCAATTTAACTCAAAATATATTAATCCACTTGATTTTGTATTATAACCCTCTTATAATAGAAATACACATAAGATGCACGTAAGCCTTACCTTTCCGCCAATCGATGACCTTTGCTCATTTATTGATGCTCACCTTCTTCGCGCGATCACCATTCGATCATGAACCAATGAACGGTCTCGATCGTTGGAATTCAATGAGGGTTTAAGCCTATTGAATAAACCTTCATCGCGTCCACTTTTTCCACAAAAATTATCTCACTAACTCTCCGTCATTGATCTTACCTTTCAATCCAAGAGTTGTTGGTTCACCCGATCAACAAAACTAATTGACGATCCTCCATCGTTGATCAAAGCACATTTGATCCAATGGTTAACAACAATATCGGATGTACCACTTTTTTGTTGTTCTCTAGGTGTCCACACTTTATGCTCCATTACCCCACTAGCTATGCTCTCACAGTCTACTGTTATCTTTTTCTTGTTGCTGCTTTGCTCTCTTACTATCCTCTTCTCCTTTTGAGACACTTTCCTCATCAAATCCACCATCAATTCAATTTCTACGTCCAAATCATTTCTTTGCTGGACGCCTTCCTCTGCAATCACACTATCATAGTCTGAATTTCCCAACAAATACTCCATAAATTCAATTTCTCTATGACACTTCATAAGTACTTCATCATTACTTATGATTCCTGCATTTATACACAAATTACTAGTTTGAAAATTACAAGGTTCAATAGTCTCAACTATTGCTTCACATATCAGTTCTTTAGACTAAATTTCATCTCCTTTCACAAGAAATTTTTCTTATGTTGTCACAACTTCAAACATCAATGTATTACTAAAGTCTTTCTAATGCAATAATTCACTGCTTTTATCATTCAAGGCACATTCTCCATCATTCTTTACTTCAGAGTTTTTATCTTCTAAAATATACTCTTCCATACTTTTGACAGCTTCAAAAGATTGCTCATCCTCTGCGAAACCTATAATCACATCAAAATTATTAGATTCAACAATATAAGGTTTTACATTTTCTTGTTGGTATGCATTTGTCCAACAGTTCAGAAAATCATCAATAATTCCTTCTTCTTCACCCAAAACTTCACCCTGTTCTACTTCACAAATGGAAAATTCCATTTCCAACTCAGATTCTCTGCTTTTTTCCATCAACCACTTTACTTGCTTCTGTTGTAGCCTTCTCTGTAACATAGAAAACTTCACTGGCTTATTTTTCAAGACCCAACCTAGTCTTTAGCGTTCCTCAAGTATCATCCTCAATACACTGAGTTGTTCTTTTAACTCAGCAACCTCTTTGTCACACTCCAATTTACTCATTCTCTTGCCATTTGCTTTGGTATTCTCTTTCTTCACTTTTCTTCTGTTGTGGTCTTCCTCAGAACCTCCACTATGAATATCAGTAGTCATATTCTTCTCCATCTCTATGAGTCCTTTCACTCACTCACTACGAGCTGCATTAAAGCCTCTACAGCAACAAGTCCTCCCTGTTTCCACTTACCTCACCAAGCTCCCGTCTATACTTGGTCTTTTGGCAAGCACTTGGTTCTTTTTCTATGGAACCTCTTTGAGCACTTCTCTCTGCTCCTTCCAGGCTTCAACTCATCTGCACCTTTTAAGAACACAACTGTCCTCTTTTCCAACCTCTGTTGATATTCCTCAATGTTCTGCAACATTTTTCTTTCATTCAAAAACTTTTACCAGCTTATTTTATCCCTTAGAAATTCTACCCACATCCTCTGTGGAATTGCCTTTGTGAGTTGCAACAATACCTCTGGAGTAACAAGTCTCCTTCTTGCTACATATGCCTCACTAAGCTTCTCTCCTCTGATCTCAGTCTTTTAGCATTTCTCTGGTTCTTTCCTCTGGAACCAATTGAGCACTCCTTGCTCTAGGTCGCTATAATCTTCTCACCTTCTTATGACGCTACCTTCAAGATCTCTCCATGATCTTGTTTTACCATTCTCCTACACTTTGAATGGATTGTTCTCTATTTCTTGCATCTATAAATTCTACTGCACTTTATCCCTGTGTGCCTACTGCTTGTCATATTAAAATCTGATCTCCTCTTGCCTGCATACACATCTTAAAACATAACTCTGTTATAAATTTCTCAAAGACCTTTTACACAGAATTTCCTTATTCTCCTCTGATACCAAATGTTTCAACCACAATTCCGCTCTGATACCAAATGATGCTAGCCTAAGCTGACAATACCCACATTATGCAAATAAAAATTCATGTCACTGATCCTAGGCCTTAATCACCTGATCCATGGTGAAAACCTTCTTAAACCAAGGCTTAAGGCCCCTTAATTAAATCTCATGTGGAAAATTTAAATTGGCTTTCCATAGTCTTAAACTTTAATAAAGCCTTCCAGTAGAACTTTATTCAACCCTCCTTAACCTTGGTTAATGTGTACCCCGCACTTATTGACCAAACCTCATACCATGGTAAATTTCCTTTGGTTACACCCGAAACCCAAAATAAATTAATCCGCTTGATTTCTATTATAACCTAGTATAATAGAAATACACATAAAACACACGTAAGACTTACCTTTCCACCAATCCACGACCTTTGCTCATTTATCGATGCTCACCTTCTTCACGCGATCACCATCCGATCGCGAACCAATGAACAATCCCAATCACCAGAATTTATCGAGGGTTTAAGCCCGTTGAATAAACCTTCGTTGCGTCTGCCTTTTCCACAAACATTATCGCGCTAACTTTCCGTCGTTGATCTTACCTTTCAATTCAATGGTTGTTGGTTCACCCGATCAACAAAACTAATCGGTGATCCTCCACCATTGATCAAAGCACATTTGATCCAACGGTTAACAATGATATCAGACGGACCACTTGCACAAGGATTACCCACCCAATAAAGTGGTTTTCTCTCTCCACTCGAGTGCTACACATCGGTATATTAATGGGATCTCTTAGAATTCCAAAATACCGCTTACCACTTGTTCTTCACCCGATAAACAACTTCTTTAATTAAACCGCTTTTCTTCTTTGACTAACGCACAAGCTTATCGACACACAATGACCATAGGTCTTCACCCATCAAACGACTTCAACAGCTCCTCCAGATTCCTCTTCCTCCATTAATATCCGTCAATCTAAAAGATCTGACAGTCCCCATTCTTTTTTGCCTACACCGTTCATTTCTTTTACTTTATGTTGTGCGACTTAATCTTGATCGGCCATCGCCTTCAACCTCGCTCATTGATCTCATAGATCTAACGACTCCTGTGCATCATCACCTCATTTCTTCATCCTTCCCTTTACTTCGTGTTTATGCCATTTCTTCAGTGTTTCTATGGCTTTGGGTTTCTTTAGGGTTTCAATATTTAGTTGTCCTACAACACAACTCCCTCTTGATTTAACTTCGCATGCTCTTAACACAGTCACTCCTAAACCTTGACTGTGATCCTTCAAATGGATTCAAGCGATCCAATACAATCCTTCGTATAACTTCTTCTCTGTGTTTTGCTCGAACTCCACCTCTAACCTCTGTTACACAAAATTTACTCTAGTTCACACACAAATTATAAATAAATTACTCCACACACACACCTAAACTTAGAATCGAGTTGTTTGTATTAATAAACAGGCATTTACATGGGAACTCTCTCCTTGGCCCGATCTTCTGTATCAGTGGCTTTTGTTTTCCTAACTCCCCGTAGGCTTACAATCAAACCTCTAACTCACAACCTCTAACTAGCTAACTAACTAACTATCTAACTTGACTAACTAGCTAACCCCCGACTATGCCTTTTAGGCTTACATTTATACAAAAGGATTCTACAACCAATTCCTGGTTTAGATCCATACCTTCTCAACAAAATCCTAAAATCTATTCCTTATCTGTAAGGATCCTCTCTAATCCACAAAATCATGAACTAACTCCTATTCTAAGTTTTACAATTAATTCTCAAATCTCTCAATCTCTCAACTATCCTAATTCTTTCATGTTCTCCTACATTCGAGAACATTTACAAATATGCCTCGCTATAATTAATTAAATCCCTATTCTAGCTTCTCTCATTAAAATCACTCAAAACCTTAATAATTACATTAATTGAAAACATAGGAAACTAACTTCCTTGGAAGCACAAGACCCCTTATGTCTACTAAAATACAATGATATTGTTGAGATGATTGCTCCTGCATCACAATGTGTACAATATGGCATTGCTCCCATTCTCTTGGTTGTTGTGGCTCTCTTTGGGTGGTCATCCCGTTCAGGTGTTCCCCTATTTTCCAGATGAATGGCCTTTACACTAGCCAAGTCAATGGTAGTAGGTTCAAACAATAATAATGAATGTCTAATGTAACTATGTAATGATCCAATATACATAGTTACTACTTCAGGTGAATCAAGTGCAATGCCAAAATTAAGTACTTGTTTTCTAAACTCCTTGGTAAAGCTTTGAACATCTTGACCTCTACCTTGGCTTGAGTATTGCTAATCCATTAAGGCTTTTTTCTTGTAACCCAAGGGATAAAATTGTTACTTTAATGAAGAAATGAAACTAGGCCATGAGGAAACAATATTACCCACACTTTTACTGCTTCGGAATTTTCTCTCCCACCAAACGAGAGCGGTGCTACTCAGCTGAAGAGAGGCAAGTTGAATCTTTCTCTCGTCCTCTTCGATCTACTAAATGCTGCAGTAGATTTCAATCTTCCTAATCCAGTTATTAAGCTTCTCTGCATTACTTTCACCATTAAACATGGGAAGATCAAATTTGACATCTAATTTAAAGAAAGATTTCTTAGATGCACCCCTTGAATCTATACAATGATGACGATGAGAGAAAGAAGAGCTTTCACTCATGGAAGGAGAAGGAGGGGGTTCTTCTTCACCATTTCCATGCACTGAACCTTGTTCTTCTACCTTTTTCCCTTCTACCTTCTCTAGTCTTGAAAGAAACTGACCTACATTTTCTACCATTGCATAGAAGGTTTTGTGGAAATTGAGGCCCTCTTCATTACGAGCCTCTTCATTTGCCATGTTTCTCCTTTGATGTGCACATCCCGCTTTAGGATTGAAATACTTTAGTTTCCCTTCACCTCTTCAAAGCCTATTTCTTGTTAGCATACAAACATGCAGTTTAGATCTAAAAAGACCCGCTCTAGTACCACTTGACCCAAGCTCTTTTACTGATAGATGTATTAAAGAATTACATGTGTAAATTGTAGCTTAACATAGAAAACTTAATGTGCACATGAGAGAAGAGGAGAAACACATAACTCATGAAAGAAGACAAAAAAACTTGATAACAGAGTTCATCCAGCTTGGACTACGTCTCTAGGGCCTGCTCGATCAATGAGGAGGCCTTCATTCATTAAGTGGCATGAGAAGGAAGAGTACAAGCATCAACAACAAAGTAGGAGTTTTATACCTCCATACTGAAAAATGGCCGAAAATGTAGAACTCTGATGGAGAAATGGATGTTGCCATTGCGTTCGTGGCATCGAGAAATGTTGAACCATATAAAATTTGTCAAAATCTGACAAAGTGAAATTTCAGCCCTCCTACAAAATTTTGCCTTGAACTACGTGCACTACCTCCTCTTCCTGGGTGCACTGACAAACTATGTTTAAATAAAAATTGGTTGGCGGATTTTCCAAAGTGGATGGTTGGCTGAGTTGGTTAAGGATCCTAGTTAATCGGGAGGAGGGCGGGCAGTCAAACCCCGCCTCCTCCTTTTTTTATACATTGAATCAAACTATATTTAAATGAACCATTTTTTTTTACATTATGGTTGGGTTGGGGATGCCTCGGGAGGCCCACCCATCGTACCCACCTCCATCGTGCAGTTACGTGGTTGTTGAGTTTCGAGATCGGGTCCATGCGCCAAGGGCCAACACTACCCAAACCCCGTCGTTCTTGTTTCATGTTGAGCCATGGGTTATGGTTTATGGGTTAGCCCACTCAACTCCTGTGCCTTTTAATGTATGGTGATTCCATTGGGATGGATCCGTGGGAGGGGTCGGGGGTCGTGGCCCGCCCCTCCACCAATATTTTATATTGTTATATGGTATGTGTTGGGGTGGCGGGGTTGGTGGCCTGCCACCCTTTATATATATATATATATATATATATATATATATATATATATATATATATATATATATATATATATAGATATATTGTTGTATAAAACAAATTGTGCAATTTTGAAAATTCGGTTTTGGACCAAAGGAGTCATTTTAATGAGGAAACAATTTTTCCTAGAATCTGGCTGGAGTTGGCGGGATTCCCTCCTTCAAAAAAAGTGCAAATTGTCCCTTCATTAATCTTGCCCAGTCATAAAAAATTCAACCCAACGTTGACTGCCTATATCTCCTTCATCCAAACTCAGATTGGAGTGTCATTCACACTGTTGGAATCAACTCGACGAGCACTTCAATCTAATGTCAAGTTCATCATCTTTCTGCCACTTTGAATTTTGAGCTTTTTCCATGGCACTAGTGTCTGAAGATCGACCTGGATCACCTTCCATTAGTTCCTCTAAAAGTTGGAACTAGTTTAACTAAAAACAACTTGAGATAACTGATCTTGATTGCTACAAATTAGCAATCACACATGCAAAAACTGGGCGATACAAGCCATGTCACACAATTTAACATAATCCAAGTTATCCGTTGATATATAAATTCCTTTTTGCTCAATTAAATCAAGGCAAAATCAAGTTGAGAATTTCTTGTTGCATTTTTCAACATTTTGAGAAAAAAATAGGAACCTCCTCTCCTTTTATTAATTTTATTTAATCATTTCTAGGTTCAATGGATTTTGGACTCCCATATCATCGATGTAACAATCGATGTTTTTTCAAATTGAATGATATGTATATGTTCCAAAAGTTTCTTTATTGTTCAATTTTTAAAATTATTGTTTGTCATAAAGTTAGAGAGAGTGGTCCTTGGTTTTGGAGAAGAGAAGATATTTTTGTTACTCTATTCTTTATTTTATTTTTTAACATTAAAATCATTGATATCAATACCAAACAATATAATTATTCAATCTAGATCATTTTGACCCTAACATTATGTTTCTTACCAAGATGTTGATTTGAGTTCAAATTCCAAATTTGCCTCTATATTTTTGGAATCTATTAGTTTTTGAGAATATCTATAATTCTTGGGAAAACTAAATATCATGAGTGAATTAAACTATATTCATATTCAAAAAGTCCACCCAACAATATGGTTTTATGAAAATAGTTTTTTAGATAAACTTAAGTTCTTGTATACAAAAGTAAAATTTTGCAATGCTATCTATCAAGGAACTATACATCTTCAACCTTGTTGTCCCTTAGTGGAAACGCAGGCCGAAAAGGACAAAAATATAAAACCAAAATCAAATTTTCGGCAGTCCCTTACAAAAGTATCATAGATGTAAATGATCAACTTGAAAAATGACAATCATTGTCAAGATCAAAAAATATAATAATACATATTTTAAAGTGTATATTCTTCCACTATTCCACCTTCCAAGAAGTAATGGTAAACGAAACGCCACTAATAAGAATGAAGTGTCTTCATGAATCTAAGAACTATATGATTCATATCATAATTATTACTATGTTCACATTTAAAAATTAGAAACTGAATATTATAACGAGTATTTAATGAAATTGTAATATTTAAAAAATAAAAATAAAAATTATTGTTATTAAGTTAAGAGGTTAATTCTACAACTCAATATGATGTGTAAGGATGTCCGTCCGTCGTCAAAATTGAAATCTTATTCATGTCATCCAAAATAGATTTTTTAAAAATTCTAAAAAAAATACTATACAAAATATTTAAATAATGTAACATCATAAAACAAATTGAGTGTGAAAATATTAAATTTACATGAGCTTATGTTAGATCCATATTTAGATGAATCTATATTTGGTAATAAAAAAAATTAATATCATCCCACTTGAAAGAAAAAAAAAAATGATCAAACTGACGTAACTTGATATGTATTCACTAAGGGTTGCATGTGCTAAATGGAATTACGCTATCCACCTTTGCATATTTCGTTACATCATGGTGGTTAATCGTGACCTTGAGAGGCTTCCTCTCTTAGATGATAACAGAGGAGCTTTAAATAATTGGCCATGTGGTGTTTCCCTATGTCAATTATTTGCATCACTTAAAAGACTTCTCGCATACTTCTCTCGCGTGTTCTGTCGTCTGGCAAAGTCCACTCAGGCTCAGTGACATGGGGTTTTCATAACCTCAAGACTTTACATTTGTATTATTAGTATGGTGTTTATACAAACAAGTAGCACTACTATATATGCTATATAACCTTTTATATGCGCTAATATACTATGGTTATTTAAAAAAGAAAAATAATATAAATTTATCTTATTTTAATGCTTATATTTTATTTTAAATATTTAATAGTTAAAATTTAAATATATTTAAAAAAAATTGATATGAAATATAATGCAATACATTTTAAATGTAGTAATTTTTTTCCTTGATAATATAAAAGTAAACAAAATAATTACATTTTTCTAATATAAAAAAAATTAATTACAACTTTTATAATTTTCTTAAAATAAATCAAATGATTTTATCAATTTGTATAAATTATTATTTTAATATATCTATATATATATATAAAATAAAAAATAAAAAATAATAGTTTCAATAATTTTCATAAAATAAGTGAAATAATTATATATATATATATATGAAAATTAAGTGAAATAATTATATATATATATATATATATATATATATATATATATATATATATATATATATATATATATATATATCGTTTTTTAAGTTAAATATATTTTAATTTTTAATAAAATTATAAAATTTTATAAAATGCTTTTTTCATATATATATAACTAATTTATGATATTAATATTTTGAATAATAGTAAATTGGTGGGTAATACTTATAAAATACTTATGATCATATTTTATTCACTTAAATATAAAAGTAGCCTTAAGTTGATAAAAAAAGTGAACTAATTAATAAGGAAAGACTTAATTGGAAAAGGTTTTTTAATCTTTACCATGTGGTAAGAGAGAATGTCTAAAGTGAAGATGGGTTGATCTAGATATTTAGAGGAATCAATTACGTGGTAACAAATAATGTTATATATACATATATATGGCCATATTTGTCTTTAATTTGATGTTCCTGACTTTACATATCTTTACATTTATGTGATATGTAAATAAATAGTTTTATTTTTCATTACAGGATATAATTAGAGTGTCTACTAAGGATATTATCAAAAGGGAAGTGGAGAATGTATTTAGAGTGTCTTTCAAATGGAAATGGAGAATCAAAATAAAGTGGGATAGAGTTTTTGTTGGCCAATTTTTGAATTAAAAGTAATTAGGTTATCAAGGTTATAAGTTTTTTTTTAGTTCTTTGAACATATATGATAATCATGTCTCTAAAGATTTATTGAGGAAAATGATGACTCTGTTGGCTGATCTATGAATGAGAGGTTTCTAATGTTGGACAAAAGACAAAGATGTTGCACAACCAATCATTATTGAGAGGAATTTGATGGGGAAATTTCTCTCTGATATTTAGAACTTAAAGTATTGACAGATAGATGAATGGGTCTTCCAAAAGGAAAAATTAGAAATTGGAACTTGTTTGCCAAATTACCTATCATGAAGTGATTTGGTTATAAGTAATTGTTAAAAAAACTATATCATGGAACTTAAAACTTGATTGCCAAATTACCTATCATGAAGTGATTTGGTTATAAGTAATTGTTTAAAAAACTATGTCATGGAACTTAAAACTTGATTGCCAAATTACCTATCATGAAGTGATTTGCCTATCGAAAATTGTTTAAAAAACTTTGAAAAAACTATAACATGAGAAAAAGATTGTTTAAAAAAATATTACATTGTCTTATGATAGAAAAAGTGTTCTTAAAACCATAAATTTAATCAACATAAAGAAAACCAACTATATAAAAGAAAGAAAATGCAAGAGCTTACAATAAATAAAAATTGCTTTCAAGTGAGAAATTATATGATTTAAATAAATTTAAAACTCCTTAGGCTACATTACTAACCTATTATGTTCTGGCATCTTATCACATTATCATATGAAAATGACAAATCTCTATTTACATTAAATAACAAAATTAATAAATTCAAACTAAATAATGACACATTTCTAAATATATCATCTATATTAACAAATATTTAATTTTAAAAATCTTAAATAAAAAATAATAACAATAATCTAATTACCTTTAAAATCACCCTACCTAATTTATTTTAACATTAAATATGGAAAAAAATGCTTAAACATGTTTGCACACACTCAAGTTAAAATATCAATACTGTTAAAATTATAACCTTCAACACGTTTAAGCATTAAACATAATAACGAAAATGCTCAAATGTATTTCCACACTGAGGCTGAAACGTCCAAATTTCAGTACCCCATTCAACACCATGATATTGTGAAAAATATGATTAAAGTAAAAACATATTTCTAAGTATTGATGACGTGGAAAATATGATTAAAGTAAATAGTTACTTGCTATGAGAAAGCGTTCTGCGTAACACAACTTAGGATGGCAATATTGAAGGAATATTTATAATATGAATTCTTAAATTAATTATACAATTTAATAGCTTCATATGTCATCTCTTTAAATTGTATTTTTAATTTAAAGTGAAAGTAAATAAATAAAATGAAATGGGAATGGGAGTATGAAATACAATGTCAATATAATAAGATTTTGCAACTCAATCAACTTTTGTTGCTGAAGCAATAAATTTTTATCCTAAGTAAAGATTTTTTTTTTTTTTTCCGAAGGTGGCAAAACCTATCAAACTCAGGTGTCAAACCAACAGTGAGGACAGCCATCTCTGGCTGCTATCCGCGAATGTCGGTTTGACTCATCACCGTTATCAAGGAAAACCACGCCACCTGAAATAACCCGCTGGTGGTCCGTAAGGGAGCAGGCTTTCACTCCTGCCAGATGCCTCTGGGTCTCGGGCCGTTAACCTGTTTCCTTACGTCCGAGGAAGACGAGCTCTTAGCCAAGCAGAAGCAGTTTTACGGCATACTCCAGGCCGACCTAAGTAAAGATTTTATATGCAAAAGTAAGTAAAAATAATTTGTATTTTTAATTTAAAGTGAAAATAAATAAATAAAATGAAAGGGGAATGGGAGTATGAATTACAATGTCAATATAATAAGATTTTGCAACTCAATCAATTTTTGTTGCTGAAGCAATAAATTTTTATATATATTATTTTGGGAAAATAATTAGGGTAATTTTGAAAATCTAGATTATAACAGTCAAATTAGAGCAAGAAATTTAGCCTCTAGATAAAATTGTCTCGTCACCTGCTACAGGCTGTCATGTTGACGTCCTAGTTATATGTCGTGAATATTGCATATTATCTTTTTTATCCTAGGCTAGTCCCTAGATAACATTGTATATTATATTTTTTCCTAGGCTAGGTCCCTCCCTGTGCTTTTTTATAGTTACAACACCTAAGGTCACACCATTCGCACAGATACTGCTCTTTAGAAATTTACCTTTTCGATGATATTTTGCCTTTATTATATGTCACTACAAATAGTGTTGCTGGCGCAGCTACGATGTCTTGACAATTTGTTTCCATTGCCATTTCGACAACAAAATATTTTTCAGTCCGAAGAAATGTCGGGGCTTCATCGATCCGTAGTGTACCTTCTGTAAAGGCCTCCCAAGGAAAGCGATATCTAGTTTTATGTATAAAATTCTATAAGAGTATTTTTTTTACGAGATTGTGTTAGAGTGATTTATCGGAAAAATATTGGTGAGGGTTCAGAAAATATCTTATTGGCAATATCGGCAAATATCGGCAAGCATAAAAAATAAATTTTTCAAATTTTTAAATATAGCCGATATTTTCAATATCGCGATATTTTCTGATAGTTGCCAATATTTTGAAAATATCGCGATATTTTCAAAACAGAAAATATTGCGATATTTTCTTGTTTTGCTGAAAATATCGCGATATTTTCGGATATCGCCTATATTATCAACAGTGATATAAATTGTATAAGAAAATATTTTTTTTATAAGATTGTGTTATAATAGGAGAGTGATATCTAGCTTTATGTATAAAATTGTATAAAAAAATAATTTTGTTACGAGATTGTGTTATAATAGAAGAGTGATATCTAGTAAGATAAAGATAAAATATAATATAAGTACGATAAAGTAATTTTAAAAATGTAAGATGTGATAGAATGAATTATATAAATTGTATAAGAAAATATTTTTGTTACGAGATTGTGTTATAATAGGAGAGTGATATCTAGTTTTATGTATAAAATTGTATAAGAAAAATATTTTGTTACGAGATTGTGTTATAATAGGAGAGTGATATCTAGTTTTATGTATAAAATTAATGTGATATATTATATGATTTTATTATTATATCATGTTATTAAAGGTTATTTTAATTATGATATTAATTTTTCTATGTATATAATTTACAATGGAAATAGTTTTAGATTTTGGTGTAAGATCTAAAACTATTTTTATTTGGCTAAGAGCTCATTTTATTTTGACATAAGGAAACATGTTGTTGACCCAATAATTAGAGGTATTTGGTATGAAATCTACCCTTTTATGGATCATTAACATGTAATTTTAAGTGGTGTGGTTTTATGTGAAGAATGGTGATTAGTTACATCCATTCACAAAAATTGTGTATTAATAGCCATCGTCACTATCAATTGACAATTGAGTTATGATAGAATTTTCCATCTTCAAAGGAAAATTTGTGTATGAAATTAGTTTTGAAAATTAGATAAAATGTATTTCAAGGTGGCTCTACAAATTGAACATGGTCATTCAAATATGCTTGGGAAACATGGTCTCTTTAACTCTTTCTTTGGTAAGAATAGACCTAATTATTCATTGACCTAGTGAATAAAACATGTTGGAATGGGTTTATGGCCTCGATTTCTATAACACGATCATTTGTTGATTTATTTTATTATGTGGCATGGAGATAGTATGGATCTTTCCATTTTGCAATGAATTTTCTTAGTGAAGGAATGAAAGGATGCTCCATTGATCAACAATGGAAAAATACAAGGTTTAATGTTGGATATTTGGAGGGGTGGAATATAATAGGTGTCATTTGTTTCTCAACCTTTCCTTCTATTCAAATTGTGCTTGAGGTAGTTGTAGCTCTCTACATTATGCAAGAACAACCCTTCACTCTTTATAGTACAAATATTATCCTTTGGTTTTCTAAATACATGTACAAGTACCATCTTCTCTTGCAGCACAAGGATGCTAATGAAGTGCTTCACTTCATGTGTGACAAAGAAGTGTTCAATAAAATATCTATAAGAAGTATTTTTACTAAGATGTTCATTCCCCAAGTGTTTGATAAAATGAATGATATTAATAAATTTCCTAGGGAAGCCTTAAGAAATGAGGGTTTTATTATTTAGGAAGTTTTCAAATCATGGTTACATTTAGAATCGGAAAATCATTACTCTTTTAGGTGAACTATCTTGTAGTTCTAAAATACAAATTGCAACACTCAATGTGAAGCCTAATGGACCAATAATGATTTATTTTTAAAGATGAACTCCTCGATGATCACTCTTACTATTTACCAATACCTTTTAGAAAGACTCATCTATAGCATGGGCTTTGCATTTGCATGGAGGACTAGTGGGAAATGGAGTCACTTCATCCTGATACCTAGTGTCTTTGAAGGATGTGGCTAAAGGTAAATCATCTTCTTTAAATGATCTACATTCTCCTATGTTTAGTGCATATATAGTGATGGAGTTGGAAGACATATTAGGTTTTGAGGGTTTTTTGTAGAAATTAGGTTGTACATTTTTAAGTGCTCACGAAGTTTTAATCTAAATCACCAGAAACAAACCCACTATATTGTGATGCAAACATTAATCCAAAATTTAGAACAAACATTTTAGACATGCAAGAAGAGATAACACACATGCAACAAGTATTTTTATCCGGGGAAAGAAATCTGGTAAAACCCACAATACCTGCTTGCATTAATTAAATGAATAGATATGTATAACCATTTATTTGCTCAATTAAGCTCACTGTGCAAGTGCACAACCTATTGCTCTACTCACTAAAGGCCTCTAACCCATACTTAGTCAAATTTTGGCTCGGCTTGAGCTCTAATTTAGATGTGTTATTCCTTGAGGAATTATCCCCTATTATTTAGGAAATTCCTCTAATTTATTTGTGCAACCCCTTAGGTTGATAATCTGACTGCATGCAACACCTGTACACTCAAGACTAGTCTACAACTGATGTTTCATTGCCTTGGAATCTCCACTTCAACTGGGTAACTCAAATTCTCTACATGCACTAGCTATTTTGGGCTAATTGATCAGTTAATTGGATGACCATTGAGTACTGAAATCCCACTACTTAAATGACCTTCCACTACTTGCTCCAAAAGTTGGAACTAGTTTAACTAAAATGACTTGAGATAACTAACCCAGACTACTACAAATTAACAATCACACATGAAAAACTGAACTCTAACTCCTCCAAATTGAATTTATTGAATAAACTCTGTGACAGAAGCAATGTCACACAAGTTAACATTATCCAAATTATCTATCGATATAGAAATTCATTTTTTCTCAATTTAATCATTGAAAAATCAAATTAAGAATTTCTTAATGCATTTTTCAACATTCCCTCTCAGCAAGAAAGGGATTATCAACCACCCCTATCTTGCACCTGTGGAACTCAAACTTCCCTCTTGACAAGGCCTTTGTCAAATGTCAACATCTTGTTCCTTTATTGGAATGTATTACGACAACATTATCTACCTCTGCACACGACCCTGTAAATGGTGATACTAGGTATCTATATGCTTGGATTGATCGTGAAAAAAAAGATTTTTAGAGAGATTGATGCAACTATGATTATCATAGTAGATCACATTTAGATCCATAATATGAGTAAACAATCGAATACGTATCTTTATCATCTAGATCACCTTACATGTTTCTTGATTGGAAGTCATGTATTCTATTTTTATCGAGATTAGTGCCACAAATGTTTGCTTCCTACTGTGCCAAGAAACTATTGCATATCAACACTAAAATTCCCCTCTCATGTACTCTTTCTATGTGATGGACTCCCCACCAAATCTGCATCTTTGAAGCCACACAACTTCACTCCCTCTATCTATTTGTACCATATTCCAAACTGGGTAGTGCCTCTTAGGCACTATAGAACATGCTTAGATTCAATCCAAAATAATTTGGTTGGCTTAACCATAGCTTGGATTAACTTGTTCATTGCATAGCACAGATATTGTCGTTTGTTCACAAGATAGATTAGTGAACACACCAATTTTTGGTAAATAGTAACATCCACTTCCTCACCTGAAGTAACATCCTCTTTCATATAATTGGTCACTAGAGGTGTCTCCATGGGTTTGAAACTGTCCACGTGGAACCTCTAATCAGATACTCATCACCAATTAAAATCAAGTCATCAACATATAAGACAATAATCAACAATTTACCTTCTACCAGGATATGATAGAGGTTTGCTTCTACTTCACTTTTGGCCAAGCCCAAACCAATGAGATAGTTATTGATCCTAGTGTACCAAGCACGTGGTGCCTGCTTGAGACTATACAATGCTCACTTGAATCTTCACACGTGAGACTCTCGATCAAAATTCTTGAATCTGTTTGGTTGCTCAATGTACACCTCCTCCTTAATAAGTCCATTGAGAAATATTTTTTTTGCATCCATCTAGTGGGTCTTCCACCCCATATGTGTAGTGAGAGAAATAATTGTTCTAATGGATGAGTACCTAGATACAAGACAAAAGGTCCCCTCATAGTCGATCCCCTCAACATGAGAGTACTGCTTGGCCACAAATATGGCCTTGTGATTTTATATGCTTCTATCTACTACATGCCTTACCTTGAAGATCCATCTTGAATCCATAACTGATTTATCTACTGGCCTTGGGACCACTTCCCAAACATTTTTCTTTACAATGGATTCATATTCCTCCACCATTGCATCGACCCACAAAAATCTCTCTATTACATACTCCAAATAGGAGGGCCCAATGTCTACAAGCTAAGTCATTAGGGCCAGGTAGCTAGTGTACCAATCTCGTGACCTTCTCTATGCATGCTAATTTGAAGGAGCGCTCACATTCTCCCTCACATCCTGCAAAAGTCTCTTAGCTTCCATGGTCCTTTTCATTCCTTCTTTGGATGGTTCTTCTTCATTGGTTGTCTCCAATATCTTCTCTTCAACTTATCGTTACTCCACAACTTCTTGAGGTTCCTCCTTTGGAGCTAATATCTCCTCTTCTTGTGGGATGTAAAGCTACCTCTCACCAGAGCACCACATGGATTTATCTTCGTAAAATTTTACATCCCTTCGCACAACTTTGATTCTGAGGGATGGAAAGTAAACACGGTAGTTATGGGGAGTTTCTATGTAACACACAAATACCCCCAATTTTCTTGTCACCTCTAGCATCTTCCTTAATTCTTTGTAGACATGGCAGTAAACAGAGGCTTCAAAAATTCTTAAGTGTGGCACATTTGACTTTCTCCTCGAGAAATCCTCCTTCAGTGTAATCATGCCCTCAATCTGATGAGGACTTTGGTTCTATAAATAGACTATTGTGTTGCATGCCTTGACCCACAAATGTAGAGGTAGGCCTTGATCATGCAAAATCATCCTCACTAGTCCCACAATGTTATGGTTCTTCCTATTAGCCACCTCGTTCTGTTGTGGGTTGTGGGGTGTGGTCAACTCCATTCGAATGCCTTCTTTTGCACATACATTTTTAAATTCATTCAACATATACTCACCTCCATTATCACTCCTGAGAGCCTTCACCTTCTTGACCATTTATTTCTCAACGAGTGCCTCGAATTCTAAAAACTTGGAGAATGTGTCATCCTTCTCCTGCATAAAGAAGATCTAACACTTCATGAAAAGTCATCAATGAAAATGACAAAATATTTGTGCCTAACAATGGAGGCCGTCGAAAAATTTCCATAGATATGAGAGTGGATCCTTTCAAGCATTGAATGTGCTTTGTTGTCCCGATCATGGAATGTGGATTTTGTGTACTTCCCCAAGTTACATCCTTTTCATTCATTCTACTACTCAAGTGCTCCTTTGGGGAAGATTGGGGTTGTCTATTGCATGATACTCAAAGTGCCATGATGAAAATGGCTAAGTATTCTATGCCAAATTTCACTGACATTGCAGCTCTACACCTTCTCCACCTTTCTGCTCAATGCAACACAATCCTCCACATCTAGTTTGTACATGTTCTTTGCATGAGCCTTGAGCTGCGTCACTTGTCTCGTGGCTATGTTTCTGAGGAATTCCTTTCCTTTGCTAAAGATCACATCATAATCACGATCTTCCAAAACTACAACAGAGATGATATTTTTCTTTAGGTCTGGAACAAACATGACATCCTTGAGCATGAGGGGGGAGCCTAACTCCCTATGAAAAGTGTCTATACCAATATTGGTCTTGATATACCTTCCATCGTCTCCCTTCTCGATGTGCATCTGTAAATATTTTTCTTCCAGGTCACTAAAAAAGTCCCTAATCCCTTCATATGGAATGATGCACCTGATTCCAAGAACTACACACTCCACATCACCGTGTTGTCCATGCATGTAATGAGGGTAAACTCAAGCTCAAAATATGAAGCCAAATATTCACCTTTTTCTCCTCCTGAGGTCTTCTTTCTTACCTTATTGTGTGGACGCTTTGTGGCATAGTGCCTGAATTCATGACAATGGAAGCATTTAATTTTTGACAAATCTTTCTTCTTTCCCCCTTGACTGGATTATGGATTGGATTGGGATTTCTTCCCTTTTCCCTTCTTTTTCTCTCCATCCAATGCAAATTTTTCTTCATCCTCGCCCTCAAATGAAGTCCCATTTCTGGTATTCCTCCTTATTTCCTCCTGTACCAAATCAAATCATAAGCACTCCCAACTCGCTAGTTTCTCCCTATCATTCACCGAATCTTGATAGATATGCCAACTCTTTAGAAGGCCTAGAAGGGATAGGGTTTCCAAGTCTTATTTTAGGACATTAACACTAACCCCGCCAAGTTCATCATGGCACCATGTAAACTTCTTTTGATACTGCAAATTTTTTTCATTCTTCTGCATATTTATACTTCAAAGTTTATCCTTGAGCATCAACTTCCTGTGGTCACTACTATTCATGAACAATTATGTCAGTTATTTCCACATCACGAATGAAGTTTATTTTCCATGGAATTTAGGGAAATATGATCTCGTACTCCCTCCACGATTATTCTCATCACCTTGGCTACATCTTTCTTCCACTGAGTAAGGTTCTAAGCAATAGATGCTTAAGGTTTTGCAACATGGGTCTTGATGTATTCTAGCAATCCATTATCATCCAATATCGCCTCCATGTGATCCTTCCATGCAACAAAATTTTAGGTTCCTTCCAAGGCATACTCTAGCCTTAGTCTATTAAAGACCATCTTCTTAGCTTTGAAGGAATCTTGCTACATCAATCTTCAAATTCGAACCTCTCATAAACAACTTTAAGTTTCCTTCTCTCATGTGAATCCAAATCTGATACCATGTATAAATTACGTTGTATATTGGCAATTGCCCATGATGTTTTAATCAAATTCACAAGAAACAAACCTACTCTACTATTCTACGGACATTAATTCACAATTTAGAACTAAAATTTCATACATGCAAGAAGAAATAACACACATGCAATAAGTATTTTTATCTGGGGAAAGAAGTATGCTAAAATCCCCAATGTTTTCTTGCATTAATTAAATGAATAGAGATGTATTATAACTTCTTTGTTCAATTGAGCTCACCCTACAAGTGCACAACCTATCTCTCTGCTCACCAAATGCCTTTGACCCAGACTTAGTCAAAATTTGCTTTGGCTTGAGCTCCTATTTCGTTGCGTTATTCATTGAGGAATTTCCCCTTATTATTAAGGAAATTCCTCTAATTGAATTGTGTAATTCCTTAGGCTGATCATGTGACTGCATGCAACACTTGTACACTCAAGACTAGTCTACAACAAAGTTGCACTGCGTTGGAATCTCTACCTCAATTGGGTAACTCGAATTCTCTGCATGCACTAGCTATTTTGGGTTGATTGATCAGTTAATTGGATGACCATTCAGTTTGACTAATGTCCCACTACTTAACTAACCATCCACTAGTTCCTATGAAAGTTGGAACTAGTTTAGTTAAAAACAACTTGAGATAATTGACCTTGATTGCTACAAATTAGAAATCACACATGCAAAATCGAACGCTAACTCCTCCAACTTGAATTTATTGAGTAAACTGGGTGACACAAGCCATGTCACATAAGTTAACATCATCCAAGTTATATGTTGATATAGAAATTCATTTTTTCTCAATTAAATTAAGGCAAAATCAAATTGAGAATTTCTTGTTGCATTTTTCAACATGTTGAGCAAAATTATAGGAACCTCTCCTTTTATTAATTTTGTTTAGCCATTTCTAGGTTGAATGGATTTTGGCCTCCCATATCATAGATGTAACAATGGATGTTTTTTCAAATTGAATGGTATGTATATGTTTCAAGAGTTTCTTTATTGTTCAATTTCTAAAATTATTGTTTTTCATAAAGTTGGAGAGAGTGGTCCTTGGTTTTGGAGAAGAGAAGATATTTTTGTTAGTCTATTCTTTATTTTATTTTTCAGCCTTAAAATCATTGATATTGATGACAAACAATATAATGATTCAATCTAGATTATTTTGACCCTAACAATACGTTTCTTACCAAGATATTGATTGGAATTCAAATTCCAAATTTGTCTCTATATTTTTAGAATCTATTATTTTTTGAAAACATCTATAATTCTTTGTAGAACTAAATATCATGAGTGAATTAAATTATATTCATATTCAAAAGGTCTCCCAAACAATATGGTTTTATGAAAACAAATTTTTAGATATTCAGTTCTTGAATACGAGAGTAAAATTTTCCCATGCTATCTACCAAAGAACTATACATCTTCAACCTTCTTGTCCCTTAGTGGAAACACAGGCCAAAAAGGACAAAAATCTAAAACCAAATTCAAAACGTTGGCAATCTCTTACAAAAGTATCATAGATGTAAATGATCAACTTGAAAAATGTCAATCATTCTCAAGATCAAAAAATATAATAATACCTATTTTAGAGTGCATATTCTTCCACTATTGCACCTTCCAAGAAGTAATGGTAAATAAAACGTCACTAATAAGAATGAATTGTATACATGAATCTAGGAATTATATGATTCATATCATAATTATTACTCTGCTCATATTTAAAAATTAGAAACGGAATATTATAACGAGTATCTTAAACACATTATATTATTTAAAAATAAAAATAAAAATTATTGTTAGGGAGTTGAGAGGTTTATTCTACAATGAATCTAAGAATCGTATGATTCATATCATAGTTATTACTTTGCTCACATTTAAAGTTAGAAACAAAATATTATAACGAGTATCTTAAAGAAATTATAATATTGAAAAAAAATTATTGTTATTGAGTTGAGAGGCTCATTCTACAACACAGTATGATGTCTAAGGATGTCAGTCTGTCATCAAAATTGAAAATTTGTTCATGTTATCCTAAATAAAAATTTTAAAAAATCTAAAAGTAAAATAAAAAATAAAAAATAACTATACAAAACATTTAAATAATGTAAGCTCATAGAAAGATTTGCATATGAAAAAATTGGATCCATCTCGGCTCATGTTAAATCTGTATGTAGATAAATCTATATTAGTAATAAAATAAATTAATATGGTCCGCACATTAAAAGGGTTGCATGTGCTAAATTAAATTATGCTATCCACCTTTGCATATTTTGTTACATCACGGTGGTTAGTCATGATCTTGAGAGGCCTCTTAGATGATAACAAAGGAGCTTTAATTATTTGACCATCTGTTGTCTCCCTCTGTCAATTATTTGCATCACTTAAAAGTTCTCTTGCATGTTCTCTAGTTTGGCAAAGTCCACCCAGTCTCAGTGTCATGGGTTTTTCATAACCTCAAGACTTTATATTTGTATTATTAGTTTAGCATTTATGCAAACAAGTAACACCACTATATATGCCATGTAACTTTTATATGAACTTTATATGCACTAATCAATGGTATTGGCATCCTTTTTATAGTATTTGTTGTTGATTTATTCTTCTTTAGAGTTTCTTTTCTTGATCCTTTGTGTTTTATCATCCTATTCATTCTTAACTCCTTTTATTATTTTTGTTATTTGTTTAATGGACGTGAGCCCCATATTTTATTGTTGACCCTGTTTTATTTATTGATTAATTTTTCTTTGGATATATATATCTATATATGTTTGTGTTTTTATTTATCTACTTATATATATATATATATATTTTGAATTGTGTATATTGAATTGAATTGAATTTATTTTATTAGCTATTTTATTTATCAAATGATCTTGTCTCAATTAGTGTCTTCACTCATTTTTATAATTTTTTACTCCCCTCTTTTAAAGTTTGACTTTGATTATTTATTTATTTTAAAAACTAGAATTTAATATAGTGGTTACTTATTAATATTTGTTTTTAATAAATTAGTAAACTAACATCACAGTTTAAACATTATTTTTCAAAAACTAACCATTTAATATACCCGTTACATATTAATATTTTAATAAATTAATATCATTATTTAAATATTTTTTTTAAAAACTAGACGTTTAATATATCCGTTACATATTAATATTTTAATAAATTAATAAACTAATATCATTATTTAAATATTATTTTTCAAAAACTAGCTGTTTAATATAACCGTTACCTATTAATATTCTTAATAAATTAATGAAATAATATCACTATTTAAATATTTTTATCAAAAACTAATCGTTTAATGTAGTCGTTACTTTGTAATATTTGTTTCTAATAAATTAATAAATTAATATTATAATTTAAACATTCTTGTTCAAATATAACTGTTACTTGAAATTATCTCTCTACCTTGCTCTCTATTTAAGCCTTTGTCATGGTCTGTCTCTTCATTTGGTCCCATGATGAACCACACTTGTTGGTTCGGAACGCATTGCCCAAAAATTCTCTCATGTGATTTCTACCAAAAGACTTTGTTTAAAAAAAATAATATAAATTTACTTTATCTCAATAATTATATTTTATTTTAAATATTCAATATACTTAAAAATTTATTTTTTTGATATGAAATATTATGACATACATAATTAAACATATAGTTATTCATTTTTTCATGATAGAGAATCTCATTATTTTTAATACAGTGAATATAACACAGTTGAATACATTTTGAATCTCGTAAATTGTTTTCTTAAAAATATAAAAATAAATAAAATAATTACATCTTCATAATATTAAAAATTTTAATTACAACTTCAACAATTTCCTTAGAATAAATCAAATGATTTTATCAATTATTATAAATTATTATTTTAATTAATTATATATATGCGTATATAATAAAAAAATAAGTAATGGTTTTAATAATTTTCTTAAAATAAGTCAAATAATTTTATTAATTCTTGTATATTATTATTATTATTATTATTATTATTATATATTTTGGTTAAATATATTTTAATTTTAAATAAAATAATAAAATTTTATAAAAGTTTTTTTTCATATATATATGCAAAATATTTGCTATATATGTGCATCGAGGATGAAAATCACTTCCTCTTAGAGTGCCCTGCGTACAACCACATTAGATCTCAGTTTCACAATCCTTGTTACAATACTGACCTTCCTAGCCTTTTACAATGTCAAAATTATACTGAGCTCGAAAGGCTTCTCTCCAAGCTTTTTGAGCATAGAAATAAAATCTTAAATCAAAATAAATAATTTTTTTATTTAGGTCCAATAGACCATGTTTGGTTTGAGCTGGCGTTAACCACCACCACCATCATCATCATCATCATCATCATCATCATCATCATCATCATCAAACTAATTTATAATATTGATATAAATTCGTGGGTGATAACCATAAAATGCTGATAATCATACTTTATTCACTTAAATATAGAAGTAGCTTTATGTTGAGAAAAAAAGTGAACTTACTAATAGGGAAAGAACTAATTGGAAAAGGTTTTTTAATCCTTACCATGTGTTAAGAGAGACCATTTAAAGTGAAGATGGGTTGATCTCCATATTTAGAGGAATCAATTATGTGCTTGGCAACAAATAAGGTTATATATAAATATATATGGCCATATTTGTCTTTAATTTGAAGTTCTTGACTTTACATATCTTTACATTTATGTGATATGTAAATAAATAGTTTTATTTTTCATTATATGATATAATTAGAGTGTCTACGAAGGATATTATGAAAAGGGAAGTGGAGAATGTAATTAGAGTGTCTTTCAAATGGAAATGGAGAATCAAAAGAAAGTGGGATAGAGTTTTTGTTGAGCAATTTGTGAAAAATAAGTAATTAGGTTATCAAGGTTATAAATTTTTTTTAGTTCTTTGAACATATATGATAATCATGTCTCTACAGATTTATTGAGCAAAATGATGATTCTGTTGGTTGATCTATGAATGAGAGGTTTATAAAGTTGGACAAAAGACATAATGACTTAATTGAGTATGAAAAGATGTTGCACAACTAATCATTATTGAGAGGAATTTTGATGGGGAAATTTCTCTATGATATTTAGAACTTAAAGTATTGATAGATGGATGAGAGGGTCTTCCAAAAGAAAAAATTAGAAATTGGAACTTGATTGCCAAATTACCTATCATGAAGTGATTTGGTTATAAATAATTGTTTAAAAAACTATGTCATGGAACTTAAAAATTAATTGCCAAATTACCTATCATGAAGTGATTTTCCTCTCAAAAGTTGTTTAAAAATTTTGAGAAAACTTTAACATGAGAATAAAATGGTCTTAAAAAATATTACATTGTTGTATGATAGTAAAAGTGTTCTTAAAACCATAAATTCAATCAACATAAAAAAACCAACTATATAAAAGAATGAAAATGCAAAAGCTTACTCTAAATAAAAATTATTTTCAACTAAGAAATTATATAATTTAAATATATTTAAAGCTCCTTATTGTAAATTATTCACCTGTTATGTTATGGGCATCTTATCCCATGAAGATATGAAGATGACAGATATCTATTTACATTAAATAACAAGATTAATAAATTCTTAAATTTAAACTTAATAATAACACATTTCTAAATATGTTAACAAATATTTAATTTAAAAAATCCTCAATAAAAAATAATAATAATAATCTAATTACTTTTAAAATCACCCAATCTAATTTATTTGAGCATTAAACATGAAAACAAAAAAAAAAAGAAATTGTTTAAACGGTCAAGTTAAAACATCAATACTTTTAAAATTTTAACATTTAACACTTTATAGCATTAAACATCGGAACGAAAATGCTCAAATGTATTTCCGCACTGAGGTTGAAACATCAAATTAACACGGTGCACGAATTTCCAAATTTTATTACCCCATTAAACACCATGATATTGTGAAAAATATGATTAAAATAAAAACATATTTCTAAGTATTGATGACGTGGACCAATTTCTTACCCAAATAGTTACTTGCTATGAGAAATCCTTCTGCGTAACACAACGACCGCACCTAGTGGTAGTCCCTGCGAGACAAATGTGATAGGCATGAACTACCCATGAAGTTTGATTATAAATTCACAAAAGCATTTTCCAAAACTAAAGCTACTCCATAATCGAATCGTTCTCTTTAACTCAAAACGCCGAATATTTGAAAATGTAACTTGAATTTTTTAGGTCGACAGACAGCTTGTATCTTGAATTTTATAGGTCGACAAAGAGCTTGAATCTTAAGTATTAGGGGTTTACGCAGTGCATTATATTAGATATCATTTTAGGATTCAACTGCGTTCAGTAAATCATTAACTTATGACCAACTTGAATCTTAATATAAGTTGAATTCCTTCGCACGCTGAAAGAGCTACATAGCATAGGGAACTATGGCAGAAAGCAATTCATCCAACGAAATCGAGTCCACTGATGCCAACAATCGACTTAGGATGGCAATGTTGAAGGAATATTTATAATACGAATTCTTAGATTAATTACACAATTTAATAGTTTCATATGCCATCTCTTTAAATCGCAGTAATAAAAAATTTTATATGCAAAAGCAAGTAAAATTTGTATTTTTAATTTTAAAGTGAAAATAAATAAACGAAATGGGAATATGATTTTGCAACTCAACCAATTCTTGTCGCTGAAGCAATATTTATATATATATATTATTTTAAGAAAATAATTAAGCTAATTTTGACAATCTAAGTTATAACTCTCGAACTAGATATTTTCAGCAAGAAATTTGGCCTCTGGATAAAATTGTGACCACGTCACCTGCTACGCAGCCTGTCAAGTTGGCGCCCTAGTTATATGTCGTGAATATTGCATATTACTTTTTTTTTTATCTTTGGCTAGTTTCTAGATATCATTGTATAGTATATTTTTTTCCTAGGCTCGGTCCCTCTCTATGCTTGTTTATAGTTAAAACACCTAAGGTCACACCATTCACACAAATACTCCTCTTTAGAACTTTAACATTTCGAAGATATTTTGCCTATATTTCACTGCAAGTGGTGTTGCTGACGCAGTTTGGACGTGTTAACGATTTGTTTCGACAACAAAATAGTTTTCCCTCCGAAGAAATGTCGGGGCTTTATCGATCCGTAGTGTACCTTCATGGAGTTTTTGTCAGTGTTTCTAATGAAATGTTTTTTTTTTTTTTTTTTAAAGTTTGTTTAACTATGTTGGTGAGTAACAATAGCATCAACTCTACCAAATTTTTCATAATACTGAGAGCAAAGTGATCTTCCATTATTAAACCAGGATGGATTCTCAGAGCTGGTTGCGTGCAACCAAATTTCAGTAATATCGTGAAAACATAACCTAAATATTTCTAATATGATATAAGAGTATTAAATAATAACCAAAGTTCGGCTATGTCCTGAACATGAAAGGAAGATCACTAAGGCATCCTCAAAAACCCTCTCCAAACACATTGATTTTCTTTCGCAAAGTTGAATTATTGTTACAGCAAGACGGGGTTGAATTAGTTCTGATGTGAAGTTGAGGGGGTGAAGTAGTTTTGATGTGAAGTTTGATCTGGTGTCAGCCACTAGAAAATTCAAAGGATGGTATAGTACAAAATGCATGTCTATTCTCTAGGAAGTGATGGTATACTCACTACCTTTGTTGGCTTATAAAATCAATTTGCAACGAAGAAATTAATTGGCAAGGACCCGCGACTAACATCTTGTTAACTTAGGTGATTTTGAATTTTATTAAAGATTTCCTATAAGCACATGGTGTTGTTTGATGCATACATTTTCGTAGTCCTGCCATTGTGGGGGAAATAAATATTGAAGAAGTTGATTTCATTTAGGTTTTCCTTTCATGCCTTTTATTCGTTCTATATTTTGGTTACATTTATTTAAGTCGACATGAATTTGAATAGGTTAGCTTTGCACAAATTATCTCGTTGATATTAATAGTATTGTTGATATTAGTTTTGTAACATATAACTCATGAATGAGTATAAAATATTTTGCAGTACATATAATTAAAAATAGAAAATAAATTAATTTTGAATAATTTACCAAGGGAGATGCTTATAACCTTATATTCTTTTACCTCTCGGTTTTCTCTCCTCCAAATCAAATTCCATTTTATTGTCTAAGTGTTCCCTATCTAATGTATGCACCATGGTTATAGTTTCTTTTGAACCTTATATAGTTTTCCATTTCTAAGAACTTGTTTCCACCAATAGGTGTCCCTCCAAGTGGAAAATCAATTTTGATCTCATATTGGGCCTTCTCAACTCCTCACTCTAAGGTTATCAAGCATATTCAAGCAACAAGGTAGTGATATTGTATAGCATAAGCATATTTAAGCCATGACGGGAGATGCTATGAAGCCGGCTCATGTGGTGAGCTCACAGGATGATGGCTTAGGTGGTACGTTGAGATGGTGGTTTGGGTGGTGGCAAGGCCATTTAGGTGGTGAGCAATCTATGGCTGCAATAATATGTGAGTACATATTCTAGAAAAGAGATGGTTTATGCAATACAATTAAAGGAAAGAAATATTTAGAAAGATGAAACTTTGGATAGGAAAGATAAAAAATATGAAATTTGGGATATTTAAGATGAAATTTAAAACTTATTTGAAATAACATAAATTAGAAAGAGTGAAGTTAACAATAAAACCCCAAATCTTAGTCCCATCATATTAGAACTAAATAACTTTTATTTATTATATAAATAAAATAAATTATTTTTCTATATTAAATATTATTAAATAAAAGTTTATGATTAACAATGAAATCAATGGGTGGTCAAATGTATCCTTTACTATAATCTTACCTAGCTTTGCACAAAAATTAATAAGAAACTAAGATATTTTGAATAATATCACAATATAAAAATTATGATTAAATATATGTAATGTAAAAGAGACTTACATGCTTTTTGCAATATGGTTCAACTTGCATAAATTCTTTTTTTATAATGAGTGAATAATGTATATCCAATCTAATGTTGGTTTCCAGCACAATTAGATAAACTAAGAGAAATAAATTAAGTATGTAATTGAATGAACCTATGAGTAGCCTATTGCCATAAAGAATAGAAATGCACTTGCAAGTGAATCCAAGATAGAGGTCTTTGCATGGACTATGACAATTGTATCCTTCCTAGTCTTTTCTAATTTTTTTCTTTGGAATGGCTCAGTGGTTGTGGCCTCCGACTGAGGGGGGTTTTATATTACTTTTATTCGGTGGAAAGGGGTTATAGATAAAATCTGTAAATATTTTGTATCTTCTTGCAGCCTGCGTGGGTGCTCTTTTCATAGAAAAAAATTGAGAGAACAATTGCACACAACAAAAATCACACTTCTATATATTTATTGATCACAACAGTTACACATATATATAGGACATGAAACAACAACTCATACATAGGAAACAACAACTTCTATACTAACGTTTGGAAAATATCAATGACAACTTGTGAGTCGAGGAGGTAACTCAACAATGTGAATTGTATTTTGCATTAAGATCGCTCATGGATATATACATGGAGGGAGAGACTCTTGGGCTTCACCTCCAAATGTCTCTTCATATTCATATTCTTCTTATTTACTATTTACACTATTTTACATATATTCACCAAATCATAATGATTAAGTGTCAACATTCCCCCCTTTAATCTGAAGGGATGTTGGTGACTCTAAGCATTATTCTGAATCTTTCAAACTTTTCTCTTTCAAGCGCTTTGGTGAAGATTTCTGCAATCTTCTCATTTGTGGAACAATGGCATAGATGCATTGTCTTTGCCTTAACATGATGTTGAATCATATGGTGTTTTGTATTGATGTTTTTCATTCGATCATCGAACTTTGGGTTCTTGTCCAACTTTATTTCAAAAGTGTTGTGAATCACAAGTGGAGTTAAATGAAGTTGTTTGACCTGTAAATCTTCTAGAATTTTCCTAAGCCACAAAATTTCCTTTGTTGTGGAATCTGCTAGAACTAATTGTTTACGCGACCTCGCGGAGACAATCCCTGATCCAAGATTCATATCATAACATGAAGTAGATATCCAAGTTTCTTTATCTCCATCGAATTTTGAACGAGAGTATCCAATCAAGCTAAAGTCGCCCAACTGTGTATACTTCAGTCCAAAGTCTTGAGTTCCCTTCAAGTACTTTAGAGTTTTTTTTGCAATAGACCATTGTCCCTCACAAGGCTTTTGCATAAACCTCGAGAGGAATCCAACAAAAAATTAAATGTCTAGTCTGGTAGTAGTCAGGTAGTTGATACTTCCTACAAACTATCTATACTTTGTTGCATCCTCAAAAATTTTTCCCTCAATGGATGTGAGCCTCAAGTTCTATTCCATTGGAGTAGTCAAAGGATCGCACTCAGCCATGCCAAAGATGTTCAACAAATCTCCAATGTACTTCTTCTAAGAGAGGAATATAAAATTCAGATGTTGAGTTACTTCAATACCAATATAGTAGTTAACATAGCCCAAGTCAGCCATTTCAAAACCTTTCCTCAATTCATTCTTTATGGATGCAATGTAGCTCTCATTCTTCCATCTCATTAAAAGATCATCTACATGCACCATAAGATATACAATTGTTTTTCCAACTTTATTGAAAAATAAAGTTGGATCATCAAGATCATAATGTTTGAAGTTGAGTTTCAAAAGACGCTCAATTAAGTTTTCATACCAAGCTCGCGGTTCTTGCTTGAGGCCATACAAGGATTTCACAAGCCTGCATAATTTATGTTCTTGGCCCTTCACAACAAATCCTTTTGGGTGGGACATAAAAACATTCTGTTTCAGATCCCCATTTAAGAAATAATGTTTTACATCCATTTTGTGGAATTTCCAATCGTTTTGAGCTGCCAATGCAAAGAGTGTGTGAAGGTTAGCCCATTGTGCCGTGGGGGAAAAATTCTCCTCATAATCAACCCCTTCTTTGTGTGAAAAACCCTTTGCCACAAGCTTTTCTTTATGCTTGTCAAGTGAGCCATCATCTTTATACTTGTTCTTGTAGACCCACTTGCAGCCAATTGGTTTGGTTCCCAATGGAGGATCAACCAGCTTCCAAGTGGCATTTTTTATCAAGGAATCATATTCCTTCTAAATCACTTCTTTCCATTCATCATGACAAGCGACTTCTTTGCAGGAAGTTGGTTCGAAATCTATAGAAAAGTTCAGTTCATAATCATAAGAAACATCCATATAACTATGTGAATCAGAATCATCTACATCACCTCCATTTTTCCTGCTTGTACTTCATGTTCCTGTCCTTTCAACCTCATGAGGATGAAAACTTTCAAGTGTCTTTGTCAACCATTTTGGATGACCTTTCTGAGATGGCCTAGGTTGCTTAGTTGACGGAGTTGGGGCTGAGTCAATATTTAGTCTCCCATTTCTGTCAATAACATCACTCAAAGTATCATTAGTGGTTGGAGCTTCATTTGGGGGAGAGAGTGCTTCAGAAGAAGATTCCACAGATTGATCCAGTATAGGAATCCCCCCTTCAAGATGTGGAATCTGAATATGAAATTCTTGAAATTATTTTGCATGTACAAATATATCCAAGCGATCAAGAAGCCGCTCAACAACGTTGTCAGCTTTGGAGTATTTAAGAAAGATTACATCTCTAGATACAACAAACTTCTTATTAACTTCATCATAAAGACAGTATGCTTTGCAGGTATTTGAATACCCAAAGAAGACACACTTACAACTCCTTGCACCAATTTTGTTTCTTTGTTCTTTTGGTATCAAGGCATAACAGGTGGAACTAAAGACCCTGAGATGCTTTACCAAAGGAACATAGCCATACCACATTTCATAAGGAGTCTTGTTTCTAATAGAATTAGATGGAAATCTATTATTTACATACACAACACATAGAACTGCATCAACCCAAAACATCAATTTTACATTCATGAAACACATCATGGAATGTACCATATTTAAGATTGTCTTGTTCATTCTTTCATCTACACGGTTCTATTGGGTATTATAAGGAACAATTGTTTCATGTTTGATCCCATGCTAGAGACGATAGTTTTTAAAATTGTTTGAAGTTTATTATTTTCCACTATCAGTGCGAATAGAGCCAATATGAGATTGTGTATAATTTTCAATCCATGCATGAAATTTCTTGAATGCTTGAAAAGCATCAGATTTGTTCTTCAATAAGTAATCCCAACACATTCTGATGTAGTCACCAATAAATGTCATCATATATTTATTTCCATTTGCAGAAGGAACATGCATTGGACCACATAGATCTGAATTAATGAGTTCAAGTTTTCTATGTGCTCTAGAATGTGAATCACGAAAAGACAGTTTGCTACTCTTTCCCAGAATACAAGCATCACATTGCTTAAGTTTCTTGGGAATTGTAGGCAAAAGAGTAACACCAGTTGTATTCAACAAGCAAAGGTTGTCATAGTTCAAGTTTCCAAATCTAGCATGCCATAAAAGACTTGATGGAAATGTACCTTCATCATAACGAGAACTATATGAGAAGTTTTGTGCATGAGCATAGGTATCTTGCAGCTCCATAATTATTTCTTCCTTTATCGTTGTCATGACAAGTGAGTGATATGATGATTCTCTGACCTCAACCTTGCCATCAAACAAATGAAGAGTTTCCTTGCTCGTGGATGTGGACCAAGGACAAGAAGTTTCTCCTCAACTTCGAGATGTATAAAAAATCATTTAGAAGAAAGTCTGGAACACCAGGCAATTTGAGCCTGATTATACCAAGCCCTCATGGCTTCAGTTTTGATTTGCCTGCAAATTATACTGCTCCATCAACATTGTCAGTAAATTATTTAGAAAAATATCTTCTAAAAGTCATGTGGCAAGTAGTTCTTGAATCAAGCAACCAATCATTTTTCCAAGAATCAAGTGAAGCATTAAACAAGTCTTCGGTTACTCCAATATTACAATGTGCCACAACAAACAATGTAAACTTTGAAACGAGAATTGATACAATTACCCATTTTTTTAAGGTAGCAAAAAAATCAAGAGATTTTGAAAAGTGTTGATTCAGAATACATATAATTTTTTTTAGCATAGTTTTTGACACTTTAAATTTTTTTATGTACATTATTTTTAAGATGTTAGTGATTTGCAAGTTGAGTTTAAAAAGTGTCGATGAAACCTCAAGCTTTTTTTTAGAAGACTTATTTTTTGACTTTAAGTTTTCTAATGTGTTAAATGTGAATAATTATTTTCTAAATTTAACAATTTTTGTAGTCTTCTTCTTCATATTTTTATTTTTTGTAGTGAGATCTTTATTTTTTTGCATAGTTAAATAAAAAGGTCGATATTTTAAAGTTTCGATATTCTACATATTTATATATCGTTAATTAATTTTTCAATTCACATCAAATAATTGTCTCTAAAAAAACAATAATTTTTAACAATTAACATAAAAATACACATTTTGAACACAAATATAACAAAAAAATTACACATTTTGAGATTTTTTTGCTAGAAAGGACATGTCAAATCACAATAGGAAAAAATTAACAAAAAATGGTTAAATAATAGTTTTTTCCTTTTACAAATTTCATGTCAAAAAATAATAATAATCACAATTTAAAAAAAAAAAAATAATTCACATAAAAATGAAACCGAAAATCACATAATACAAATATTGAAGGTATAACAACATTACCTCAATACTTATTCTTCTCATAAAATGTTAAAGTCAAAACATTAAAAGTATAACTAATTAATATTTACCAAAAATGAGATCGATTTCCAAGAATAACTTAAATTTAATCAATAATATCACGTAATTCATACTCTTCATCTTCTAGAGTCTCATCATTGTCTTCTTCCACAATATTTTATGCTTCAGTTTGCTCATTTTCCTCCTCTGATGGATCTTTGATGTCTGCAAATCTCCAATGTATGCCTTTCCAATCATTCCATCTAATGGTGGTTGAGGTTCCTTTGCATTTCTTGCCACATGTGACTCATTATAATCATCTTTCTTCAACCCAAATTCTTGAATTAAATCTGGAAGAAATTGAAGAGCATTATTTCTTTGTTGAATAAATTTTCACTATACTTGGTCTTTTTCAAGGGAAATGTAATTTCTTCCTTTTTGTAGGCAACATGCTAGTGTTGTACCTCATTATCAAGAACAAAATAAATAATGAATTAAATTAGTATAATCACATATAAATTAAGAAAGAAGATATTGAAATTCAATTTTATATAATAAAACTTAGTTGAGCCTAAGAATAAATCTAGAACCTGATCTCCTTCGTTTGAACATAAGTGTATACGATAATTAGTCAATGACTGTGGTAGCGGATATTCTGGCAAATGAAGGAGTACTCTATTCCAAAAGCAATAAAAGATATGAATGGATGGTGACTCCCCAAGGACGATTGCGGGAAGACTGTCACAGACAGGCGACCTTAGACAGAGAGCACTATCAGAGCATGAGAAATGAGCAGAGTGAAGACTAATGGAAACAGAAGAATTGGGGTCATTACGGGGTAGGAGCATTTAGTTAAGTGCGGGCAGGATGACAGACACCTGACTAAAGGTCGCCTTTGGTTTTCGGGCGGAAACTGCACCCTGGACTCTATATTCCTATGGTTTTCGGGCAGGAAGCTACATACAGGGTAAGTCTATGAATGGACCCGTAATACATTGTTTATGGCCTTTTAACTGTTTGGGCCTGTTTACTTAGTTATTGAGTGGGCAAGTTTATGAGATTGTTGCCATCCTATGGATTTTGGGTGACAATCTGCATGAACGTTAAGTTTCCTTCCGGACCCGAAATTCTTTTAGGCGGTGACTTATTTTTGTTTTGGGTCCATTACGACAGTTATAACTCGAGCAAGTTTATGAGATCGCTGCCATCCTGTGGATTTCGAGTGACAAACTTCATGACCAATAAGTTTCCATCCAAACCCAAAATTCTTTCTGGTGGTGACTTATTTTAGTTTCGAGTTCGTTACAGTAGTTATAGCTCAGGCTAGTTGCACTGTCCTTTATAGATCTTTTCCATCCAGTGAATTTCGGGTGGATAAGCTGCTCGATGGTTATCTCCCTATTCGGACCCGATATAGTTTAAAAGTTGGCACATAGTTCTTTTTGGGTCCATTTGCACAGTTAAATGGCATGCTTGTTGGCTTCCCAAAATCACCCCTTGACCATTGGATCTTTGAAGGTTGATCGCACGACCTTCAGGTTTTCATGTTCTCTGGAGGTTTTGAGGGAGTTATTGGCATTGTTTTGTGGGCCTTTTTCACCGGTTTCCCCGTTTGATGCCTTTAAGGTGGATGGTTCTTTGCTATCTATTAGTTTCTTTGCTTGCTTGGATAAGCAGTTATGTGGGCTTTTGCTCCTTTGCAGCTATTGTTGCCTTATGTATATTATGTAATTTTTTTTCAGATTAATAGATGGTCCTACTCTCACTTGATCAAAAAATAATCAATGACTGTGGTTTTTGATAAATGTTAAGTATCTATCATTTTTCTTCTTTATCTTCATATGTTAGTTTTTTTACAACAACATCATAAACCAATACTTGTCTATGACTCTTTCCATCTACCTGATTAAGAAACATAGGCTTATAGCTATCATCTTTTATCAAACTTTCAACATGGATGAACTCACAATCACTTATAATTTGTTGATCTCCACGGTTAATAAATTTGAACTTTTCCTGTAACATGAAATAGTAAAAGTTCAATTAACTTAAACATAAATGAATTTTTTAACATTAATCAAACATACAATTTCAAGGTCTTACCATGTCAGCTGCATCCTTGAGTTTCCTTTCCCCTTAAAGCTTGTCAATAACATTAGCAATTGTGTGTCTGAATGAAATGTCACAAATCTCCATAATGGTGATGTTGTGACTTCTACAAATCCCACAACCACTTTACTAATAGCTTGATAAGTATAAGGGTCACTATCATAGTAAATGTTTGGAATATTGAAACCATGTGGAAAATCTGCAATAACTAGGGAATAAACCCTTTTAGGTATGAGTTTAGCAATGTCTTCACAATCACCTTGTATTATTTGATATTGAATAGTCTCAAGCCCATTCCAAATGAAATGAGTAAGAATAGGATCAAGTTCAACATTATTAAGATGTTTCTTTCTGAGTCGTTCCATCTTAATTTTTTCAAAAAATCTTTTGAACCTATCTGGTGCTTCATTTTCATCCTTCTTCATCTTTAATAAAATAAAAAAATATATGTATATGTTATAAAATAAAAATAGTATACGTATGAATAAAAATGAATGTATAAATCAACATACCTTTTTAAATTCAAGATAAAAATCTTTTAGTGTTGATGTAGAACTTGAATCTGGGTAGTTGCATACAACATCATCCCAACTATCTTCATTCAACAATTTAACCATTTGTTCTTGTATTTTCACATAAAACTTGTGACTGAAAAGATAAAGTAAAAAAATTTAATATAATAATATGTATAAGAAATACTATGAACAACAATATGTTATATTTAAAATAAAATTATAATCTAGAAATAAATAAAAATAATTCAACAAACTTACTTTTAAAATTCCTCACACATTTCATCCAACAATAATTCCCCTGACTTCACATGAGATAATATTGTTTTGATAAGTTTTTAATCCTTCTCTCCTTGCAATGCTATTCAAGGTGTGATAGTCATATCTTCTGGAAGAAGCTTCATTTCAGGACCTCATTTATTGTTGCTACATATCAATGGTCTAGAATTTTTGACCTTCTAGTTTTTAATGCCAATTTTCTCCCACATGCTAAAATCATCATTAATCAATTCCCATATCTCTCAAGTTCTAAATGCCAACTAGAAAATGTTATCCATACCTCTAAATATATTAAAATTTACTTTACCATCTTTTGAATTGATTTTTTCTTGAATTTGATAGCCTATTTCCATAAAACACTCCTTCCAAAATGCTTGACTAACCTTTCTCTTATCCCCACCACATTTTTAATCAAATTGATTATGAATAAATCTAACGATTTCAATGAAAGTCATAGACATCTTATACTCATTATCTGTATTATGATCCCATGCCAATAACTTTTCTTTTGTATTTGATAAACTAACATAAATGATACATTTCATTGTTTCAAAATGTGGGTTATTAGGATATTCCTCCATCAACTTCCTTTGGGCTTCTACAAAATGGTTCCCGCCCAAGAACATAATAATTGTATTCAAAACATTTTGACTTATCAAATGCTTCTTTGTTGGGAACTTGAACTAGATCAACAAGAAGAACATAATCAACCACAAGAGCATATGGATTGTACCTCATCAATGTATTCAAGTTGTGAACATGTAGGTGGTGTGGCTTTCTAATTTTATATTTAAATTTTCCTTGACTTGGCTTATAGATTTGGCTTACATTAAGCTGAAATGTACGACCACCCTCAATTAATTTTGTCTTTTTCAAGTGATGTCAAATGGAATTTTGTTTTGTTTTAATAATGCCATCCTCTAAATCATCTCCTCGTCTAATGATCTCCCTGGTTTATTTTGAATTTTCACTAGGATCTTGACTGTTGGGCATTACTTTTTGAGAATGATTAACTTTTATTTTCTTCCTCCTCCTTTCTTCTAGATAAGTAACATCGTCATCATCAACTAGAATAGATACATTCTTGGGCATTTTTGTTTTTGGTATTTTATCACCCTTCTCCTTTCGAACATTAGTTCTAATCTCATCCTCAACAATGGAAAATTTTTCTTCAGCTTCAGTTTCAACTTCCTCCTCTTCAAAAGTAACATGTCTAGCTTTGCTAGATTTATCCACTATAGGGATTCTTTGTTGATCCCATGTATGTAGTTTTGTAGCATCATGAATTGCTTTTTTTTTCTTGTTTTCCATATATTCTTCTGACCCTAAGTAGAAACTACTGACAACATTCATAATATATTTCTATATAAAACAAATTCCTCCCAACATAATTGAAAGATTTTCAATAAAATTATGTCAAACAAAATATCATATGTCAATAAAAAATAAGTTACAAAAGATATAATGATATAGTTACAATAACACAAAACACATAAATATAAATAAATTATGGCATCTTGTGCAATCTCATTTATGATTTGTTTACACATCTTGGTAGAATCATCTGTCATCTCATACATTAACAATGCAAATTGATATCTAATATTGTCATGTGACTTGGGCAGTTTTGTAAGTTCATAAACAACTAACTATCTAGTATCAAACACATGTCTAGTACTTTTCCTAGCACCTCATAACTTCCAATATCAGCATATAGATATATCTGCAGATGTTGTTCACCTTCTGTATCTTTCACAAACCTTATAAGTTATGTATACTTCACTTCTTTTGTTTTCTTCGAGTAAGAAATCAACTTTTTATCCTTTGAGGCACTTGCTAGATTTGTAGTTATTAGCTTAGGTCGGGTTCGTTTAGCAGTAGTTTTTTAGAATCCACCTTCGGTTTTAGCAATGTTTGGTCGAGAAAGATTCAAATAAATCTTCCTCGATGCCATTTTCCTTCAAAAAATATACACATATATATAAATCAGTTAAATACAAAAAAACCAATATCTTAAGTAAACAAACAAAATGAAACAAAATCTAAAAATGAAAAAAGACTAGAAACATGCACATCGACCCCCATGACAAGTTGGATGTTAGGTTCATACAGGGAACAAAAAAAATCCACTCCTTAGAAAAAAAATATTTATTTTTGCATTTGTCCATGGTCCCTTGGCAGGCCAAGGGCTAATTTTGAGAATCGACCCTGCACTTGCTAGGGGTCTGATTTAGACAATCGGTTCCTTACATCCTCCTGGCAGGCAAGGGGGTGATTCTCATAATTGGCCCCCTGCAAGCTAGGTGCCCGTTGTGGCTTAGCATCGTGTCATGCCTATGCTTGTGGGCATTCACACATAGGGAAAAAATCCCCCCTGCCTTACAAGTGGGGCGATTCCCAAAATCGCCCCCTTCGCTTGTCAGGGGCTCATAGTGGGAATCGACCCCCTGGCCCGTGGGGGCAGGCTAGGGGGCTGATTCCTGGAACTGGCCCCTCACATGCCAGGGGGTAGATTCCTAGAATCACTCCCTTGGCCTATCGAGGGCCAATTTTAGGAATAGCCCTAGACAGACCAGGGAGCCGATTCTGTGAATCGACCCCTTGGCCTGCCAGGGGCCAATTCTGAGAATCAGCCCCCTGGTAGGCTAGGGGCGGATTCCAGGAATCACCCTCCTGCTAGGCCATGGGGGCTATTTTTCCCACGGTGGGTGCACCCAACCATGTGCTTGCCCACCTGCGACACCCACCCCCATGGCCGAGCCTACCTAGGGGGTGAGGGCCGATTCTTGGAATCGAATGTCACCCGCTGGGAAGGCTTGGCTATGGGTGTGGGGAGTGGAGGGTGTTGTGTTTAGAGAAATGTCTCTCACAAGGGTTTTGCATACACCTGTAGAGGATTCAAAGAAAAAATTAAATGTTTAGTCTTGTAGTAGTAAGGTATTTGAAACTTCCTACAAGTTGTCTATACTTTTTTGTATCCTCATATTATTTTACTTCAATGGATGTGAACTTCATGTTCTATTACATTGGAGTAGTCAAAGGATTGCACTCAGTCATGTCAAACCTATTCAACAACTATCCAATGTACTTCTTCTGAGAGAGGAATATAAACTTCAAATGTTGAGTTACTTCAATACCAAGATGGTAGTGAACATAACCCAAGTTGTCCATTTCAAAACCTTTCCTCAATTCATTCTTTATGGATGCAATGTAGCTCTCATTCTTCCCTGTCATCAAAAGATCATCTATATACACCACAAGATACACAACTACTTTGCTAACTTTCTTGACAAACAAGGTTGCACCATCAAGATAATAATGTTTGAAGTTGAGTTTCAAAAGATGCTTAGTTAACTTTTCAGACGAGGCTTACAGTGCTTGCTTGAGGCCATACAAGGATTTCACAAGCTTGCATACTTTGTGTTCTTGGCCCTTCACAACAAATCCTTCTGGCTGGGACATAAATGTAGGAATTTACAGGGTAAGTTCCTCAGAAAGAACACCAAAAGGACACCGCTCACAACCAGATCTCAAATCAATACACCAGTATTTTTGACGTGGTTAAAACCCTCAAAGTGCAAGGAGGGAAACAATCCACGGCCTGTCCCAACGTGGGTACTACAGGCAATTTATTAATCAAAGAATGAAAATTTACATAAGCTTCTCTCATGCACGGATTACCCAAACAATGACCCTCCATGCACTTTAAATAGAACTCATGGACCAATCGGGTGTCAAGCCATGGATCAAGTGTCGGTAATACCGAGGTGAGAGTGAACCGTCGGATCACTACATATCGTGACCGTCGGATTGTAAGTTACAAAATGTACAACGGTAAAGAAACACACTTTACCTAACTCTAACCTAACTCTATACTAGACCAAGTTGAACTTAACTATATCCTATGTTTAAGTATGGGGGATTTACGCAGTGCATTATATTAGATATCATTTTTGGGATTCAACTGCGTTAAGTAAGTCATTCAAACGTATGACCATTTCCATGAGAGGTAGTCGTAACTGACTAATTTCTCATGATTTTTGAATAGTTCACTTAGCACTCATTGCATCGGGTGATGCACAATACTTGCTAAGGTTTTGCAAATGGGGTAGCAAGCTAAGTGGGCTTGATTGTGGAAAAACTCCACAGTTAAGCGCGCTTGAGCCAGAGGAGTTCTGGGATGGGTGACCTCCTGGGAAGTCCTGGTTACCGGGTGCAAGCCCCGGAAGTGATGATTGATGCTATGTGATTCGTTCTCCACATTTCACTAGTTTCAATCCCACTTCTTCACCCCTGTGAGCATCACCCGATGCAATGAGTGCTAAGTGAACTATTCAAAAATCATGAGAAATTAGTCAGTTACGACTACCTCTCATGGAAATGGTCATACGTTTGAATGACTTACTTAACGCAGTTGAATCCCAAAAATGATATCTAATATATCCTATGTGTCGGAATATCCTAACATCCCCCCTTAAGAACAACTTGGGATAGGATTGAAGGATTTACAAATATGACACAATAGGAGAAGGAAGGAGGCACTAGAGCCTATCCCCCCTTAGTGACAACTTCCTGAACTCTAAGCATATATCGAAGTTTAGTGAACTTCGCCTCTGTGAGAGCCTTTGTGAAGATGTCTGCAACCTGATCATCTGTTGGACAATATTGCACTTCAAGAACATGGTCATGAATGAGCTTTCTGATGAAGTGCATGTGTAGTTCAATGTGTTTGTTGCGCTGATGCTGGACTGGATCTTTGCATAGCTGAATGGCACTTTGATTATCACACCAAAGTGTGGTTGGATGCTGCTGCTCAAAGCCAAACTCTGATAGGATCTGACGAAGCCACAAGGCTTCCTTACTAGCTTCCACGGCACCACGATACTCTGCTTCTGCTGACGAAAGAGAAATGGCAGCCTGTTTCTTACAAGCCCATGTAATAGGTCCTGAACCAAGAGTGAAGACATAACCGGCAGTAGACTTCCGATCATCATGTTCACCAGCCCAATCAGAATCAGTGAAACCAACTAACAGAGGAGCTGCTTTGGCACTGTAATGAATCCCAAACTGTACTGTACCTCGAACATAACGAAGTATTCTTTTAGCTGCTTTCCAATGACTTTCACGGGGGTTTTGCATAAAACGAGCAACAAGGCCAACAACAAAGGAAAGATCAGGACGAGTATGGGTTAAATACAAGAGTTTTCCGACAAGTTGACGGTATAAGGTAGCATCAACTTCAGGAGAAGTACAAGAGACTGAAAGTTTGACTCCAGACTGAAAGGGAGAAGGGGCTGGCTTACAGTCTTCCATGTGAAAATGACGAAGAATATCACAAGCATACTTGGACTGGGAAAGGAAAATACCCTCCTGGGATTGCAAGACTTGAAGACCGAGAAAATAGTGTAAGTGTCCTAAGTCTGTCATTTCAAATTTCTTTTTAAGGCTGGACTTCACATGGTTTATAAGGTTGGGATCACTACCAGTAAGAATAAGATCATCAACATAAAAAACAAGGATGATAAGAGAGTTGCCCACTTTCTTGGTGTAGACAGTATTGTCAGAATGACACCTAGAAAAGCCAGATTCTAAAAGAAAGCTATCCATTTTGGCATACCAAGCCCGAGGAGCTTGCTTGAGTCCATAAAGGGATTTCTTAAGTCGACAAACAAGGCTGGAGTCTGTTTGTATGAAGCCAATGGGTTGTTCCATATAGATTTCTTCCTGCAAGTCCCCATGCAAGAAGGCAGATTTAACATCCATCTGATGGACTTCCCATTTTAAAGAGGCAGCAAGGGAAAGAACAAGGCGGATAGAGTTCATTTTGGCAACAGGGGAGAAGGTTTCAGTGTAGTCAATGCCTTCAACCTGTGAAAAGCCCTTAGCAACGAGACGAGCTTTATGTTTATCAACTTTCCCATCTGGTCCATACTTGGTTCTGTAAACCCATTTACATCTAACAAGTTTGCGTCCCTTTGGTAGAGGAACAAGATCCCATGTATCATTTGTCATCAATGAATGATATTCTTCATTCATAGCTGCTTCCCAATGTGGATGGCCTGAAGCTTCTGCAAAAGTGTCAGGATCATGATTTACTGGAGCTTGAGCCAGTAAAGAAGAGGCTCTTTCAAACTGAGAACGTGTACGTCGCTGATCTGTAGGATCACCGGCAAGATCACCTGCTGCATCCCGAGTAGCACGGACCCATCGTGGAAGTTGAGGATCTTGAGAAGGTGGGGGAGGATTATCATCCTCGCTTTCATCATCTGAAGAAGAAATGTTTTCAAAAGTAGAAGAGATAGGAAGAGGTGGCACATCCGCCGGACTAGGCTCGCAGGCCGATTTATTTTCATCAAACTTTACATCTCTTCTAATGATAACATTTTTGGACTTAAATGGAATAAGTCTATAACCTTTTACATCTTTAGAATATCCAACAAAAGTACATTTCTCACTCTTAGGTTCTAAAGCTTTATGCTTTTCATCTGGAATATGGGCCCATGCTTCACTTCCAAACACACGAAAGTGACTTACATCTGGTTTAATGGAACTCCAAGCTTCTTCTGGAGTGATATTCTCTAGAACCTTAGTAGGAGTGCGATTGATTATATAATTTGCACAATTAATTGCTTCGGCCCAAAAACTAAGACTGAGTCCTTTAGATTGCAGCATACAATTAGCCATTTCCTTTAAGGTGCGATTTTTCCTTTCAGCTACACCATTTTGTTGTGGAGTGTATGGAACAGTATGTTGCATTTGAATTCCATTTTCGGTGCAAAAGTTGATGAATGTGTTTTTAACATATTCTCCACCATTATCAGTTCTTAGCTTAAGAATTTGATGTCCAGATTGTTTTTCAACAAAGGCTTTGAAGGCCAAAAAGGTGTTAAATACTTCGCTCTTGAGTTTTAAGAAGTATACCCAAGTGCGTCTGGAGAAATCATCAATGAAAGTTAAGAAGTACTTGGAGCCAGAGAATGAAGCAACAGGAAGAGGACCACATAAATCACTGTGCACAAGCTGTAAAGGGGCTGAGGCGTGCCAAGAGGCACGTTTGTCAAAACTGTCCCGATGATGTTTTCCGAGTACACATCCGGAACAAACACCATCTCTGCAAGATACCATAGGAAGACCTGTCACCATATTTTCTTTACATAGATGCTGAAGGGAGCGATAGTTTAAGTGACCAAATCGCTCATGCCAAAGTTTGCTCACTTCATCATTATGAGCAACAAATACTGAGGGAAGATTTGATGACCCAAAGTTGTGAAACTTATACAACCTTTTGGAATCATCAGCAAGACCAGTAGCTAGAATCTGTTTAGGATCTTTTAGATCCTTGATTACAACATCATGAGGTGAAAATTCAACAATTTTACCTTCACCTGAATGAGTTATCTGATAGACAGATAGAAGGTTGCAGGATAAGGTTGGAACACATAATACATCATTAAACTGACCATTGTCTAGATGAACAGTTCCAGTCCCTACAACATTAAGAGATCTATCATCACCAACATATATATTTTTGGTGTTACAATCATTTAAAGAAGAAAACATGGCTTGGTTTTTGGCCATGTGACAAGAGGCTCCAGAATCAATGAGCCACTCATGAGAATGAGAAGAAGAAGAAGATACATTTAATGCATAACCAGACTGAGATGATTGAAAATGACATGCAGAAAGTGCCATTCCGGAAGTTGAAGTTGAAGTAGGCTCCACATGGATGTTATGTTTCTTCATTGCAGCTTCCAAGGCTTCCATCTTCTTAAAGCATTTAGATTCTAAGTGGCCATCTCGATTACAAAAGTTACAATGTCTATCAGTCTTCTTCCATTTGTTTTTATTGGTCTTATCATTTTGCTGAAATGATCTTTCATTTTGAGGCTGAGATGGTTTAGGACCATTCTTTTGAGGATATGACTTCTTAGGATTCTTTGAATTTGGTTGCTGCTGGGCGGCTAACGCTTTCGTGGAAGAGTTTCCAAGATTAAGAAGACCAAGGTGTAAGAGTTTTTCTTGTTCTCTTATTAAAGAATCACAAAAGGAGTCAAAGGAAGGGGCCTTGTATTCTTGTCCTTGACAAATGAAAGCTTCCCTTGTAGAATGGAAAGTGGAAACAAATACAGAGTAGGCTGGTCCCAACTTAGTAAGGATGGAATAAATAAGGTTACCATCTTCTTTCTTAACTTTAACACATTCCAAGAGATATCTAAGGGTCTTGAATTTGGACAAGAAATCTTCAATGCAAGAAAAATTATTAGGATCCAAAGTAAGCAGCTCATTTTCAAGTTGATGGGCTCTAATTTCATTTTTAATCCCAAAAACTTTAGCGAGTTTTTCTAATGCTTCATGAGGAGTCTCAAGTTCTGCAATGTGGAATCTAAGATCAAGAGAAATAGACATCCCTATCAAACCACGTGCTTGATCTTGTCTATTTTCCCATTTTGCAGCCTTGTCTTCATCTTTTGGTTTCTTCTCTTGGTCTGTGGCTATTCTGTAGAGACCTTTACTTCTAAGTAAATCTTCCATGTAGGCTACCCATTGGAAGTAGTTAGTGCTGTCACGAATGACTTGGCATGGACTTTCCATTTTAAAAAAAACTGAAGCTGAAGATGCTGAAAGTAAGTGTTCCAATGGATAGATCTCGAAAAAATAGGCGGTTTTAAAAAAAACGGCTCTGAAAAAGGCTTCCGGATGAAGAAGTTATGGCTTTTTGAAAAAAAATTGTTGACGTTGCCGGCAAAGTGCGCGAATGTGCGGGAATGAAAAAATCCGCCCCCACAAAATGGAGACTTGAACCCAAGACCTCTACTCTCTTAAAATAGCTTTGAACCAATTGATCTATACAAAAAATTTGAGAGAGAGAGAGAGAGAGAGAGAGAGAGAGAGGGGGGGGGGGCCTTGGTTTGCGTGCTTGCCTTGAGAAAGCTCTTTTTCCCTACAAAACACAAAACACAAAACCCAACACGAATATGCAAAGAAAAATGAACCTTGCGGCTCGAAGTTAGCTTTAGCCAAAAAACTAGAAATTTTAAAAAAAATCTCAAAGTTAGCTTTAGCCGAAAAACTAAATATTTTTCTCAATGTTTCTGATTTTCCGAGATCACACTAAGGTGCAGGGAAAAGAGCATACGCATGAGAAAAATCCTTCCTTTCTGTTTCTGATTTGCCCAGATCGCACAGAGTCGCAGGGCAAAGAGCATACGCAGAAATGAAAGGTATAGATCCGGTTAAAAAAAAAGGCTAAATAAACTAAGACCGAAATAAGCAGAGAGAAAATAACAGTAAACTGCAAAAAAACACTGTATACCTCCCGATCTGAAAAATGACGCAGCTAGGGCTACCGGAAACCTTTTCCCGTGAAACAAAAGGGGTTCCTCACTGGAACAGATGCTCCGAACGCAACAGAGCAGTCCTCTCGGCCCGAAAGCAGTCAGAAACAGCAGATCTAGGAAACGACAGCCGCATGCTGTTCTACCGGCTTCAGATTTGGATCACCAACGGACGCGGCCCTCAAATAGCTCTGATACCATGTAGGAATTTACAGGGTAAGTTCCTAAAAAAGAACACCAAAAGGACACCGCTCACAACCAGATCTCAAATCAATACACCAGTATTTTTGACGTGGTTAAAACCCTCAAAGTGCAAGGAGGGAAACAGTCCACGGCCTGTCCCAACGTGGGTACTACAGGAAATTTATTAATCAAAGAATGAAAATTTACATAAGCTTCTCTCATGCACGGATTACCCGAACAATGACCCTCCATGCGCTTTAAATAGAACTCATGGACCAATCGGGTGTCAAGCCACGGATCAAGTGTCGGTAATACTGAGGTGAGAGTGAACCGTCAGATCACTACATATCGTGACCGTCAGATTGTAAGTTACAAAATGTACAACGGTAAAGAAACACACTTTACCTAACTCTAACCTAACTCTATACTAGACCATGTTGAACTTAACTATATCCTATGTGTCGGAATATCCTAACAATAAAAACATTTTGTTTCAGATCTCCATTCAAGAAATAATTTTTTACATCCATTTGATGGACTTTCCAACCATTCTTAGCTGTTAAGGAAAACAGTTTCTTGATGGTAGCCCATTTTTCTGTGGGGAAAAAAGTCTCCTCATAATTGACCCCTTCTTTCAGTCAAAAGCCCTTTGCCACAAGCTTGGCTTTATGCGTGTCAAGTGAGCCATCATCTTTATACTTGTTCTTGTAGACCCACTTGTAGCCAATTGGTTTGGTTCCCAATGGAGGATCAACTAGTTTCTAAGTGTTATTCTTTATAAAGGAATCAGATTCCTTCTACATCGCTTCTTTCCATTCATCATGAGATGTGACTTCTTTGTAGGAAGTTAGTTCAAAATCTGTAGACAAATTTAGTTCATAATCATAAGAAACATCCATATCAATAGGTGAATCAGAATCATCTACATCACCTCCATATTTCTTAGTTGTACTTCATGATCCCGTATTTCCAACCTCATTAGGACAAACACTTTCATGTGTCTTTGTTAGCCATTTTGGAGGAACTTTATGAGATGTCCTAGGTTGCTTATTTGATGGAGTTGGGGCTAAGTCAAGATTTAGTCTCCCAATTCTGTCAATAACATCACTCAAAGTATCATAAGTGGTTGGAGCTTCATTTGGGGAGAGAGGTTGCTTCAGTAGAAGATTCCACTAATTGATCAAGTATAGGAATCCCCCTTCAGGATTTGGAATCTGATTATGAAATTCTTGAAATGATTTTGAATGTCTGAATCTATGCAATCGATCAAGCAACCGCTCAACAACATTGTCAGCTTTGGAATATTCGAGAAAGATTTCATATCTAGATACAACAAACTTCTTATTAAATTCATCATAGAGATGGTATGCTTTGGAGGTATTTGAATACCCCAAGAAGATACACTTATGACTCATCGCACCAATTTTTTTTTTGTTCCTTTGGTATCAAGGCATAACAAGTGGAACCAAAGACTCTGAGATGCTTTACCTAAGGAATGTAGCCATACCACATTTCATAAGGTGTCTTCTTTCTAATAGCATTAGATGGACATCTATTCTTTACATACACTCTTGTTTCTAATAGCATTAGATGGACATCTATTCTTTACATACACAACACATAGAATTGCATCAACCCAAAACATCAATTTTACATTCTTGAAAAACTTCATGTAAAGTACCATATTTAATATTGTTCTCTTCATTCTTTCATCTACTCCGTTCTGTTGGGGATTATAAGGACCAATTGTTTGATATTTGATCCCATGCTGGAGAAGATAGTTTTCAAATTTATTTGAAGTGTATTGTTTTCCATTATCAGTGTGAATAACGTTAATATGATATTGTTTATCATTTTCAATCCATGCATGAAATTTCTTGAATGCTTGAAAAGCATCAGATTTTTTCTTCAATAAGTAAACCCAACACATTCTGATGTAGTCATCAATAAATGTCATCATATATTTATTTCCATTTGCAGAAGGAACATGCATTGAAGAACATAAAGTTTTATGAGTGAGTTCAAGTTTTGTATGTGCTCTAGAGTCTGAATCATGAAAAGACTCTTTGCTATGCTTTCCTATATTACAAACATCACATTGCTTAAGTTTCCTAGGAATTGTAGGCAAACTAGTAACACAATTTTTCTGCAACAAGTAAAGGTTGTCATATTTCAAGTCTCCAAATCTAGCATGCCATAAAAGACTTGATGGTAATGTACCTTCATAATAATGAGAACTGTATGAGAAGTTTTATTCATGAGCATAAGTACCTTGCATCTTCAAAAGTGTTTCTTATTTTATCCCCGTCATGACAAGTGAGTGATGTGATGCTTTCCTGACCTCAACCTTGTCATCAAACATATGAATGGAGTGTCCTTGCTGGCAGATGTGCAATAAGGACAACAAGTTTCTCCTCAACTCTAGGAGGTATAAAACATCATGTACAAGAATGTCTAGAAGACCGAGAAATTTGAGCCTAATTATACCATGCCCTGATGGCTTCATTTTTTATTTGTCTGTAAAGTATATTGCTCCATCAACATTGTTAGTAAATTATGTAAACAAATATCTTTTGAAAGTCATGTGGAAGGTAGATCTTGAATCAAGCAGCCAATCATTTTTCCAAGAAGCAAGTGAAGCATTAAATAAGTCTTTAGTTACTCCAATATTACAATATACCACAACAAACAACGTAAACTTTGAAACAGGAACTAATATGATTACCCATTTTTTTGAGGTAGAAAAAAAATAAACTAATTTTGAAAAGTGTTGATTCAGAATACATACATACATCTATATATCTATATATATATAGCATAGTTTTTGACACTTCATTTTTTTTTTTTGTACATTATTTTTAAGATGTTAGTGATTTGCAAGTTGATTTTAAAAAGTATTGATGCAGCCTCAAGCCATTGTTTTAGAAGACTTATTTTTTGATTTTAAATTTTCTAATGTGTTAAATGTGAATAATTATTTTCTAAATTGAACAATTTTTGTAGTCTTCTTCTTCATATTTTTCTTTCTTTTATTTCTTTTTGTAGTGAGATCTTTATTTTTTTGCATAGTTAAAGAAAAGGGTCGATATTTTAAAGTTTCGATACTCTACCTATTTATATATCAAATTAAATTTTCAATGCACATCAATTAATCGTCTCTAAAAAACAATAATTTTTAGCAATTAACATAAAAATACACATTTTGAACATAAATATAACAAAAAATTACACATTTTGCGACTTTTTTGCTAGAAATGTCATGTCAAAATCACAATTTGTATGGGAAAAATTTAACAAAAAATGGTTAAATAATAATTTTTTTTTATGAATTTCATGTCAAAAAAATAATAATCACCTTTTTTTTCAAAAATAATGATTCACATAAAAATTAAAGTGAAAATCACATAATACAAATATTGAAGATATAACAACATTAATTACATACTTATTCTTCTCATAAAATGTCAAAGTCAAAACATTAAAAGTATAACTAATTAATAGTTATAAAAAATGAGCTTTATTTCTAATCATAACTTAAATTTAACCAATCATATCGTGTAATCCATACTTTTGATCTTCTAGAGTTTCATCATTGTCTTCTTGCACAATATTTTCTGCTTCATTTTGTTCATTTTCCTCTTCTGATGGATATTTGATGTCGATGTCTGTGAAACTCTCAATGTATGCCTTTCCAATCATTCCATATAATGGTGGTTGAGGTTCCTTTGCCTTTTTTACCACATGTGATTCATTAATATCCCCTTTCGTCAACTCAATTTCATGCATTGCATCTCGAAGAAATTGAAGAGCATTAATTCATTGCTGAATAAGTTTGCACCGTACTGCGTCTCTTTTAAAGTTATTGCAATTTCTTCCTTTTTGTAGGCAATATGATAGTGTTGTACCAAATTATCAAGCACAAAAGAAATAATAAAGTAAATTAGTATAATCACATATAAATTAAGAAAGAGGATATTAAAATTGAATTTTATATAATAAAACTTAACTAAGCCGAAGAATAAATCCAGACCCTAATCCACTTCATTTGAACATAAGTCTATAAGATAGTTAATCAATGATTGTGGTTTTTTAAAAATGTTAACTATCTCTCATTTTGATTCTTTATCTTCCTATGTTAGTTTTTTTACAACATCATCATAAACCAATACTTGTCTATGACTCTTTCCATATACCTTATTAAGAAGCATATGCTTATAGCTATCATCTTTTGTCCAACTTTCAACACTTAGAATTGGTTGATCTCCATGGTTAATAAGATTTGAAATTTTCTTGTAACATGAAATAGTAAAAGTTCAATTAACTTATACATAAATTATTTTTTTTAACACTATTCAAACATGCAATTTGAAAATCTTACCATGTAAGTTGCATCCTTGAGTTTCCTCTCCCCTTGAAGCTTGTCAATAACATTGCCAATTATGTGCCTGAATGAAATGTCACAAATATCCACAATGGTGATGTTGTGAATTATACAAATCCCACAACCACTTTACTAAGAGCTTGATAAGTATAAGGGTTACTATCATGGTTAATGTTTGGGATACTGAAACCATGGAGAATATCTACAATAACTAGGGAATAATCAATTTTAGGTATGAGTTTAGCAATGTCTTTACAACCACCTTGTATTATTTGATATTGAATAGTCTCAAGCCCATTCCAAATGAAATTAGTAAGACTATGATCAAGTTCAACATTACTAAGACGTTTCTTTCTCAATCTTTCCATCTTAATTTTTTCAATAAAGCTTTTAAAACTATCTGGTGCTCCATTTGTATCCTTCTTCATCCTTAACAAAATAAAAGAATATATGTATACGTTATAAAATAAAAATAGTATACAGATGAATAAAAATGAATGTATAAATTGACATACTTTTTTAAATGCAAGATAACAATATTTTAGTGTTGATGTAGAAATTGAATCTGAGGAGTTGTGTACAACATCATCCCAACTATCTTCATTGAACAATTTAACCATTTGTACTTGTATTTTCATGTAAACCTTGTGCCTGAATAGATAAAGTAAAAAAAGTTAATATAATGATATGTATAAAAAATACTACTAACAACAATATGTTATATTTAAAAGGCAATTATAATATAGAAATAAGTAAAAATAACTCGATAAACTTACTTTTAAAATTCCTCACACATTTCCTCCAATGATAATTCCCCTAAATTCACATGACATAATATTGTTTTGACAAGTTTTTCATCCTTTTCTCCTTGCAATGCTATCCAAGGTGTGATAGTCATATCTCTTGGAAGAAGCTTCATTTCAGGACCTGATTTACTGCTGCTACATATCAATGGTTTAGACATTTTGACCTTCTGGTTTTTAATGCTAATGTTCTCCCACATGCTAAAAATATCATTAATCAATTCCCATTTCTCTTGAGCTCTAAATGCCAACTGGAAAATGTTATCCATACCTCTGAATATACTAGAATTTACTTTTCTATCTTTTGAATTGATTTTTCCCTCAATTTGAGAGCCTATTTCCATGCAACATTCCTTCTGAAATGCTTGACTAGCCTTTGTCTTATCCCCAACATATTTTTCTTCAAATTCATTACAAATAAAGCTAATCCTTTCGATAGAAGTCATAGACATCCTATACTCATTATTTCTATTATGATCCCATTCCAATAACTTTGCTTTTGTATTTTATAAACCAACATAAATGATACATTTCATTGTTTCAAAACATGGGTTATTGGCTTATTCCTCCATCAATTTCCTTTGAGCTTATATAGAATGGTTCCCCCTTAGGACATAATAATTGTTTTCAAAACATTTTGACTTATCAAATTCTTCTTTGTTGGGAACTTGAACTGGATCAACAAGAAGAACATAATCAACCACAAGTGCATATGGATTTTACCTCATCAATCTTTTCAAGTTGTGAACATGTAGGTGGGGTGGCTTTCTATTTTGATATTTAAATTTTCCTTGACTTGGCTTATAGATTTGGCTTACATTAAGCTGAAATGTACGACCACCCTCAATTAAGTTTGTCTTTTTCAAGTGATGTGTAATGGAATTTTGCTTTGTTTTAATAATGCCATCCTCTAAATCAGCTCATGGTGTAATGATTTCCCTAGTTTCTTTTGAATTTTCACTAGGATCTTCACTGCTGACCATGAATTTTTGAGAATGATCAACTTTTATTTTCTTCCTTCTCATTTCTTATAGATAAGTAACATCCTCATCATCAACTAGAAAAGAGACATTCTTGTGCATTTTTTCTTTTGTTTTTTATGGCTCTTCTCCTTTCTAACACGAGTTCTAATCTCATCATCTGTAATGACAACATATTCTTCAGCTTCAGTTTCAACTTCCTCATCTTCAAAAGTAACATGTCTAGCTTTGCTAGATTTATCCACCATAGGCAATCTCTGTTGATCCCTTGGATGCCGTTTTGTAGCATCACGAATTAATTTTTTTTGCATGTTTGTCATAACTTATTCTGATCCTTACAATAATGAAAATCACATAATTATAAATAAATTACAACATATTACGCAATCTCATTTATGATTTGTTTACACATCTTTGTAGAATCATTTGTCATGTCATACATTGATAATGGAAACTGATATCTAATCTTGTCATGTGACTTGGGCAATTTTGTAAGTACATAAACAACTTAAGTATATGGTATCAAACATATGTCGAGTACTTTTCCCAGAACATCATGACTTCCACTATCGTTAGGGTTACCAACATATAGATAAATCCGCAGATGTTTTTTACTTTATCTATATTTCACAAACCATATAAGTTCTATATGTGTTATAGACATTTTTGTGCCTAACAGCATGAAGCATGAAATGTCAATAATCTAAGGGATCCAAAGTCCCTAAACATGTTGTTCTTACCCCTAGAGGAACAAGGTCAGCAAACCACAGCACTTCAGATCAGTTCTCCACCTGAAAACACTCAAAAACAAGCAATTTCAGGATCATGTCAACTGCTCCACTGAGCATCTGCACTGAATGTCAACTGCTCCACTCTGTACCTGCGCTGAATGTCAAATCTAATGAAGGCTACCTGCGCTGGGCGAGATTGGCCAAGTGGCACAGTCATTCTGCAAGGTGTCAGGTGCCCAGGAAGCTTCTAAAATGACACTTAGATCAGCAAATTCGCCCTATGATGAGTAAGAGGTCCTTAAACTCCAAGTGGAAGCTAGGATCTCCAAGTGGACTCAAGAACTGGAGTATAACTGAAGAGGGAGAGGACACAAGTCAACTTCATGTCAGTCTCAAGCTGACTCATCCTTTCTCCAAATATCCTATATATAGAGCTCTCTCATGAGGTCTAAGGAGGCTGGAATTTTGTGAATGTAAGGAAGTGCTGTTGGTTTGTGTATAGAACTATTGGGTGATTGCTTTGAAGGAGGTGAAGAGGAGATTTCTTTCTGCTGGGAAGTGTTGCTGGATTGGGCCTCTTATGGTTGTAACATTCTCAGAACTTTACTTCTTCCATTAATAAAGCATTTGAGGTTCTTCTATATGCATGTATCTTAATGGTGTATTGATGCTTGTATATTTGATTTATTCTAATCCTTGAATCAATTATGGATGTATGCTTCTTGTAGTTTCCCTTTCTTGTGCTTTTGCAGGATCTTTGTGTAGTTGGGCCAGTGAAAGAGCAAGGAGCTGGGAGCAAGCGGCAAGGAGAGAAGACTGGATCAACACTAGCGAAAGACATCGGTTGGTGGATCTCTTTCTCCCCTATTTACTTTCATAAAGAAGAAATCTTAGATAGCTTTACTTTCAGTTGTTGCTGAGGTACTATCACCCTTAGAGTGGGATAGGGTCATTCCGTGTCAGATACTTTTCCCTACAACAAATTGGCGACTCCGCTGGGGAGCGTGTCTTGTTGGTTGTTTGTGTTTTTTTCTATTCATTTCATAAACAAAGGGAGTACCGAATCGAACTGTGTTTGAATCATTCAAATACAAAGTAGAGAGCAGCTACTCTAGCTCAGTTTCTGGGCAAGTTTATGATTTGAAGAGCTGATCCACAAGGACTCTAATAAGCTCTTAGTGATAGCTTTTCATGCTCCTTGTCATCCCTTAGTGTGTCCTTGACTGATAGCTTCTGATTTGAGCAAAAACTGTGAATTTTTGAGCAATCTGTGACCCGGAAACTGTGAAAAACGGAAGTCTCGTTCTTCAGTGCAGGCTGTACAAAGGCAGTCTGCATTTCAGCGTAGGTAGCCCCTTCGGGAACTTCGCTGAATGTCAATCTGACAGTCCTTTACCTGCGCTGAACCAGTGGTACACTGTGCTACTGGGGTTTCCTGCTGGTTCTTGCCTTGTTTTCACTCTTGTTTTTGCTGTTTGTTACCAGTCAGTGGGCCTATCTGAAACCAACTTTCCTTGTCACTATTCTGCCTCAGTTGTATAAAGAAACTGTGTTTGTTCTTTGTGTATTTCTTATGCATTTACAGTTTCCCATAACGAAAGTGAACTAGTCTTGCTGTGACCTCTTAGATCTAGACCTGTGATAAAGTGTCGTTTTGATTTTAAGAGTTAGTTTATTTGCTGTTCATAGCTGATTGAGCTTTTGCTTTCGTCATTTGGTTTGAGTTTATATATTTCTAGTGTCGAAACAAGTAAATCTTAAGGTGTCTTTTGATTTTGGACAAGCTTGTTTGCTTTCACTTGAAATTGAATTCAAACTTATACAACAGCTTTCTTTTTGCATTTCACCAACATTAAGAAAGAGAAAAGAAATACTTGCATTGTGCATGTGCATTATGACAGCTTGCATGTCGATTTAGGAAAAAATGCATTAGTGTGTGCTCTATGATCTATGTGAAAAGGTGTTATCTTTCTTTTCCCTCAGTAGTTAAGGTTTTCAAAGTTGAAAGATTGAAAAGCTTGCTTATCATCTTAGACTGCATTTAGGAGTGTTACTATACATCTCGTGGTGATCCATAAAGGCAAACTGCTAAACAAGATCAACCTTAAAATAAATTGAATTTACATAACAATGCATTGAAATATAACGCAAACATCTAGAGGTCTAAGCTAGAGACGTGTTCCGGCGTCGTTAAACGTGATATCTTAGCGTTGAGTGGTTGGGTGATTCCTCCACAGTGAAGCGATAAGTATCAATACGGACTTGTGCTCCCACGTACCGTCGCGTATATATTGGGAGACCCCTATAGGAATAAAGCCTTTATCCAATAGGAAACCGTGTCGGCCGCCCTACTGATCGCAATGCAGTGAACACAGCATTCACAAAGATCAACCACTCGTACCGTAAAACGTATTCTGTGGTTTTGCGAAAAGTTTGGCACACCCTCTGCCTAGAACTCCAAAGAAGTTTCTTTTGGCCTTTTTCAAACTCTATAACTGAAAAAGTCCAACCGAGCATTTGTCACTTCGGGCTCGTTAATACATCGAAGGAGACTAGAGTCATCTTTAGCTTTTTCTCGACTCTTAAAAAGTGAAAAAGCAAGTTGCGTCTAAGCGTCGTTATAAAATTTATTTTAAACGGAACATAATCACCTCCTATTCCCGCGTTGATCTTAAGTTGAGAACATGGAACGCCCCAACCAAGGAACTCCACATGATGGAAATCCTAGTCCATTCTCCTCTTGGGGAGAAGTCGGTGCGCCCCACATGGCCACATTGTCGCTTCCAGGATTGACAATTGGCCTGCCTGTTTGGCTTTTCTCAACTAATGTAGTTCGGACCACCACGGTTCCTGAACAGTCGAGTCAACAGTTAGATCAGTCTAGAGCTGCCCACCAGCCTTCTACTTCTTATAACTCTTCCTCTAATCCTCCATCTTTGCAAGGTGGGGCTGGCCAAGCTCCCATGGAGAAGAAGGAAAAGAAGAAGAAAGAGAAGAAGAAGAAGGAGCCTAAGGCGACTGGGGGCAAGCAAAAGACATCTGACAAAAACCCACACACAGCACAGACCGGGCCTAAATCGCCATGTGTCATATGTAAAGGAGACCACTTCCATAGAGATTGTACCTGTATTCCCCGGATACTAAGGGATTGGTCACCTCGTTTGCACAATTCGGGAGCATCAACCTCTGATAACCATGTTGATTACGTACCGTCAACCAGCGAAAGTGAAGGTTCAAGACAAAGAGGGGGAGTAAGATCCCCCTGCAGACTGTGTGAAGGCAGTCACGCCATCCACCGTTGTCCCTTCTTAGACGAAGCGAAGAGAGTTTTGGAAGATCGTCCGGTTTCACCAGCAATACTTCCTCCTGGATACAAAAAACTCGTGCCGAGTCCTTCATTGGTTGAAAATACAGCTGGCCTGCTCAAGTGGTCAGCTGAAGCGTCAGTCATTGAAAATGAACCTACTGAATCCAGACCAAACGAAAGTCTAAAGGTCGATACGGCAGTTGACCCAGTTCTTCCTTCAGAGGTTTCATCCTCAAATGACACCGTCACTGAAGATTCATCTTCAAATGACACCCTCACTGAAGAGAATAAGGATGACACCATCCAGATTCTTTTCATCAACACAGATTCTGATGAGCATCAGGGCAATGCGCCCATTCCTTTATCGCAGGAAGGAACATCATCAGGATCGTATCCGGTCGTGTATTCGGTCCCACCACCAAGCAACCTGGTTGTGTCCTTTGATTGGAACCAACTAGGCAGACCCCGGTTACCAGCCAGTATACCATTCAGAATCATAGTCCAAATCTACAGAATGGTAATGGATGGAACTATCATTGATGAAGGGGCATCTGTGAGTATCCTTTCCTCTATTGCTTGGAAAGCACTGGGTTCCTCGGAGCTTTTGCCTGAGATAAGAAATCTCTCGGGTTTTGATAAAGGAACCAGTCGACCGTTAGGGATCCTCCCCAATGTGCCTGTTACATTGAAAGGGAAGACCGTTCAAATGAACGTGATGGTCGTTCAAGGACCCTTGGATTATAACCTACTCCTTGGACGAGACTATATATATTGCATGGGAGCTATAGTCTCCTCACTCTTTAGAGTAATGTGTTTTCCACACGAAGGAAGAATGGTTAAGCTCGTAGACCAACTTTCATTTCTGGGATCACGCAACGCAAATAGTCAAATACCAACCCTCAATGGTCTTTTCACCCGAGAAATGTCTCCACCCCCAGTCCTCCTTCCTGATGAATGCGAGTGATTCGGAAAGATGGGACTGGAACCCAGGGGGCATGCATCCTGGTCTGCTTCAGGCAGAGGAAACCTTGGGTATAAAGTAGAATTTCCGCGGAAGAATATGACTAGTCCGTACCCCGTTCGAAAGAAGGAAGAGGGGTTGTTCTAGAACAGGATTCTTTTGTCAAAGTTATGTGTTTGATGATTTTAGTCATTCACCTTTGTCTAAACAGGTAGGCTACCAAAGAAAGAGATTCTTTTGCAGCAGCAAATTGTAACCATCTTTGGGTAAAAGGCAAGCCTCACCCATTAAAACTTATGTTTTAGAGGATAAGTAGGGGCAGCCTCCAAAGAAAGAGATTCCTTTGCTGCAACAAATAGTAACCATCGTTGAGTAACCTAATGATAGACATCGCCAGAAAAAGAGTTTCATTTGCGGCAGCAAATAAAACCATTTTTTGGGTAACCTGAAAGAGGCAAGCCTCACCCATCAAAACAAATGTTTTGAAGGATAAGTAGGGGCAGCCTTGAAATTGTACCTTATACCTGGGGGCATGCAAACCTTTTGGAGTGTAAGCAAAGAGCGGTCATTGATCGTTTCCTAACTTACATAAAGAAAGGATGTGGGGCAAAGGTCAAAATTTGCCAAAGAGCATAGCTTATGTGAGGTGCAAGCTCTATAAAAATTGGAATCTTGCAGGAGACATTTCTTATCCTATGACTGGTATATCGAGCAGTTTTAGCATAAATTTCATGCTTGTTAAAAGATAAACGCAAGATCCGAGCAGTTTTAACGCGGTCTTCATGCTCGTTAAAAAATAAATAAAAGCAGTGAGCAATGTTTCCTCCAGAGTTTAAGCTCATTTTTATCTAAAAAAGAACCTATCCCGGTAAATAACCTTTGTGATCGTAATTTTATCAGCCATAGAAAGCCTTAGTCGTGTTTGCACCCGCCACCTCCACGATCATTTGGCCGATCGTTCACCTCCATATGATTGTTTACCCATTTTGAGGAACAGCTGCGAAGAGTGATTTCACCTAGCCATCCTTGTGACACTGCCGTGATTGGAAAATCCCAACCTGTACCTGGAATCAGTTGCTATCCCTGTTTATCACTCGTTCCTCAAAAGACGAGTCTTCTTTGAGCTCTTTTCATCTGACTCGTAAAATATGAAAAGTTTGCCGAGTTTTGGCCTTCCAGCTCGTTAAAAAGACCGGAAGAGCTATCCCTCCTCTAGATTTTAATCTTTTTGGACCTGAGGGATTATTGCACAAAAAGATCGAGCGCTTGTTTTGATCGGCTCGTTAAAAGTACCGAACACTCATCCCTTCTGTATTGTTTTATACTTTTTCGGACTTAAGGGATTAGATGACGAAAAAGGAATTTTGGAGTTAACTTTCTGTACCTTTTCAGACTCTCTAAAATTGAAAAGGACCGAGTTTTCCTTGTCATTAGACTCGTTAAAATGATTAAATAGCGACAAACTTGTCTTTAGACGAGAACGAGTTTCCCTATCGCTAGGCTCGTTAAAACATAGCGATGGGCTTGCCCGAAGGGCAGGTTATAGAACAAGCATATGTTATCCTCCTCAAGCTTGACAAAAATAAAGAGGTACTGGTCAGAAATGACTGGGGAAAAATTGGGAGAACCTCAAAGCTTTAATGGTAGCAAGTCGCTCTTGAACATGACACTTTTCCTCTGTACCACATCGGGTTGGGTTGTTTTCATTCACCGGTCTCATCACCATGGTCCTCGCCAAACCACCCACATTTGGGGTAATGCTACCGATCCATCGCATCAGTGTCGTTATATGTTCAAGAGATGTCGTTCAGAAAGAGTCAACCGTGTCCCATCCACTGCCATACATTATCCTTCATCCATTCATGATCGCCACCCTGAGTCATATGTCACAGTTTGTTTTCACCTCCACTAAAATCATTAGCTCCGTTCCGTGTCATTGATGTGGGATTCATTAAGGCCCTCCTTTGACGGATCGCTTCTTGTCGACTTCAGCTCATTATCCAAGAAGTTGATCTAGGAACAACCCCTTCAGTACTTTGAAGCTTGCATGCCTCAATGGCAAGTTTCTCACTTCCGGCGACAGGTATACATCAATGACCTTCGACCAGAAGATTTTGCGTGGTGTTCGACGCCAAGTCCTTTATTCACACCACGTGAATTGTACTGCAGTACCTTGAGGGTCATTGTCATTATTGGTGATTCCTCTCGCGCTTGTTAACGGTTTACATTATTGACCGGTAATGAAGCGATGTCTTTCCATGTTCGACTTCAGCGCAATTCTCACATGGATCGACTTGTACTTAGAGTGAAGATCGAACGAGTTTGAAGACACCGGATCTAGTTTCATCCATCCGGGCTGCGATATACATTTAGGATATAAAGACATTTGTTATGTACATCATTGCAACAGATGATCATCCTACTCAAAGGATGATAATTTTAGCAGAGAATTATCAGTCTACCATCAGACGATCGTCTGTTCTATGTACCAAAATGTATTTATAAAGCTGAGCATGGGAATGCCCGCCTCAGCTAGATCATGAAAAAAAGATGAAAAATAATGTATTGTATTGTATTTTATTACAGGACACCTCTCAGCAATTGAATGAACTTCGGATCCTCTAGATAAAGAATTTCACCCAATAAACGACCTCATACTTTAGGGGGCAACTATTATAGACATTTTTGTGCCTAACAGCATGAAGCATGAAATGTCAATAATCTAAGGGATCCAAAGTCCCTAAACATGTTGTTCTTACCCTTAGAGGAACAAGGTCAACAAACCACAGCACTTCAGATCAGTTCTCCACCTGAAAACGCTCAAAAACAAGCAATTTCAGGATCATGTCAACTGCTCCACTGAGCATCTGCGCTGAATGTCAACTGCTCCACTCTGTACCTGCGCTGAATGTCAAATCTAATGAAGGCTACCTGCGCTAGGCGAGATTGGCCAAGTGGCACAGTCATTCTGCAAGGTGTCAGGTGCCCAGGAAGCTTCTAAAATGACACTTAGATCAGCAAATTCGCCCTATGATGAGTAAGAGGTCCTTAAACTCCAAGTGGAAGCTAGGATCTCCAAGTGGACTCAAGAACTAGAGTATAACTGAAGAGGGAGAGGACACAAGTCAACTTCATGTCAGTCTCAAGCTCACTCATCCTTTCTCCAAATATCCTATATATAGAGCTCTCTCATGAGGTCTAAGGAGGCTGGAATTTTGTGAATGTAAGGAAGTGTTGTTGGTTTGTGTATAGAACTATTGGGTGATTGCTTTGAAGGAGGTGAAGAGGAGATTTCTTTCTGCTGGGAAGTGTTGCTGGATTGGGCCTCTTATGGTTGTAACACTCTCAGAACTTTACTTCTTCCATTAATAAAGCATTTGAGGTTCTTCTATATGCATGTATCTTAATGGTGTATTGATGCTTGTATATTTGATTTATTCTAATCCTTGAATCAATTATGGATGTATGCTTCTTGTAGTTTCCCTTTCTTGTGCTTTTGCAGGATCTTTGTGTAGCTGGGCCAGTGAAAGAGAAAGGAGCTGGAAGCAAGCGGCAAGGAGAGAAGACTAGATCAACACTAGCGAAAGACATCGGTTGGTGGATCTCTTTCTCCCCTATTTACTTTCATAAAGAAGAAATCTTAGATAGCTTTACTTTCAGTTGTTGCTGAGGTACTATCACCCTTAGAGTGGGATAGGGTCATTCCGTGTCGGATACTTTTCCCTACAACAATATGCTTCACTTCTTGTGATTTCTTCCAATAAGAAATCAACTTCTTATCCTTTGAGACACTTACTAGATTTGTAGTTATTAGCTCATGTCAAGTTCGTTCAATAGTATTTTTTGAGGATCCACCTCCAGTTTTAGCAATATTTGGTCAAGAAAGATTCAAAAAAATATTCCTTGATGCCATTTTCCTGCAAAAAATATACACATATATATAAATCAGTAAATTACAAAAAAATCAATAGCTTAAGTAAAAAAACAAAATGAAAAAAAATCTAAAAACAATAAAAGACTAGAAACATGCACATCATCCCCCATGACAAGTTAGATGTTAGGTTCATACATGGAACAAAAAAAAATTCATTCCTTAGAAAAAGAATTATTTATTTTTTCATTTCTCCCTGGTCCCTTGGTAAGCCAGGGGCCAATTTTGAGAATCGCCCCCCTACTTGCTAGAGTGACGATTCTTTGAATCAACTCCTTGTATGTCAAGGGGGCGATTCTGAGAATTGACCCCTGGTAGGCAGGGGGGAGATTCTTAGAATTGGTCCCCTACTTGTAAGGGGGCCATTGTGCCTTAGTGTCATGTCCTGCCTGTACATGTGGGCGGGCGTGCCCAGGCGTGTGCATGCTTGTGCTTGTGGGTGGGTGTGCCCAGGCGTGTGCATGCCTGTGCCTGTGGGCGGGCACGCCTGGGTGTGTGCATGCCCACCTGGAGAGAAAAGGGGCCGATTCCTAGAATTTCCACCCTAGCCTACCGAGGGCCCATTCTGGGAAATGGTCCCGTGGACTCCTGGGGACGATTATACAAATCTAACCCCTGGCCTGCCTTGGGTAGGCGAGGGGGGATTTCCAGGAATTGGCTCTCGTCAGGCCAACCTATAGAGGATTGATTTTGAGAATAGCCCTTGACAGGCTAGGGAGCCGATTCTAGGAATCGACCCCTTGACCTTCCAGGGGGTGATTTTAGGAATCGTCCCCCCTAATAGGCTAGGAGGATGTTTTCTTGGGCGGGCATGCCCTTGGCCAGGTGCAACCACCCACAGGCTATGTACATATGGGTGAGCATGACCGACCATTGTCATGCTTGCTTGTGATAGCCACCCTAGCCACCCAGCCACCTTGGTGTTGAGGTTCGATTCTTGGAATCGACCATCAACCCTTGGGTAGGCTAGGTTGTAAGGGTTGGGGGTGGAGGGCGTTGCATGGATCACCCTTCTAACCCCCAACCCCATGGCCCAGCCCGCCCGAGGTGAGGGCAGATTCCAAGAATCGATCCTCACTTCTTCGGTGGGCTTGGCTATGGGGGTGGGGGGTGGAGGGGCGCTACACTTAGACCCCTTGACCCCCCACACCCGCCGCCTACCCCACGCAGGTGGTGAGGGTTGATTCTCGGAATTGACCCTCAACCCCTAGGTAGGTTGGGTCGCAGGGGTTGGTTGTGGAAGGAGTTGCATGCAACACCATTTCACACCCTACCCCCACAATGCAACCCACCCAAGGGGTGATGGTCAGTTCCAAAAATTGGCCCTCAACCCTTGGGTAAGCTGGGACATCTGGGGGGCATGGGCAGGCACATACACGGCTCAGTGTGCCCGCTCATAGGAACATGCCTGTGGGCAGGCACGCCCTACCTTGGGTCTGCCTGCCTGGGGTAGAACGACCCCTTCGTAGGCTAGGGGGCGATTCTAAGAATCGCCCCCTGGCCTGCAAGGGGCCGCTCTGCCCTGGGCAGGCACGCCCACAACCAGGAAGCCCACGACCGGGCTGACTCTACCCACTGCTGACATAGTGGCCCCATGCCTCCAAGGGGGATCATGTCAATTTTTAATTTGTAAAAGGAAGCTAAGTTTCGTTAATAAAAAGTTAATCTTGTTTTACTGGAATGTGTTTTTTGTCTATTATTCTTCGTGAACATAACAACCCAATGGACACATAACTACTAGTAAACCTATGGGAGTTTAAGACCTAGACTCAGCAAAATGGAAACTAACCTTTCAAATGTGATAATATCCCATTGAATGTGTTGTTGATAACAATGTAGTTGCTCCAAAAAATTGCTCCAAGTCTTTTAACAAAACCTCGAAAAGTCTTGATGTGATGTGAGGAATAGTGATAATGAAATTTATTATATATTGGAAATTATAGAATTTTTGTATTGCTTCATGAATGTGGTATTAATTTTTTTTATATAAAGACTTAATATATAAATTGTGTTATGCCAATATAGTAATTTATTTTAAATGTCGGATAGAAGATATCTCTCTCTCTCTCTCTCTCTCTCTCTCTCTCTCTCTCTCTCTCTGTATATATATATATATTCAATTGTCTAGTAAATGTTATATAGATAAGTAAAATATTAATTTAGGTAAAAGATTTATTTTAAAATTTTAGTTTAAAGATTTAGTTTAAAAGATTAATTTCATGAGAGACATTTAGTTAATTTTTTTCAATAAATAGTCCATGGGGTCTTGGATAGACGGTGATAGATTCTCCGTTAAGGCACTCTTTGATGTGAAGTCACCGGTTCAATTCCCTGCCCCGATCGAGGTGATATATTGGACATGATGAAGATGTAGTCATACGAAACTTAAAAAAAAAAAAATCAATAAATTTTATAAGAAATTTTTGGAGGGAAATACATGAAACAAAATTTTTGGAGGGAAATTTTCATTCTTTAAGCTATATATTATCATTAGGAGAGATTTCATTTGTATCATTCAACCTCTTCTGTTTGAGAGCCATGGATTCTTATGATAGTAAAGTTTCACTTTGTGAAGCATCAACATCCTTATCGTGTAACACTTCTATTCATATTGATGAATATAACGAAAAATGTTTCACTATGAATAGAAATTGAAATCTTCCACTTATTCCTAATCCAAAGGAATATGAGAATAGCATCGATGAAGGGTAGGTTGAAGAATTTCAATTAAATAAAGATTCACGATTTCCACTTAGTCCTAATCCTATGGACTATGAGAGCAACAGTGATGAAGAGCATGATGAGGAATTTCAAATAAATAGAGAGTCACAACTTCAACTTAGTCCTACTCCTATGGACTATGAGAGTAGCAATGATAAAGACCAGTATGAAGAATTTCCAATAACTTGATAGTCATAGTTTCCACTTAGTCCTAATCCTATGGAGTATGAGAGAAACAGTGTTGAAGGGTAGGATGAATAATTTCCAATAAATCGAGAGTCACATTTTCCACTTAGTCCTAATCCTAAGAACTATGAGAGCAACATTGATGAAGCTCGGGATGAAGAATTTTCAATAAATTGGGAGTCACATTTTCCAGCTAGGTCTAATCCTAAGGACTATGAGAGAAGTAGTGACGAAGGGCAAGATGATGAATTTCCAATAAATAGAGAGTCACATTTTCCACTTAGTCCTAATCCTAAGGACTGTGAGAGAAGTAGTGACGAAAGGTAGGATGAATAATTTCCAATAAATAGAGAGTCACATTTTCCACTTAGTCATAATCCTAAGGACTATGAAAGCAACAGTGACAAAGGGAAGGATAAAGAATTTCCAGTAAGTAAAGAGTCACATTTTCTACATAGTCCTAATCCTATGGACTATACGAACAACACTGACAACGAACATGATGAAGAATATCCAATAAATAGAGAGCCAAATTTTCCATTTAATTCTAATGAGTATGAGGGTAGCAATGACGAAGGGAAAGATGAAGAATATCCTCCAAGTTAGTATTTCAAAAGAACAGATGATCATAGTGAGGATAATATTCCTCCTAATGATGATGAAAATTCTTATACAGATGATAATTCAATGATGGAGATGTTGCCAACAAATATTGTATCGAGGAGTAGGAGCATACCTTTTCATATAAATCCAATATGTTCTAGTTATAGAAGGGGTAGATCAGAATATCTCACGAGAAGAATTTCTATGAGTGCTCTCATTTCAAGTGAATGTTGTCAAAAGAATTGCTTGAAACATATGGATTTCAAGTTTTCATTGGAGAAGAGGAAGAGATATTTGTCAATGAATAAAAGCATGCAAAATTCATATTTAGTGGGGTGCATGCAATCTGCATTGTTAGGTTATGTTTATGATATTGGGTCTTTATTTATCTATAAAAAGGCTTTCAGAATGTTTCATTCAATGTGTAATTTCCGTATATCAAGAATCCAAGAAAATTTTGAAAAGAATCCCACATTTTATTTAGAAGTAAGTCATAAACAACAATTTGGGCCATTATCAAATACTTCAATGTCATGGATGAAATAATTATTTTCATAACATGGAGAGTGTATGTGAAATGGAGAGACAATACATATTCCAGATAATTTCTCAAGACGAGAAATATACAACTTACACGAAGAATATGCAAAAGGTGTTGAAGGAAATGGTCGATTTATTACAATATATAAATATTTTGTGAAGATATGGAAGAAATAATTCAACAATGTCTGTATTCCTAAGAAGACAAGGATGGGGGCTTGTAGTACATGTGCTTCTCTTAAATAAAAGAGGCAATAAATGTGAAGGGGTAGAAAGAAGTAAGCATACATAACATTAATTTTTAAAACTACATAGTCATCAACTATGAAAACCTATTTATTAATGACTTTCTTTTATGTTGTGTAGATTCCATTGTCAAAGCGATTCAAGAGCATCGCGAGTAGCAAATAAGTGAAAGGAAAATTTTGTACAAGCATAGAAAGAAGTGTTATGATAATCCAAATAAATATTTGCGTTTGATAGTTGATGGTATGGAATAGAAGAAAACACTTCTACCACATTTTGTTTGCACACCCAAAAATTTACAGGAGAAAATTTGAATTCAGTTTCACTTGGTCAGTTGTACGGCCTTCAATGTGAAACTATTGCCAAGGGTATAGTTCATAGCTCGAAATATTCATAATGATGCAAATATGACAACACCCATAATTCGTGATGTGCTTTCTCATTGGTCGAGTAATCTTCCTGAAATTTTGTATCTACAATTGGACAACACTTGTCGTGAAAATAAAAATCAGATTGTTTTTGGATATCTAAACATGCTTGTTGAATTGAGAAATTTTCAAAAGGTAAAGGTTGGTTTCCTTCTTGTTTGGCATACCCATGACCATATTGATTAGATGTTTAGTCGTTTTTCAGTCACATTGACAAGGAAGGATTTTGGGAGCTTGTCATCATTAATTGAATGTATTAAGGAATCATACATGTAAGAGCCTATTTTTCATTTGTTGGAAGAAAATGTTGACATGCGAAGGTTTATTCTGGGATTGCATGGTGAGGAAAAAGGCATTGAACAACTTAGTGACATTAGGTTCAAACATCAATTTCGTATCAAAAACATTGATGGGAATACAATAATATGGATCAAGAAGTATTCAAGTAATGTAGAATGGGTGTCATCATCTGATTTGGCATTTTTGAAGTTCATTCCATATCATCTAATATTTGCATCAAATATATTGTTATTGCAATCAGTTGTTGAAGTTCATAATGCACGTAGGTAGAAAAAAGATATAAATTCTTTTGATTTCCTTGAAGAAATTAAAAAATGTATTAGATATACATATGAGTAATTTCATATTGTTGATTCAGTTCGGTGGGAGTCTTTTATGAATAATCAAAGTAATATCATTTCAATAAAAACAAATGAAGATATACCTTTGAAAAATCTATTAATTTGGCCACAAAATGTGTCAAATGAACATGAGGAAAGAAATATTTTTGAACATAAACAATCTCAACGTATTATTAATTCTTCATAGGTAGAGGAAAGAGAAATGTATATTGATCCCAGAAGACCTTGTGCACAATGTGAACCAATGGAATACCTTTATAGGGGTTTAATATAGGATATTAAGGAGGGTTGCATGATCATAGTGCTAGTAGATGGAGATGTTAATGGCTATCCATTATGGGTTGCTAAGGTTATAAAGGTCATTACAGAAAATGAAGATGTTTCATGTTAGGAAGTACATTGGTATGCCACAAATACACACCCATTAAATGGTGTGTTCAAGCCAGAGATGGTAGTTGATAAACAAATTGGCAGAAATAGAAAAGGAAAGGGTACAAATATAAATCGTCGCTGCACAGACCTCTTAAAATTGGAGGATGTTGACATACTTGTTTATGACTTCATTTTAACAAAGTGAGGAAGTCTTTGCTTTAGGACGATAGATATTCTAAAGAGGTTTTTAGCAGAAGAAACAATGTTGAGATGGGAGTCTGTTGAATCCAGTCATAGATCTAGAAGAATTTTGAAACCTGAAATGGTGGGCATGCATGTGGATTCATATGGGGCAGTAGTTGATGAAAAAGAAGAATATGGAACATTTTCTTCTGCATCTAGTCATTCATCTCAAGATGTGAATTCTGATGGTGTGCAAGAAGATATGAGTGATTTTGAATAATTGTCTAAGAAAATTTATATAACTGAAGTTTGCATTATATCTTGAAGTAAAAAATTTGATTTCCATATCATGTTAAATGAAGTTACGAGTCATTTTTATGTTTGTTGGATGATATGTTTTAATTATGATGAATTTTATTGTTTAGAATATCCACAATGCAACAATAACTGAGAGATATAATTTATGTTTCATTCAATCTACAAGTATTGATATTTTGATTGATTTAGTCATTTAATTCGTTCATAATGTCATGGTTTTTTTTTTTTTTTTTTTATGTTATGGCTGAAATCAATTAGAATTTTAGCAATATTTAGTGTCATGTTATTATATGTTTAACGACATGGATAAAAAATGATGGAATTTTAATGTGTTTTGGATCCGATTATTTTATCTTTATTTTCATTACTAAAAAATGTTGAAATGATACCCGAGAAAGAAAAACATTATTCTACCAAAAACATTAGTGTGTTTTTTCCATTTATTTTGCACAAAAAATTTGGTTTTACTAGCATTTTTTAAATATGTTGAAAATTAACCCTAAAAAAAAATAAAACATCATTCCAAAATACATACTTTTCATTTTTTGGATTGTTTTGATGTTTTTTTGGGGTTTTTTGCTAGAGTTCCCATTTCGAGTATATAGTTCCCGTTTCAAAGTTTACGTTGTTAACATAGTGAGCAAATTCATGTTCTTGAACTTTCCCATTGTCGTGGGTTTTACCTTTGGCTTCATTTCTTTCCTGCTCTATTATGTCGCAAGGAAACATACAAGTAGATGCATAATGTCCGTCTCTATTGCAACATATGTGTTACACAGTAATTTGTCACCATTGGTCACCGTCCCTATCGCCCCGTTTCCATACATTGGAGGACACATTCCGGGACCTGTGAGCAGTGACAAAACCCAAAAACACTTGCATTATGTTCCCCTGAGTATGTACTTCATGTTCCCTGAAGACACCTTCTGCAAATTATCCCTGGAAAGTACTCTTTTTCCATTGGTGCAGGTCCACAGTATCTTACCCGCGCCAATCACTGAGATCCTCAAAAGAGGGCGTGACCATTGGCGCTCTGTCACAGAACAACACCCGCGCCAGCCCAGTTTGGTAATGATTTTTGACAAACGCACGCCCATCTGCTTTTTCCTTTCAGATCGCGAAGTCTCTTGAGGGTAAAATCCATCTGATAGAGGTCGAGAGTCATCATCTATCCTTGACATCCATCCGAAGTGGCTTTTTCAGAGATAATGCCAATCCACAATGAGTGTCCTGGTTCATCGAATCTTTCTCCCTTGACCATCTATAAATATCTGTCCTTATGCATTAGACAAGGGAGTGGTTGAGTTCTAAAGTTTTGAAGGAATGCTAGTGAGTGATAGTGAAGCAAAGAGAGGTTATGCTGCCGGAGAGGAGGTACATTGCAAGACACATATAGTTGCTCGCCCAGCCAGAGGAGAGGTTCAACGTCAGAACCTTGGTTGTAACTTTTCCTGTCTATTATTCATTAATGAACGACTGCTATTATAGTTCCAATCTCATTGTCTATTATAGTGATGTTTGATTTATTTCCTTTCTGACTGAAATATAGTTGTGCCTTGGTGGATTTTATGCTTGTATCTATTTCTTCCTTTGCATGTGCAGGTGTCCGTTTGCAAGGATTGCAAGGATTGTGACCTGCCGGAGTGAGGGAGCGGGAATACCAACTTTGCTTCAACTATAGCATTGGATTCCAGGTTGGTCTTCTTAATTCACCTTTAATGTACAACTAGGAACTTGCGTGGCAGCGTGAATTGATTGTGGCTAGTTCTGTTTTAGGCTAGTGGGATCGCCTCTGTCCGCAGAGGGGATTTACCTGTCCAACAATTTGGCGACTCCACTGGGGACAAGCTATTTGGAACTTGTCTTGCATGTTAATTTTCTCTTGCTTGCTTGAGTGAATGAGCTTTCTGGGTCAGTTTTGAGATTGTTCTTTACTGTTTGATCCATCTGAACACTGTCGGCCCGACCTGGGGTCGTGTTATTTCTTTTTTTTAGCCGGCAAGCTTAGTTGGCGCGGTTTTTACTCTGACAGTCGCGCCAGTTGGCGCATGTTGCTTAACAGAAACTCGCGCCAATAATTTAGTAGCGCAAGTTGCAGGCTGACAGTCGCGCCAGCCCTGTGAATTTTGCCTGTGTGTTGGTTGGTAGCTCTTTCAACTCAGATTTTTATCTTTTTATATCTCTTACAGCCTCTGGAAGTGTGTTGAACCTCTGTTTGACTGGTTTTGCCTTTATCCTTCAGTTGTTTGCTTATTTCTATTGATTTTCGTCTCAACCCTAGAGCATCTAGTGGCTTCGCATGTCTAGCCTTCTGTGGGAAGTTTCGGTCTTTTGATTTTCCAGTCAACTTGTTGGTTGTGTTCCGCACCTATCTAGTGGTTTGTTAAAGCTTGGTCTTCTATGCTTTGGGTGATTCACTTCTAGCTTCTTTGGATTTTGGTCGACTTCATTTGAACTTAGATTACATGGTTCAAAGAAAGTCTTTGTGTTTCTCCTTGCTTCGATAGTTCATCTTGGTGTTTCAAAATTGGTTCCATTTCATTGAGTGAACTTGGTTTGTTTATACTTGTGAATATCTCTTAAAATTTGTTTAAATGCATCATACCATCTTAAAGGAAAGCAAAACAAAAGATCTTTTGCATCATATTAGTTAGCGTTTATTGTTATTTGTTGCTTTTAAAAAGAAAAAGAAAAATTTTCATTTCTTGTTATTAGCTGCATTAGGATCTTTGTTATTTGTTTATTGTTCATTTTGTTTGTTTGAAAATCTCAACTCTCCTGTAGTTAGAATTCATTGAACGAAATGATATAATTTTGGCATATAGTTTGCATTTAGGAAGTTTTGAGAGATCACATTCGGTAGGACCAAAAAACTGAAACTTAATTGAAGATAAACTTTAAAATCAACTGAATGAACTTAACAACGCATTGGAATCTAACGCAAACATTCTAGAGGTATAGGTTAGAGACGTGTTCCTGCGTCTTTAAAACTGGTAGATTATCGTCGAGTGGTTGGGTGATTCCTCCGCGGTGAAACGATAGGTGCCAATACAGACTGAGCTCCCACGTACCGTCGCGTATATACGGGAGACCCCACTAGGCTATCATCCTTTATCCATAGGAAGCCGAGTCTGCCGCCTTACAAGCCGTAATGCACTAAACACAGCATTCGGGAAGATTGACTGCCGTGCGGGAAGTCCTTGGTTTTCATCTGATTGCCAAGGTGTATAAGCAGTTTTACGGATTGTTTGGTAAACCTTTTTGCCTAGAGTCTCCAGAGTAGTCACTTTTGATCCTTTTCGGATTCCCTAAAAGAAAAGGTGCCTGTGAGCGTCTTGTCACTTCGTGCTCATTAAACATTCGAAGGAGACTAGAGTCATCTTTTTTTCCTTTTCTCGACTCTTAAAAAATGAAAAGGTCAAGTTCAGTGTCTTAAAATTTATTCGGCCACGATTCACATTTACCCGGTTAGATCTTGTTTGCGTTAGCTTGAGTAGGGTTCTTTCCCATTGTCAATGGCATCCTTCCCCGAGTCTACCAGCCAAGGTGTTCCCTCGGATGGAAACCCTAGCCCACTTCCTTCTTTTGGAAATGTCGATGCTCAGTATATGGCAACTTTGTCTTTGCCTGGGTTAACCATCGGTTTGCCCGTATGGTTGTTCTCAACCTCGGTGGCCCCGAGTGTGATGACTCCTGTTCCACCGTCTCCTCCACCCGAACAGCATCATGTTGATTCCAAGGTGGACCCCTCCCCTTCTTCGCCTATTGCTGCGTCCTCATCTTCTACTTCGCCTGGCGAAAGTCTGGATTCAAGTAACCAAGTGGCTAAGAAGAAGAAGAAGAAGATGAAGAAGAAGAAGACTCCTAAGCGAGAGGTTAAAAGTACAACTCAAGTCGAGCCACCTTGCGCTCCTCCGCGGAAGGTCAAATTTCCTTGTAAATTGTGCAAGGAAGACCATCTTCTTCGCGACTGTCCTGGCATTCCCAGGGTTTTAGAAGTATGGTCTCACGATCTGGACTGCCCTGCATCATCCTCTGGAGATCATGGCGATGTTACCTTATCACCTAGAAATGCTAAGGGAAAAGGGAAGATTCGATTCCCCTGTAAACTTTGTGAAGGTAATCATCCCCTTCACCTTTGTCCATTCATGGATAGAGCCTCCATTGTCTTGGGAAGTCTTATAGCTCCCTCACCCCAGTTTCCAGTTGGTTATCAACGTCTTTCTGCACCCGCAGAACGTTCCCCTGCTGACAAAGAAATCAACCAAGATTCCTCTCTTATCCAGCCACCTCTTCCTGAACCTGGCTCTGCTAAGCCTGTTCTCGACCAACCATTGGTCGGAAAGAGTGTTGATTCGAGTACACCACCCGATCAATCTGTTTCGGAGGAGCATCATGTTCTTCTCGTCTCCTCAGATTCTCCTGAGTCCGGAAATGACTCTCCTATCCCAGCTCTTTCCGAGAGTCCTACTTCGATCTCTTTAGAGCAGGGGGCAATCATACGATTCCCCCACCAAGTAGTTCAGTCATTTCCTTCGACTGGAGATGTTTGACTACTTTCCACCTCCCATCCTATGTGCCTTTCTGGGTCATGGTACACGCCTATGACAAGGCAATACCAGGCACTGTTTTGGATGAAGGTGCATCTGTTAGTCTTATGTCTGCCACTACTTGGCAAGCTTTGGGTTCCCCACATCTTGTGCCAGTCACATCGAATCTGACGGCTTTTGACGGAGGAACTAGCCAACCATTAGGGATCCTTCCAAAGTTACCTGTTACTTTGGGAGGTAAAACCGTCTATATAGACGTAATGGTTACCCAAGGTGCTTTAGATTTCAGCCTTCTCCTTGGCCGCGACTATGTTTATGCCATGGGGGCCCTTATTTCTTCACTTTTCCGTGTGGTTTGCTTTCCACACGATGGAAGAATTGTGACTATCAATCAATTATCGTTCGTTCGTCCACGGGTCCCCCCTGTGCAGTTGTCATCCCCTCTTGGTTTACATCCACCAGTTGCATCTGCCCCACAGCAGGTCAACTATGTGGGCACCCATCCCGTGCCTGTAACCAGCGATGCCGCCGTCGTGCATAGTGTCCTGGGGGCATTGGGCGCTAATTTCCAAGATGTTGGCCTTCCCTCCGGAGCGGCCTTCTTGGGAGCCTCCACTTCCCATTCATTATGATGAAGTTTGGGCGGAGCATAGTTCCTTTCCTATGTCAAGCTCCTTAAAAAATGAAACTAGGTCTGCACAGAGCATAGTTCGTTTTCCTATGTCAAGCTCATTAAAAAATGAAACTAGGTGTCTGAGGATAGTTTTGATTTGTGGTGACCTCGTTAAAAAATGAAACAAGGGTTCTGAGGATAGTTCTTTTACTGCGTCAACCTCATTAAAAAATGAAACAACTCCCTTTCCAAATCGAGTCTTTTGATTAAGATCTCATAAAATACAAGTCGAGTCTTTCAAAGATCTCGAGAGTGAACCTTCATTCCATCCCCCTCGTTGAATGCAATGAAGCTTGGGGGTCATGTACCTCGATTTGCATTATCATGCTGGGGGCATGCAAATTTATAGCAAGCATAGTTTTTCGTTTCAAGCTTGTGTAAACATGAAACCGAATCCAAGCAAAGTTCTCCATGGTTCAAGCTTGTGTAAAAATGAACCCATACCTGATTTACATCCCGTGATTGCCTTTTATCTGCTAAATTCTGCTAGATGAGCCTTGGTTGTTTCATTCCATCGCCACCATCTCTTTGGCCGATCATATGCTTTCACTTGGTTGTTTATCCTTTCCTGAGGAACCGCAGCGATGAGTGGTTTGTATTAGCCAGCCTCTTGACCATTACGTGTTTTGAGCAGTTCCACCATTACCGGAACCAGTTGCTACCCTTTATACCACTCGTTCCTCTAGGACGAGTCACCTTTAAGCTCTTTTCTAACTCGTAAAATATGAAAAGATTGCCGAGTAATTTTTCCTTTTTGACTCGTTAAAGAGAATAAAAATGGAGGTCCGCTTTCAGCTCTTTTTCTGACCATTTAAAGAGGAAAAGATTTCCGAGTCGCTCCTCTTGACTCGTTAAACGTTAATAAGGGGCGGTCGTTTTAAGTTCTTTTCGTCGACCATTAAAACATAAAAAGATTACCGGGTTTTTGTCGTTTCAAACTCGTTAATGGTTACGGAACGACGTGATTTTGATCGCTTTTTTACTTTTTCAGGTTGAAATTACTATTTATGAAAAGTACTCCTCGATCGTAATGGTCGGGTGGTTCTTTCGAGCATTGTTTTATACTTTTTCGGGCTCGGGAGACACAACTTTACGAAAAAGGACACCCCTGGAGTTTCCTTTTCTGCTGTCTTTTCAAACTCTCTAAACATGAAAAGACGCCGAGTTCTTCCTTTGTCAGACTCGTTAAAACCTGATGACATCGGATTTTGTCGAAATGACACACCACAAGCATATGCTATCCCCATCAAGCTTGTTAAAAATAACTGGGGTACTCGCCAGAAATGGTGGGGGAAAAGAAAATTTTGGAACCGTAATCATTGTCGTGTCGGTAGTATGTCGCTCTTGAACATGGCACTTATCTGCTTTCGTGTCTGGGTGGGGATATCTCATCTCATTTTTCACTGGCCTCCGTGGATTTGGGTAATCCTATTTGACCTCTCATCTACTCATTGCCTCGTCATCATGACCTTTGCTACATTGATGTCAAATACTGCCAATTCCATTAATGTGCCGCCGATATGTTCAAGAGAAGTTGACCTCTGAAAAGAAACAACCTCCATCTGATAGTTCACATAATCTTGATTCACAACATTATCTCACTGTCTCATGTCGATGATGTGGGAAACATTATGGCCCACCTTCGATCAAGGTCACTTCCTGTCGACTTCAGCTCATTATCCAGGAAGCTGATCTAGAGACTCCCTTCCGGTGCCTTGGAGCCTGCATGCCTCAATGGCAGGTTCTTCGCGTTCAACGTGAGGTTTTCATCATTGGCCTCCGATCGAATGATTCTACGGGTGTTCGACGCCAACTCATTAATTCGCACGCCGTAGATTGTACCTATAGTACCTTGAGGGCCATTGTCATTATTGGTGGTACCTCTCGCGTCTGTTAACAGTTTCCACTATTGACTGGTAATCAGACGATGTTCATGCATGTTCGACTTCAGCTCATATATTCGCATGCTTGAACTTGTACTCTTGTTCGGGCCGAGATGGAGCGCAAGACCTTGGATTGTGTCTGTTGTAATCCAGGTGTGATTCTTGATACATGACTCATTCACTGGATGGCTGCGACCATACCCGAGTCTAGTCATTGATCCTAACTAGATGGCTGCGTCCATACTATGGATCTCGATTATTTATGTACTCTCTTATGGATGGCTACGACCATACCACTTACATCATGTAATTGAACTATCAGTCGTGTCTCTCAATGCAGATCCTCGGCGGCAACTATATGTGTGTTCTTGTGTGTTCCTGTAAAGCATTTCACCCCTCTCTCTCTCTCTCGGACTTCATGCTTTAGGGGGCATCTGTTACACAGTAATTTGTCACCATTGGTCATCGTCCCTATCGCCCCGTTTCCATACATTGGAGGACGCATTCTGGGACCTGTGAGCAATGACAAAACCCAAAAACACTTGCATTATGTTCCCCTGAGTATGTACTTCATGTTCCCTGAAGACACCTTCTGCAAATTATCCCTGGAAAGTACTCTTTTTCCATTGGCGTAGGTCCACAGTATCTTACCCGCGCCAATCACTGAGATCCTCAAAAGAGGGCGCGACCATTGGCGCTCTGTCATAGAACAACACCCGCGCCAGCCCAGTTTGGTAATGATTTTTGACAAACACACGCCCATCTGCTTTTTACTTTCAGATCATGAAGTCTTTTGAGGGTAAAATCCATCTGATAGAGGTTGAGAGTCATCATCTATCCTTGACATCCATCCGCAGTGGCTTTTTCAGAGATAATGCCAATCCACAATGAGTGTCCTGGTTCATCGAATCTTTCTCCCTTGACCATCTATAAATATCTGTCCTCATGCATTAGACAAGGGAGTGGTTGAGCTCTAAAGTTTTGAAGGAATGCTAGTGAGTGATAGTGAAGCATAGAGAGGTTATGCTGCCGGAGAGGAGGTACATTGCAAGACACATATAGTTGCTCGCCCAGCCAGAGGAGAGGTTCAACGTTAGAACCTTGGTTGTAACTTTTCCTGTCTATTATTCATTAATGAACGACTGCTATTATAGTTCCAATCTCATTGTCTATTATAGTGATGTTTGATTTATTTCCTTTCTGACTGAAATATAGTTGTGCCTTGGTGGATTTTATGCTTGTATCTATTTCTTCCTTTGCATGTGCAGGTGTCCGTTTGCAAGGATTGCAAGGATTGTGACCTGCCGGAGCGAGGGAGCGGGAATACCAACTCTGCTTCAACTATAGCGTTGGATTCCAGGTTGGTCTTCTTAATTTACCTTTAATGTACAACTAGGAACTTGCGTGGCAGCGTGAATTGATTGTGGCTAGTTCTGTTTTAGGCTAGTGGGATCGCCTCTGTCCGCAGAGGGGATTTACCTATCCAACAATATGCAATGAAGATCAAATTTGTTTCCTTGGAAATGTTTTCCCCCCCTACCTCTAAAATTTCTTCTTCCTCTTCCTCTAGAAGAATATTGCGCATGATTTTTCTCTCTATGTGCAAGACACACAACTTCTTTAGAAGACTGAGCAGATGTTTTCTTCTCAAAATCATTCTCTCTCTCAGAAAACTTCTTCTCAAGGGAGTCAAAAGTAATCTCCTCGAGGTTTCCACTTGCCTGAAATGACTCAAGATAATTTGAATAAGTGGGATATAGTACCTTGACAGAAGTTATAAGAGGGATGTCTACTTGAGCACTAGTGGTTTTAATATAATGAATAATAGATCTTACTTCTGATTCTAAAACAATAGGCTCATTATTTCCCAATTCAAGACTAAACAAATTAATCATCAATTGGACAACTTCAAGTTCAAAGTGTGAGTCATAGAGTTCCTTCAACATCTGTAAGGCTTCAAAAGCATTTGAAAATGGTGAAATATGGTGACTCACCTATTCATTTACAGATATTGCAATCAAGGCATAGGCCTTGTTGTTCTTGTTTTCCCAAATGGTGATCTCCTTATATGAGGTGGGCTTTGCAGGTTCATCATCTCCTTCTCCTACACAAAATCCTTTCCCAAACTCATTAAAATTGAGAGTGTGGTTAATCTTCCTTGACCACTCTTGATAGTTTTCTTTTCTAGAGAGGACTACTCCAATAATTGATATCAGTGAATAAATTTTAAAGATTGTGTGATATGTAAAAATATACTATGTTCCCAATATATAAACTGCGTACTCCTAGTGGTAAACAAAATGTCAGTTCTTGTGTAAAATAGTAAAAAAAAACACTCTGATATATAGGACAAAGGTAATGCTTTTGGGAGTGGTTACTTGTGGAAGATTGATGTGGGGAAGGTATTATATGGGGGAGGATACCAAGGAAGCGGTGGGAGGAGGGATTAATGTCTTCAGGCGATATGCCAAGGAAGCCAATGTATACCCAGGAGGCTGACGTATGACATGTCAGGGAGAGGGCCAATATATACCAAAGAAGAAGTGGGGGGAGCGATTAACATACTGAGGTGGTATTGAATTGGAGAATTTGGAGTTGATATTAATTGGGAGGAAATGTTACATAGGAGAGATGGTATTACACATTGGGGGGTAGTATTGAATTGGGAGTGGTGTTGTATAATATTACAACTGTCGACTGTGAAGGTACTGAGGAAGGGTGTCAAGGAAGGTGTGGGAGCATAATCAAGGGACTGTGAGGAGCACAATCGAGGGTGGAAGTGGTATAATTTGTGCAGAGGGTATAAACTGTGTGGAGGAGCAGTGTGAGGTATGGTGCAATTTTGGGAAGACTGCAGAAATGGTGAATGTGGAGGGGAGTTGAAGTGGTACATAGTGAGAGCGGTGATGGGTATACCACAGTGGGAAGACACCATTTTGAGTTATGCTATGTGGTAGAATAACCTAATAAAACCAAACAACGCAATTTAACAAAACCAAACAATGTAGCACTTTGTAACCTGTATGGAGCTGAACATAGGACTATGGAACGAAGCATTTGGAGCGATTAGAGTGAAGCGTACAACTGTTTTAGCGGAGTATAGGATAACAATGGTGGTATGATATTTTCCTGACCGTAGGTGAGACCAGTGTAGGCCAACTGGAAGAGATACACAGGCGAGAAGCGTTATGCTAGGAGCAATTTGGGAGCGTTAAAAAAATATGTGGATGTACACCAGATTATAAAACACACAGAGGAAAAAGAGAATAGGAATGAAGGATATTGGAGAGGTGTTAGTTATGAAAAATAGGCAGAACAGGAGGGAGTTAAAAGAGTAGAAAAGCTAAAAGGGAGTTGGCTCTGATACCATGTAAGGTCAGGAGGTAACTCAATAATGAAAATTGTATTTTGCATTAAGATCGCTCATGGATATACACATGGAGGGAGAGAATCTTAGGCTTCACCTCCCAATGTCTATTCATATTCCTATTCTCCTTTTTTACTATTTACACTATTTTATATATGTTCACTGAATCCCAATTATTAGGTGTCAACACAACTCATGAAAGCACATGGAAGAATTACAATCAATACCCTTCCTTAATGCTTACATGGAAAAAATTGAAAACAAATATTACAATAACAAGGATAATCTATGTCTGACTCGTCTTCATCAACATTCACATCCCCTCTCGAATCTCACAAACATTGCTCTTTCACCACCACATCTTCGAGTTGTCATTAGACCTCCATTTAAAATGTAACCGTCTCTTACCATCATGGATAAACATTGCAAGATAAACAATATTGACACCTTGGCTCATCGGGGCTTCCACGATAAGATTCATCAAGTAATGAACCATCCTGTACATGTCTATTTATTTTTACATGTTTATGGTTAGGACGCTTGTTTTCCATACATAACTCACATGTATAAATTAAAATACATAAATATTACCAAGGCATGCTCACTTGTCCCTATTTTGCATACACCATGAGAAGGGAAAGAACTACATTCTACTTCTACTGACAAAACACAATTACAAAACCTATATAGTTACTAGTCTCCTTTTGCATAAGAAGAGGGGAAACATTTCGAATATAAATATCACATTAACTATTATTCCTGTCACACAAGAACATATTCTTTCCCAAATGAACCACTACAACCATCCATATTCCTTTAAAGTAAGCTAACACCTTAGTTATGATCTTCATACATGTGATTACATAAACTTTATCAAAAGAAACTAGCCCCTTAGATATTAATTTTGGTGCATGGAAATATGTAGGAGGAAGCTAACACAATGGATATTGTTCATATGCATGCAAACACATTCATTTTTCCAAAATAATATTTCCAAAAGAGATCTTGATAGAGCATGCAAAAACATTTCTCTTTTAAATAAATCTAATAGAATGATGCATGCAAAACATATTCCATTTTGAAGAAACTATCACATTCAACTATTACTTTTGTACATATAAATACTTAGTTCCTTTTTCCAAAAGAAAACTAACTTAATAGCCATTATTTTCATGAAACTATTAGGATGGTGACATATTCTTCTCAAGAAAACATGGCTACCTAGTTTTAATATAGAAGAACCACATGTAATTTCTTCTAATAAATGATAGGATACTTAGCTTTTACATACTAATCCTTGCAAACCTTTCAGGAAATCATACGAACCTCACATTTGTTTCCAAGGGTACTAATAAAATAATATACCCTTAAATCATATGGAATATTTTTTTTGAAAGAATATATGGTTACTTATCTTTAGTAGCTCTTAAAGCCAATAAGCCTATGAAAAATAGACTCTATTCCATGACTGCATAAACTTTCTGGCATTTTACTTTTACTTTATCACGTAGATAGAGAGTCTGCGCAAACACTCAAGGTGACTTTTCAATATTTTACGGAATACATGACCATTTTCTCTACAAATTATTTGAAATGCCTAACACTCTACTCATCCTTAGGCATTTTATATTTCATTCCTCCACATCGTGGGAACTACTATAACCTAAAATGTTTGCATGTTTGAGTGTGTGAATGATAAATTGGCATAAGTCGTTTTTGTAGCTACCATTTTCATAGCCTATCAATGTATAGAGAGGACACATATATAAAGGAGTTGCAGTTGCAGAAACCAACTTTGCATATGAAAAGACACCCTCAGATTCAAATGAACGAGAAGCACTGCAACATCCCTGCTTCAAAACCAGAAGCTTAGAAAAAACACAATATCCCTTAGAAACATCATAGAAATCATTACTAAAGCTTCCTTTTCTCCTCAGTCAAACTCCATTATCTTCATGCGAAGAAAAGGTAATATTCACCATGTGTAATATGTGCCGTGAAAATAAAGAAAGAATAAGTGGTTATCAAGAACTAACCCTAACTGAATTTCATTCTAACTACAAGGTCTGTGTACAACACCATAAATAATGTATTTTTTCATAATAATATGTGTGTGTGTTGTTAGAACTCATAACGTTCCCTAGGTTGAAGAGACAAATTTCAGAGGTAGCCACAAACCACTTCTAGGCCAGAATCTAACCCTTCTAGCCTTGGAGAGGGCTCACTAACTTAGGTTTCTTAACTGGATCTAATATTAAGCTAGGTATAATGTCAAATAAGGTCTATTTTCAAAGATCTGTTGATGAGAAAAGACACATATCCATTAGGCATGGAATCATGTCAAATTTTATTTTTTCAAGTCAGATGATGGAGAGAGGAAGGGTTATCTACATAGGGGCAAGCTCGGCAGTCTTGGTGATGAAATTGAGTTAAATTATTGTGGGAGCATGAGTGTAAGAAAGGTGGAATACAACAAATATAGCATCAACTATAGATGAATTCTAAATGTTGTTTCAAGAGGAAAAATATCAATCACTTGGAAAAACTAAATCAGAGAACCATTAAGATGAATTCTGAATTGAGCATATGGTTTTTTCCATTCAAGAATATATACATTCAAGATATGTAAACACATGAGATGAACTTACAAGAATAAATAAGAACACATCATCAATATCTGACACAGGAATCCATGCAAATCACCTTATTTCTTTCATTCATTTACTGACAAAATTTACAAAAACTACATTGCACAAAAGTTTGTTTCTCTCTAATCTGACCAACATAACAATTTACTATGTTTTTTTATCTCTATATACATCACTAGGTTCAATATCCCACTTTAGGTTGTTTAAATTATTGAACTAAACAAACTCCTAAATAGATACATCGAAATTTTGGTGCATATGCTTAAAAATAGGAGTGGTTTTACTTGCAACCATTCTATGCCCAAAAAATCACCAAATTGTAATATTTTGTAAATAAACATTAACTACACCTCCTAAGACAATTTTCCACCTATCCACATGATCCAAACTACTTCTAAAAACTAAAAATTAGAAATATGAAGTGAAATTGTGTTGACTATAAGTTTCATAGTGCATCGGTGATATTTAGAGCAACTTGATGTAGCCCACCACGTTCTGTAAGGTTGCAACCCTCCTTTGAAAAAATGGAGCAAGTGGGTGTCTTTAAAATGTCTCTATAATGGTACTGAACCTATCATATAAGCTTCATAGTGCTTTCAGAACTCCTTATTGACTAACCCCCAATTTCATAGCAAAACTATCACCTTTCGTAGCACCTTCAAAATTTAAACATATCATGACTTTCTTTTGGTGCAAATGTTGGAGGTGCCAATATAAGTGTTGTGATATTTCATATAACTCCTCTCATGACAATCAAAACTTAAAAATTCCACTATCTTATTAGCACCAAAGACTACATAAAAAGTGCAGCAAGTCCTTGTTGTGTTTTACAAGCTTCACCAAAACTGACTTATTTTCTGAGAAAAAAGACAAAAACTTACAGCTAATTGGTACCCTCCTTATGAATATTTACCTTTTTACTAGCCTCTAGTAGTATGTCTCACTTGCCTCTCTTCCTCTTTCTTCTAGATTTCTTGGCCCTAGTGAGCTTCTACTTTACCAATCCGAGTCTTCTTTATAATGCCAAATCCTGTACATACAAACTTTTCACTTGCTTGTGCAGAGGAAAGGTCCACTTCAACTTTTATTTATCTTTCTCAAGGATAGGTTTAAGAACTTCTAATTTCTTAAACAAATAAAACATATCACCATGATCCTTTTTTCCAAGTTGATCTACCCTCTGTTGAAATCTTTCAAGTTGTTACAATAGCCTTTCAAACTCTTTTTTATCATAAAAAACACCGTCTGTCATGGCTGGATAGTCTCTTTTATTTGCACTTGCACCTTGGGAGCGGACCTAGTTCTAGGTCCCCTTGATTGTTTAATTGTCTCCTTTATCTCTTAAACATCAATGACTTGTTTTCTTTTACCATTTTCAGCAAGTCCTGATGTTTTCCTTGATGGTTCTCCTTCACTGTGTTGAACAACTTCTTGGGATATTTTATCCCTAAGTTATCTATTTTCTTGCTACATATAAGCTATTGTTAAGTGATTATTGTCCAATTGATATTGCAAATCTTTGATTTTTTATCCCTTTCATCAACTTTGTTTTCTCCATGTGTGCTTTCTAATTCAACAACTTGAACATGTGTAGGTGTTGGATCTACAAAAAATCTCTTGGTTGAAGCTCTTGTTCTTGGTACCCTAGCCACTTTTTCTATGTCAGGTAAGAAATGAAGCTTCTTAGCACTCCTTTTATCAACTGATTTGTTCTTAGTAAAAGGATTTTTGACCGAGCTAGTTGCTGCAGGTGAGGCCTCTTTGACTACAACTGATGGGGTATGTTTCTTGGTTCTCTAGTTATTAGAAAATTTTCCTACCCACCCTGAAGAAACCAAAAAATCCTACCATAACTGCTCCTTCTTTTCAAGATCCTTTATCACCAGCTGTTTAATTAATGAGAAATGAAACCAACTAGGTTCAATAGGACACCCTTTGGCTTGAACCCTATCAACAATTTTACAAAGACTCCTAAACAAGTAATAAGGAAGATTCAAAGGATTTTTACTTGTAAAATGAATTAGGATCCTAATATGATAGTGATAAACTTTACTGAACCTCCCTTCACATGTGAAATGCCTTTGAATCAACTCCAGCAGTTTACTATGGTGGTATTGTAGATAGCTCCTTGGAACAACAAACCCATACCATTTCTTGTGTTTTAGTTTGATAAAAGCATTGAAATGAACCAAATCAAACTCCATACCCTTAAACCATTCCTCTCCATTCAAAAGGATCTCATTGGCCTCAACTATTGATTGGGTTGTGACTAGAAAAGTAAGTGTCCCCACCTTTGCTTGCAAACCATCAAAACCCTTGGAGAAAATCCTTAGTCAGTTGTAAATGATACCCCTAAATCTTTTCACAAAACCTCATACACCCCACCTGCTAAAAATCCATTATGATGGTTGGGTTTGCATTGATAATTATGACATCTTGTCACTTAAGTCCAAAAATGACACCTCCCTTGTGCTTCCTGTTGTTGGAGAGGTAAATCCCCTCTACGGATAGAGGCGATCCCTACTAGCCCAGAGTGGGTCTAGCAACAATCAGTCAATGCTACTATGCAAGTTCCTAATTGCAATTAAACAAGAGGTAAAGAGCACCTACTTGGATTCCAGCGCTGCTGTTTGATGAAGAGATACCACCTTCGCTCCTTCGCTTTGGCTGGTCACAATCCTCCGCGATCTCCGCGAATAGATACCTGCACACACGAAGAGGAAACGAACACAAGCGTGAAATCTGATAAAAGCAACCATACATCAGTAAAAAAGGATGTAATTCACATTAACCATTGCATAGAAAAATGAGAATGGAACAATAATAGTAGTCATCTATTATTAATCAAGCAGAGAAGAGTACAACCAAATGTTCTGACGTCGGTAACCTTCTCAGGAGGGGCCAGTCAGCAAGTGTCTCAAGCATTCACCTTCAGAAATGATTCTCCCAAGACAAGAAATCTCTCTCTCACACAAACAACACAAAACAACCTTCCCTAAGCTATCATGCACTTCCACACTTATCACACCCAATACCTATAGTAGCAGCAATCTGAGCACTATAAGCTCTACACAATCCAAGCTATTCCAAACTAGCTGCTCATGGTAATGGTGGAAGTTTATATAGGAGAAGGAGCCTCCTAAAAGGGTGGAAGGATGAGCTTATCTTTAAGGGAAGTAGTTGCAAAGGGTCGAACAGACATGCCATAGAAGGGAGTCGATACTCACAAGGCCAACAACCAAGTCTGGAGTTATCTGGAAGGCTGGCTGTTGGAACAAATTCGCCAAAACTGGATCAGCGCGGGTGCATAACTGGTCTGGCGCGCTGACGTCGCAAAGACATAATGGAAAAGGCCATGTCAGCGTGGGTAGATACAAACAGGGACTGCGCTGGTCATGAAATTCGATCAGCGCGGAAAAGTCGTGTGCTTCCGCGCTGGCAGCGCACGTGGTCTGTTATGAAGCGCCAGTCATCGCGGATATTTTAGAAACAGACGCGCTGATGAGGAAAACTTTGGAAAAGTGGGTTTTTGGCCAGTTCAGAAGGCATGAACTTGATTATTGTGAATTCTTGACACAGTAGGGTGACTGACAGGGAGACAGTGACAAATTACTTTGTAACAGATGCCCCCTAAAGCATGAAGACCGAGAGAGTGGGAGAGGTGAAATGCTTTACAACACCCGCCGAACTAGAACACCACCATGAAGGACCGAATATCTCTGATAATCAAGTACATGCAGTCTAGGCATGGGCGCAGCCATCCGAAAGACATGCGAAAGGTCTATGGAATGGACGCAGCCACCCAGCTAAAGAGACCAGAATAATGACAAGGTATGGTCGCAGCCATCCATGAAGACTCAGGTATGGGCGCAGCCATCCATCAATGAGTCATGTAATGATCATCCACAAAATCGCAACCTGGATCATAACAGACAAAGATCCAGGGTCTTGTGCTCCGTCCCGTCCCGAACAAAGTACAAGTCCAAGCATGCGAGTACATGAGCTGAAGTCGAACATGCATGAACATCGTCTGATTACCAGTCAATGATGAGAACTGTTAACAGACGCGAGAGGTACCACCAATAATGACAATGGTCCTCAAGGTACTATAGGTACAATCTGCGGCGTGTGAATCAATGAGCTGGTGTCGAACACCCGCAGAATCATCCGATCGGAGGCCAATGATGAAAACCTCACGTCGAACACGAAGAACCTGCCATTGAGGCATGCAGGCTCTAAGGCACCTGAAGGGAGTCTCTAAGTCACCTTCCTGGATAATGAGCTGAAGTCGACAGGAAGTGACCTTGATCGAAGGTGGGCCATAATGTTTCCCACATCATCGACATGAGACAGAGGTAAAATGATTTGTGTGAGATAGCAGATGAGGTTGTATTATTGCAGAGGTCAACTTCTCTTGAACATATCGGCGGCACGACAGTGGATTTGGCAGTATTTGACATCAAATGAGCAGAGGGTATGATGACGATGGCAATGAGCAAATGAGAGGCCAAATAGGATAACCCGTACCCACAGAGGTCAGTGTGAAACAAAATGAGAAATTCCCACCCGACACGAATGCAGACTAGTGCCATGTTCAAGAGCGACATACTGCTGACGCAACAATTGCAGTTCCATTTTCCCCACCATTTCTGGCAGGTACCCCGGTTATTTTTGGATGACAAGCTTGACGGGGATAGCATATGCTTGAAGAGTGTCATTTCGACAATGCCCGATGTCATCAAGTGTTTAACGAGCCTGACAAAGGAAAAACTCGGCGTCTTTTCTTGTTTAGAGAGTCTGAAAAGACAGCAGAAAAGGAGACTCCAGGGGGGTCCTTTTTCATACAGTTGTGTCTCTCGAGCCCGAAAAAGTATAAAACAATGCTTGAAAGAACCGCCCGACCATTACGATCAAGGAGTACTTTTCGTAAATAGTGCCTTCGACCCGAAAAAGTAAAAAGGCGGTCGGAAACACGTCGTTTTAGAGCCAATAACGAGTGCGAAACGACAAACACCCGGCAATCTTTTTAAGTTACACGGTCGGAAAAAGAGCTTAAAACAACCACCTTTCGTTCCTTTTAATGAGCTGAAAGGAAGCTCGGCCATCTTTTCTTGTTTCATGTCGGAAAAGAGCTCAAAGACGACATTTTTTGGGACCAAGTGATTTGAGCGATTCGGAGGACCTGCACAGTAAAAATACCCGCATAAATCCGTTCGACATGTTAAAAAACACTTTAAAAACATGCATAAAGACATAAGACACTGACAGAAGTGCTAAATCCATGGTAAAAGCATGACAAAAACCCACATTCGCAAAATCTATAGTTAATTGAGCCATTTTTACTATAAATAGAAGGGTAAATAGTCATTTTTACCATTGTTACCATATTGAGCCTTCGAGAACGTTGTGAAGCTGTGAAGTTGACGGAGCGAATTCTTCCCCGTGCGGACACCATTCGTCGAACGACTTGATCCAGGTAGGTTCCCCTTGCCATGCGCTCCATTTTGAGTCCTTTTGGTAGCATTTTAACGGTGGAATTCGCCCTTTTGGGCAAATTCTTTGAGCGTGGATGCGCTCTCGGTCAGCGCGGATTTCCCGCTCGGGGCCGCGCTGATCGATTTAAAATTACACGTACCACCTTTTGGGTCAGCGCGGAAAACACGTGTTCTTCCGCGCTGACCCAATGAAAAAACACAGGGGCGCCATTTTCAGCGCGACTGTTTTTAAAACAGTCGCGCTGGCGCGGAAAAAATTGATTTTTTACAAAATGAACGTACAATTTTCCACAAACAGCATTCTAATGTTTCTTCATGGCTTTGCAGGGCACAATGGCTTTTGTATGGCAAGAGAGAGCCCATGATAACGAAGATATAGCCGCATATGCACTTGCCGAATGCCGGAATGCAATGCGGGCATGCGGTTTCCTGAAGTTCTTCCTGACCCCGCGCCTGAGGGCGCAACCTGACTTGCTGGAGTTCCTGATCAGAGCTTGGAACCCAATAGACGGGAAATTCACCATCCGCGGCCAAGACATCGAGTTCGATGCCTCGGATATCTATTTCTTGACTGGTTTGTCGCGCCGGGGCTAAAGGCCCATCCTGGAGGGGCAGCGGCCCAACGGCGAGACTCTGGACCAGCTGATGGCTAGAGTATGCCCAGGAGCTGAAAAGACGCGGAGCGGGAAGGTTGCTATCCCGACTGTGCGGGACATGCCTCTCCGTACGATACTCTTCCTAGTGACATGGGCAGCGGGTTCCTTGGCCAATCATGAGGCCTCGAAGAACCAACTGTTGCTAGCTCTGGAGTGCCTACAGCCCACCATCTTTGACTGGGCGACTGCTGTGACCACTAGCATGAAGAGGCAACTAAGCAACTACCGTCGTGGAGAGACGAAGCAGTTTGCATATGGGTCGCTTCTCCTCCCGCTCATGCTGGAGCGGGTGCCAGCTTTACAGTTACAGACGATGGCTGTGGACCCACCTAGAGGTCCCCGGGAGATGAGGGCCAGCCGATGGGCCCGCGTCATGCCACGTGGAGGTGGTGGTCGCCCAGTATCTTGGGGAGTGTATTTCAGAGAGTGGCTGGACCGCCAGGTTGTCATCGTGGAGGACTGGCCATATGCTGGCATGGACTTCCGCAATGATCCTGACATGCCACTGCCCACAGGAGAGCATTGGGATGATGGAGGTATGTCACTTGATCTTATTTTAACATTTTTTGATGTTTTTGGTTTTTCATGTACATGTCTTAATAAATGTCACCGTATGCAGATGTGGGACCTGTGAGACCCATTGGCCTAGCCCTAACGGCACGGAGAGAGGGGCAAGGAGCTGGAGCCCTGGCCTTAGTTCCTCCAGGAGTGGATACGTCGGAGACTGTGGCCCGCAACCTTGAGGGTTTGCTGGAGGGAGTGCCGGATTACCAGGGGGTCGAGGAGGTCCCGATAGAGCATCAGATCCACACAGTGGGGGTGGCACCCAGGATGCACCGCCTTTTGAGGCGGGTGGCACGAGCAGCTGTATGCTACAGAGAGCATAACCCAGCACACTAGTCGCCTAGGTTTACTTCCACTGATGTTTTGAGAGACATATGTCTCGGATGTACTGAGGACAGTGACTCTATTTTTGACATACACACTTATTTTTGAGTGCCTTAGTGCGCCACACGATATATATATATATATATACATACCGATTTTTGGATGGATCTTGTTACATATGATGATGTTTTGTTTATGCTATGCAAATGTTCAGTACAAATGTAATCTTATGTGTGAATTGCACAACATATGACCCATGTATTTTAATTTTTTAAATGCAAGCTTAAAAGCACACACAGCACGCATGCAAACTATGCTTGGGAAATATCTTATTTACATATGCTTTACTCTATTATGCTTTCTATGGTTTCTTGTATGACGTTATCTATTTCGCAAATGTCTGTCTAACACATGGTTTGCCAATGCATCAGTCAACGTGTTTAATCGTCTCGGAATATGTTGATATGTGATATAGTCAAAATTCCTTTCTAACAATCTGACACGTAGATACAACCTTAGGATACGCTGGTCTCTGACGGAATATCGCCCGTTGAGTTGATGAACGACAAGCTGGGAGTCCAGGTTTACCATCATTGCTCGAATGCCGAGATCAACTGCTCCGGCTAGTAGCTCAATTACAGCACTGTATTCGGCAACATTATTAGTGGTATGACCGAGGCAGACTCCTTGAAGATCTAGCAACTCTCTGTGAGGATCATAGATTGCCCACGCCGCAGAGGACAAATTGCAAGTACTACGGCAGGTGCCATCAACGAAACCAACATAAGGTGCACTAGACATCTGCACAAGAAGGAGAAAACACAATAAGAGGCAAACACACCTTCACACCAAAGTAAAACATGAAATCATGCACACAAAACACACTAAACATGCGTATGTACAAACTGAGTGCACGAAGTCATGCATAATATTTCTTCAAATACAGCCCGTTGCGGGGCTTGTCAAGAGGATTTCCTTCGTAATCAATCAACTCATATGCACCCTTTTGTAAAACTCTTTTCACAATATAGGGACCTAGCCACATGGATTCGAGTTTTCCTGCCCCCAGCTTATCTTTAGCTTGATCATAGAGCAGTACTAGATCTCCCTCAACGAAGGAACGAGGATGAATGTTCTGGTCAAAGTGAGCCTTGACTCTCTTCTTTTGCGCTTCGATAGCCAGAGAAGCTAAACGACGGGTCTCGTCTAACCGTTCTAGGTAAAGAAGCTGTTCCTCCACCGGAGTGGTGTTGGGAAGCAACTCGACAGCTAATTTCAACGAAGGAATCTCACATTCGACGGGAAGGATGGCCTCTAGTCCGTAAACCAACTGAAACGGAGTGAAACCGGTGGCGTCCTTCACAGAAGTCCAGTAGGTCCACAAGGTTGGGAACAACATCAGATGCCAATTAGACTTGTGTGTATTGACGGTGCGTTGAAGCATAGTGATCAAAACTTTGTTCACTGCCTCAACTTGTCCGTTGGATTGTGGATAGTACGGTGTCGAACTATCTTGGCGCAAGCCTAGTTGGGTCGTTAGTTCCGTCATCATGTGATTACGGAAATGCTTTCCGTGATCCGTGACAATAGCCTGAGGGACTCCGAAACGAGTAATGACATGATTGAATAAAAACTGCACCGCTGTGTAACCGTCTTCGTTCAATGTAGGCATCGCTTCGGCCCACTTGGTGAAATAATCCACGGCAACGATGATGTACCCATGCCCCCCGGCCGAACGAGGGTTACAGGACGTATAATCGATGCCCCATTTGGCAAATGGACCTACGGTGACAACAGGGTGCAGTGGTGCAGGAGGAGCACGCATTTTCCGGTGGTATACTTGGCATTCATGGCATGCGCGAACGGCAAGAATGCAATCTTTGAAGATAGAAGGCCAAAAGTAACCAGCACGGAGAATTTTCTGGGCGGTAGCATATCCGGACATGTGACTGCCACAAGCACCAGAGTGGCAGTCATTCAACACCCGCTCAGCTTCCTCGAGAGTCAAACATCGGCGGAGAACAGAATCAACGCCGAGGCGGTACAGGGTATCGCCCAAAATGCGATAGGGTTGAGCTTGGTGACGAATTCGTCGTCGAGCATATTTCGATACGTTTGGACGGAAGGAAGACGTCTACAAATATACGATAATGTCCCCGTACCACGGGTCGAGGGTGCTGATGAGAAACAATGTTTCATCCGGGATATGCTCCTCCGGACGAGATGGTGCAGAGTGAGATGGTAAGGAACAGAGCAGTTCAGCAAAGACCAGAGATTTCTTAGACTTGGCCGCAGTGAATTCCAAGTCGAACTCTTCGAGGATTACAATCCACTTCGAGTATTTGCCCCCCAGCAGCTGACGTGACAAAATGTAGGTCATGGGGTTGCAATCAGAGATCACAGTCGTTGTGCGAAATAGGATATAATGTCGGAATCGTTGGACAGTGCAGACAGCTGCCAATGCCAACTTCTCGACATATGCGTAGCGAGTTTCCGTATCCAGAAGGTTGCGACTAAGATAATAGATAACGTGCTCGGTGCCGGCATCATCATCCTGCACTAGAACCATGCCGATGGTGGTGTTAGCGGCAACTAGATAGAGAGTGTAATCACGGTGGTAGTTCGGAGGTCTTAAGAGCGGAGCCGAGACAAGAAGGTCTTTAAGGCGCTCGAAATATTCCTGAGCGATAGCATCCCAACGAAAGGGTGTGTCTCGCTTTAATAACCGTGTGAAACCCTTAGCCACCTTGGCATAGTTCGAAATGAATCGTCTGAGAAAATTAGCTTTACCCTGCAAGCTCTGCAATTGCTGCAAAGAGGCAGGGGGAGGAAGATTCAAAATGACCTCGACTTTGAGGGGATCCAGACGGATGCCTTCCCGGGAGACGATGAACCCGAGTAGTCGGCCAGATTCTGCGTAGAAGACAGACTTATGCGGATTGAGTCGAATATGGTAGTGTCGACAGCAGAGAAATATTTCGCGTAGATGAGATGGATGGTCTTGACGCTTAGCTGAATGAGCTGGAAGGTCATCCAGGTAAGGCTGCAGGATGTGTCGAATATCATGAAAAGCATAGGACATCGCATGCTGGAAAGTGGCCCCGGCATTTTTGAGACCGAAAGGAAGCTTCTTATAAGCGAAGGTGCCCCAAGGACAAATGAAAGTTGTCTTATGCTGGTCTGCAGGGGCTATGTTGATCTGATTATAACCAGAGAAGCCGTCCATAAATGAATAAATCTCACTTCCTGCGCAGTCATCAATGAGCTGATCAATGAAAGGCGTAGGAAAGTTATCTTTTGGACAGGCACAATTGATATCGCGGTAGTTAACACAGACCCGGATAGTGCCCTACTTTTCATTCACAGGGACTATATTGGACACCCACTCCGTAAGGGGGATGGCATAGATGAAACCAGCTCGAAGAAGCTTTTCGACTTCGGCCTTGATGGCTGTAGCCTTTTGAGGGTGCACTGGACGTAAGCGCTGACGAACAGGCTTAGCGCCTAGATAAGTAGGTATTTCGTGCACCACAATACTAGGGTCGATGCCGGGCATTTCCTCGTAAGACCATGCGAAGACATCACGGAATTCAGGAAATAAAGCGGTATAAAGTTGAACTTCCTCAGGAGTGCATGTGACTCCAATGAAAATATTCTCGACAATCCCTGGTTTGACAGAGATGTCAATAGGCTGGGTCTGCGTGATGTTACCCATATTGCCTTCCGAAGCCACTTGATATAGCTGAACAGGTGTTTGGAGAGGCGGAGATGGGACACATGAAGCAAACCGCTTGAGACATGCGACCATTTCCGAATGTGGCGGGAGAAACGAAGAGCGATGGTGGTGATCTAACCAAGGGAGCTCTTTGAGAGACACAGTCTCTATGATGGCCTCATCGGAGGGAAATGTTTCCTTCAGGGGATCCAAAGTGGCCTCATCACCCAGCCAAGGGAAATGATCATATGAATCAGGAACACTGCTTAAAAAAGCAGGTTCAGGAGGGGGAGCCGATACAGCGACAATCTCGATGTAGTTGAGCTCAGCAGGACTCAACGGCATCATATCACCCCAAGAGTCTTCCTGATTCAAAGGAGGAAGAACCCATGGATCAGAACATACTGAAATCATGTTGACAGGGGCGAGATTCGGAGGTGGGAGGGGAAAGACTCCCATTAAGGAGGGATCTTTGAACAGTCCGGCACCCACACTCACTAACGATTTGGAGGTATGCTCCACGAATGGCACATTTCCTTCAGAAGAGGAAGCAAAAAAGGACAGCTGGTCCACCGTGACAATTCTTCCTTGATGGGGGAAGCGAAAGACATGGAACAAGGAAGAAGCCACGGCTTGCATGGCGTATTTCTAGCTTCGTCCAAGGACGAGGTTGTAAGTGAGATTAGCGTCAACAACTTCAACCTCTACCTCTACGGTTTTCCCTTCTAAAGAGATAGGCAATCGTGGGAGGATACCATATGGACGAGATTCTCTTCCATCGAAAGCTTCCAGGGTCGTAGGAGACTGGCTCAGAGCAGGAGAACCAATAGCCTTCCAGCAAGCAACTGACATGATGCAGGTTGAGGCACCCTCATCAATGACTGTACGATGAATCGTTTTGCCATTGATGAGGACCTGTATAAGGAAAGCCACCTGATGAGGCAGTCTCTGTGTGAAACCCTCGAGATCAAAAGAAATTAAATCCGAATCTGCCAGGTCTATGCCACCAATCGCTGATAGCAAGGACTTCCTCTGGGAGGGGCAGCTCTGGAGGACTTCTAACGCGAACATAGCAGACGGAGCCTGAGCTAAGTCCTCGACAATGCTATAGTGCTGGGCAGCACGAGCATTGGGGTTATAAGATGACTTCCTGAGTACACCTTTGGGAGGGGGTCGGGGGATCGTCTTAGTGCTGGGCCGTTCGATGTGAAGGGGACCAGAACTGGACGGAGGAGCGTTGGAGGGAACCTCTGGCTCTTTCCCGGGTTGAGATGGATAATCTTTCACTCGAGTTGAAACATGGATGGGGATCGTTCCAGCCATGAACACTTGAGAACCAAACGAGGAAGAGGATTGAGAGGGATCTGCCACCATTTGGGTCTGCTAGGAAGGGAAGGGCTCTTTTAGCACAACAGGAGGCCCCGGAGCACCTTTCAAAAGTTGACTAACCTCGGACCGCCTTGGGCAATCCTTGGTGTAGTGATCCTCATCGCAGATGAGACAAGGATACTTAGGCTTTCGTTTAGCTCCTTCTTCGGAGGGAGGTTTAGGAGGGTCCTTCTTGGGCTGTCCAGATTTATCTTTAGCCTTCCCTTTCTTTTTCCCTTTTGAGGATTTGTCCGCCGCGGTGGACTGAACGGTGTTTACCTCAGAGGTACTCCCAGAAATTGATTGGCCCTGAGAAGCATTTTCATTAGAGGCGTTCTGTTTCTGCTTTCCAGGGTTCGCGGCTGATTTCTTTGATGACGAATTCACAGAACCAATGACTCCATCAACAGAAGGCTTTGGTGGAGCCTTGGGCTGTCCAGGCCTCGGGGCGTCTGGCAAATACTCATACAAAGTACCCGACTGAGAGTACACTAAGTCGAGGTACTGAGCTCGCGCGATTGCTTGCTCTTCAGTTACACACGCTCCCATTGCAATATCTTTTGCAATCTTAGGGACAAAGGAAGTCGTGAACCAATCGGTCAGGAGTTGATCAGGAATCCAAAATTTGATCAAGCGACGACGCCTTCTCCATTCATGTATATGATCAGAGATGTGCGTAGCCGTATCCTGTTTGAGAGACGTGAGGAGATGCGTCCCAGTCTCGTACCGAATGGGCAACTGAAAATGAGTCAAGAAGGCCATAGCCAACGAGTTGAAATCTTGAAACATGTTGCGATTCAGTTCGATGTACCACTTAGCGGCTGACCCAGTGAGAGTTCTCTGTCATTTGATATTATAAATAAAATACAGTCACCATGATTGAATGCGCGGTGGTTTTGATACATCCTTCTCATGGTATCAGAGCTTTGAATTGAAGCACAGCAGCGGGCATGGGTATCAGATGCTGAGCTTATGGTTGGTTTGAATTGAGCAGAGCAGAGCACGCATTGTGTTAAGAATGACACCTGCCATTGGAACTGCTCCATCGGATTAAACATCCTCTCCTCGATCCTGTCAGACACTCATGGCCACCGAAACCTCCTCCAATTCTCGATCCTGTGAGACACCCATGGCCACCGAACCCTCCTCCAATCTTCTTCCTTTCAATACCTTAATCCACATGATCACAATCAAGCTTTCCTCCACCAACTATCTCCTCTGGAAGAGTCAATTGCTTCCCCTTCTTGAGAGTCAAAATTTGCTTGGTCATGTCGACAACACCATCATTCCTCCCCCTCAATTTGATTCTGCCACTCCTCAGACACCTAGTGACAAACACTTGGCGTGGAAAGTTGTTGATCAGAAAATCCTCTGCCTCCTTCGTTCCTCTCTCACCGAAGAAGCCATGGCAGAGGTTGTTGGGCTTACCATAGCACGAGAGGTCTGGCTTACCTTGGAGAATACCTTCAATCACTGATCAAAGGCTTGAGAAATTCATCTCAAAGATGAACTTCAATTGATGAAATGTGGTACCAGACCTGTTGCTGAATATGCCCGCTCTTTCAAGGCTCTCTGTGACCAACTTCATGCGATTGGTCGGCCTGTGGATGACACCGACAAAATCCACTGGTTTGTCTATGGTCTTGGCACCGATTTCTTGGGTTTCTCCACTGCGTAGATGGCATTCACCCCTCTTCCTTACTTTATTGATCTGGTCTCCAAGACTGAGAGTTTTTAACTCTTTTAGAAATATCTTGAACCCACTACCCCTCCCACTACAGCCTTCACTGCCGCAAACCAAGGTTTTGGTCGATTCTCTACAACTCGTGGCCGCCTCTTCTTTGGTTTAGGTCGCCGTCCTCCTCGCTGCTAGATATGCCATCTAGATGGTCACTATGTCGATCGGTGCAACCAGAGGTATGCCTGAACTGAGAATAGCGCCCATCTTGCCAAAGCTTTTGCAAGCTCTTGTTCTCTCAATGACTCAGCAGGCCCTGATTGGTTCTTGGACACTGGAGCTTCAGCCCACATGTCTATAGAACCATCTATTTTGGATCAACCAACTCAGTACACTGGTAAGGATTCTATAATTGTGGGCAATGGTGCCTCTTTACCCATTACTCATATCGGTACAGTCTCTCCTACCCCAAATATTCATTTATTGGATGTTTTAGTTGTTCCCCATCTCACCAAAAATCTCCTTTCAATTAGTAAATTAACGTCTGATTTTCCTTTATCCGTTACATTTACTAATAACCTTTTCTCTATTAAGAACCATCAAACGAGAAGGGTGGTGGCAATCGGTAAGCGTGATGGCGGCTTATACGTGTTGAAGCATGCCAACTCGGCTCTTATTTTTGTCCTTAAAAATAAGAATTTACTTGCTTCCTATGATTTATGGCATTCTCGCCTTGGACATGTAAATCACTCTATTATTTCTTATTTAAATAAAATTGTACATCTTTATTGCCCTCTCCTACACTGTGTAGTACATGTCAACTTACGAAAAATCATCGTTTTCCCTATTCACGTAATGAACGTAGATCATCACATGTATTAGGTCTTACTCATTGTGATCTATGGGGTCCTTCCCCGGTCAAATAAAATTCGGGATTTACCTACTGTGTTATCTTCATTGATGATTACTCACGATTCACTTGGCTTTATCCTTTGAAATTCAAATCTGATTTTTATGGTGTTTTCATTAATTTTCAAAAATTTGTGAAAAATCAATATTTTGCTCGTATAGATATTTTTCAAAGTGATGATGGAGGTGAATTCACTAGCACTTGCTTTCAAGCTCATCTTCGTACTTCCGACATTCACCATCAGCTTTCCTGCGCCTATACACCTGCCCAGAATGGTCATGCTGAACGCAAACACTGTCAGTGACTGAAACTGGCCTTGCTCTTCTTTTTCATTCTCACCTTCCTCCTCATTTTTGGGTTGACGCTTTCAGCACTATAGCTTACATCATCAATCGTTTGCCGACACCACTTCTTGCAGGTAAGTCCCCTTTTGAGCTTTTGTATGATTCTTCTCCAAATTATGAAAATTTTCATCCCTTTGGCTGTCGTGTTTATCCTTGTTTGCGTGATTATATGCCTAACAAACTTTCTCCACGTAGTATTCCCTGCATTTTTTTGGGTTACAGTCCCTCTTATAAAGGGTTCCATTGCTTTGACCCCATCACCTCTCGCCTCTACATCACACGACATGCTTAGTTTGATGAAAACCATTTCCCTTTTCTTGACTCCTCTCAGGCTCAACCCCTTTCTTCTCTAACCTTTTCCAATTTTCTGGAACCCGGTCCATTACATACCGACCCTCCTTCCCCATCCCCTGCACCATCTTCTCCACATATTATTCAATCCGATCCATGTGCTATTTGTACTGATCCAGTGGATGAGTCCTTGCAGGCTACTGATTCTTTTGCAGGTCCCTCATCATTGCCTCCGAGCTCACCTCTCATTGAGGCACGGACCTCTCCTCTTGTTCCTGCTCCTGCAATTTCACTCGGCTCTCACCCTATGGTCACGCGAGCTAAAGTTGGTATTTTCAAGACCTGCCATCCAACAAATCTTGGTGTCTTGGGCTCCTCTGGGCTTCTTTCTGCTCTTCTTGTCTCCACTGAGCCTAAAGGATTCAAATCGGCTGCTAAGAATCCTGCCTGGCTTGCCGCCATGGATGAAGAAGTTCAGGCCCTGCAAAACAATCACACCTGGATTTTGGTTCCTTGGCCAGCAAACACCAACATTGTGGGCTCAAAATGGGTGTTTCGGACCAAATATCTTCCTGATGGATCCATTGAACGATTCAAAGCTTGACTTGTTGCCAAAGGATATACCCAGGTTCCCGATCTTGATTACATCGACAGCTTCAGTCCTGTTATCAAGGCCACTACTGTCCATGTTGTTCTTTCTCTTGTTGTTACCAACAAATGGCCTCTTCGTCAACTTGACGTCAAGAATGCATTTCTCAATGGTATTCTCACTGAACATGTTTATATGGAACAACCACCTGGGTACATTGATCCTCGCTTCCCTAATCATGTATGCCTGTTAAAGAAAGCTCTCTATGGTCTTAAGCAAGCTCCTTGTGCCTGGTTCCAGCGCTTCAGCTCTTTTCTCCTTCGACTTGGTTTCTCTTGCAGCCGCACTGACACTTCTCTATTTTTCTTTCATAAGAACTCTGATGTTATCTATTTTCTTCTCTATGTTGATGACATTATTGTTACTGGAAACAACTCATCTCTTCTTGACAGCTTTACTCTTAAACTCAATTCTGAGTTTGCCACTAAAGATTTGGGCTCTCTCAACTACTTTCTTGGTCTTGAAGCATTGCCAACTACAGATGGTCTTTTTCTAAGTCAGCTGAAATATGTACGAGATATTCTTACTCGCGCTCAGTTACTTGGCAGCAAACCTGTCCATTCTCCCATGATTGTCTCTCAACACTTGTCTGCTGATGGCCCTCTATTTTTGGATCCTACTCCTTACTGGTCTCTTGTTGGTGCACTTCAATACTTGACCATCACACACCCAGACATTGCTCGTGCTGTCAACTCTGTTAGTCAATTTCTGCATGCTCCAATTGAGGATCATTTTATTGTTGTTAAGCGTATTCTTCGCTATGTCAAGGGCACCCTCCATTTTTGTCTTTCCTTTCGCCCCTCTGCTACTCCTGATGCTCTGGTTGCTTATTCTGATGCTGATTGGGCCGGTTGTCCAAACACTTGTCGCTCTACTTCTGGTTACTCTATTTATCTTGGTGACAATTTGGTCTCTTGGAGTGCCAAAAAGTAACCTACTGTCTCTCATTCCAGTTGTGAATCTGAGTATCATGGTCTTGCAAACACTGCTGCTAAGCTTCTTTGGCTTACGCATCTCCTTCATGACCTCCAGGTTCCCATTCCCCAGAAGCCTCTTCTCTTATGTGACAACAAAAGTGCAATTTTTTTGAGCTCCAATCTGGTTTCTCACAAGCAAGCCAAGCATGTTGAATTATACTATCATTTTCTTTGCGAACTTGTTGTCGCTAGCAAACTTCACACACAATATGTGCCATCTCATCTACAAGTTGCTGACATCTTCACCAAAAGTCTTCCTCGACCCTTTTCTGGGTTTTTTCGGACCAAGCTCCACGTTCAATCTAATTTGACGCTTAGCTTGCGGGGGGGTGTTAAGGATACAGTTGAGGATATTTTTCCTACATCTAAGGCTTGAGATTAGCTGACCCTTGATTCCAGGAATGTTTATATATAGTTTCTAATTCTCCTCTAATCATTTGTAATTATCCTGTCATTTGATATTATAAATAAAATACAGTCACCATGATTGAATGCGCGGTGGTTTTGATACATCCTTCTCATTTCAAATCCTTTGTACCTTCCCAATAAGGTCATGATCTAGGATGATCATTAGAGAGGATGTTTACGAAATTATCCTTCAGGTCCAAGGCTCGATTCATGAAGCTAAGACAAGATCAAATTGTGGTGGTGTTGGAGCAGAATATTTTTGTGTACAATTTCATGGATTTGAAGTTGTTGCATCATATTGAGGTGATGGAAAACCCTAAGGGTTTGTGTGTTATTTATCATGCTCCCAATAGCTTCGTGTTGGCCTTCTTAGGCTTGCACCATGGGCAGATGAGAGTTGAGCACTATGGTCTCAAGAGGACCAAATTCATAACTACCTATGACTCTTACATCACCTACTTTGTGCTCACCATTAATTACAGCCTCCTTGTGACTGCTAGTACAAAGCAGACTCTTATAAGGATCTTAAAAACCTTAGGCACTACTCGATTGCAAGAGGTATGGCTTGCATATCTACCTATTATGTTTGAAACAATTATGTTGGTCATTAAAATCCCCATCAATCCTTAGTTAAAGTCTCATGCTTTGAAGCATTGACCTTAAAAGAAAGCTTCTTTCATAGACAAGGGTTAATCAGGATGGCCTCTTTGGAAATATTGGTCTTTAGATATCAACTTTTGTTTGAGAGGGTTAATAATGATCTTATGTATTATTTCTAATTGATTGATCAATTGAGGAATTGTTCCCTACCTAATTACTGATAGGTGAAAGTTGTGAACATATTTATAGGGTTTTGAGTCAGTGTTTGTTAGTAATGCAGGTTGCCTAAACTATTATTAAAACAATGTTAGGCTTATTTGTGGCTATTTCTATGCTCTGTCGGGAATTTCTGTTAAGAGATGAAGTAAATTTCCTATACATTTCAGCCCATGTGAAGGTGTTTGAACATAATTTTCTTGAAAATAATCTTGTAGCAAATACAATTTGGTGAAGAAGGTATTAAGCTCTATAGTTTCTTACGCCCTAGGAAGGAGAATGAGGTAATTTATATATTTAAATATAATTATGCATTATTTGATAATTCAATAAGTTGAATTTCTAATCCATTAGCATTGAAAAGAATAAGGTTCAGAGCTTGTCAAAATTTAGGTTTGATAAATTCAAATTTTTATTTTCTTTCGACCATTACCATCTTGTTTGTAGTACTTTAATTTGATAACATTAATGTATTTTCATTGTTTTTTGTGTTGCTATTTTCTGCATATTGTGTTCCTTGCTAGAGAATAGTTGGAAAGTGCTAACAGAGTCTGGTGTCTCAAATGAAATATGACTTGCTAAAATTGCAGTATTACTCAGGTTTGAGTCGATTTTCTTGCATATTATATGGTTACATGTGTTTTTAATAACACAAAATATATTCAGGTCAAAACATAGACATTTAGATGTTTTGTTATATTCAAAAAATGAAATTGAAATCAACTTTTCTGTAGGTTTTAACCCCATACAGAAATTACCTGCATACGAATTCTAACAACATAAAATAAACAATGCGAGAGAATAACACATAAAACACATATACACAGAGATTTTCCCCTGGATCCAAAAACTAGGACTACCAGCTTGATTTTTCATTATGCTCCTTTCAATGTTACAATACATATTTATACATGCCGAAGCATCAAATACCATGGACCGAAAACCATCGTGCCCAAAACCATGTGCGAAAACCATGCAGAAAACCATAGGTAGGTCCGCCCAACCTAATAAAGGGTCCAAATATTTTTTCCCCCGGGCGCTACCTTGGATCCTGTAGAGGGGGGCTACCCGACCCCCTCAAACCCCCTGGACAGGGGGGATTTCTGCCCCCACTATGCAATCGTTGCAACGAAGGGGGGGCTCTGCCCCCACTCTAACCCCTTGGTTAACTATGTTGGCTTGTCATGGAAAGAATATAACAAAACCCAACATTCTCCCACTTGTTGTTTTCTTTCCACAGGGGGCCACAAGAGAGCTTAGTCATTTGTCTATCCCTACAATTCCCATTGTTTCTGTACACCAAGATAACTTATCAAAGCTCACAAATTTTGTCAATGCATATGTAGTATTCTTCAAAGTGTCCTCCTTTACCAGCAACATCTTTTTGTCTTCTATCATATCCCTCACAAAGTGATACTGAACATCAATGTGCTTTGTGTTTGAATGATAAGCAGGGTTCTTTGCCAAGAAAATTGCACTTTGGCTATCACAGTCTATCCTTATAGCTCCCTATACTAACCCCATACTTGAACACAATTTTTGTAACCAAAGTATTTCCTTTCTTGCATGAGTGGCTGCCATGTATTCTACCTCTGTAGTTGATAGTGCCACTACAGATTGTTTCTTACTCATCCAACTAACTATACCTCGAAATAGGTTAAACACATACCCACTTGTAGATCTTCTCTGATCCAAATCTCTAGCCCAGTCTGCATCAACAAAGCCATGAATATCCAACACTGTCTAATCCTAGTCTTCCTTGGTAGCACAAACCATAATCACTAGTGCCACGCAAATACCTGAAAAGTCGCTTCACTATTGTCCAGTGCTCCTTCCCTGGTTTTGACATAAACCTGATCAATATTCCCATTGCGTGTGCAATTTCTGGTCTAGTACAAACCATCGCATACATCAGGCTTTCGACTACATTAGCATATGGAACACTATACATGTCCTCTTCTTCTTCTTGTGTCTTGGGACATTGTTCAGCAGATAGCTTTAGGCCTACAGGAATAGGAACCTTCACCGGTTTACTATCCTGCACATTAATCCTCTGCAATATTGTCTCAACATAATTCCTATGGTTTAACCAGAGCTTCCTCTTTGCCCAATCTCTTTTAATTTCCATGCCCAAAATATAGTTTGCAGCACCAAGATCTTTCATGTTGAATTTGGAGGACAAATTGGGTCTTCAAATCCTAGATAATTTCTTTGTCATTTCAAACCAGCAACATATCATCCACATATGAGATGAGATGAATAACACAGTCACTAATTAATTTAAAATACACACAGTGATATGCTTTTCTTTTGGTGAAGCCAAGTCCTTGTATAAATGTATCAAATTTCTGATACCACATCCTTGGTGACTATTTTAACCCATAAAAAGACTTCTTTAACTTGCATACCAGTTCTTTCTTACCCTTGACCACAAAACCTTCAAGTTGCTTCATGTAGATCTCCTCTTCCAGATCCCTGTGAAGAAATGTTGTCTTAACATCCATCTGTTCTACCTCAAAATCAAAAGCAGCAACAACAGATAAAAGTAATCTAATAGAAGCTACCTTGGCAACAGGAGAAAAAATATCACCAAAATCAATTCCCAGCACCTGGGAATAACCTTTTGCTACCAATCTAGCTTTGTATTTCTCCACCTTTCCTTCTGCATTTGTCTTCTTCTTGAACACCCATTTTCTGCCAATGGGTTTCCTTCTAGCCAAAACTCCACTAGATTCGAACCCTCATTTTGTGCAAAGATGCCATTTCATCAACCATGGCCTCTTTCTAGAGTTTTCCATCCTCTGAATCTACTGCTTCCTTCACAGTTCTGGGATCATCATCAATAATAGATAAAGAAAATTTTGAATAGAAAGTAGATGGACTATACCTTTCTGGCTACCTTCTTTCTTGAACTAATATTCTCACACCTGGAGTTTGTGGTTCTTCATATTTTGGTTCCTCCTTTGCTGTAGAGTCTAATTCTTCCTCCTTTAGCTCAAACTCTATCTTCTCAGGTTCCTTTAATGGGACTTCATGTTTAATAACATCTTTCACCTCTCTGAACACCACATCTCTGTTGTACACAACCTTTCTTGTTACTAGGTTCCAAAGCTTATAACCCTTTAAACCATCCTTATACCCAATAAAGATGCACTTTTCAGATTTACTATCCAACTTGGTTCTTTTCTCCTTTGGAACATGTACATATCAATCACATCTAAATATCCTCAATTGTGAAAGAGATGGTTTCTTACGAGTCCATACCGCTTGTGGAGTCTTATCATCCAATGCTAACGAAGGTGATTTCTTGACCAGGTAACATGCTTTCTCCATCACCTCTGCCTAGAATTCTTGTCCTAACCCAGCACCACTGAGCATGCTTCTTGCCCTTTCCATCAACGTCTTGTTCATTCTTTCTGCAACTCCATTTTTCTCAGGTGTATGTGGAGTAGTCTTCTACTATGCTATACCACACTTCTTACAGAATCCTTCAAATTCCTTACTGCAAAACTCTCCACTGTTATCTGTCCTCAGCACCTTTATCCTCTTCTCTGTTTGGTTTTCCACCAGAGCCTTAAATTCTTTAAACTTGTCAAAGACTTTATATTTATTCTTATGGAAATATATCCATGTATTCCTTGAGAAGTCATCTATAAATGATACATAGTACACAGACTTACCCAGTGATGGAAACTTCACATGTCCAAACACATCATTGTGCACAAGATCTAATATTTGTTTCACCCACTTACCACTAGAGGGGAAATTTACTTGATTCTACTTCCCATATACACAATTTTCACAAAAATCAAAATCCAGAGAGCTATTAGTCATACCTTCTACCATACCTTTACCATGAAGTATTCGAAGGCCCTTCTTTCCAATATGTCTAAACCTTTGATGCCATAGCATGGTCTTCTCTCCAGAGACCACTAGATTTTCTGCTCCACTTTCAGGAACCACAGCACTGTTGCATCCATCAATAATCATGCTACCTTGCAACTTGTACAGAGTTCCAGTCCGAACTCCCCACATCAATACTAGTGCTCTCCGAACCATCTTCCAGGTATCCTTCTCGAACACCGTTTTTACACTTGCGTCATCTAGCTTGCTTATGGAAATTAGATTTCTGGCCAATGCAAGAATATGCAAAACACCCAGAAGTTTTCTAACCCTTTCACCTTGTAACTTCAACTTTACCTTTCCGTGACCAGCGATTCTATCCTTCCTATCATCCCCCAAGAATACATCACCAACATCATATTTTTCATACTCGTAGAACCACTCTCTATGGGGAGTGAAGTGAAAGGATGCACCTGAGTCAATCAACCATGCCTCATGATCAACATGTGTACTTGAAGAAGCCAAGTACACATCCCCACCTTCATCTGAGGTGGTTTTATCCTCTGCAAAAGGAGCATCATCAGATCCCTTTCCTTTGTCAAGAGCTTTAGATTTACAGTCCCTTTTGGAGTGCCCTTCCTTTCAACATTTCCAGCACACCACCTTTACAGGTTTTCCTGGAGGTTTAGATCTCCCTCTAGATTTAGATCACCCAATCGATGACTTATTTTTGTTTCTGTTCTGGGACTGTCCTTGTACAGACAAGGTGTCACCATTCTGGCTCTCCATATTTTTCCATCTCATCAAGGATAAGACTATTTCATCAAACTGGAAGGTAGTTGCATTGCTACCTATTGCAATAACCAGACTATCCCACGAATCTGGTAGAGAACACAAAAAAATGATGCACTTATCTTCATCTAAAATTTTAATATCAATAGATAATAACTGACTTACTAGAGTACTAAATGCATTCAGATGCTCTGACACCGAGTCTCCATCTTTCATCCTTAGGTTATACAACTTTTTCCATAGGAACAATTTATTGACCAGAGACTTCGATTGGTACAAAGTCCCTAACTTGTCCCACAAATCCGTAGCCGTAGCTTCCCCTGATACAGTCAACAATATTAAATCTGAGACACATAATCGTATTGTGCTCTTTGCCTTCCAATCCAAATTCTTCCATTCTTCATCGGACACTCTCGTTGGTTTAGTATCTGGGTCTACCATGATCCACTGATCTTTATCCACCAACAGATCCTCCATCTTGATTTTCCACAACTCAAAACATTGACCATTAAATTTCTCGATCTCTATCTTTCCACTACTCGCCATCTTCTTTCACCACCAGAATCGATCTTGTAGATCTCCCATTGGATAGGGTCTACCACAAGCTTAAGCGAAACCCCTCAGAAACAAAGGCATCCCCTTGAAGCCAAAACAACTTTGATACCAAACGTATGTTTTAACCCCGTACAGAAATTACCAGCATACTGATTCTAACAATAAAAAATAAACAATGTGAGAGCATAACACGTAAAACACATATACATAGAGATTTTCCCCTGGATCCAAAAACCAGGACTACCAACTCGATTTTTCATTATGTTCCTCTCAATGTTACAATACATATTTATACATGCCGAAGCATCCAATACCATGGACCAAAAACCATCCCGTCCAAAACCACGAACCGAAAACCATCGCGTCTAAAACCATGTGTGAAAACCATGCACAAAACCATAGGTAGTTCCACCCAACCTAATATAGGGTCCAAAAAAATTTTCCCCATGGCACTGCCTCGGACCCCATAGAGGGGGGCTACCCACCCCCCTCAAACCCCCTGGACAAGAGGGGTTGTCACCCCCCTATGATCCCCCCGCTACGCAATTTCCGCAACGAAGGGGGGGCTCCGCCCCTCCTCTAACCCCCCGGTTAACTACGTTGGCTAGTCATGGAAAGAATATAACACAACCCAACATTTTCTTTATGGTATTTGGCTTACTTAAAGCGAAGAAGAATAGCACTTGAATAATTTTCAAAATCTTTGAAATATAATATATTTGGATATTAGACAAATGGATGTAACTTCAAAAAATGTAGTTCTAGAGAAGGGATGAAATTTTTAATTTATATTTGATTCACCATGAATGGTAGTCTGTATTGTTAGGAATAAGAAAATATTATGAGAAAAATGATTAAGAAACAACAAAAAATGCATAATTCATGCACACATTCACATAAAAATTACCTTGGAAATCCCTTATAGGAAAAAACAGGAAAAGTTATCTTTGTATCCTTGAGAAAGGCAAACTTGGTCTCCAAGCCCATTACAATGGAGTATCCCAAGCCTTTCTAAAGGCTTAATTACATCAAAATCCAAGGGCTACCAAAATCATGGCTCAAAATCCACCACTGTTGACCTTAACACAATGAATCATTTAACAATTTAAGGTTAACCTAACATTCCCTTCTTTAAAGGCTTCACTACATCAAAACCCATGGGAACAAAACCATGGCATGAAATCCACTAATGTGTACATTAACATAAGGATGAATTTACCATGTCAACATTAACTAGTGTTCTCCCCTTTAAACTTGACTTGGGATAATTATCCATGGCTTATCCTTCTCAAAATTTATAACTAAGGTATTTTGGAATCTAGCATGAATACCCATCTTTTCAATCTAGAATTTAGTAGTAATTTGCATAGTTGACATCATCAATAGCCAGATAAATTGTAGTAGTTAATTGGATTAGTGTAGAGGTATTTTATTTTTTAACATTTACATAAATTTTTCATTTTCTCTAGATTCTACAAATAAATTTGTAGTGGAGGAGAAAATCTATCTTTATTAGTAATTTTTCCTTTAGTTGCAATAAACCCCAGGATGGCACAGAGTGCTCCATAAAATAAGTGGGGTTGATTTAATAGGGAATGAACAAAATGTCGACCCAAATGTATATCAATATTTTGTGGCTTCTTCTTAAAATCACTTCCTAGATTGTTAAATGGAATGTAGATACTATTGGTACAATTGTATCTCTGAAGGATATTACCCACTTTGCTGCCTAAAATTAATGGCTTCTTGTTCATGGAGACCGTATGACAATTAGAACTTAATCCTTTTTTTGCGTAGGTGACATCATCAATAGCCAGAGACATAGCAATAGTTAATTGCCTTGGTGTAGAGGTATTTTATTTTTTAACATTTACGAAATTTTTTTAATTTCTCTAGACTCTACAAAAAATATGTAGTTGAGGAGGGAATATATCTTTGTTAGTAATTATTCGTTTACTTACATTTTTAGTATATAAACACATGGTCACAATCGTGTTCCTTTTAATTCCTTTGATCTAATTTCAATGATTTGGTTTACTAAAAAATGCATAAAAGTATGTAAATTTTAATGAAAAATTATTTTTCAAAGATTCCAAACCATTAGATACAAAAAATGAAAATTTTACTCATGTATATATAATTCCATGGTGATTATATCAAAATGGTACCGAGTTGAATAAATATCAGCAAGAAAATAATCAATGAGCCTTTTCTTGTTTAAGTGGCCTCAAAAGTAAAAAAAAATGCAACAGGCTACCGGAGTTTGGCCTACTACATAATGCATTATTACATAGTACATATCATTGATCAAAATACATTATTACATAGTCTCAACTCTCGATGACCAAAGCCTTTGGCTACCCTCTAGGATGGGCAGTTGACCAAAGTGAAATTACATTTCCTTGTCGGCTTCAACACCCATTTTTTCTGGGATCTATAATAGTGTCTACAACTATTATTGTGATATTTTCTATTCATGTGTGAATAACTATCCTCGATACATGGGCTTGTAGGATTTTTGTTTATTCTCTGGTCAAGGGTGGAAGCTTCAATTACTAAAGAACAGAGGGTTGATCCGAATAATGAGACAATCACAATAACACACTAGATCAGAGGGGCACATGATTCAATGCTATAGGGATTAATGCACAGGTGTTTGGTGATGTAGAAACCCTCAAGGATCTTCCCGGGATTCTTGGCAGATTGTCAGATTAGCTGCAGCTATCACAAACATGCATGCATATCTATGTTAAACAAATGAGAATCAAAGCAGGAAGAAGGACTTATTACCTCAAGTGTTGGTGTGGTGTTGCTGGAGAGCGCAAAGTAGAAATGAGGAAGACCCCTTAGCTAAATCCAAATCAAAACCTGCACATAGATAAGGCAAGGCATAATATCACAACATATAACTTTGATAATCAATGAAATAACATATAAAGATATCTAATTACATGTATCTAATTAATGGAGTGGACAACATAATTACAATTATATATTAATGTAGAAAAGGGTGATTACAACCATCAGTTTTATTAGCCTTCCCTTACTCCTCCAGCTCTTCTCTCTCTCTCCCTTCTTAACTTCTTCTTATGCCTTAGTAAGAGACTAGTCTCGACAGTCAAATAGGTAATCCTTTCAAATGTTTCAACCTTTTCCACAATGGCCCTAGCCTCAGATATATAGCATGAGAGGATAAGCCTCCCTCACGAGTTCCTTTGGGCAAAAGCAGAGATGTTTCCATGCTTTTGTGCTCTTTCCCATTTGTAGACTCCATTAGTAGTTAGTAATTCCTCCAAACATGTCGAGTTCTAATGTTTCCCTGCTTTTCTGAGCTAACATAGGAGAGAATCTTAGGATATTTCTCCGTCAACTTATTCCTTTCACCCATAGAAATTCATTTAGGTTGACTAACACCCTTCCTGAGGTAACAAACAAAGTTACCCTAGGCACTAACGCACTGTATGCCTTGCTAGGAAGCTTTATAAAGTAGGTTGCTAGTTCCTAGACAACATTAGCTTGACAAATGGGCCTGTGAACTTGGTAAGTCCTTCAGTCATCCTGTTCTTCTCCTCTGAGTTGATGAGGAGGTCGTTTTTCTATGTAACAGATGCCCCTTAAAGTGTGATATCAGAGGCATAGATGATGGCCGAAATACTTTATATATAAATGTCATTTTCTTTTGGAAAAGAGAGAGAGAGAATTGAAGCTTCAGGAATACGAGAAACCTAATACAACACATATATAAAAAATCTAAAATCATGTCCTAATTCAGGAATTCCCAAGCTCGGTAGTTATTTCAGAGTGATTTCTCAACAAAGAGATATGACGATCATGGCCCTTCATAAGAACATTGCGGAACCTGTGTCATAATAAGATCATTCTGATGAGTTGTTATTGAAAAATGAAATTAACTCAGACAAACATATAAAGCACATAAAATAAACCAGACATAAAATATTGGCGGAAAAGGCTTCAGCCTCTTGGCTTCCTCAGGTATTCTCTCTCATTTTCATTAAAAATAATTGAATATAGTGTTACAAATAAATAGATGAGAGACAGTGTTCTCAAGATAGTGCATGCTATCTTAGACACCTTTGGTTGAGATAATTTCTCACCAGACACACACCAATATAGGAGTTACCTAAACTAACTCCTATCTTAGAGGAACAACCCAAGAGTTAGGCACAAATTACTAACTTTCAATATTTAATTAATTAATTTATTTTTGGATTTATTATTGTTTTGTGAGAGAGGCTAACATTCCCCCCCTAATGATAAATCCAAAATAAGAATGAGGAACCATCTTCCAAGTTCTCATGTTGATCCTCAAAAACATTGCCTGAAAAAACCGCCAAATCTAGATGCTGAAGAAACTACAATATGAAGAGAATGAGTCAGCTGCATGACTGATTCATCTCTGAATGATGCTTGACAACTCCATCATGTGCCAAGCTGCAAAAGGATCCAACTGTCCTTTAAAATATCATCCGGTGTCCACTGACACAATTTGATGAACACCCACTGGCGTATTTGCTGATGATGATCGCCCACTGGCTGAAGATGTTGAAAAACAACTCAATGTTTCTTTTGCTATAATGAAAGATGCTCATTTCTGCTTTGTTGTTGGTCCCCCACTGGCGAATTTGCTGATGCTCACTGTTGATGAAAAATTCCCACTAGCTGCTTCACTGATGTTGTCGAGACTTTCAGTCTGACAACCACTTGTCAATTTCATTGACATTTCCCCCCCTTTGTCAGCTGAAAGGAGAGACAATCTTCCTCAAATTATATCTGAATTCTTAACTCCCCCCCCTTCAGGTGTAGGAGAGTGTCACTGTTGTACTCCCCCATTCAACTGCATGAGAGTGCCATCATCGTTTCACTATTGGCTGCACTATGTGTGATTGTAGTCAGTTGTAGAACTGAGACAATCTTTTGACTGTGGATGACCATTCCCAAGGATCGATCCATTCATAATCTATCTTCAATCTAGTTCATTTTTGTTGGTTGTGACATTTTTCTGAGGAATGATTGTGCTTGCCACAATGGTGACAAGGATGGATATCAAAACGCTGATCTTCCATATGACTGGTTCTTCGACAATGAGAACACTTCGGTTTGACTTCAACTTCAGGTTTCGTGCAACGTTGTTTGTCTGCAACTTTCTCAAAACCTGCTGAGGTGTGTTGTGCAATAAATCCTACACTGGCGAACTTAATTGACTTGGAATAATCTGGGATATGTAAGTTGGTGTCATCAGTGACATATCCTAAGCCTCATCGATTCTTGTTATTTTGAATTTCTTCCCAAGGCTTGATGATGGGTTTGGAAGAAATTCGAACTGGAACAACTTCAACACTTGAAGCTGTTGGGATGAATGACTTATCATCTGGATGGATCAAAGACTTGAAAGTATCACTCTTTTCTTGCAATTCATTCCTTTGAATTTGCGACTCGAGTTGAAGAAACTCAATGGTTTCATGTGTTTGTCGTAGATGTTGTGAAAGATCAGCAAGAGTTTCTTTGCTGATGTGCACCATGTCTTCATCACTAGATATAATCAAACTGTGAAGAATGTTTAACAACTGAATATGTTGCACCATCTGAACTTGCTCACTTGAAATCAGACTCTCTTGTCGTAGATGTCGTGTTGTGAATTGTTTCACTTGATTTTGTTACTTGCATGACAGGTACGCTTGCTATCAGACTTGAATGGCATGCTCACTTGATTTGTTGCTAATTGCACTTGCTGGGAACACTTGCTAGAGTTGGAGAACTTTCTTGCTTAAACTTTGGAATTCAGGCTCGCTTGATGATGATCGTGTTTGCGTGAATGCTCACTTGCCTTACTTGATGACTTCACGCTCACTTGAAGGAATAGCCACGCTCGCTTGATGTCGATCTCAACTTGCTTGATTGGTGTTAGAGTTGAATTTGTTTGGTTGCTTTGATGGTTGCTACAATGAACTTCACTTTGGCTCGCTTGAAGGTTTGAACTTTGTATTGTTTTGACGCAAATTGCTTGAAAGAATACTCACACTCACTTTCAGGGGATGTGAACTTGTTGCTTGTTTGCTTTAGAGTTAAAATTCATGCATTCACTTGATTCTACTTAAAGGAAGGGTGTCAAACACTGTCAAAAATGCACCCAAAAAATGCTTAATGATTGAATGACTCACTACAATGAATTCAATTTGACTCAATTCAAGACTTGGGTGTCGGTTTCAACCGAGAATGCACCCTTACAATTCAATGTAATTTGCGTTTGATTACAAGTTCAATAATGTTGATGTAGACTATGCTCTGAAATGTTGAAGTTTACAGATTCACTAACTTGATTGTAGTGATGTAGACTTTGCTTTGAAATGTTGGAGTTTACAGATTCATGAACTTGATTGTATTGAGTGAATTTGTTTGTTGAGGTAGAATGCCGATGTTGAAAACTTTGATTATTTGTTGTAGTGACGCAAATGCATGTGTTGAGCTTAATTATCCTTCCTTGCAGCTATTTCGTTACAGGTGTTGTGCTTGCTGGCATTGTATTTTATGTGTGCATGAAATGAGATCATTTACGTGTCAAAACTAGACACAAATCATAAGCAAAAACATGAAGCAATAGAAATACTCGCCATCACAAACATACACATGGTGTACCTAAGATCCCCTTATTCAATTTCGGGCGGATCTAGGACACATCAACACCACAAATAATATGTCTTTATTAAGTATTAAGGTCATCAATCTTTCATCTTTTACAACATTGCCACTGAAGCTTTCTCAAACAATGAGAATCTAATGCTCACAAATTTTGGAAGCAAATGCGTTCAAAGAAATGCCTACACTGATTCAATCTCTCTCAAAGTAAAAGATTACTTTGGATTACAATAATGATTCTCACTCAAACCAATAGTCCTTATCTCTCCAAAATGTAGAAAGTTACTTCTTACTTCTCATTCCAAAAACTAACTTATCTCTCCAAAATATTACAAAATATACTCTTTTTAAAGTTCCATAAAACACTTTAATAATTTTAAGGTCACTTTATCAAAAGTGAATTACGGTTGTATTTGTTTAAACTTTACATTTATCCATGTAATTTTTCATTGAAATCACTTCAAAAAAAAAATGATTGGCACGTTTCAATATTTATATTATAAAGCCATAGCTTTATGAAAATGGTTTTTTGGAGAAGTAAATTAACGCAACTTACCTGGAAAACGTTGGCAGCTCCTTGTGGCAAACGTTGATTCTTCAACGCAGTTTTCTTCATTGTAATGGCTTTCTTCGGAAAGAAACTTTCTCTTTTGTAATGCCTTTGTCCTTAACTTTTCTCCTCAATGTTGGGAGTGTAACAACCATAATAAGTTTGTAATGGCTGAGAGGTACATTGTTTATGCTATTTATTTACTGCACTTCAGTGCTTTATAAGCTTCGGGGCTTCGGTGGGCTTCTTGTTCACAGGTTTTGGGTGTCACTCGGTCACTTTTATGCGGTAAAGTAAGTAGCTAAGTATCGGTAGGGTTAGGTGGTGGGTGATTGGGAATATAATGCACCAGTCTCAGCGGCAGAGAAAGCATCCATTGATTCTGGGTACAATAATAGCAGAAGTACTTGAGCTGGTCGAGTGTGTAGAGCTTGAGGGTATGTGTGAGAAGGAGAAGAGCTAGTTGAGGTCAGGGTCGAGGGGTCAGCGAGAAAGGTTAAGTATTTCAATGATGAGAGAAAGGAACACTTAATTTCAATATTAAGGGAAAAATGATTTTAAAAATGACTCAAACTAAAAGCATAAAACTCAATTGGTGATCCAATGCACTTCTGAAACGTTGATTTATTCACAGTTCCTTCAACAAGCCAAAATGTGAGAGCTTGCATCACACTGTCCAAAGTCCCACATTGCAAGCTGAAATGGCAAACCCTGAGAAGCTTCTTGTCCACCATCTTCTGATTGCATAGAAATGGAAGCATCACGATCTTGTTCCCATACTAAACTGTGCTTGCTAGATTGTGTTGAGCACAAATTTACTCTTCCTTCCTATCCTCACCTGAAGAGGACTGGTCTGTTGCTTGACCCTCAAGAGGTATCACAGTGGCTACAAATACATAGTAGTTAAGTCGTTTATACATACTATAAACGCCTTTCAAAATTGTGTGATAAAAAAATGAAAGAATCCTCTTTGGATTTTCTATGTCCGCTTCAATCTCATCGCTGGCCAATTACTGCGATTTGGTTGTACCCTAGCTCCTCTTGCAGAAACTACAAAACTGATATCTTGACACAGGCTTATTTGGCACCTCGCAGCAGCAACCAATTTCTTCATGAGCTCACACCAATCGACACCAATGCTCCCACCGTGAATTGAAACCAAATCTCACGCACAAGTAGTAATCGTCTAAGCTCTGATACCACATATTGAAAAATAAAATTAACTCAGACAAATATATAATGCACATAAAATAAACCAGACACAAAATATTGGTGGAAAAGGCTTCAACCTCATGGCTTCCTCACATATTCTCTCTCTCATTTTCATTATAAATAATTGAATATACTGTTACAAATAAATAGATGAGAGAGCGTTCTCAAGATAGTGCGTGCTATCTTAGACACCTTTGGTTGAGATAATTTCTCCTTTGGTTGAGATAATTTCTCACCAGACACACACCAATATAGGAGTTACCTAAACTAACTCCTATCTTAGAGGAACAACCCAAGAGTTAGGCACAAATTCCTAACTTCTAATATTTAATTAATTAATTTACTTTTGGATTTATTATTGTTTTGTGAGAGAGGCTAACAGTTGTATCCTAAAAACAATAAACGCAACTTGGAAGAGGAAACAAGGATGATTGATGTAAGCCTCTACCCAAGGTCTTGATCTCCATTTCACTGTAAGAGCATAGTTTGATAGATGTGAATAAAGGCATTGAGGTCGAACATGTATGAAATCGTCTGATTACTAGTCAAAAATGGAGACTGTTAACAGACTCGAGGATGGTCACCAATAATGGTGATGGTATCCAAGATGCACAGTACAATTTAGCGAGTGTGAATAATGTTTCTGTCGTCAAACACTCGTAGAATCGTTTAACCAAGAGCCAATAATGAAAACCATTGAACAAACACAAGGTAACCTGCCACTGATGTCTGCAAGTTCCAAGGCACTGAAGTGTTTCTGGGTCTACTTCCCAGATAGAGTGTTGAAGTCGATAGAAAGAGACCTGTCGAAAGGTAGGCAATAATGTGTCCTACATCAGTCAACACGAAACTAGACAAGAATGATTGTTTCTTGAAGAATATTTTGAGCACTGGTTCAAAACGACGAAGGGCATGATGAAAGAATATGCTTGATGATTGATGAGGAAACAGAAGATAAAGGTTTTCCCTTGAACAATAGAAGTGTTAGAGCCCTATAGTGATAGGATTCATAATTTTGAATTGGCTAAGGTTAAGCCTTGTAATATTGTACATACCTTTGCTTTCAACAAATGTTTTCCATATTAAAAAATTAAAAATGTAAAGGGTGCATGTCCTAAAAGAAATATCAAAGGACAAAAAGAATAAGAAAAGATCAAAAGATGAAAATATATGAACTCCAAAAACAAAAACAGATCATGAAAGTGTGCAAGTCTAAATGCCACTACTATTTTATTGTTTTACTATCCTAAATAATGGTTGTGTGTAGCTTGTCATACATGCCACAACCCATGGTAGTCAAATTGCTTAATCATGACTATTTCATGCTTTTAATTTTATGTTTATAGTTAGAGAATAAAATCTGACCAAACAACTTAATCTTGGCAGATCATTAGATAGGTAGAGAAAATAAAAGGAGCTCATCAGTTTAATATGAGCCCTTGGAAGATATAAGGTTAGAAGTAGATAGGTTGTTTTATAAAGGAAAAGGAAATGGTAAGGGTCTTCTAGCCTAAATACACCCAAATAAATGAAAAAAAATGTTAGGGTCGGTAATGGGTAAGTAGAAGAAAGGTTGCTAAAGTATAAAGTTGATTTTACAAAACCACATTTATCATGCTTAATCATATCTTCCAATGTGCATGAGTAGTTAAGAAAGAAGAAAGAATGGCTTACAAGTTGATTTGAGTAGCTCCCCCTCATTCATTTCATCCCTATACTTACTAATTTCCCATCTACAAAGTATGTTCTAGTACTAAAAATCCTTCAATTCATAAAGGCTCAGAGCATTTCTTTGACTTTTGGTGGGACCAGACCCTCAGCTTAATGACTTATGGACATCAAGTGTTATAATTCCCTTCATAAAAGTCATTTCCCTTCATTACCCTAATAAAACCCCTTTTCCTAAGGTTAAACTTCATTTTCCTATGAAAAATAAACAACCCCATGTTAAATTCTATTTCTTTCAAAATACCCACAAAAATATTTTATCCTAAGTATGAAGTGTCTGTGAATAAAATGTGCAAATATTGCATTATGCTTAGGGGTATGTTCACTCTGCTCATTTCATTTCATATTAATTTTTAACATAATAATATAGCTCCTGATATAACTTTTCCTGTATATAATTAAATCTCATATATAATACCCCAACCCTTAGTTTATCTATAAACTATAGTTTTACCCCATATTCCCGACAAAACCAACTTAATTCACTACTTCTTGGTAAAGTTAAAGTAATCCCATCATTAAACCCCACTCGATCATTTAAATCCATGATTAAATCATAATTAATCCCAAACTACCAAGGATTAAACCCCTTGGCCCCCCGAAACCTCTGCCCATTTGATTTGTACACATTTTTCACCTGATTGTCATCCGATCATTAGCACCAAAATCCGATGGTCCTGTTGAGGGCCCCGAGGTCGGGTCAACAACAAGGGGGATACCCACCCGGTCCGGAACCTGGTTGGCGGCTCCTTGCCCGTTTGGAGTAGCGGGTCCGACTGGGGGTAATGGGATCAGTTTCCCAATGTGATGGGTGTGTGTGTGTGCGTAGAGTCTGATGGTATTAATCTAAGGAAAAAAGGGGGGGGGAATTCCTCTAATCTAGTCTTAATTCTAACTGCTAAATTAACTCTATGCTAATGTAATCTAATGAAGAAAAATACATCTAATCTACGCTAACCCGGGGTGTTTTCTTTTGTTATGCGATCTAGAAAGATTTCTAACAGCAGCCGGTAATAAAGATCATTCAACTGATATCAGAATATAAATCAATAAAGATAAACCATTTTGCATAAGAAGTTAGGCAGAGTAGTTGTGAACAGCATATCGCATAATCAGTTTTCTATATGTTAAACATAAATAAATGACCCCACCGTACAGAAGTGCCAAATGGTAATGCAGACATTCATGCAATAACATACAAAGAACTCAGCCACATATCACTTTAGGAATACTAGCAGAATCTAGCCAAGAGATAAAAGTACCATTTATGACTAACTTCACTAATAAACTTCAAGTAACAATGATTTATTTCTACTTGTTCTAACATCTGCTAAGAGTACAGAAGTGCAACATTAGTAACAGATATTAAAATGCAAACATAAATAAATCTCGATCCATCCATTCATCAAAAACCTCCTCTGAGGGTGCAGAAGTGCATGTTCTGAGGATAAGTTTTTTGACAGATTTCCGGACCCTTCTCCAAAAACCATGAGAAGGGTTAAATACTACTAACTAATCAATCTTAATTACATGAAATTAGGGAATCGGCCTCAAATGACCGCCCTTTTACTAAAAGCAACTTTATTTCTAAACTTAAAATCTAATTTCTGACCGTTTCTGTATATTCTCTTTAGTGTTGTCAACAGTGTAATGCTTTCCTGGGAAGAGTCGGCTGGCCACCTTCTTGTTTCGCTCGGGAGATAAAAGTGGAAATAACAGGAGCTGGCACTTCCTTCCGGCAGACCAGAAGATATTTTCGAAAACCTTTCTCTAGCTGGGTGTATTCGCCGCGTGTATACTTAGCGTGTCCCAGTTTCTTCTCGAACTGATTTTGCTGTTGCCGTTTTCGGTTTCCGGTCATGCGAATGACTGAGTGGGTTAGGAGTCGTGCTGTATGGGCAAGTCCCTGTGTCGAGAATTTCTTCCGTTCTTTGTTCCAGGTTTTCCTGAAGCATCCTTCTTCACTTGCGTTTCTCTTTTTGCTTTACCCGGTCTGAGCTTTAGGATCTTTTTTGAACATGCTGCTTTTATGCGCTTTTGACTTTGAGTCCTGGATAGTCTAATTTCATCAGTGCCGGTTGGCTGATAGCCTGGAATCCGCGGTTCTGCTGCATGCGGCATCCGTTTGTGGAGGCATTCTCTCTCTGCTATCTGATTGGCGCTTTCCTCTTTCCCTCAGATGTTTCCTGCATATAAACTTATATCAGTTGCGTGTCTTGCAGTTTACGCAAAGGGGAAGTGAAATGAAAAGACTTGACGTGAAAGCATTAATCTCTAATGAATGCATAATTCTGACATTCATCATAGCTTGACTCTTCGATAAATGTAACGCAATCATTCCTAGATACTTAAGCATGCGGTTATTAAATTCTTTCAAGGCGCGTGCTTAATGCATGGGTCTATCGTGTGATAAGTCTTTTCAGGTCGCAGGTCGCAGGTCGCAGATCGTTGCCATCGCAGATCGCTACCATCGCAGATCGCTGCCATCGCAGATCGCTGCCATCGCAGATCGCAAATCGCTACCATCGCAGATCGCAAATCGCAAATCACAAATATCGCAAGTTCTCGTTTAATGGTTACGTCGTATAGCGTGATGCTTGCGATTTGCGATATTGCATATCGGCGATCGCATTGCTTGGAGGCTTTTCTTTTAAGGGGCGTGTGTGAGGCATGCGATGCGATTTGAGCCTTAGGGAGAGAAATACAAAAACTTTAAAAAAGTATTTTTTGGGATTTTCGTTCAGGGTCCCCTCTTTGCTTGATGTTATTGCTAATGTCAAGTGAAGGAGGGGGGTTGTTGGTGACCACAACAATGGCGATTCACTGTGAAGAACCAGTTATCTCTGCTTGTTCTATTGCATTTTCACTTCCAAAACAGAAAAGTTTTCTTATGCCTAAATTTTGTTATGGACAGATAGAGTATTACCTTTTATCCTGTCAATGATGTTTCGTCACAACTTCTTATTTCATTCTGATTCTTTGTTTCCCCTGGGTTATTTTTTGTATTCATACCTAGTCATTACTCAGTCTCCTCAAAGACAAAATAAGGTCTTCTCTGCGTACTGGCTTTTTAAAGTATGCTCATTTGTCGTAGGTAGAGCCTCTGCTGCCCGCAAGCGTCCATAGCCTCGACAGGGTTACCATGTTATCCAGCAATGATCCTTTTTCCTGCTTGAGGTTATTTACAACATTCCAGAGAAAAATCCTTTTGACACTTTTTTTTTTTTTTTTTTTTTTTTTTTTTTTTTTTATTCTCTAAAGAACAATGTCTTGGTTTGGTGACCAAATTATGACACAGTCATTCACTTGATTTACACTTTTGCTGAACAAGCTGGCTCGTGATGAGACCCCTTGTCTTTCGATTGCACAATCTTGAGTCGTTGCCCTGTTTTGGTAGACAGTAGTGGCAAAGTCAGCAAGTTATAATATCTGTGATCATGATAAGCCGGCTCGTGATGAGACCTCTTATTCTTTGAGATATAGTGTTTTCTTGGATTGTCTCTCTGGATGATGAGATTCTCCTTAGTAGGGAGGAAGTCATTGTTTTTCCTTAAGAAAGCTCTGGACGACAATAATAGAGTTTTAAGAACAGCAGTTTTGCAGAGAATAGCTATTTTGCTATCGATGATACTTTTCATAGCATTGGCATAAAACAATTTTTGCCAAAAGTTACTCTCATCCCAGGTTTCTTTGTGAAGTTTGAAACTAACATCATATTCAGGTTAAAGTTAACTCTATTTGTCAATAATAAAAGTCAGATTTTTCGAAAAGTTTTGCTATTTATACAAGTGAAATCAAAATTTGATACAGAAATGGTATGTTTCTTCATGAATACTATTTATGATCATTCACAACCAGCCCTATTTATGAAAAAAAAATGAAAACTAACATGAAAATTTAAAACTATCCTACAAAAACAGAAGGATGACCTTCTATGGGAAATACATTTTGAGGATTTGTCCGTTTACGGGCAGAGAATCTCTTCTGCCTGTCAAGTCCTGCAACACAAAAGTCGACGGGCCTATGACTTCTACGATTTGAAAAGGACCAAGCCATAGCTTCTGGAATTTCGTATGTTTGCCCTTTTCTTCATGAGCCTTATCCCACTTCAAAACTAAATCACCCATCTGGAAGTTTTTTCTGGTTTTTATGTTCGAATCAAAAGAGGATTTTATCAGCGCTTGGTGGTGAGCATGGGTTTTCTTGGCCTGTTCTCATCGTTCTTCTAACTTGATTACCTCCATTTGCCTTAGTTGTAAGGGAGAAGTAGGTACTTCATCAATGTATTGTACTAAGGACAAAGAGGGAATGAGTAAGTGAGTAGGAAGAACTGCTTCTCTCCCGTAAACCAAACTAAAGGGAGAAGTCCCGATAGAGGCTTTCTTGGTAATTCTGTCTGCCCATAAGGCGTTTACCAGCACTTTGTGCCAATTCTTTTGGTTTTGGTCAACTGTCTTTTTGATAATCCTGATTAGGTTCTTGTTCGTTGATTTAGCCAACCCATTACCTTGCGGATAGTAGTTGGCAGAATACTTCAGTTTGAACCCTCTTTTGAGTGCGAACTCAGTCATGGTATTTCCAGAAAAATATGAAGCGTTATCAAATATTAAGGCCGTTGGCAATCCAAACCTAGTAATGATAAACTGATCTATGAATTCAACAATGTTTTCAGAATTAGCTGTCTTGAGAGGAACTGCCTCTACCCATTTAGTAAAATAGTCAGTTGCAGTGAGGATATACCTATGTTGTTTAGAGGAGTGAGGAACGATCTCACCTATTATGTCCAGGCCCCATTGGCTGAATGGCTATTCGATCTTAACCGGCTGCAGTGGCATGGATGACTTCTTTTGTCTTCCTGCAGTAGTTTGGCAGACTTGGCATTTTCTCACGTGATTGTACGAGTCTTTGAACAGCGTGGGCCAGTAGTATCCTGCACGTAAGATATTGTGTGCAGTGGCTTCTCCAGCATAGTGTCCACCTGCTGGTCCATCGTGGAGTTCCTGCAAAACCTTTTCGGCTTCAGTTTTCTCAAGACATCTAAGAAGCACAGAATCATAGTTTCTTTTAAATAAGACATTATTTACGAGCTGGTATTGTTTGGCTTTTAACCTCAGGGCTCTCTTTTTTATGTGATCCAGGTGAAATGGAGCGTATCCGTTCTTTAGGAAATAAATGATGTCGGCATAAAATGATTCTGCGTTGTTTAGGCTTACCTCATACGCGTGTACCTCTTCAGGTGACTCTTCGGGGATTTGCAATGCTCCAGCTAACATCTTGCAGAAGCCTTGGCCTCTTACGATGTGTGCCGGCTTGATTTCCAGGTCGTATTCTTGCAAGGCGGTGATCCAATTTGCTCTCTTTTCGCCCACGTCTTTCTGAATCAGGAGGTTTCTTACCGCCGGGAATGGTACTATGACCTTGGTATGGGCCTTTAGCAAGAAGGGTCTGAAATATTTGACTGCTTTAAAGATGGCATATGCCTGTTTTTCTACGTCCGAATATTTCAGCTCAGCACCTTGTAAGTTTGAGCTAAAGAATGCGATTGGGGCTTCTGCCTTTTCTTTGTTTGCCTGGGTCAAGATCGCAGCATAAGAATGCTCTGAGGCAAACGTGTATAAGACAAATGGTTCTGAAAAATTTGGGGTTGCTAGGGATGGAGCGTCGATGATGGCTTGTTTGATTAAGTTAAATGCTTCGTGCTCGTCTAGACCCCATTTAAAGTTTGAATTCTTTTTTATCTTTTTTTGTAAAGGAGAAATAATACGTGAAAAATCTGGGACAAATCTTTTCACAAAATTGATCTGTCCTAGGAAAGATTGCATGGTCTTTTTGTTATGGGGCATGGATAGCTCGGAAATTTCTTTGATTCTGGCAGATTCGATGTGAATGCCCGATTTGGACACTATGAATCCTAGCAATTTTCCTTCACTCAACGCAAAAAAAGATTTCTTCGGGTTAAGCAAGATTCCATACCTTAAACATCTTTGAAAGATTTGCTTCAAATCTCTGAGATGGTCGCTTCATTTTTTGGAGTACACAGTTATATCATCCAGGTAAATCACTACTGATTTATTGATTAACCCTTTGAACGCAATATCCATAGCTCTTTAAAAAGTAGCGCCGGCGTTGATCAGACCGAACGGCATCTTTCGATACGCGTAGGTACCCCATTTAGTTCAGAAGGTGGTTTTTAGCTGATCGTCTGGGTGTACCAGTACTTGATTATATCCTGAAAATCCATCCAGGAAAGACATCAATTCTGAGCCTGCTACAGCCTGTAATATTTGCTCCATAGGTGGGAGGGGAAAATTGTCCTTCTGACAGGCTTTGTTGAGATTCCGGAAGTCGATGCAGATTCTAATATCTCCGTTTTTATTCGTAACAGGTACCATATTGGATACCCATTTGGAATGTCTGACAGGAAAAATTATTCTGGCTCTCAACAACTTATTCAGCTCAGTTTTTATCTGACTTTCCAGGTTGGGGTGGATTTTTCTGAGCTTTTGTTGGACGGGTTTCTCGTTGTCAATCATAGAGATAGTCTGCTGAATGATAGAAGTGTTATAAGTTTTCAGCTCATCGTAGTTCCAGGCAAAGACGTTTTTGTACTATCGTAGAAGACGGATGTATGCTGATTTTTCTTCAGGAGCTAGGCCTTGGCCTAGATTGACGTTTTGGGGTTTCTCATCGGTTCCTAAGTTCACTGATTCGTAGTTCAGAGTTGAAATGTAAAGTTTGGCGTTAGCTTACCTTTTGAACAGGCTTTTTAAGTCATACAAATCTTCTAATTTGACCACTGATTTGGGTATGGCATTATCAGTGCCATTTTGTTGTATTTGGTGGTCATGACAGTCCTCGTCGATTATCTGGTTTGAGTAGGATCCTTCAGAGGTAAGGAAACTTACGATGTCTGGGTCGTCGTTGAATACTCTCTAGTTGGTGATGTTGTCAGGGATAGACGGTTTAAAAATTAATTCTATCGAAAACCTATTTGGACTAAAGTCTTCGGAGGGAATGAGTCTGGAGGTTACGTTTGCTAGCAGGTCTGTGCTTGCATTGTGAAGTCTTGGGATTGATGAAATATTAAATGCTGTAAAATGCACAGTGAGATCTTGCACTAAAGATTGGTAGTGCTTTAAATGACTAGACAGGCAGTGTATGGTGTTACGTACCTGTTTGACGACGATCTAGGAATCTCCAAAGACTTGAAGATATTTGAAGTTGGAGCCGATTGCTTTGTATAGGCCTTGCACCAAGGCTTCGTATTCCGCTGTGTTGTTCGTGCAATCGAACTCTAGTCTGCATGTGAGCATGGTCTTATTTCCGTCTGGGCTAATCAAGACGCATCTTGCTCCCGCTCCCTCGTTGGACTTAGAGCCATCAAAATATAATTTCCAAAATAAAGAAGTATTTATAGGGTTATCTAAGAAACTAACACATTTTGAATCATCAGTCTGGGAAAAGTTTTCTACTTGGGATACGACTGAATTTTCTAAATATGGTGATACGTGAGCATTGAAATTTCCAAGGAAAGAGTCTACCGAATAGTTGCCTATGATGCTGCTATTGTATGCTATGGCTTCGTTCTCTCCCTCCAGGTTCGTCACTATGTACTTTTGGTGCAGTTCTCGTTCAACCTTTATTTGATTTGGCTTCCCGTTGAAGGGTAACCACATGTGCGACCAGTCAGTCGAAAAATATCCGTGGAGCTTCTCGGACCAATCCCTGCTAAAAATTAGACCATAAAATTCAGGGATGTCAGCAACTAGAATATCGATGACCTGGCATACCTTGGGGTTGGATGATAGTCTTATGTTCACTTGATTAAGTTCGCCTATCACTTCGACTTGTGATCGATCAAGTTGAACTATGCGCACTGCGGATTTTTGCGGTTGAACATTAAGTTTGGCACATATTGACTTGGGTAGAATATTGGTGGAAGCACCAGAATCAACCAAGCAGTTATGCACGTTTCTGTTAAAGATCTCGTAAGTGAGGAGGAAAGGGGGAGTGTGAGATCTAGACCTCCCTCCAATCAAGGCGATGTCATTTGGATCGATTTTATTGATCGCGTTGATTGGGGGTCTTCCTATATTATGGGAAGCTATAGCTGTAGGTAGAGGCGCAGTAGGTACGGCGTGTAACTCTTTCATCATGATCTTCTGTTGGTGTTTCAATTTGCTCAGCTCGTATAGGGTGATATTAGCCCTAGTTTTCTTCATGTCGTCGATGATGTTATACTCCATTTCATCCGACACTATTAGTGTCTTTGATGGAGGCGATTGCTCTGATTGGACTGGGCTAAATGAGGTCGCTTTAGGGGTTGTCTTCTTTGTTGCGACCTTTTATTTTGCTGGAGGGCTTGCGCCCTTCTGTTTTGGGGTAGTCTGGGGCGGATCAAGTTGATTTCTACTTCTTGTGCTAACCGAAAGTGCTTCTTGATCTTCCTCTTGTGGGAGGATGAAATCCCACATCCCTTGCAGTTCCGCCACTTCTTCATCGTCGGTATGTGTTTCAATGGTGTTCTCTTCTTCTTCTTCTTCAGATTCCACGTTAGAGACCACGCTGGCTGGCTTCGTCTCCATAGGAGGATTCCTCTTAAAACTCCTAAAAGGCTTTCTTGGGGACGATTCTGCTACTTGTTTCCTGATATCAATCATCTCATTTGACATGGCCTTTAATACCTTTTGTAATCCTTCCATGTCGAAAGGATCCTTCGTTTGCTTCTTCTTGGTTTCTTCTTTGAAAGAGATTTTCTTAGATTTACGCTCTTCGATTGTAGATCTCTTTTCTAGGGCTACTACGCGTCTTTCGACTGCCAATGCCTCAGCCAAGTTTTCGACTAAGGTTGTCTTGCTTGCCCTATCTACGAAGATGGCCAAGTTTGAAGGTAAGGCCGTGATGTACCATTCGCATCTTACTTCCTCGCTGGGTTGGGAAGCAGCGGGGATTTTATTGAGGATCTTGTTGAACCGTAAGTTAAAATCTTTAATGGGTTCCCGAGCCTCAGCTTTAAGATTGGACAGATCGTTGATCAGTGTCGCTGTCAATCTATCATCGCCGAATTTGGTGAGAAATTGATTTTGAAAAATATCCCAGCTGGTGATAGATCCGGAGGGTAGCGAAAAGTACCATGACCCGGCCGTCCCTTGCATCATATAGGGGAAGAGTCGGACCACGGCGTCTTCGTTGGTAACTCCGTTGAGATTAACAGAGAGCATGAAATTATTGATATGTTCTTCAGCTAGCATTCCAGTTTCTGGATTGAACTTTGGTAACCACTTCTCGGGATGGGCAAGTATTGGACTCAGGGGTGGAGGCATTAAAACCGCCCCAGGGTTGTTCCATGGAGATTGTGCCATCGCTGAGTTGCTGGTTAGTAAAAGTGTAGAAGATGATCTTTGAGGTTGAGAAGATAGAGAAGTTATGATCTTTGACGATTGTGGAGGAAGAGTTGCGGAAGATGGATGAGTGATTTGAGGTGGAGATGTGGGTGGTCAACTTCGCGGAGAGGGAGTTGAAATGGATGAGGTGGATGAAAGAGTCTCTCTGTCAGACTCTTGAAATGTTTTCCTTGCTCTTTTCCTAGTGGGGAGAGGGATTTCAGTTGGCTGAATGCCAAACTTTTCACTCTTCAATCGGGTCAGGGGATGAGCAGGGTTGTATTGCGAAGTCAAGCTGCCTTTAGATTTATCAGATTTCTGGTTAAAAATAGAGAATCCCTGGAGTTTACGGATCAAGGTTTGAACTTCAGGGGGATCGACAATAAGTTGTTCTGATGTATATGGATGTATAGCAGCAGTGGATGTCCGAGCGACTTCCAGTTCCGAGTTTAGTCGTATTGGGGAAGTTGGGGAAGTTGGTGAGGGTGATTTGCTCTTAGAATGGTATTTGGGTTTTGAATTATGTGCCATTCATAGCTGTGGCCCTCCTTCTAGCGCCAGAAATGTTGAGGGCCCCGAGGTCGGGTCAACAACAAGGGGGATACCCACCCAGTCCGGAACCTGGTTGGCGGCTCCTTGCCCGTTTGGAGTAGCGGGTCCGACTGGGGGTAATGGGACCAGTTTCCCAATGTGATGGGTGTGTGTGTGTGCATAGAGTCTGATGGTATTAATCTAAGGAAAAAAGGGGGGGGGGGGAATTCTTCTAATCTAGTCTTAATTCTAACTGCTAAATTAACTCTATGCTAATGTAATCTAATGAAGAAAAATACATCTAATCTATGCTAACCCGGGGTGTTTTCTTTTGTTATGCGATCTAGAAAGATTTCTAACAGCAGCCGGTAATAAAGATCATTCAACTGATATCAGAATATAAATCAATAAAGATAAACCATTCTGCATAAGAAGTTAGGCAGAGTAGTTGTGAACAGCATATCGCATAATCAGTTTTCTATATGTTAAACATAAATAAATGACCCCACCGTACAGAAGTGCCAAATGGTAATGCAGACATTCATGCAATAACATACAAAGAACTCAGCCACATATCACTTTAGGAATACTAGCAGAATCTAGCCAAGAGATAAAAGTACCATTTATGACTAACTTCACTAATAAACTTCAAGTAACAATGATTTATTTCTACTTGTTCTAACATCTGCTAAGAGTACAGAAGTGCAACATCAGTAACAGATATTAAAATGCAAACATAAATAAATCTCGATCCATCCATTCATCAAAAACCTCCTCTGAGGGTGCAAAAGTGCATGTTCTGAGGATAAGTTTTTTGACAGATTTCCGGACCCTTCTCCAAAAACCATGAGAAGGGTTAAATACTACTAATTAATCAATCTTAATTACATGAAATTAGGGAATCGGCCTCAAATGACCACCCTTTTACTAAAATCAACTTTATTTCTAAACTTAAAATCTAATTTCTGACCGTTTCTGTATATTCTCTTTAGTGCTGTCAACAGTGTAATGCTTTCCTGGGAAGAGTCGGCTGGCCGCCTTCTTGTTTCGCTCGGGAGATAAAAGTGGAAATAACAGGAGCTGGCACTTCCTTCCGGCAGACCAGAAGATATTTTCGAAAACCTTTCTCTAGCTGGGTGTATTCGCCGCGTGTATACTTATCGTGTCCCAGTTTCTTCTCGAACTGATTTTGCTGTTGCCGTTTTCGGTTTCTGGTCGTGCGAATGACTGAGTGGGTTAGGAGTCGTGCTGTATGGGCAAGTCCCTGTGTCGAGAATTTCTTCCGTTCTTTGTTCCAGGTTTTCCTGAAGCGTCCTTCTTCACTTGCGTTTCTCTTTTTGCTTTACCCGGTCTGAGCTTTAGGATCTTTTCTGAACATGCTGCTTTTGTGCACTTTTGACTCTGAGTCCTGGATAGTCTAATTTCATCAGTGCCGGTTGGCTGATAGCCTGGAATCCGTGGTTCTGCTGCATGCGGCATCCGTTTGCGGAGGCATTCTCTCTCTGCTATCTGATTGGCGCTTTCCTCTTTCCCTCAGATGTTTCCTGCATATAAACTTATATCAGTTGCGTGTCTTGTAGTTTACGCAAAGGGGAAGTGAAATGAAAAGACTTGACGTGAAAGCATTAATCTCTAATGAATGCATAATTCTGACATTCATCATAGCTTGACTCTTCGATAAATGTAACGCAATCATTCCTAGATACTTAAGCATGCGGTTATTAAATTCTTTCAAGGCGCGTGCTTAATGCATGGGTCTATCGTGTGATAAGTCTTTTCAGGTTGCAGGTCGCAGATCGCAGATCGCTGCCATCGCAGATCGCTGCCATCGCAGATCGCAAATCGCTGCCATCGCAGATCGCAAATCGCAAATCACAAATATCGCAAGTTCTCGTTTAATGGTTACGTCGTATAGCGTGATGCTTGCGATTTGCGATATCGCATATCGGCGATCGCATTGCTCGGAGGCTTTTCTTTTAAGGGGCGCGTGTGAGGCATGCGATGCGATTTGAGCCTTAGGGAGAGAAATACAAAAACTTTAAAAAAGTATTTTTTGGGATTTTCGTTCAGGGTCCCCTCTTTGCTTGATGTTATTGCTAATGTCAAGTGAAGGAAGGGGGTTGTTGGTGACCACAACAGGTCCACAGCCATATCGGGTTGACCCAATGACCGACCTTTACCTACCCAATAAACTGATTTTTCCCAGCCCCCCACATGCTACATTTCAAGCACTAGCATAGCTCGGGTGACCCCTCCAAAATACCACGTCCTCCATAAAAGCGGTGTGATGGCTTGGGAAATCACCGTCCCGCTCAACCCAAAAAACCACCTACTATTCATTTGTAATTTACCCACTAGAAAGTGAATGTTTCTTAGTAAAAAGGCTGAGAAACCCTATTTCGCCTTTTTCACTCATCTTCTTTGTGAACCTCTACAAACCATTGTGACACCTGCAAACATTGAATTCACTAATTGACCTTAAATTCCACTCCTGAAGAAGTTGCAAAGACCCTAATCAACCTCTCAATCCATACCAGAACCATTCAAACTTCTGCAGTTGCCGAGAACACCGAATTTGAAGTCAATTCACCCAAATTCTATGTATTTGAAAACAAATTACCAGACACCCTTTCAAATTTGCAAAATGTTCCATCTTTAAAGTGTTTTAATTAAGTAAAATTAATTTAAATTAATTTAAATTTAAAACGCATACCCAACACCTTTTGAAAGCTTCTACATTTCCTTCAAAACCTACGAATAAACGTGTATTGCCAAATTCAAATCCACAAGAACTGAATTATGGCTGCCCCCGTTGCCATGGATGTCACACCTATCACAACTTCCCATTTGGACCTTGACCATCTCCCCCTAGTGGACAGGGATTTTCAAATTAGAGACATAAGTTCCTATCAACTCCTATTCAAAATTCATTGTTTGAGTAAGGACAAATATCTAAACCATTCTGATGACATTGGCCTTTGGGACTCTAATTTTCCGAAGTACCAGTTTCCACAAGTACATACTTTTTCTGAGATTGTCCATATGTGCCATGCCTATTACATTTCCAGCCAGCAAGCTATAATGTCCCCTCACCAAAAACTCTTGTTTACTATCACAGCTGAATCAATCAATAAGATGTTGCAACTCCAACCAGGTCCAAACTTGACCCCACTCTCCATTGGGGATTTGTTAGACCTATACACCAAATTGAGTCCATCAAAACTGGCCCAAATGTTCCAAACTTTCATTGTAGAAGAGAAGCACATCCCTAAAGATGCCCCTCCATATGTTTCTGCCATTTTTCTGAAAGGGGCAAGCAAATTATAACCATGATATCATGTATTCTGGGTTGTGCCACAGATGAATTTGTTGATGAGTTCATCTTGGCCTTAATGTCCATTTTTACCCTAGGAAAGCCTCCTGCTACTTTGTACAATTATTCCCAATTCATAGCTAAAAGAATGCATGAATAGTTTACCAGAATGCACAATGAAAGAGTATTCAAGTACTCATCTGTACTATACCACATGTTTTTGTATTATCAATCAGACAGATTTCCATTCACCATCTAGAAATTAGATACTAAAGGCCAACCCAGGTTTTTCATATTTTGGACACCATTATTCCATAGGTATTCATCACCATACACTTACACAAACTTCATTGACTCTTTTTTCCATCCAATCATGACCATGCTGACAGGAAGTCCTCCACCTAGAATAAGCCAAGAGATCAAAAGAGTTCTCCAATTGTCCAAGAAAAGTAAGGTGGGAGATTGGAACCTTTACCAAAATCACACTGAAATAAGAATCTATGGTTGCCAGCTTGCCCCATACAAACTTCCCATTACCTCCCCATGATGTTATTTTCTCTAGAATATTATAAGTAGATAATGAACTCTGATGATGTCAACTTTGTCTCAACCAATAAAAGAACTCAGTTGAAGGTCAAAAATTAGTCAGGCCCTTTCATTTGCAATTCTAGAGAAGTAGGGTAAGAGGAAGATCAAATTCTACAACAAATGAAGTTCCAAAACAGTTTCATGTGGAGGTATGACGCCCAAGGGTTTATTACCAAATTAAGACAAAAGGTCAAATTGGGACCTTACATTCATCACCCCATACCAGAGATAGAAAGATATGCCAATCAATCTGAGTGGTTGGAACCCACTCTCATAGAAAAGGATAGCACAAAGGTAGATGTTGAAAATACCTTGTTTTATTTAGAGAGACAACTTGATGAAGCCTCATTCCTATAGGTACCAGAGCACAAAGGACCCATGAGTACCTCTACTATTTTGCAGACTCCTCAGAATGAGGAAAATAATCCCAAATGGAACAAAGAGGGAGCCTCCAGCTCAGGTATGGACACATCCAATGTACAGTATGAAGCCATCTAGAGCAAAAGGCCAAGGCTCAATCCTGTTTCAGAATAGGAATACACAAAAGGCTTAGTAGGAATAACTAATACTGACTTAGACATGAGCAAGGGCACAACTCCATTTGGAGAGACACAGGAGAAATCTGCATCACAGACTCAAATGTTAGAAAGGAATCTCAGTGTAGAAGTCTCCTCATTTAGTAGGCATGCTGATAAATATAATGACATGAAGGACAGGTTCAAATAAATCAAAATGAGAAACGAGAATCTAAAGGCACAGTCTTATGCACAGTATCTCAAACTTACACCCAACAATAAAACTAGGTTGATGTCAGCTTTTGACATCAAGGAAGGAAAGATGCGAATGTCCTTCATAAATCCAACTGTACAACAACCAAGGACATTAGTAGATTTCAAGAAGATCGATTTTGAGGTATTTGCAAGGGATATTCATCCCATTGACCAAATTGAATTTCACAAACAGGCTGGAGAAATGATTTACTCCATCCTTATAGGAAAAGCCATAGCTTCCCATCAGTTGCAAAATTCATTGAACATTATTTCATCCCAGTATCAATTGGAGAAGTCCTCCTCATAAGCCAAAGAGACCAGAATCAAGTCTCTAGAAGACTTGGTTATTGAATTGGGACATGATCCAAAAGACATCAAAGCTACTAAACAACTGATCAAGAAAAAGAATGATGACATTGCAACACTCAAGAAGCAATTGAAGATACCTCAGTTGCAGCACCCCCAGACATAGGAAGTCTTGGAAAATCAAACAAGGCATGAAGAGTTGATGGACTTAGTCCTTAAACTAAATGATCAGTTGAGGGAGACAAAAAAGGAATTGGATAGCCTAATCCAATTAAAGCAAAATGATATTGGCACTACTTCAGTGAATTTCATCCCAACAGTTACTACGGTTGTTCCTTGCACATTGGTAGCCTCATTGGCTCCCACAACTCCACTGGCCACAACACAACCGGTTTCTACATCAGCAACAGGTACGTCAGGTGATGAAGCAAAAAGATTGACTAAAGCTATGGAAGATATGTCCATACAGACAACATAGATGAATAAGCTCAAGGAAAAGGTGACAAGCTTGGAAACTAATTACAAGCTTGCTAAAATCATGCAGAAGGAAGAAGTGCAAAAAGCTGCTAGGATGAGTGAGAGATTGAAAGCCATGGAAAATGACTTAAGACTAAAGGAACCCCTCCGGGAGGCTAAGGAACTAATATGGGCTAATATCATTGACTCTGTCAATGATATTTGGCCATCTATTCAGGTGATTTTTGAGCAATTAGAGTAGATAAAGATGGCTACAGAGGTCGTCCAAAGAGTAAAAGAAGAATTGGGAGAAATGCCAGAAGAAGCTACGAGAATTATCTAGTTCCTTTACAACAAGAATAAGTATGAGCTTAAGGAATTGGGAATAGAGTATAGAACAGAGACAATTTTGGAGGTCAGAAAGGTCCTCTCCAAGAAACTTAATGCAAAATGTGGAGGACAAGTGTCAGAATATGCAGGTAGCCATTAACAAATTTATGGCTAATTTCCAAATTTTGAGAGAGAAGGGATTACCCAATCCCTTAGTAATAAATGATAAGCTCATGACTCAGGAGGATTACAACAGGAAAATCAAAGAGGTAGCAAAGGATCAGGTGAATACATCATCAATGAAGGAATTACCAATAGACAAAGTACTCTACCAGACATTTGAAAACTTTTTTGACCTCTAGCATGAGGTATAACACTTGTTTATCAATAAGCCTACTTTTTCCAAATACACTGAGGCAAATGAAATATATAGGAGGATGCTAAAAATACAATTACTTGATGCTAAATCATGGGAAAAATTAACTGATTTACTGTAGAAATATGTAGTAAAAAGGTTAATGTACATTAAAAGTAAAACAACATGGTAAAAGGATGAAGACAGATCAGCAAGGTCAAAGTGTATCAGTGTCAAAGTGTATCAGATGAAAGCCTAAAGTAAATGAAGCTTCCAACATGAAAGATCAAACAGCAAAGCAGCATAAAGGGCTAAAAATCAAAGCATAAAAGCCAATAGTACCAAAATAAAAGGGACAACATGAAATAGTTCAATAGCTGTCTCTATCTTCTTGCAAGAAGATATTTTTATTTCCTAGATTAAATCTCAAATTAGTTTGAGATATTTTGTAATAAACTTTTGTATAAATACTTCACAATTCGAAGTATGTAGTGTGGATTCTATTAGACATTTCTATAGACTTTTTGATCAAGAAGACCCAGAAGGTTATTGTATCAGTTGATGAGCCAGCAAGCTGGATTGATTAATAAAGATCAGACTTTTCCAAGGATTCATGTGTTGAGCGAATTTCAAACAAGTATTTTCATGTGTTATTGTCATTTTTTCTCAAATTTATTCATAATCTTATATGTGTTTCAATCTAAATGCTATAACTAGAATAATATTTCAGAACTTGTTTAAATTACACTCTATCTTAACAGTTAAGCATTTGAATGTTTTCTTATGATATTTAAGTTAAATAATTCTTAATTGCTCTTTGGTTTAGATGGAACAAATCATAATCCAGGTTAAAGGATTCTTAACTTCCCTTTGATTTCGATTACCCCTTCCTTCCTCATTCATTATCAGGGTCTCAAAACCCTTAACTGCTCTACCACCCCAAGTTAAACCATTTCACCCCTCTGTCTTAAACATCTGAAATACACTCTACTATCTTGCCCTTGGAAAATACCCTTTTGTGAATTAATCCAGTTTTGCTTCCTTATTAGTTGACTCCATAGCACAGTGGTCTAAAAGACATCAATTTATCCATCTGTCTAGGGGATCCCACCACCCAATCTCAAACAAATCAGAACCCCTTGAACAATAATAGCTAGCCTAAAAATTCTTAACCAAAACAAAGTTAAATTTTAAAGAGAGAGCCCTCTCTGAGCATTAGGAAGGCTACATCCTGATCTCCAAAAGTGGATAGTGGTTACCTTTGGTTTTTCCCTCTTATTACTTCAAAAGAATTATTAGATTGATAACATTTTTGGCGACCATACTGGGGACTTCAATCCTCAGTCTCATAAAAACTTTAAGGAAACCTTCAATCAAATCTTGAGCCCCTTAAGGTCATCACCTGAAGTAAGTTTTCAGAAAATTTTATAAAAACCATTTAAAAACATAAAATTTTGGCTCCCAAAAATAGTCACTACACTAGGGCCTGTTAATGTCAGCCTTTGAAGCCTTCCATCAGTGATCAAATATGCTCTTACAATGTGGTCTTAGGATGTCAAAGTCAAATTTTGTCATTTCAATGAGTCTTCAAGTAAAATTTGGTCACTAGGTATTAGGTCTAGGATTTGTTTTCACTCTTTCCAAAGTTTTCCAAGTGTCGGTCCATGTCACCATTCAGCTGAGTGTACCATCATTTAAAGGGTTGTCATCATCATTTCAGGTTCCAATGGGTCATTTTACACCTTGTTCGTGTTTCAGTTGTGCTTAGGTAAGGCTCATTTCCCTCTCCTAGGGTTTTGAAGGTAATTTCTCTTGGATGGTAAAATCATCAACAAAACTATAATTATTCCCCTATCCTTAATGTACCTTATTAAACACTTACCATCACTGATATCCCTAAAATTCCTCATTTTCCCACAAACCCTAGTTTCTTGCTACAATTTGACAATTTTCTAGGCTAAGCCTGTGATTTTCCCTTTTGGACCCCTTGCCCCCACTCAATCCTTGAAATTCCACTTTCCCTTGTTTCCTAACATCCCTCCCTACTCCGCAAAAGTTTCTCAAGAATTTAGAAGCCCCTTATCCCCTTCATTTCACTTCATTTTGACAAATCCCCTGTTCCACACATCGGGATAGGTTTTACTCAAATGATGTTTTTGAGCATGACAAAAATGAATTTGAAGAAAGTGAGAGAGGGTATTGTTCATAATAGGCCAAAGAAGAGAAACCTCCTTCAATTTTGACACAGGTGTCATGGTTTTAGAGAAATGTCAAAAATATAGTTGCCTCAGGAGAATTGATGCACCTCTAAAGTGACCTTGGGAAAATCAAGCTTTCTCCTAGCTTCGTTGGCCAAATGACTTGTATGATGAGTCAAATGATAACTAGACACAAATAGATTTCTAATGAGCTATCATGAGCTCAATTTGGAGTTAAGGAAGACCTTCAAAAGTTGACTGCAATAGCACTCTGCATTTAGGCAGCCTCATTTTGCACATTTTGACTAGTCTTGGGAGATTTGACCTTTGGCAGAGCATCTGACCTACAAATTGGAAAATTCAAGATGTTATGGAAATTAGACTCGATAAGCTTTCCAAAGAGCTATCACACGCCCAATTTGGATACCGAAAAGGCCTCCAAAAGTAGTCTGCAAAAAGGTGTTGTGCACCTGGAAGCCGGCGCTGCGCATAGAAAAGGCGTTGCACACCTGGCAAAGTTTGACAATGTAAAATTACACTGGCACTACGCATACAAAATGTGTTGTGCACCTGTGTGAGGGAACTGCACACCTGTTAGACACACTCAAATTGCTCCAAATCTCTTCAGACTGCCTCAAAACTCCAATTTCCACCTCTTTATAAGTAAGTACATTGATCATCCCCTTCATACCCTACTCCCTCAAACCCTACATTACATCAAATCTCACTCATATCCCTGTCTCATCCCACTCATTCCCTTTCTTCTGAAAGTCTCTTCATACTCATCATTTACCCACACTACCTTTCTTTCCTCACTAGAATTTACAATCAATCAAGCCACTGGAAAGTTATTATGGAGCTTTTGTCCTTGTGGACCATGAGGTGGAACAAGAGGTGAGTGTAAGGGACTTGGATGCTCAAAATCCAAGGAGTGTCAAAGATTTGATCATCAAGGAAAAATATTTGTAACACAAGGACAAAGAGGATAAAGGCGAAGCTAAGACGCGTTTTGAGGAACAAGAAAGAGCAATACAAACTCAAGATTTTTGCTGAAGCATCATTGGCCCACCAAAGCACCTAACAAGGATTAATTGTGCCAAATTTCAAGAAATTTGGAGCAATTTTTATCATTTTTGAAACTTTTAATGTAAAAAACAGGCTTTTCCAATAGGTGTGCAGTGCCACCAGCACTACGCTTTTGTTGAGAATGCTTTCTTGCAAAAAAGTTTATATTTTTGGAATCAGCATGGAAAAATATTAAAGCTCAAAAATGACTGGAAATTTTGGACAAGTTCTAGGTCTCCAAATGGGCAAAAAACAGCTAAAAAGTGCCTTCTCTGCCACTTTTTTGCCACACAGGAAGTAGTCTTGGGAGAATCAATTTTTGGAGGGGCAAATGGACTCCAAATTCAGAAATTAAAGTTGTTCCAGAAAGTAGACTCTCCAAGATTTCCAACGAGCTATCCTGTACCTGATTTGGACTCCAGGAAGCCTTCCAAAAATGGCCAGAAAAAGCCCTGCTCATAGGATGAATTTTGCCAGTTTTGCCTGATTTTCCAGATTTCGCCTAATTTTCTCTACAATTGACTTTTTCTTGCTCTCTTGGTGAAATTAGCATCGTAAATGATGTAACTTGATGTAATTATGGATATAAAACACTTAATAGGGTAGATATATCAAGTCAAAGGTGGTTTTGAGCTGAATGAATTGGTTTCCTTGGTTTTGGAGGCGAGCTGTTCCACTGCCTGTATTCATGTTCTTAGTTTAGATATGGTTGAAACGACCCCTTTTCTCATGGATTCGACCCTAATAGCTAGCTTGAGTAGTTTCCTTGCCTATATCATGTACCTTTTGATTTAGTTTTAAAGGTTGGATTTTGGCAGAAGTGTTGGATTCACTGAACATTTGTATCAACAGTTTGGCAAGGAATAAAACTAGGTTTCACAGCTATTTTTGTGGGATTCTTGTGACAGTGAGTTTATATATTGTTTCTTCTTTGTAATGAGTTTTTCTGATGTTTTATATGCATTCACATCTCTCTCTCTCTTATAAAGTAAATGAATCAAGGTGAATAGACAAAATACACTAATTTATGGTGCTTTGTCTTGGGAATGCATTTGGTTTTCAATTTTTTCATTGTTTGAAGAGGATTCATAGTTTCTTATGCCCTCCTCAACTCCTCAGCTGTCTTACTTGACCATCTTAACCCATTTCTAGTACATAAACCCTTGTATACCTTGCCCCACGGGACATGACTATATCCCTGAGTTGATTTCCTAGACCCAATCTACCTTCTCCAATTGATTAAGCAACCAAAACCTAAAATCAAACAAAATTCTCTGATCTACCATACCTAGCCTAAAATAAAATTTATTTCAGTCATCTCAAGCCCTAGTTTTCAATATTCTAATTGAGATTGATAAGGAGAGAGCCCTCTCCCGACTCGGTAGGGCTAGCTACCAGGTTAAGCCTGGTTTAATGTTACCCTAGACCTGCCTTCCTTCAGCCTGAGGTAGATTTAGGCACTAACATAGTGGTGAGCATACTGGGGAGTGTAGTTTTATGTTCCTCAGCAAAATGTAATCAAGTGCAATTATGATTGTTGATGGTGAAAAATGATCAGACACAGCAAGGCTGAAATCATTCACCTGGCAATTCCAAATCAATTTCGAGATTAGATCCAAGGACTCCACTAGAGGATAAACTGGACCAGCAGAAACATGAAAGGACAATATGGAAAGATCATGTATTCAAGTTGGAATTTCATCCAAGACATTATGTTCTTTGTTATAAATTATTTCTTCTCTTTTCCTGAGAATGTCAAGAAGGCTTTGCAAAGTATATCGTACTTGAGAAAAGATCCTCAGCCTGCATTTTATTCCTTCCCTTTGAACATTGTGAATACCAAAGATTTGCATGCCTTTGAACTTGATCAAGACCCTTTTTCTGAAGCTTGTGATGACCATCTTGAAACTAATGAGCCTCAAGAGACCAAGACTGATTCTACACCTTCTGTACATACCCCTATACCTTGTAAAATTCCAGATCGATACAAGCCTCTGATTTTACTTCCTATATCTCATGCTTTCCCTAAATATTATTACCTATATCTACCAAGATTTGACGATGAACACGACAACATCACTGCTAAGAGACATGTATTGAATTTTGAGTCCTTTCTTGACCTTTTTGAAGTTGATGAAGCAGATGTCAGTATTAGGCTTTTGCTCTTTCTTTGCAAGGCAATGTCAAGAGTTGGTTCAAAACCCTGCTTGATGTGAGCATCTCATATTTATAGCAGTTCCTCAAAGTTTTCCTCGAAAAGTGGGTGGTCAGACAAAACCCTTTCTAGATTATAGAAGAGTATAACCGGCTGAAAAGATTTCCAGGGGAGACAGTACAACAGTTTTCTGCTAGGTTTAACCAAGTCTATTTTTTGATGTCGGTTAATATAAGACCTCCTCTTGGATCCGCTCTCTTGCACTACCAAGAATCCTTTGATCCAGAAATGGAGCTTCAGCTGATGGAAAGGAATCTTGCAACACTTGAAGAGATGCAAAATAGTGCAGTAGATGTAGAGGCTAATCTGCTAATCAAAAGGGAAAAGTTGAAGGAAGAAGAGATAATGAACATAGATCCAGAGGAATCGACACCTTTAGAGGTAAAGCTCGACATTTTGGTAAGTGCAATGGAAGAGATGTTGCAAAAGATCGCTACAAGGAATGAGTATTATGTTCAAGACCATGGCTCACTGATTGAAGAAGAACAAGTGGTTGATACAAAACATTTTCTTTCTTATCCCAGTTGTCATAGATCTGATAATGATTGTTTTAAAGATCATCTGGGAGAAGAGAGATCTGTTGATATGACATGTATGCTTGATGATGTATTTTACACTGATTAATTCCCTAACTTTGATCAATATGATGATGATTATGTTCTCCAAACAGAAGCTAATATTGCAGAAAAATCAGTAGCTAGTTTGTGGAAGGAGGAAGTTCACTTTCAGTAGTTTGAATACAGTGATTAGCCGTTACATATCAACTATGGAAATGAGGATGAAAGTGCAGCAAATTTTGAAGTAAGTGAAGGATCTTTGCCTTTTTGTTTTGCTTCATTTCAATTCATCAAAGACAACTTTCATGCAATCAAAAATCAACTGTCGACAAGTCTTGATCTGGAGCATCTTGAGGGCAATGAAAACCTTATTCAAGACTTTTCATATCCAAAGTTGCAGCCTCCGAATGCCATTGATTTTCAAGTTGCAAATGAAGACTTGGAAGCTGGACCATATGATCAAATGATGCCAGATGACTCTGTACCATTTTGTTTTGAATCATTTCAGCTTTTGAAGGGAAAATTTCATAGTATATCTTCAAATGACCAGCCTGTAGGAAATCATGTAATCTCATTGGAACCAATCGAAAGTGGGTTACAAAAGTATTTCAAGTTTTTCACGATCCAATAGCTGATGTGTTGGATGATGTCTGTAGTCAAAGTCCTTCTCCATCAGCTAACTGTGAGCTTGGAAAAAGTATTGATACAAACTTGATCTGGCAGCCGGTTTCTTTGTCATTTTCAGCAGGAGTCTCGTCACAAAGCTTAGATGAAAGTTTGCATTCATGGTACGAGGAGAAGAAAAGTAATCCATTGGATGAGCTAAGTCCCAGTGTGCATGAATTTCAAGATCCTTATGCAGTGTTTTTGGAGTCAGATAGAGCATCCATATTATTCAATTTGGGAAAATTTGGATTTGTTTACAAGTTTTCATCGGAGTTGCCTTTCAGTAGTTCTTTCTTGTTGTTCATAAGAAAGCACTTGCAAAGAATTCCAACAACAACCAGAATGCTTACTTGGTTGCATTGGTTGTTCCATTTCACTTGATCAGGTGATGAATGGAAAAGTTAGATTAGGTTTTATTGAATAAGCTCCATTTTGAGCATATTTTCCAGTTTGTCAGTTGTGTTTTAGTCAAGATAGTTTCAGAGTCAGTTTGTGTCGTCAAGTTGTCAGTTTTCAGTCATGCATTTCAGTTTGAGTTATTGATTCCATATTGCCCAATGGATAAGGCACTGGTATGCTCTCCCAAAGATCTGTTGTTCTTGGTAACTCTAATGAGCTACCATCCCCATTGGAGCCAATGTTAGTTTCAGTCTTTGGAGCCTTCCATTAGTGATCAAATATGCTCTTACAAAGTAGTCTTAGGATGTCTAAGTCAAATTTTGTCATTTCAGTGAGTCTTCAAGTAAAATTTGGTCACTAGGTATTAGGTCTAGGATTTGTTTTCACTCCTTCGAAACTTTTCCAAGTGTCGGTCCATGTCACCATTCAGATGAGTGTACCATAAGTTAAAGGGTTTTCATCATCATTTAAGGTTCCAATGGGTCATTTTACACCTTGTTCGTGTTTTAGTTGTGCTTGGGTAAGGCTCATTTCCCTCTCCTAGGGTTTTGAAGGTATTTTCTCTTGTATGGTCAAATCATCAACAAAGCTTGCATATTGATGCTCATACACCTTCCCATATCCTTAATGTACCTTATTAAACACTTCCCATCACTGATATCCCTCAAATTCCTCATTTCCCCACAAACCCTAGTTTCTTGCTACAATTTGACAATTTTCTAGGCTAAGCCTGTGTTTTTCCCTTTTGGACCCCTTCCCCTCACTCAATCTTTGAAATTCCACTTTCCCCTATTTCCTAACATCCCCACATACTTCCAAAAATTTTCTAAAGAATTTAGAAGCCCCTTATCCCCTTCATTTCACATCATTTCGACAAATCCCTTGTTCCACACATCGGGACAAGTTTTACTCAAATGATGTTTCTGAGCATGACAAAATGAAATTGGAGAAAGTGAGAGAAGTTATTTTCCATAATGTTCCAAAGAAGAAAAACATCCTTCACTTTTTACACAGGTGTCATGGGATAGAGAAATGTCAAAAATACAATTGCCTTAGGCGAATTGATGCACCTCTAAAGTGACCTTGGGAAAATCAAGATTTCTCCTAGCTTGGTTGGCCAAATGACTTTTTCGATGAGTCAAATGATCACCAGACATAAAGAGCTTTCCAGTGAGCTATCATGAGCTCAATTTGGAGTTGAAGAAGACCTTCAAAAGTTGATTGCAACAACACTCTACATTTAGGTAGCCTCATTTTGCACATTTTGACCAGTCTTTGGAGATTTGACTTTTGACAGGGCAAATGACCTCCAAATTGGAAAATTCAAGATGTTATTGAATGTAGAATCGGTATTATTTCCACAAAGCTATCACACATGAAATTTGGACACTGGGAAGGCCTCCAAAATTGGTCTGCAAAAAGGCACTGCGCACCTGGTAGCTGGCGCTGCGCATAGAAAAGGCATTGTGCACCTGGCAAACTTTGACAGTGTAGAATTACACTGGTGCTGTGCATACAAAAGGCTCTGCGCACCTGTCAGACACACTCAAATTGCTCCAAACCACTTCAAACTGCCTCAAAACTCCAATTTCCTCCTCTTTACAAGTAAGTACATTGATCCTCCTTGTTGAAAAGTGTTCTTGCATGAAATCTTGTTGGTCTTTCACCCATAAAATCAAAACCCTAGTATCCACTGTTCACCATAATGGTTCAAGGTTCACTCTTCTATCTTTGTTGTTGGTTCCTAAAACCTCATACACTACATATTAAAACCCTACCCTCCATATATACCCCTACACACATTCCCATTCCCATTCCCATTCCCTCACATGACACTTCTCTAAAAACCTACTTCCCATTCCCATTCCCTCATATACACTTCCCTAAAACTCTACTTACATACATAACCCTATACCCTAACCCTATACTCTCAATTCTTAAAACCCTAGTCATCCCCTTCATACCTTACTCCCTCAAACCCTACATTACATCAAATCTCACTCATATCCCTGTCTCATCCCACTCATTCCCTTTCTTTTGAAAGTCTCTTCATACTCATCGTTCACCCAAACTACCTTTCTTTCCTCACTAGCATTTACAGTCAATCAAGCCAATGGAAAGTGATTATGGAACTATTTTCCTTGTGGACCATGAGGTGGCACACGAGGTGAGTGTCATGGACTTGGATGCTCGAAACCTAAGGAGTTTCAAAGATTTGTAATGCAAGGACAAAGAGGCTAAAGGCCAAGCTAAGACGAGTTTTGAGGAACAAGAAAGAGCAAGACAAACTCAAGATCTTGGTTGAAGCATCATTGGCCCAGTAAAGCACCTAACAAGGATCACTCATGCCAAATTTCAAGAAATTTGGAGCAATTTTTGTCATTTTTGAAATTTTTAATGTAAAAAATAGGCTTTCCCAATAGATGCGGCGCTGCGCTATTTTTGGGAATAATTTCATGCAAAAAGGTTTATACTTTTGGAATCAGAATGGAGAAATATGAAAGTTCAGAAATGGCTGAGAATTTTGGACAAGTTCTAGGTCTCCGAAAGGGCAAAAACACCTAAAAAGTGCCTTCTCTGCCACTTTTTTGCCACATAGGAAACAGTCCTGGGAGAATCAATTTTTGGAGGGACAAATGGACTAGACTCCAGGAAGCCTTCGAAATTGACCTATAAAAATTGCTACGCATAGGATCAGTGGCACTGTGCATAGGATGAATTTTACGAGTTTTGCCTGATTTTCCAGATTTCGCCTAATTTTCTCTACAATTGACTTTTTCTTGCTCTCTTGGTGAAATTAGCATGGTAAATGATGTAACTTGATGTAATTATGGATGTAAAACACTTAATAGGGTAGATACATTAAGTCAAAGGTGGTTTTGAGCTAAATGAATTGGTTTCCTTTGTTTTAGAGGCAAGTTGTTCCGCTGCCTATATTCCTGTTCTTAGTTTAGATATGGTTGAAACCATCCCTTTTCTGATGGATTCGACCCTAATAGCTAGCTTGAGTAGTTTCCTTTCCTATATCATGTACTTTTTGATTCATTTGTAAAGGTTGCACTTTGGCAGAAGTGTTGGGCTCACTGAACATTTGTATCAGCAGTTTGGCAAGGAATAAAACTAGGTTTCACAGCTATTTTTGTGGGATTCTTGTGACAGTGAGTTTATGTATTGTTTCTTCTTTGTAATGAGATTTTATGATGTTTTTTATGTATTCACATCTCTCTCTCGCTTCTAAACTAAATGAATCAAGGTGAATAGAGAAAATACACTAATTTAGAGTACTTTGTCTTGGGAATGCATTTGGCTTTCAATGTTTTCACTGTTTAAAGAGGATTATAGTTTCTTATGCCCTCGTCAACTACTCAGCTGTCTTACTCTACCATCTCAATCCATTGCTAGTACATAAATCCTTGGCTACCCAGCCCCACAAGACATGATTGTATCCCTGAGTTGATTTCCTGGACCCAATCTGCCTTCTCCAATTGATCCAGCAACCAAAACCTAAAATCAAACAAAATTCTCTAATCTACCATACTTAGCCTAAAATCAACATTCATTTCAGTCATCTCAAGCCCTAGTTGCCAATATTCTAATTGAGATTGACAAGGAGAGAGCCCTCTCCCAACCTGGTAGGGCTAGCTACTAGGTTAAGTGTGGTTTGATGTTACCCTAGACCTGCCTTCCTTCAGACTGAGGTAGATTTAGGCACTAAAATATTGGTGACCATACTAGGGAACGTAGTTTTGTGTTCCTCAATAAAATGTAATCAAGTGAAGATCTGATTGTTGATGGTGAACAATTATAAGACACGGCAAGGCTGAAATCATTCACCTGGTGATTCCAAATCAGTTTCGAGATCAGATCTGAGGACTCCACTAGAGGATAAACTGGACCAGCAGAAACATGAAAGGACAATATGGAAAGATTAGGTATTCAAGTTGGAATTTCATCCAAGACATTATGTTCTTTGTTGTAAATTATTTCTTCTCTTTTCCTGAGAATGTCAAGAAGGATTTGCAAAGTATATCGTATTTGAGAAAAGATCCTCAGCCTACATTTTATTCCTTCCCTTTGAAGATTGTGAATACCAAAGATTTACATGCCTTTGAGCTTGATCAAGACCCTTTTTCTGAAGCTTGTGATGATCGTCTTCAAACTAATGAGCCTCAAGAGACCAAGACTGATTCTACACCTTCTGTACATACCCCTATACCTTGTAAAATTCCAGATCGATACAAGCCTCTGATTTTACCTCCTATATCCCATGCTTTCCCTAAAAATTATTACCTATATCTACCAAGATTTGATGATGAACACGACAACATCACTGCTGAGAGACATGTATTGAATTTTGAGTCCTTTCTTAACCTTTTTGAAGTTGATGAAGAAGATGTTAGTATTAGGTGTTTGCTCTTTCTTTGCAAGGAAAAGTCAAGAGTTGGTTCAAAACCCTACCTAATGTGAGCATCTCCAATTTACAGTAGTTCGTCAAAGTTTTCCTCAACAAGTGGGTGGTCAGACAAAACCCTTTCTTGATTATAGAAGAGTATAACTAACTAAAATGATTGCAAGGGGAGACAGTACAACAATTTTCTACCAGGTTTAACCAAGTCTATTTTTTGATGCCAGTTAATATAAGACCTCCTCCTGGATTTTCTCTCTTGCACTACCTGGAAGCCTTTGATCCGGAAATGGAGTTTCAGCTGAGGGAAAGGAATCTTGCAACACTTGAAGAGATGCAAAACAGTGCAGTGGATGTAGGGGCTATTTTGCTTATGAGAAGGGAAAAGTTAAAGGAAGAAGAGATGAAGAACATAGACCCAAAGGAATTGACACCTTTAGAGGTAAAGCTCGACATTATGGTAAGTGCAATGGAAGAGATGATGCAAAAGATCACTACAAGGAATGAGTATTATGTTCAAGACCATGGCTAGCTGATTGAAGAAGAACAAGTGGCTGATTCAAAACATTTTCTTTCTTATCCCAGTTGTCATAGATCTGATAATGACTATTTTATAGATCATCTTGGAGAAGAGAGATCTATTGATATGACATGTATGCTTGATGATGTGTTTTATACTGATGAATTCCCTATGTTTGATCAGTATGATGATGATTATGTTCTCCAAACAGAAGCTAATCTTGTAGACAAATCAGAAGCTGGTTTGTGGAAGGAGGAAGTTCACTTTTAGCAGTTTGAATATAGTGATCAGCCGTTACATATCAGCTATGGAAATGAGGATGAAAGTGTAGCAAATTTTGAAGTAAGTGAAGGATCTTTGCCTTTTTTTTTTCTTCATTTCAGTTCATCAGAGACAACTTTCATGCAATTAGAAATCAATTGTCGACAAGTCTTGATCTGGACCATCTTGAGGGCAATGAAAAGCTTGTTCAAGACTTTTCATATGCAGATTTGTAGCCTTAGAATGCCATTGATTATCAAGTTGTAGATGAAGACTTGGAAGCTGGATCATATGATCAAATGATGCCAGATGATTTCGTACCATTTTGTTTTGAATCATTTCAGTTTTTGAAGGGAAAATTGCATAGTATATCTTCAAATGACCAGCCTGTAGGAAATCATGTAATCACATCGGAACCAATTAAAAGTGGGTTGCAACGGTTTTTTCAAGTTTTTCATGATCCAATAGCTGATGTGTTGGATGATGTCCTTCTCCATTAGCTAATTGTGAGCTTGGAAAAAGTATTGATACAAACTTGATCTGGCAGCTGGGTTCTTTGCCATTTTTAGTAGGAGCCTCGTCACAAAGTTTAGATGAAAGTTTGCGCTCATGGTATGAGGAGAAGAAAAGTAATCCATTGGATGAGCTAAGTGCCAGTGTGCATGAATTTCAAGATCCTTATGCAATGTTTTTGGTGTCAGATAGACAATCTATATTATTCAATTTGAGAAAATTTGGATTTTTTTACAAGTTTTCGTCGGAGTTGCCTTTTAGTAGTTCTTTCTTGTTTTTCATAAGAAAGCACTTGCAAAGAATTCCAACAACAACCAAAATGCTTACTTGGTTGCATTGGTTGCTCCATTTCACTTGATCAGGTGATGAATGGAAAAGTTAGATTATGTTTTATTGAATAAGCTCCATTTTGAGCATATTTTCCAGTTTTTCAGTTGTGTTTTAGTCAAGATAGTTTCAGATTCAGTTTGTGTCATCAAGTTGTCAGTTTTCAATCATGCATTTTAGTTTGAGTTATTGATTCCATATTGCCCAATGGATAAGGCACTGGTATGCTCTCCCAAAGATCTATGGTTCTTGGCACCTCGAAGGAGCTACCATCCCCATTGGAGCCAATGTTAGTGTCAGTCTCTAAACTCTTCCATCAGTGATCAAATATGCTCTTACAAAGTGGTCTTAGGATGTCAAAGTCAAATTTTGTCATTTCAGTGAGTCATCAAGTAAAATTTGGTCACTAGGTATTAGGTTTAGGATTTGTTTTCACTCCTTCAAAAGTTTTCCAAGTGTCGGTCCATGTCACCATTCAGCTGAGTGTACCATCATCTAAAGGGTTTTCATCATCATTTCAGGTTCCAATGGGTCATTTTACACCTTGTTCGTTTTTCAGTTGTGCTTGGGTAAGGCTCATTTCCCTCTCCTAGGATTTTGAAGGTAATTTCTCTTGGATGGTCAAATAATCAACAAAGCTTGCATCCTAATGCTCATGCACCTTCCCCTATCCTTAACGTACCTTATTAAACACTTCCCATCATTGATATCCCTCAAATTCCCCATTTTCCCACAAACCCTAGTTTCTTCCTACAATTTGACAATTTTCTAGGCTAAGGCTGTGTTTTTCCCTTTTGGAGCCCTTCCCCTCACTCAATATTTGAAATTCCACTTTCCCCTATTTCCTAACATCCCTCCCAATTTCCCAAAATTTTCTCAATAATTTAGAAGCCCCTTATCCCCTTCATTTCACTTTATTTTGACGAATCCCCTGTTCCACACACTGGGATATGTTTTACTCAAGTGATGTTTCTGAGCATGAAAAAATAAATTTGGAGAAAGTGAGAGAGGTTATTGTCCATCATAGGCCAAAGAAGAAAAAAATCCTTCACTTTTTACACAGGTGTCACGGTTTTAGAGAAATGTCAAAAATACAATTGCCTCAGGAGAATTGATGCACCTCTGAAGTGACCTTGGGAAAATCACGTTTTCTCCTAGCTTGGTTGGCCAAATGACTTTTTCAATGAGTCAAATGATAGATAACGCAAAGAAATTTCCAATGAGCTATCATGAGCTCAATTTGGAGTTAAGGAAGACCTTCAAACATTGACTGCAACAGAACTCTGCATTTAGGTAGCCACATTTTGCACATTTTTTCCAGTCTTGGGAGATTTGACATTTGACAGGGCAAATGACCTCCAAATTGGAAAATTCAAGATTTTCTGGAAAGTAGACTCGATAGTATTTCAAACGAGCTATCACACTCCCAATTTGGACATCAGGAAGGCCTTCAAAATTGGTCTACAAAAAGCACTACGCATAGAAAAGGCGTTGCGCACCTAGCAAAGTTTGACAGTGTAAATTACACTGGTGTTGTGCATACAAAAGGCATTGTGCACCTGTGTGAGTGTGTTGCGCACCTGTCAGACACACTCAAATTGCTCCAAATCACTTCAGACTGCCTCAAAAATCCAATTTCCTCCTCTTTATAAGTAAGTACATTGATCCTCCTTGTTGAAAAGTGTTCTTGCATAAAATCTTGTTGGTCTTTTACCCATAAAAACAAAACCCTAGTATCCACTGTTCACCATAATGGATCAAGGTTCACTCGTTTATCTTTGTTGCTAGTTCCTAAAACCTCATCAACTACATATTAAAACCCTACCCTCCATATATACCCCTACACACATTCCCATTCCCATTCCCATTCCCTCACATGACACTTCTCTAAAAACCTACTTCCCATTCCCATTCCCTCATATACACTTCCCTAAAACTCTACTTACATACATAAACCTATACTCTCAATTCCTAAAACCCTAGTCATCCCCTTGATACCCTACTCTCTCAAACCCTACATTAGATCAAATCTCACTCATATCCCTGTCTCATCCCACTCATTCCCTTTCTTTTGAAAGTCTCTTTATACTCATCATTCACCCACACTACCTTTCTTTCCTCACTAGCATTTACAGTCAATCAAGCCAATGGATAGTGATTATGGAGCTTTTGTCCTTGTGGACCATGAGGTGGCACAAGAAGTGAGTGTCATGGACTTGGATGCTCAAAATCTAAGGATTGTCAAAGATTTGATCATTAAGGAAAACGATTTGTAATGCAAGGACAAAGAGGCTAAAGGCCAAGCTAAGACGAGTTTTGAGGAACAAGAAAGAGCAAGACAAACTCAAGATCTTGGCTGAAGCATCACTGGCCCAACAAAGCACCTAACAATGATCACTCATGCCAAATTTCAAGAAATTTGGAGCATTTTTTGTCATTTTTGAAATTTTTAATGTAAAAAACAGGCTTTTCCAATAAGTGCGCAGTGCCATTGGCGCTGCAATTTTGTTGGGAATTATTTCTTGAAAAAAAGTTTATATTTTTGGAATCAACATGGAAAAATATGAAAGCTCAAAAATGGCTAAGAATTTTGGACAAGTTCTAGGTCTCCAAAAGGGCAAAAAACACCTAAAAAGTGCCTTCTCTACCATTTTTTTGCCACACAGGAAGCAGTCTTGGGAGAATCAATTTTTGGAGTGATAAATGGACTCCAAATTCAGAAATTCAACTTGTTCCAAAAGGTAGGCTCGCCAAGATTTCCAACGAGCTATCCTGCACCTGATTTGGACTCTGGGAAGCCTTCCAAAATTGGCCTAGAAAAAGCATTGCACATAGGATCATTGGCGCTGCGCATAGGATCAGTGGCGCTACCCATATGATGAATTTTGCCAGTTTTGCCTGATTTTCCAGATTTCACCTAATTTTCTCTACAGTTGACTTTTTCTTGCTCTCTTGGTGAAATTAGCATGATAAATGATGTAACTTGATGTAATTATGGATGTAAAACACTTAATAGGGTAGATACATCAAGTCAAAGGTGGTTTTGAGCTGAATGAATTGGTTTCCTTGGTTTTAGAGGCAAGCTGTTCCACTGCCTATATTCTTGTTCTTATTTTAGATATGGTTGAAACCACTGCTTTTCTCATGGATTCGACCCTAATAGCTAGCTTGAGTTGTTTCCTTTCCTATATCATGTACTTTTTGATTCATTTGTAAAGGTTAGACTTTGGCAGGGTGTTGGACTCACTGAACATTTGTATCGGCAATTTGGCAAGGAATAAAACCAGGTTTCACAGCTATTTTTTTGGGATTCTTGTGACAGTGAGTTTATTTATTGTTTCTTCTTTGTAATTAATTTTTCTGATGTTTTATATGTATTCACATCTCTCTCTCTCTTCTAAACTAAATGAATCAAGGTGGATAGAAAAAATACACTAATTTACAGTGCTTTGTCTTAGGAATGCATTTGGTTTTCAATATTTTCACTATTTGAAGAGGATTCATAGCTTCTTATGCCCTCCTCAACTCCTCAGTTGTCTTACTCTACCATCTCAGTCCATTGTTAGTACATAAACCCTTGTCTACCTTGCCCCATAGGACATGACTGTATCCCTAAGTTGATTTCCCGAACCCAATCTGCCTTCTCCAATTGATCCAGCAACCAAAACCTAAAATCAAACAAAATTATCTGATCTACCATACCTAGCCTAAAATCAACATTCATTTCAGTCATCTCAAGCCCTAGTTTCCAATATTCTAATTGAGATTGATAATGACATAGCCCTCTCCCGACCTGGTAGGGCTAGCTACCAGGTTAAGCGTGGTTTGATGTTACCCTAGACCTGCCTTCCTCCAGCCTGAGGTAGATTTAGGCACTAACATAGTGGCGACCATATTGGGGAACATAGTTTTGTGTTCCTCAGCAAAATGTAATCAAGTGCAGATCTGATTGTTGATGGTGAACAACAATCAGACACAGCAAGGCTAAAATCATTCACCTAATGATTCTAAATCAGTTTTGAGATCAGATCCAAGGACTCCACTGGAGGATAAACTAGACCAGCAGAAACATGAAAGGAAAATATGGAAAGATCAGTTATTCAAGTTGGAATTTCATCCAAGACATTATGTTCTTTGTTATAAATTATTTCTTCTCTTTTCTCGAGAATGTCAAGAAGGCTTTGCAAAGTATATTGTGTTCAAGTAAAGATCCTTAGCCTACATTTGATTCCTTCCCCTTGAAGATTCTAAATACCAAATATTTGCATGCCTTTGAGCTTAATCAAGACCCTTTTTCTGAAGCTTGTGATGACCATCTTCAAACTGATGAGCCTCAAGAGACCAAGACTGATTCTACACCTTTTGTACATACCCCTATACCTTGTAAAATTCCAGATTGATACAAATCTCTAGTTTTACCTCCTATATCCCATGCTTTCCCTAAAAATCATTACCGATATCTACCAGGATTTGATAGTGAACGCGACAAGATCACTGCTAAGAGACATGTATTGAATTTTGAGTCCTTTCTTGACCTTTCTGAAGTTGATGAAGAAGATGTCAGTATTAGGCTTTTGCTCTTTCTTTGCAAGGCAAAGCCAAGAGTTAGTTCAAAACCCTACCTGATGCGAGCATCTCATATTTACAGCAGTTTGTCAAAGGTTTCCTCGACAAGTGGGTGGTCAGACAAAACCCTTTCTTGATTATAGAAGAGTATAACCAGCTGAAAAGATTTCCAGGGGAGACAATACAACAGTTTTCTGCCAGGTTTCACCAAGTCTATTTTTCGATGTCGGTTAATATAAGACCTCCTCCTGGATCCGGTCTCTTGCACTACTCGGAAGCCTTTGATCTGGAGATGGAGTTTCAGCTAAGGGAAAGGAATCTTACAATACTTGAAGAGATGCAAAACAGTGCAGTAGATGTAGAGGCTAATATGTTGATCAAAAGGGCAAAGTTGAAGGAAGAAGAGATGAAGAACATACACCCAGAGGAATCGACACCTTTAGAGGTAAAGCTCGACATTTTGGTAAGTGCAATGGAAGAGATGATCCAAAAGATCCTTACAAGGAATGAGTATTATGTTCAAGATCATGGCTCGCTGATTGAAGAAGAACAAGTGGCTGATTGAAAACATTTTCTTTACTATCCCAGTTGTCATAGATATGATAATGATTGTTTTATAGATCATCTTGGAGAAGAGAGATCTGTTGATATGACATGTATGCTTGATGATGTGTTTTATACTAATGAATTCCCTAAGTTTGATTAGTATGATGATGATTATGTTCTCCAAACAGAAGCTAATCTTGCAGACAAATCAATAGCTGGTTTGTGGAAGGAGGAAGTTAACCTTCAGCAATTTGAATACAGTGATCAGTCGTTACATACCAGCTATGGAAATGAGGATGAAAGTGTAGAAAATTTTGAAGTAAGTGAAGAATTTTTTCCTTTTTGTTTTTCTTCGTTTCAGTTCATCAGAGACAACTTTCATGTACTTAGAAATCAACTGTCGACAAGCCTTGATCTAGACCATCTTGAGGGCAATGAAAACCTTGTTCCAAACTTTTCATATCCAGAGTTGTAGCCTCCAAATGCCATTGATTGTCAAGTTGTAGATGAAGACTTGGAAGCTGGACCATATGATCAAATGATGCCAGATGATTCCGTACCATTTTATTTTGAATCATTTCAGATTTTGAAGGCAAAATTGCATAGTATATCTTCAAATGACCAGCCTATAAGAAATCATGTAATCTCATCGGAACCAATCGAAAGTGGGTTGCAATGTTCTTTTCAAGTTTTTCATGATCCAATAGCTGATGTGTTGGATGATGTTTGTAGTCAAAGTCCTTATCCATTAGCTAACTGTGAGCTTGGAAAAAGTATCGATACAAACTTGATCTGGTAGCTGGTTTCTTTGTCATTCTCAGCAAGAGTCTCGTCACAAAGCTCAGATGAAAGTTTGCATTCATGGTATGAGGAGAAGAAAAGTAATCCATTGGATGAGCTAAGTCCCAGTGTGCATGAATTTCAAGATCCTTATGCAGTGTTTTTGGAGTTAGATAGAGAATCCATATTATTCAATTTGGGAAAATTTGGATTTGTTTACAAGTTTTCATCGAAGTTGCCTTTCAGTAGTTCTTTCTTGTTGTTCATAAGAATGCACTTGTGAAGAATTCCAACAACAACTAGAATGCTTACTTGGTTGCATTGGTTGTCCCATTTCACTTGATCAGGTGATGAATGGAAAAGTTAGATTAGGTTTTATTGAATAAACTCCATTCTGAGCATATTTTCCAGTTTGTCAATTGTGTTTTAGTCAAGATAGTTTCAGATTCATCAAGTTGTCATTTTTCAGTCATGCACTTCAGTTTGAGTTATTGATTCCATATTGCCCAATGGATAAGGCACTGGTATGCTCTCCCAAAGATCTGCGGTTCTTGGCACCTATAAGGAGCTACCATCCCCATTGGAGCCATTGTGAGTGTCAGTCTTTCAAGCCTTTCATCAATGATCAAATATGCTCTTACAATGTGGTCTTAGGATGTCAAAGTCAAATTTTGTCATTTCAGTGAGTCTTCAAGTAAAATTTGGTCACTAGGTATTAGGTCTAGGATTTGTTTTCACTCATTCCAAAGTTTTCCAAGTGTCAGTCCATGCCACCATTCAATTGAGTGTACAATCATTTAAATGGTTGTCATCATCATTTCAAGTTCCAATGGGTCATTTTACACCTTGTTCGTGTTTTAGTTGTTCTTGGGTAAGGCTCATTTCCCTCTCCTAGGGTTTTGAAGGTAATTTCTCTTGGATGGTCAAATCATCAACAAAGCTTGCATCCTGATGATCATACACCTTCCCCTATCCTTAATGTACCTTATTAAACACCTCCCATCATTGATATCCCTCAAATTCCTTTTTTTCCCACAAACCCTAGTTTCTTGCTACAATTTGACAATTTTATAGGCTAAGCCTGTGTTTTTCCCTTTTGGAGACCTTCCCCTTACTCAATATTTGAAATTCCACTTTCTCCTATTTTCTAACATCCCTCCCTACTTCCCAAAGTTTTCTCAATAATTTAGAATCCCCTTATCCCCTTCCTTTCACTTCACTTCGACAAATCCCCTGTTCCACACATCGGGACAGGTTTTACTCAAATGATGTTTCTAAGCATGAAAAAATGAATTTATAGAAAGTGAAAAAGTTTACTTTCCATAATACGCCAAAGAAGAAAAACCTCCTTCACAATTTACACAGGTGTCATGGTTTTAGAGAAATGTCAAAGATACGGTTGCCTCAGGAGAATTGATGCACCTCTGAAGTGACTTTGGGAAAATCAAGCTTTCTCCTAGCTTGGTTGGCCAAATGACTTGCATGATGAGTCAAATAATAACTAAACACAAAGAGCTTTCCTGCGAGCTATCATGAGCTTAATTTGGAGTTAATTAATACCTTATAAAGTTTGCTGCAACAACACTCTGTATTTAGGCAGCCTCATTTTGCACATTTTTACTAGTCTTGGGAGATTTGAGTTTTGATAGGGAAAATTACCTCCAAATTGGCAAACTCAAGATTTTCTGGAAAGTAGACTTGATATTCTTTCCAATGAGCTATCACATGCCCAATTTGGACACCAGGAAGGCCTCCAAAAGTGGTTTACAAAAAGGCGTTGCGCACCTGGAAACTGGTGCTATGCATAGAAAAGGCGCTGCGCACCTGGCAATGTTTGACAGTGTAAAATTACACTGGTGCTGCACATACAAAAGGCATTGTAAACCTGTGTGAGGGCATTGTGCACCTATCAGACACACTCAAATTGCTCCAAATCACTTCAGACTGCCTCAAAACTCCAATTTCCTCCTCTTTACAAGTAAGTACATTGATCCTCCTTGTTGAAAAGTGTTCTTGCATGAAATCTTGTTGGTCTTTTACCCATAAAAAAAAATCCCTAGTATCCACTGTTCACCATAATGGTTCAAGGTTCACTCATTTATCCTTGTTTTTGGTTCCTAAAACCTCATACACTACATATTAAAACCCTACCCTCCATATATACCCCTACACACATTCCCATTCCCATTCCCATTCCCTCACATGACACTTCTCTAAAAACCTACTTCCCATTCCCATTCCCTCATATACACTTCCCTAAAACTCTACTTACATACATAACCCTATACCCTAACCCTATATCCTCAATTCTTAAAACCCTAGTCATCCCCTTCATACCCTATTCCCTCAAACCCTACATTACATCAAATCTCACTCATATCCCTATCTCATCCCACTCATTCCCTTTCTTTTGAAAGTCTCTTCATACTCATCATTCACCCACACTACCTTTCTTTCCTCACTAGCATTTACAGTCAATCAAGCCAATGGATAGTGATTATGGAGCTTTTTTCCTTCTGGACCATGAGGTGGCACAAGAGGTGAGTGTCATGGACTTGGTGTTGGAAATAATACTGAGAGGGGGGTTGAATTAGTATTATCATTCTTTTCAATATATCTTCCAAATTTATACTTTAGTTTATTCTTCAGATATTGACCATTAGTTTGTATGTCAGTACCATATAATAATGAGCAAGAACAAGAAAAACAGATAATTACACCAAAGAACACCAGATATAAGGTGGAAACCCAATGTGGGTGAAAACCACCTGCTGCAATATGTCTCTATCTTCTTTCAATTAGAAACTTCTTTTAGAATGATTTTGTACTGGTGCAGTCCTTTACCAGTATGTAGGCTACAACCTGTTGAGAGCTACAACTCTCTCTCATTTTCCAGTCTCTCCTGGAAGGGAGCTACAACCCCCTTAGCTCTTGTACTAGCTAATCTACTAGTACGTAGGTGCTGACCTACTTCTTTTCTTCCAAGGACCACTTTTCATAAATTTTCAAACTGGATCCATAAACATCAAATAATCATCAAGTACATGTGAATCAACCAATCTCCTTTTTCAATCAACCAATGAATCAACCAATAACTTCTCAGAATGCAGTAACCAGAACAGCAATACCAGTAATCTAAACCCAGAACTCTTCAGCAATAGATAAAAGGCAGCCAACAAATATTTCAAGAAAAGTTCGCAACTTCACCAATAGAAACCTGCGAATATCCGCAGCTCTTCTGTGTCTAAACTGCGCAGATCCGCACCTGGTCCTTCTTTTGCTCTGCGTACCTCCGCACCTACTCCTTCTGCTGCACTGCGTACCTCTACACAGATCCACACCTGCACTGTCTGCCTCACAACGTACCTCCACACCTGGTCCTTCTATTCCTTTGCGTACCTCCGTACCGGCGCCTTCTACTTTGCTGTGGACCCCTGCACCTGTGCCTTCTACTACGCTGCGGACCCCCGCACCTGTGCCTTCTGCTACGCTGCGGACCCCCGCACCTGCGCCTTCTGCTGCGCTGCAGACCCCTGCACCTGCGCTATGGATCGCCTGTGGACCTCTGAATAGAGCCAAATTAACAGTCCTTCAATGTGCCACAGACAGTCAGATCCACAGATCTGATCATGCGCCCAAGAGATCACGACCTGTCAATAGATTCGCCTTAAATTTCACCTTGATTTAGATCTAGCTTTTCAAACCGATCACCCAAAATTTCAGATCTTAAGATATTCAAATTTTTCAAGTGACTAGCCAAGTGATGTCCCTTCCTCTTTATAGGCAAGCCCTTTTTCAAACCATGGGACAAAACCATCGAAAACCAATACAAGGGATCCAAACCGGGGTTCAATAATTTAGATCCTATACCATGGACCAAAACCATAGGATCATGAATGTCGAGCTGAATACCATGGACCATTCATATGAATTCCCACATGCGTGCGCTTCTCTGCATTGAATTGCATGAAATTGAGGTCCGCACCTTTTGAACAGAGTACCTACGGGTATGTTCGCGCTTCTTGGTCGGGGTACCTGCGGGTATCTCATTTTCTATGATTTTGAGAGCCTGAATAGAGAGCTGCCTCTTGAGTGAGTTGCCATCAAGTACAACACCTGTGCCATAGCGCCAAACCTGAATCATAATGCCAAAAATCTCCCCCTTTGGACTTGATGGCAACCCCAAGATCCTCAAGGTCATTCTCCCCCTTTGACATCAAGGGCAAAGGGTTATGCTCCCCCTGAGAACATGTTGAAGTCTATGCTCTGCTGATCATGCTCCCCCTAACTATAGACCAGATCTGCAAAAGAAAAATTCTTCAAGAAGAACCATAATCCACCATACACCATAAATGACCTTGACAAAAGAGATAGAGACATATTAGCAGCAATATTCAGATCAGCATCCATGTTCTCCTTCTGTGCTTTTTCCTCCAAGATCTTCTATCATAATGCCAACAATGGATTATTAGAAGAATATATCCTACCCCTGAACCTGTGCCATTCGATCTTCGACCAATCCATAAACTAGCAAATGTACGCATATACCCCATATGAAACTTGCGTACAATCAACAATAGATGAGATTCAACAACAAGATGATGCATCAACTACCCCCAGCTTTTGCTTGAGGTATTCAAAGGTCTCCCTGGGTAGTGGTTAGGTGAGTATATCAGTAACTTGTTCCTTAGAAGGAACATACTCCAACTTGACCTTTTGTTCAAGCACTTGTTCCCGAAGAAAATGATATTTGATAGGTATATGCTTGGTCTTTGAATGCATGACTGGGTTCTTTGAAATGTTGATAGCACTTGTATTATCACATAGGATGGAGATAGGTGGTGTACAAGTGATTTGAAAATCCTGCAAGGTCTGCATCATCCAAAGGAGTTGAGTGCAGCAAGATGTAGCAGCCACATATTCCGCTTCAGCTGTAGATAAAGCAATCGAACTTTGTTTCTTGCTGAACCAAGATACTAATCTGGAACCCATAAAGAATGCACCACCACTTGTGCTCTTCCTGTCATCCACGCTTCCGCCCAATCTGCATCTGTATAAGCATGAAGTGTGAGATCTGTATCTCTAGGATACGATAAGCCATAGTTTTGAGTTCCTTGAAGGTACTTGAAGATTCTCTTAACTGCCTGAAGATGAGTTTCCTCGGGATTTGCTTGAAATCTTCTGACTATTCCCATTGCATGCATGATGTCTGGTCAGGTACCTGTCAAATAAAGTAGACTTCCAATCATGGATCTATAGGTTGGTTGATGCACTGCTATTGATTCATCATTTGCACTGAGGCTGCATCCTGTAACCATAGGGGTACATACCGGTTTTGAATCTTCCATGCCATACTTCTTCAAAATCTGCTTGAGGTATTTGGTTTGAGACAAAAAGATACCGCCTTCATTTTGTTGGATTTGTAGACCATGAAAATATGTCAGCTCTCCAAGTAATGACATTTCGAATTCTTTCTGGATCACCAAGGCAAAGTTTTGACTCATAGTTTCTTCATTGCTTCCAAAGATAATATCATCTACATACACAACAAGTATTAGCAATTTGTCATTTTCAATTTTTATATAAAGATTGCTATCTGCTAATCCCTTTGAAAAGCCTTGTTGATGAAGATATTTGTCCAAACGATAGTACCAAGCCCTTGGAGCCTGTTTAAGACCATAGAGAGCCTTTTTTAGTCTGCATACAAGATTTGGATCATTCCCAATAATGAAACCATCTGGTTGCTCAATGTACACTTCTTCTCCTAAGTCTCCATTCAGAAAGGTTGATTTCACATCCATTTGAAATACTTTGAACTTCTGAAAGCTAGAGAGAGAAAGGAACATTCTGATGGCCTCAAGTCTTGCAACAGAAGCAAAAGCTTCTTCAAAGTCTATTCCTTCTTGTTGCGCGTACCCTTTACAAACAAGTCTGGCCTTGTTTCTAATTACTTCCCCATTTTCATTCAACTTATTTTTGAAGATCCATTTTGTCCCTATGACATTCTTATCTTTTGGTCTAGGAACCAACTCCCAAGTGTTGTTCTTTTCGATCTGATCAAGTTATTCATCCATTGCCTTGACCCAACATTCATCTTTGCATGCCTCTCTTACATTTTGTGGTTCAGTGGTGGAGAGTAATGCCAAATAGCTTGAAGCTTCTGCAATTGTTCTTCTTGTTTGTACGCCTGCCTCCTTTTTCCCCAAGATTTGAGATTCTGGATGATTCTTTTGAACATACTTGGATGGAGTCTTCTCTTCTATCCTTATCTTTTCCTCTGGTGCCTCTTGAGGTTCTTCTTCATCATCAGTCTGATTTGAAGGATGATCTTCATCCTCTTCGATATTTTCATAATTTACTTGCCTAGGAATGTTTCCTTCTTCATCAACCACTACATCAATGCTGTCAACTATTCTTCCAAGTCTTTTGTTGTAACACTTATATGCTTTGCTATGAGGAGAATAACCAAGGAGAATCCCTTCATCTGCTCTAGGTTCAAACTTGCCAAGATGTTCATCATTATTCTTAATATAACATTTGCTTCCAAAGATTTTGAAATGTTTTACTGAAGGAGTCTCACCATACCAGAGCTCATGAGGAGTTTGAGTGCTGTTCACCCGGACATTTGTTTTGTTGAGAATAACGACCGCAGCAAATGCAGCTTCACCCCAGAAGGTTGCGGGAGTTCCAGATTCATCAAGCATAGCACGAGCCATTTGTTGAACCATTCTGTTCATCCTTTCCACTACTCCATTTTGCTGAGGAGTCCTAGCTGTAGAGAATTCCCTTCTTATTCCATGTTCTTCACAAAAATCGAAAAATTCATTTGAGGTAAACTCCCCACCTCTATCAGACCTGAGGCACTTAATTTTGTGATCTGATTCATTTTCAACCAAGGCTTTGAAAGATTTGAATTTTTCGAAGGCTTCGTCTTTGTGCTTCATAAGTCCTATCCAAACCATCCTGGAGAAGTCGTCAATGAATAATATAAAGTATTCTTCTCCTCGAGGTGACCTTTTCCTAGATGGACCACATACATCTGTATGGACTAGTTCAAGAGGCCTGCTAGCTGATCCTTCCTTCTCAGGGAAGTTAGTTCTGGTTTGCTTACGAAACTGACATGATTTGCATATTGTATTATCTGGAATTCTGATGTCTGGAAGACCACGAACTGCCTGGTATTTGGATGCTTTCCTTATCTGTGAAAAGCTTAGATGCCCTAACCTTCGGTGCCATAACCAGTGTTCATCATTCTTGCTCATATAGCATTGTTGTTGTCCTTCTTCAAATATGTATAAATTATTTAGAGTTCTTATGCCTTTGATCACTGTTTTTCCTGTATCAAGATCACGAACACTACATCCATTTGATCGAAATATTACCTTAGTTCCTTGATCGCACATCTGACTGACACTCAGTAAATTATGCTTCAAGCCATCAACATAGAAAACATTTTTAGCCTTGACTTTCTCTTTCAACTGAACAGTGCCTTTTCCTTTTATGACTGCAGGGGTATCATTTCCAAAAGAAACTTTCCTTCCTTTTTCTAAAGCACTATATGATTGAAGTTTTCTTTATCACCTGTCATATGCTTCGAACATCCGCTGTCGATGTACCATTGATTTTCCTTTCCTTCTGCATATAAAGCTATCCCACATCTTTCTGGTTGGAGTTCCTTCATTCTCCATGTGAGGTTTGTTCCTTTTGAGTTGTCATCCAAAACCTGCTCCTGCATTGAGATTCTTCATGACCGAAGTTATTACAAATAGAACATTCAATTTCACTTTCAAGGGCGGAAAAGTTGTTATAGGTCCTTTTCGTGATTCCAGTCATACTTCTTTGTTTTTGATCTTCTCTAGTCATGATTGTCTTATAGGCAACACATTGAGCTTCTTTGTGACCAAAGTTATCGCAAGAGAAACATTGGCCATCGAAGAAACTCCTGCGATTATCAAATCTATCAACCAACCGATTGTAGTTTCTATTGACATCCATTCTTGAGGCAAATTGGGAAGATTTTACCTGTGGCTGGTTGTAGCTTCTGTTTGTCCTTAAGGTAGCTTGCCCCCGATTTTCTTGATATTCTTTGTTCGTTCTTGAGGTAAACTGTCCCTGATTTACCTGATGATTTCTATTAGGCCTTTGCTCACTCCTCCTTGCTGCATCAAGATAAATTTTGGAGGTGGATGCTTGAGATGCTTCTCCATTATATCCCAGACCTGTCTTGATTAGTGGAGAATGCTGCAAATTGATAATCTCATCCAGAGTTTCAGACCCTTTAACAAATTTAAGGTTAAGAGCTTTTGTTTTCTCAATCTCTTTTCTAAGAGTAACAATTTCACATTCCAATTTTTTGTGATGTTTTTCCCTTTCAGCCAGTTGACATTGCAGAGAATCAATAATCACATTTTTCTCTTCTAAACAAATTTTGAGATTAGAAATCTCTTCATAAATACCTTCTTCATCTACAACATCCATATAATCATCATCTTCAAAAGCCATTAAAAGTTTATAATTATTACCTCGTTCATCTTCGTCACTATTTGAAAGTCCATCACTATCTTCATTAGTGTAATATTTTTTCTTATTTGCATTCTGTTTCTTGTTCCATCTAACAGGTTCCTTCCCCTTGTCAATCTTATCCTGATGAGGACATTTGGCAGCATAGTGACCGACTCTTCCACAAGCAAAGCATTTGAAAGGTAGCTTACCCCGGAATCATCTAGCACCCCGTTGAAGGTTTTTAAAAAAGTTTGTTTCTTCTTCTTCTTCTGACACGTGTCCTGACTCATAGTAATCTCCTTTGCCAGAAGCTTTGAAGGCAGCTTCTCTCCTTTCTGATGGTCCTCCTTTCCCCATTTCATAAGCAGTCAGAATTCCGTGCCGCTGTGACATGGTAAGGTTTCGTAGATTCTCCTTTTCTTCTATTGCAGAAACTTTAGATTCAAACCTAGGGGACAAAGATCTTAGAACCTTTTCAACCACAATAGCCTCTTTTATTTCTTCACCCAAATTTTTCATACAATTAACAATCTCATCTACACGAAGAAAATAGTTAGCCACACTTTCATCGTTGTGCATTTTGAGATTTTCATACTGAATTCTGAGGGTTTGAAGTTTTGCTCGTTTTACCTAATCATCTCCTTCATAGCTCAGAACAATCTTGTCCCATATTTCTTTTGCGGATTTATACTGCATAACCTTCACGAATTCTGATTGAGATAGACATCCTAGTAGAGTATTGACAACCTTTGCATTTGTTTCATATTTCTTCTTCTCAGCCGGATCTGTAGGAGTTGCTGATGGAAAAGTGTACCCTGTATCTATGATATCCCAGACTTCTGTACCAAGAGATTGAAGATAGGCAGTAACTCTTACCTTCCAATATACGAAGTTTGTCCCATCAAAAATTGGTGGCCTGATATATGCTTCTCTCTCGTAGTTGCTCATGATGATGGATCTCCCTTCAAGCGATCAAAATTCTTCAGAAGGACCTGCTCTGATACCAATTGTTGGAAATAATACTAAGACGGGGGGTGAATCAGTATTATCAAATTCTTTTCAATATATCTTCCAGATTTATACTTAAATTTATTCTTCAGATATTGATCATTAGTTTGTATGCCAGTACCATATAATAATGAGCAAGAACAGGAAAAACAGATAATCACACCAAAGAACACAAGATATAAGGTGGAAACCCAATGTGGGTGAAAACCACTTGCTGCAATATGTCTCTATCTTCTTTCAATTAGAAACTTCTTTTACAATGATTTTGTACTGGTGCAGTCCTTTACCAGTACGCAGGCTGCAACCTACTGAGAGCTACAACCCTCTCTCATTTTCCAATCTCTCCTGGAAGGGAGCTACAACCCCCTTAGCTCTTGTACTAGCTAATCTACTAGTACGTAGGTGCTGACGTACTTCTTCTCTTCCAAGGACCACTTTTCATAAATTTTCAAACTAGATCCATAAACATCAAATAATCATCAAGTACATGTGAATCAACCAATCTCCTTTTTCAATCAACCAATGATCAACCAATAACTTCTCAGAATGCAGTAACCAGAACATCAATACCAGTAATCTAAACCCAGAACTCTTCAGCAATAGATAAAAGGCAGCCAACAAATATTTCAAGAAAAGTCCGTAACTTCACCAATAGAAACCTGTGAATATCTGCAGCCCTTCTATGTCTAAATTGCACAGATCCGCACTTGGTCCTTCTTCTGCTCTGCGTACCTCCGCACCTACTCCTTCTGCTGCACTGCGTACCTCTGTGCATATCTGCACCTGCACTGTTTGCCTCACGGCGTACCTCCGCACCTGGTCCTTTTGTTCCTCTGCGTACCTCCACACTGGCGCCTTCTGCTTTGCTGCGAACCCCCGCACCTGCGCCTTCTATTGCGCTGCGGACCCCCGCACCTATGCCTTCTGCTGCGCTGCGGACCCCCGCACCTGCGCCTTTTGCTGCACTGTGGACCCCCGCACCTACGCTGTGGATCGCCTGCGGACCTATGAATAGAGCCAAATTAGCAGTCCTCCAATGTGCCACAAATAGTCAGATCCACAGATCTGATCATGCGCCCAAGAGATCACGACCTGTCAATAGATTCGCCTTAAATTTCACCTTGATTTAGATATAGCTTTTCAAACCGATCACCCAAAATTTCAGATCTTAAGATATTCAAATTTTTCAAGTGACTAGCCAAGTGATCTCCTTTCCTTTTTATAGGCAAGCCCTTATTCAAACCATGGGACCAAACCATCGAAAACCAATACAAGGGATCCAAATCGGGGTTCAATAATTTAGATCCTATACCACGGACCAAAACCATAGGATCATGAAAGTCGGGCTAAATACCATGGACCATTCATAAGAATTCCCACGTGCGCGCGCTTCTCTACATTGAAGTGAGTGAAATTGAGGTCTTCACCTTTTCAACAGAGTACCTGTGGGTATGTCCGCACTTCTTGGTCGGGGTACCTGCAGGTCCACAGTTTTTCTTAGGCTCACCTGTGGGTATCTCATTTTCTATGATTTTGAGAGCCTGAACAGAGATCTGCCTCTTGAGTGAGTTTCCATCAAGTATAACACCTATGCCATAGTGCCAAACCTGAATCATAATGCCAACACTTGGATGCTCAAAATCCAAGGAGTGTCAAAGATTTGATCATCAAGGAAAAAGATTTGTAATGCAAGGACAAAGAGGCTAAACGCCAGGCTAAGACGAGTTTTGAGGAACAAGAAAGAGCAAGACAAACCCAATATCTTGGCTGAAGCATCATTGGCCCAGAAAAGCACTTGACAAGGATCACTCATGCCAAATTTCAAGAAATTTGCAGCAATTTCTGTCATTTTTGAAATTTTTAATGGAAAAAACAGGCTTTTCCAATAGGTGCACAGCGCCACCAACGCTGCGCTTTTGTTGGGAATAATTTCTTGAAAAAAGGTTTATATTTTTGGAAGTAGCATGGAAAAATATGAAAGCTCAGAAATGGTTGAGAATTTTGGACAACTTCTAGGTCTCCAAAAGGGCAAAAAACACCTAAAAAGTGCCTTCTCTGCCACTTTTTTGCCACACAGGAAGCAGTCTTGGGAGAATCAACCTTTGGAGGGGCAAATGGGCTCCACATTCAGTAATGCAAGTTGTTCCAGAATGTAGACTCGCCAAGCTCTCCAATGAGCTATCCTGCACCTGATTTGGACTTTCGGAAGCCTTCCAAAATTGGCATAGAAAAAGTGTTGCGCATAGGATCAGTGGCGCTTCGCATAGGATGAATTTTGCCAGTTTTGCTTGATTTTCCAAATTTCACCTAATTTTCTCTACAGTTGACTTTTTCTTGCTCTCTTGGTGAAATTAGCATGGTAAATGATGTAACTTGATGTAATTATGGACTTAAAACACTTAATAGGGTAGATACATCAAGTCAAAGGTGGTTTTGAGCTGAATGAATTGGTTTCCTTGGTTTTAGAGGCAAGCTGTTCCACTGCCTATATTCTTGTTCTTAGTTTAGATATGGTTGAAACCACCTCTTTTCTCATGGATTCGACCCTGGTAGCTAGATTGAGTGGTTTCCTTGCCTATATCATGTACTTTTTGATTCATTTGTAAAGGTTGGACTTTGGAAGAAGTGTTGGACTCACTGAACATTTGTATCCGCTATTTTGCAAGGAATAAAACTAGGTTTCACAGTTATTTTTGTGGGATTCTTGTGACAGTGAGTTTATGTATTGTTTCTTCTTTGTAATGAGTTTTTCTGATGTTTTATATGTATTCACATCTCTCTCTCTCTCTTCTAAACTAAATGAATCAAGGTGAATAGACAAAATACACTAATTTATAGTGCTTTGTCTTGGGAATGCATTTGGTTTTCAATGTTTTCACTGTTTGAAGAGGATTCATAGTTTCTTATGCCCTCCTCAACTCCTCAACTGTCTTACTCTACCATCTCAATCCATTGCTAGTACATAAACCCTTGTCTACCTTGCCCCACAGGACATGACTGTATCCCTGAGTTGATTTCCCGGACCCAATCTGCCTTCTCCAATTGATCCAACAACCAAAACCTAAAATCAAACAAAATTCTCTGATCTACCATACCTAGCCTAAAATCAACATTCATTTCAGTCATCTCAAGCCCTAGTTTCCAATATTCTAATTGAGATTGACAAGGAGAGAGCCCTCTCCTAACCTGGTAGGGCTAGCTACCAGGTTAAGCGTGGTTTGATGTTACCCTAGACCTGCCTTCCTTCAGCCTGAGGTAAATTTAGGCACTAACAGGGCCAACCCAGATCCAAACCCTGCAACTGTAGTGGATGACCCAGAGAGGATTTTAAGATAACCTAGAACAACAAAAACTTAAGCCAGTATTAGCTAACTAGACAGAGCCAATTCACTCCATGAGTAGTTTTCATCTTTAGAAGAAGTCCCTTTTGATTTGTCATTTGACCTCTCATTATTTAGAACCAAATCTGAGAATGATATCCATGAAACAGTTTTAGACCCTGAGTTTGCTCAACTCATTGAATCAAAAAGTGTTATTCATCCAGATTTAGATAAATTTGTCTTCGCTGCTTTTGACAAGCTAGAAGCCTTGACCTCTATGTTGATTAGTAATATAGATAGTGCTTATCTTCAGCACTCTATAGAGCTAGCTGCCCTTACTACAGCTGCATCTCAAATTTCTTCACAGTCTTCACTCACTGTAAATCCACCTTCCTTTACCACAACTTCATCAATTGTATCTACCACAATTCAATCACCTAAATCACTTAGTAATCAGTCATCTTCATCATCATCTAGTTCACCTCCATTAGTTTCAAGCCCTTCTTTAACCACCTCAACTTTACCCCCAGTCATACCAAAATGACAACAATGGAAAATAGATATGCTCCTCTTGTTTTACCTACCCAACTCCATCCCATGCCTGTAGATTATCAGAGTAATATTTTCCTGTTTGATGCTACTAGTCATTATAGTTCCTAGTAGCATGTAAACATGATGTGTGACTTTTTTGAATTACATGAAATAGATGATGCAGATGTCCAAATGAGACTGTTTGCCCAAACTTTAACTGGTAATGTCAAGAAATGGTGCAAAGCCTTTCCTGCCAGCCACATTGCAGACTTAGCAAATTTTCAAAGGTTATTCATTGATAGATGGGAAAGAAAGAAGAACCCATTGCAAATACTTTCTGAATATGATAACATTAGGAGAGCTCCCAATGAGTCAATTCAGGACTATTGCACTAGGTTTAATAATATCTATAATGAAATTCCAACCAACATTAAGCCTCCACCTGACCTAGCATTAATTAAGTTCCCTGATAGTTTTGATGCTAACATGTCATACCAGCTAAGGGAGAGAAATCCTAAAGCCCTTGAACAAATGCAGAGTAATTCTATCAGTGTCGAGGCTAACTTGTTAGCGAAGAAGGTGTTATCACTCAGGTTGTTCCCCAAAAGTTGTTGAAAAGGGAATACGGCCGAGGTAACCATAGACCAATCTTTTAGATGCAGGTTCTAGCCAATCTACATCCAAAGAGGGCTCTCTCTTTATGATTTAGCTTCGTTTTGAGGTATATTAGGCTAGTTATGAAGTACAAGGGTTTGTTTGATTTTTGGATGGTGATCTTCAATAGAATAAGGGTGTAAATCTGAGAAGTTCAGTTCATTGGGCTAATGGAGTCTATGAGGATGAACTGTTGGATATAGTTTCTTTGACAGAGGGTGATACTACAAAGCAAGGTAATCAATCATGGAACAATTTATAAGCTGGAATCAGGTGGGATGGAGTCAGTGGGTGAAGGGCAATTAAGAATCCTTCATCATGTTGACAAAGGGAAAGTGGATGATTATTGCCAGGGAGCAGTTAAGAATTCCTTAGCCAATATTCAAGATGTAAGAACCAGGGGAAACAGGAGCAGTTAAGAATTCCTTCTTATGCTAATTCTGAAGAAAACATTAATAATAATAGAGATTGAACACAGAGTGTAAACAAACAAATTCTGAGTTATTCTTTTTCTCTGTTATTCAGATCATGAAACATATATGATATAGTAAACACAGAAACTGAAAACACAAGTAAGAGAGACTTATTGATCCACAAAATGATTCAAGAATTCTGTAACATGGTCCTCTGCTATCAATTCCACATCCAGAGAGTCCAACAACAATGGATTCCAACAGCTTTTGTATTCAGAAGGTTTTCAGATTTACAGCACAGTCTAAGAAATGTATCACCAACCCCAAATACTTCGCTTGGGGAGGTATTTGTACAAAAGTGTTTACAAAATATCTCAAAGAGATAATGTCTAGTAATAACTCATTCTACCTACTTTAAAGGAGAAGTAAATGATCTTGAAAACAGGGAGAAATAAATGAAGAAGTAAATGTTGTTGTGCTGGCTACTCAATTGGTGAGATATGTTGACTGTAAGCTCAGTGAGTCAGCCGGTGGTTGTTTCTGCTGATATTCATCGTTGTTGGCTTAGCTTTCTTGGGCGTATCTATTTTTTATTTGATAGACTGCTGCCCCGCATGACTCTTATCCGTTTCCTCCCTCCGCTTTATGGTATCTGTTGTATCCTGGGTAAAACAAAAGTTGAAACGTGCCTATAGGATTTCCAACATGCTTTGCCACCACTTCTCTTCTGGTAACTGATGTCTTTGTAGCTTTTTGAAAGTCTCATCAGCATCTGTGTACCTGTAGAAGTTAGGCTGGACTGTAAAAAGATGTTTCACTTCATGCTCAATATAGAATAGATTTTCCAAGTTGTTGTAGAGAGTTTGGCCAGATGGAAGGGTCTTCCCTGCTGGAGTGCTTGATGATGCATTTACTTGATCAACAACATGTTTATTCAACCTGTGCGTGTACTCAACTTGTCTCAACAGGCATTCATTGTTTCCCACCAGACTTGGCAAGCCCCTTTCATGCAAAACTGCAAATCTTTCTACAAAAGAATTTACCTCCACTTGCATGTCCTGGCTCTTCCTCTCCAAATTCTGCATCAGGGTTCTCATGGTCAGAACTCTTTTGATTGTTAGAATGGTGCCTGTCCTGTCTCTGATGTCCAATGCTGCTAGTTCTTCACTAGTTTTAGTATTCAAAAAATTTATTAACCTGTTAGCCTGTTCGGGCATATGTCCCAATAAATTTCTGGCCTTCTGAATTTCCACCTGGGCTGCTGCTATCAAGACAATCTGCTCATATATAACTTGAATAGATCTCCATATATTACAAATGGATTGATTGATGTTAGCCCACAAAATGCCTTTGATTTCTCCCAGAGGCTTATCTAAAGAGAGGTCATTTTCCAATGCTTTTACCTTGTTCTCTAATGCTTTCACCTCTCTTGTCTTTTCTGCCACAGTCATTTTAGATTTGTCATAACTCACTTCTAATTTTTCCAATTTCTCTTTGGGCTCTTTTAATTCTGATACTTGGAGTTTTAATTCCTCCATAGCTTTTATCAACTCCTCTGTGGTCATGGTAGTGTTGCTACTTGTTGCTGTTGTTGTTGTTGAAGTACCTATTGCTGATGCTGGGCTAGTGGGAGGCACTGCTGTTGTAACTGTGGGAGGAGCAGTTGTGACTGTTGGAGCTATTTGAGATGGCTGGGAGGTCGACTCTCCCTGCTTATCTTGTAGTGCTTTCTCCAAGGCCTACTCTGTCTCACTTAATCTTTGATTCATTCTCATCAGCAAGTCCATCATGTCCTCCTCTGCTTTTTTCTGCACAACCTCTGTAGTTTGTGGATGCATGGTAGTAGGCAGCTTCAACTATTTCCTGAGGGCAGCAATGTCCTCTTCCTTCTTCTTAATCAATGCTTTTATTCCTTTGGCATCCTTGGGATCATGTCCCAGCTCAATGATAATATCCTCCAAGGACTTTATCCTGTTGTCCTTGGCTAAAGAAGATGCCTTCTCCAAATCTAGTTGGGCAGATGTGTTGTTCAATGAGTTCTGCAATTTGTGAGCTAACATTGCCTTATCTGCCAATGTAGAGTAGACCATCTCTCTAGTTTGCTTATGCAGCTCAATCTGATCCATAGGATGAATGTCTTTGGCAAGGACCTCCAGATTTGTTCTAATGTAGTCAGCTGCTGACTGTGGCTGCTACACTTTAGGCTTAAAGTGGCTTAAGATCATTTTTCCTTCTTTAATGTCATATGCAGACATTAACCTTTGCTGGTTGGTGGGGGTCATCTTGAGAAATTGGTCATAAAGTTGCAGCCTCAATGGATCATTTCTAGCCTTAATCTTTGTGAATGTTCTTTTGACATCTGAGGCATGCTTGCTTGATGGTCTTGTGGATGAAACTTCCACACTATGCTGCCTTTCTAGGTCCTGCCTATGAGAGCTGGTGGATGTTTCTATTACTGGGGAGATCTGTGGGCTGGTTGCCCTCTCGCCTCTTGGGCTTTCTAAGGTTTCCTCAATAATTTCCTCTTCAGGTAGAGGATCTATTCTTTTCCTTTTTGCCCCTGGTTGCTCTGCTGGTCCACTTACAGGTGTGGCTTCTTCTCTGTCTCTTTTCCTGCCCTTTTCCTCATTTAGAGGAGTTTGTAATGCTAGTATCTCTGGTGCTTTGGTCTGGACAGGAGGAATGTGCCCTTGGCCTGTTCCTTTGATGATGCTAGCTGATTTGTCTTTATGTGCTGCTCTATATGTAGCACTTCTTTTCCCTTTGGTGTCCCTACAGCTGGTGTAGTGCTTTCTTGGGCAGGTAGCTGTGAAGTTCCAGCAGATGATGTACCTACTTCGGTTTGCTGAGGTAATTTGAAAAATACATGTCCAAAAGAGTCCAGGTCAAGAGTCTTTTCTAGATTTTTCATAACTTGTTCCATTTTCTCTTGCTCAGTAAGCTCTTCTATCAATGTGCCCTCTACCCACTCATCTTGATTAGCAAATTGCTCTATTTCAAGGATCCTACAATGTTTATAGGCTGATAGCCTGTTTTTTACTTTTCTTTCACAGATAAATCCATTTGGGTCATAGGGTACCCACCAAAAGCTCTTCTTTAATTTGAGTTGTTCTCCCAATATCTTGTTAGCATCTTGCCATGCTTCCTTTTTGTTAATGATAAAAGGGCCTAACTGGTTTCTTAATTTCAGCTGAGCTTTTTTCTTTGCACCGTAAAAGTGAGTCAAATCTGAGTTGATAAATTGCCTGAAATATTCTAGAGCAAACAGTCTCATAGGCACATATTTGGGCAGCTTATAAGGGCATAGCTCATAGCCATATATTCTGATTTCAGTGTGATTCTGGTAGAAGTACCAGTCACCTATTTTGTAGCTTTTGGAGAGCTATAAAATTTTCTGCATATCACCAGAGAGTCTAGGAGGAGGAGTTCTCATCAGTAGAGAGGAGACTAGATGTATAAACAAATCAATGAATTCACAGTAAGTGTAAGGAGAGTTATGGACTTCATGGAAGACTGAGGTCCAAAAGATCACAGACCTCCTTTCTCCTTTAGAATCCAATTTTCTGATGGGAAACTAAAAACTGTCTATTTGGAAATACAGGAACAGATGATATATATAAGAGGTATACTTGAAGACTCCTTCTCTGTCTAGATTCAAGAGTTGGTCATGGATCTTGTTGGCAATGAAAGTAGCATAGTCATATTTGACAGCAGGGGGCTGTCCTGGAGTAAATGTGGACAACAAAACTAGGGTGGTCTCATCAACATATTCACTTGTCTTGAATCCCAGGACATAGGATATCATATCAATGATGAATCTTCTAGCTTTATTGAACCAGACATGTAGAAAGGGAGGTAAGAATTTGGGCTGGCAATTTGGTCTCATGAATGTTTGAGCAATGCAGGTTATCTCTGAATTTGGTGATGAGCCCCCAAATTGGGTAACCTATTGGGCTCATTCTGCCTAATTATCCTTGTTCAATCCTCCATTTTTCATAGATTATGCATGTTTTCCTAGTATGTTTATGTTATTTGAATGAATAAGGGTGGTCACTCTACCTAGGAGGCTAATACATGGTTATTTCAGGACTTTTGGACAAATTTTGGAGCAAAACCAAGCAATCATGGGTCAGCTGACAGCCAAGCTTGAGGTGAGGATTTATAGGGAGGTTTTCTCTTGCATTAAATGGCCTTCCTCAAAATCTCCACCCTCAACACCGAGCTCCACAGGCCACCAAAACGAGTTTTAAAGGCGGCCAAGCAGATTTTAGAGGAGTGACTGTTCACTAGCAGTTGGGACAGTCGAGTCCCTTGAATCTAGGAGGGCTACTAGCCCCATCGTATTGTACAAATAGGAAGGCCTCAGCCTTCGTAGTTTACTTTTGGAACCATTGTTATTTTTGCACTATAGTGCTATCATTTTGCTCAGCCTGTTTTATTGTAGCTACTACTGTACAACTTTCTTATGATGGTTATTTTTGAATAATGATAAGCAGCTCTACTCGGTATCAGATCTGAGTCCTTTATAGGAGCCTGTAGCTCTTGGGGTTGGGCCCAACCCGAGTGCTAAGGCCTCCTCTATGTATTGCTAGTTGTTTTTTATGCATTTGCAAAAACATTTATGTTAAGTAGGTTAAAGTTCGCTGATTAAATAGGTCACTGTAAATGGTTAGATAGACTTTTGAATGCTCAGATTTTGTTGATAGGTTGTTAATAGGAAAAAGCTTCAAAAAAAGGGCCATCAAACATCTCTGGTTTCACCTCTCCTTTAGTAGGATCTGGAGCTGGGATCAGGATAACTTTGCTGCCCACAAAAACACTAATTTTGCCATGCCATGCAATCACTAGTGTTTGATTTTCATGTATAGAAGTTGGTTGCAATTTCAAACTTTCATTTTCTTAGTTGCATGAGTTAAAATACATGGTTTCATTGCAGTTCACACTTCTTTTCATTCTCTTTATTGGCAGCTAGCAGGTTTAGGTCATCATAATTAGGATTTTGAATTTACAGGTCTTCGTTGGATCAGTTGGAAAAAACGCCTTGCAAAGTACTTGTACCACTCCTTCTTCTGTTTATTCACCATCAGCACCATCCACTCCACCCTCTGCTTAGAATCCTTGCCTCCTATTCGCCATTTGCTCCCATAACCGTAGTTTTGTGTGTAACATTACTTTAGTCTTCCTTGAACCAAATACAAACATCCACACCTGTCCACAACTCCATCCACTGAGTTCTATACCATCTCCAACCCTCACCCTACCTCCACACTCACTCCTTTGCCTTTCCCTCTCCATTCATCCACCCAAAAACCTCATCTCTGAACATCCTGTAGAAAATTCTAGACATCCTGTAGAAAATCACAGACATCCTGTAGAACCCCTGTAGAGTTCCTGTAGGGGCTCACGAATGAGGTTTCTTGATAGCCAAAATCGGTGAAACTCTATGGAAGGGTGTTAGGGACCCCTTTGGCCCTCTCTGAACCTTCTTGACCTTTCCCAAGCATTTCTTCTTGCATATCCACCTCTGCACAGCCCAAAAACAGTCAAATCATATGCATAATAACTCTGGCAACTTATTCAAAAATACAAAAAGATGTTTCTTTCAGATGTTACTGTAGAAGTAGCTTAGATACATGTATTTACCTTCCTAGGAGTCAATGGCATTTCCTTCAGTAGCTTGCATCCTCTTCTTGGCATCAGTAGGGTTAGCTGGTAGAATTAGGGTTTGCTAGGGTTTGCATTTTCTTTTAGCTTTTCCCTGTCTTTCTGCAAGTAGATCAGCCTTCTTTAAAGTAGCTTTCATCCATCGGTTAAAAAGCTTCTTCTCAGAGCCCATAGAAGTTGGCTTGAGCCCCTAGCGGACTTGTGCCAGTTGACCAAGTGACAGCTGTGGCAAGAGCTAGTACTTGTGCATACAACACCGTCGCTTCCAAGTTTGTTACGAACTACCGAGTTGATAAAAGTAAAGAAGGGAGTCCCAAGAGTTGTAGAATTATTGCTGCAATACTGGAGCTCACCACCTCTTTTTGGCGCCGTTGTCGGGGAAGTGTCAGAGTATTTGTGATTGCTGCTTTTCTTCTATTTTCCTACTCTCACCTTCTGCTAAGTAGTTTATTTCATTTCCATTCTGCAATTTCATTTCTGCAAAAGTAAACTAGACATTTCCTGCTTTCGTAGATTAACCTTTCAATTCTGCAAGCGTAGAATAGAATTTCAATTTTGCAAGTGTAGTCTAGTATTTCCTTCTCGCAATTTGATTTCAGCAAAATAGATTAGTCTTTCCCTGCTTCCATTTCAATTCCACATTTTCATTTTTGCAAGATAGATTTTAGTTAGTTGCAATTCCATCTGTTTCAGTTTTGCAGGTACAAGCAGAAAAAAGCAAAAACAACCAAAAGTCCTTTCATGCCTCGTAGGAACAGAGATAATACCGGAAAATTCCTACCCAACACCCCCACCACTTCACTAAGTCACCCTTCTCTCTTCTTTGGTGGCAGTGATCCAGAAGAACCTATAGGTGAACCTCCTAAGATATACGAAGATCCTATAACAGAAGAAGAGCAAGAAAACATTCCTTTTAAGACTATGGCTGACAACAGAAATGGTAGAGACGATGATGAGAGAATAGAAGGTACCTTCCCCATCCGAGAGACTAACGGGGACATGAAAATGAAGAACATAAGTCCCTTAGCCTTACCCCATTTCCATGGATTGACCACTGAAGACCCTGATACCTTCCTGTTTGAGTTTGTTGTCCTTTGTCGAACTTATGACTATACAGAGGATGAGAAAAAGTTGAAACTTTTTCCCTCTACCCTCAAGGATGCAGCATTATGCTGGTTCATGGGGTTACCTGGAAACAGTGTCACTACTTGGGCTCAAATGCAACAAGCCTTTAACAACAAATATCGGGATTACTGTAAGTCAAAGGAAACCAAGGGGGAAATCTTTTAGATGACCATGGGAAATGATGAGTCTCTAGAGGACTATGAGGAAAGGTTCCAACTTAGCTATAAATGGGCCAGGTGCACACTTGACCCTGAATCTCTAAAACTGGTTCTGCTCCAAGGAGTCCCTAAAGACCTTCTAGATACCCTTCACATGCTAGTTGGAGGAGATATTTACTAACTACCGTATGAGGACATAAAAACTGTGTTTAGAAACCACTCTAGGGCAGCCTGGAAAAGAGGTAGGGGGAATCCACTTTCAGCTAGTACTACCTTCTCTAAGCACGAGTTTGCTAATCAGATGGAATACCTCAAAAGTGAGATGAGACAGACCATTGCCATGCAACTTGATACTTTCCGAATCCAACAAAAGAAAGACGAAGCTGAGAGGGCTTTGGCCATTTTCTGTCCCAGATGTACGAGGAAGCACCCTAAGAACAAGTGTCCATTACACTCAGTGGAGGTATGTTTCATTTGTGAGGAGAACCACCCTACAAACCAATGCCCAACCTTGCCCAGATTCAAAGCCATGTACCAAGGGACTGAGGCACCCACTGAACCTCTCTACTTCCTCAACCAAAGGAGACCGCATGGACCTAGACCTTACCAGCAGGGGATGCAAGGGACATCCCAAACTTATTATAGCCCCAACCAATCTGCTCACATGCCTTCTTGGGGTCCCCTTGTTCATCCTTCCTGGTCTGCATCTCCTCCGTGGTCTTATCCACCTCAATACCATTCTCAACCCACTGCCCACTCGTTTCACTCACATGTCCAACCACAACCTCAGTGGAATGCACCTCAACCGGGGTGGAGGCCCCAATACAACTCTCCTCCCACCATTCTGCCTCCACCACCGACTCAACCACAACCATTACCTCCTGCTCCTCCAAGACAACCCCAGATGCCTGCCTAACCGAACCCGAACCCCAACAACCGACAGGTCCAACAGGTATACACTGGGGAAACAACATGTCCTACCTATGCTGTGGAGATCTAGGAGATCAACCTGCGATCCGGAAAGACCCTTCCAGATCGCCAACCTCCTCCACCAAAGGATGAGGAAGAGAAACAGGAAAGTGAACCCAAAGCCATTCCACCCTTTCCTGAGCGACTAACAGTAACCACACAACCAAACCCAGAGAAGACTGAACTTCTGGGGGAACTAAAATAGTTGTGTGTGAAAATACCCCTTCTCCAGGCCATCAAAGATGTACCGATATACAACAAATTGATTAAGGACAAGTGTTTCAGGCACCCAGGCAGGAGAAAGAGAGATGCCTCGACAATCAATGTCATAGGACAACTGTCTGATCTAATGTTGGGGCAAGTAATCTATCCAAAGTATTTGGACCCTGGGAGTCTTGTAGTTGATGTCCACATTAATGGCACCATTATCCCCCATACCTTGATTGATCTAGGCGCTTCCATTAATGTGATGACCAGGGACACCATGCTTAAACTCAACCTTCAGGGTTCCTTAAGGAAGACTTTGACAGTCCTACAGTTGGTAAATCGCTCCACCATGACTCCCGAAGGGATTGCGGAGGATGTCTTGGTCTCAGTTTACTCTTGGGAGTATCCTGCGGACTTTTTAGTCCTTCAACCAAAGGCAAAGCTTACTGGATACCCCCTCATTTTGGGAAGGCCTTGGTTAGCCACTGCAGATGCTTACATCAGTTGTCGAGCTGGAAACATGACCATCAAAAATGGTCCTATGTCCAAGCAGCTAGTCCTATACCCTCCTGCCCAGCCTCTGCTAGAACATGACTTACCACTCTGGCTGGAAGAAGGAGATGAGGATGAGGTATACTCTGCACCCTTGTGCACCATAGAAACCACTAGGGGAGTTCCTCAAACTAAGGATGATTTGATTGAGACCTTGATTCGGAATCCACCTCCCAGTGCATTGTCCTTAGAGGAATTGGTGGAGGATACCCAAGCCAGCACCTTAGTGGACCTCTGTGTGACTGATCCAACCTCTCCCAGAATTAAGAATGCGGAGTTTGCCCCTGAGAGAACTTTGAAGATCAGCTCCTCCCTATCTCCTTCCCAGGAGAAGGAGCTGTGTAGCTTACTGAACAAACATTTAGATGCTTTCACCTTGAGCTATAAGGAGATGAAAGGAGTCCATCCTTCGATCTATACCCATCACATCTACATTAAAGAAGATTGTAAACCAGTCAGGAAACCTTAGAGGAGAATGAATCTAGCCCTTAAGGACATTGTCAAAGAAGAATTGCAAAAATTGTTGGATGCAGGATTCATCTATCCTATCTCTGATAGTGAGTGGGTTTCGCCCCTAATGCTTATGCCCAAGTAGAATGGGAAGTGGAGAATTTGTGTAGATTACCGAGAACTTAACAAAGCCAATAAGAAAGACCATTTCCCTTTGCCTTTCACAGATCAGGTGTTGGATGGACTGGCAGGGAAGAAGTTTTTCTCTTTCCTAGATGGGTTTAGCGGGTATAACCATATCCAAATCAGCCCAGAAGACCAAGATAAAACCACCTTCACCTGTCCTTGGGGTACCTTTTCCTATTGCGTCCTTCCCTTTGGGCTATGCAATGCTCCTTCCACTTTCCAAAGAGCAGTATTGAGCATCTTTTCTGAGTTGGTCCATGATTCGGTAGAAATCTACATGCATGACTTCACTCCTTATGGGTCCAACTTCCAAGAAGCATTGACCAATCTGGGAAAAGTTCTAACCAAGTGCATTGAGATGAACCTATCCCTCAATCCTGAAAAATGAGAATTCCTGATGACTGAGGGGATCGTGCTAGGACATACCATTTCTTGCCAAGGATTACATGTGGACCCTATTAAAATTGCTATCATCCAAAAGGTCCCAGCTCCTCAAAAGGTAAGAGATGTTCGGATTTTCCTAGGCTTAGCAGGATATTATCAAAGATTCATTAAAGACTTCAGCAAGCTAGCCTCACTATTGTTTGGACTCTTAGGGAAAGATGTTGAGTTTAAATGGATTGACAACTTTCAAGGGGCACTGGATGAGTTGAAAGAAAAGCTGGTGTCCGCCCCGATCTTGAGAGGTCCAAACTGGGCCCTACATTTCCACATCCACATTGATGCCTCAAACAAAGCCATAGGGGCAACCTTAGGACAAATTGAGGAGAAATTCCCATATGCCATATACTTCATCAACAAAAATCTGTCCAAGGCAGAAATGAACTATACTGTAACCGAGAAAGAGTTCCTGGCCATAGTCCATTCCCTAAACAAGTTCAGACACTACATCACTGGTTATCAAACATTTGTGCACACTCATCATGCTACGATTAGATATTTAATGAATAAGATTGATGTTAATGCTCGTATTATTAGATGGTTACTTTTGTTACAGCAATTTGATTTGACGATTGTCGGCAAGCTAGGTAAGGAAAATGTTGTTGCTGACTTCTTGTCTAGAGTGGACTTGCCTGCAGGTGAAGAAGGAACAGTGGATGACCAAATGCTAGATGAACATCTATTTTCTATCTCAGTACTCTCTCCATGGTTTGCTGATATAGCAAATTACTTGGTCTCAACACAGTTTCCTCTGCATCTATCCTCAAAAGAGAAGAGCAGAATTGTAAGGAAGAGTGCCCCGTTCACATGGATCAGGGGCAACTTGTTTAAGCTTGGCCCAGATCAGATCTTGAGACATTGTGTTAGGGAGGAGGAAGTCTTTGACATCCTCCTAACCTATCATGATGGACCTTGTGGAGGCCACCTTGTAGCAAAAAGCACTGCCTTCAAAATTCTACAGGCAGGCTACTATTGGCCTACTCTTCATCAGGATGTCAGAAGATACATCAGCCAGTGTGACCGATGTCAGACGATGGGGAAACTGACTCCAAGAGATGAAATGCCTCTCTAACCTCAAGTGACCTTTGAGCCATTTGAGAAGTGAGGCATGGATTTTGTGGGTCCTATCAACCCTCCTTCAAAGCAATGGTATTACATCATTGTGTGCACCAACTAGCTGACCAAGTGGGCAGAAACAAAGGCAATCAAAGCAGCAACAAAAGAAAAGGTGGTTGAGTTTCTAAGGGAAAATCTCTTCTACAAGTTTGGCTACCCAAGAGAGTTAGTCACAGATCAAGGAAGCCAGTTCACCTCCAACATGATTGAAGATTTGCTTGCTCATCACAAGATCAAGCACAAGACTTCCACCCCCTATCATCCTCAAGCAAATGGGCAGGTGGAAGTCACTAATCGAGCATTGAAAGGGATTTTGACCAAGGTTGTGAGCAGTAGCAAAAAGGATTGGGTAGATCACCTGGTTGAGGCCACCTGGTCCTACAACACCACTTGGAAGACCACAACTGGTTTCACACATTATGAGCTAGTCTATGGGAAGAAAGATTTGCTGTCCATAGAGTTCGAGTACAATACATTGAGGGTGGCAGCTCAGCTGGACCTAGATCTCAGCCATGCTCAACGTGAGAAATTATTGCAGCTGAATGGATTAGATGAACAAAGAATGTAGGCCCTCCTCCACTCAGAAGTAGTTCAACTCCAGAGGAAGATATGGCAAGACCGGCACCTTAATGAAAAGAAATTTCAGCTGGGAGATTGGGCGCTGCTGTATGACTCAAGATACAAGGATTTCAAAGGGAAGCTGAGGACAAGATGGTTCGGACCATATACAGTGGAGAAATGTAACGACAATGCTTCAGGCCTTATTAGGACCATTGATGAAGAGGCCATCCCCATGCTTGTCAATGGACATCGATTGAAAATCTATAAGAAACCCCTCTCGAGGAAGGAATTCATTGAAACTATGGAAAAATCAGTGCTAGTAATAGAGCAGGGTTCTGCCTCTGTTCTAGCCACACCTTGATCATCAAAAAAAAAAAAAAGAAGAATAAAAAGATCCTTGGACAAAAACCTCTCTGAGGCGGCCAGGGCAGGCAGTGAGGGTGAAAACCTCATGGAAGCGCCCCCGCTGTCTCTCAAAAAATAAAGAAATGGAATAAAAAAGATCCTTGGGTGAAAACCTCTTTGAGGTGCCTAGGGCAGATAGTGGGGGTGAAAAGCTCATAGAGGCACTCCTACTGTCTCTCGAAAAAAAAGAGAAGAAAAAAAAGGAAAAAATAAGGAGAAGAGAAAAAAGAAGAAAAAAACAGGTCTGATCTTTGAAATTATTATAGGTTGCAGGGATATAATGCAGATAAAGAGGGTCGCGCAAACCAAGGACAGGGGTCCATCCCAAGCTACCAGGCATCCTCACCGACACTCTCTCCATGGCCACACACTTTTTCCAGGATTTGGACACATTCGGGTCAAGATTCAACCTCCTACAAGAAGTTTCAGGGCTTTCTACAGGAAGTTCTCCATTTCTACAGGAAACATCCTGTAGAACCTTTGGACGAGCCAAAATCGATTCTGGAGGAGGATTTAAGACTTGAAGTTTGTTGGTGAGGCCTGCAACCACCCCTTTGTCCCATCCATCACCTGTTTCCTCTCTTTCCACTGCCATTACCACCATTTGGTCCTGTACCCCTGCACAATCATGTAAAAAAGTCTTGTTTTCCTCAGATCACCATTTTTTCCAAGGGACAAATCAAATACATGAAGGCCCGCACACTATACCTGTCAAAAGCTCTAAGAGGACCCTTCACTCGTGACTGTAGCCGTGCCTGTTTCAGCATGCAGCCTAGGAGGAGAAGCAGCTACAAGATGTCCTACAGGAATCCTGTAGCAGCTGATCCGCTTGGAATACACGCTATGGAGTCAGGAGAATTTGAAATCAGCACAGGAGGCATGCTACCAGCTCCGCGGAAATATGAACACCTTCCCCACAGCTAAGATCAGACGGGGCCGTGCATGCAACATTCACCACCATAGGACCGGTTCCTGAAAGCCTTGCATCTGGCATCATCAAATGAACGAGGGAATTACCATGCTTGTGCATGAAGCAGCAGCGAGCAAAACCATTGCTTCACCTCCAAAAACCTGCGAAACACGTCTGCGGTCACCCCCAGGTAAGTGCCTAACCTTATTTCGTCAAATTAACATGAACTATACTATGAAACTTGCATGATTGTGGATGTGCGGATTGAGCAAATGCAATGGTCAGTAAACTGGCCATCCACAGCTAGTAGAACTGTCTCGTGGGATCCGAACAAGCATGGTTACGCTCGATTCCGCTAGAAAGATGTGGAGCCGACACGTGGGAAGTGTCCAGTCGGGGAAATCAGCAGATTTGCAGTGAAATCAGCGGACTGACAGGGATGACGACAGGTAATGGCGGAGATAGATATTGGCGGTCAGAAACATGCCCAGGAATGATGGCCGTGACGTTGTCTAACGGCTCGGCCTGGACACCTCACCCCCGCACCATGAATCACACCGTATTTCAAAATCATTCAGCCAGAGCACGCACCTCAACCACTATCATTTATGCCACAACCGGTTTTTCAGCACCGTGAGCATCCTCCTCCTCTGTAGTTCATTAGCCTGAATTTCTCGGCCCAGCTCAAACTATTCCCGCGTCCCAGACTTGCTTCGCAACGCCGTGACATCCTCCAGAAGTAGCAGAAGCTCTCTACAGGAAGGAGCTCTACAGGAAGCAGAGTGAAAGCTACCGGAGCAGAGAAACCCGTGTCTGTGCATCGGAATTGGAAATCTCGAGGAGAGGTAGGCTCGAACATGCCATCCCCATGCTTAATTTTCGAAAGGTGGTGAATTAGCTTGTTTGAAGTGGGGAAAATTGAAACCAGTCTGCATGTGGTCAAGAATGGTGGTTTTCTTATATAATACACAGAGTTTCTTTTGAACGGTGCTACATCGTACTCACCTCCATGATTCTTGTTAACAAACTCTCCCCATTATTATGACAAACCGCTGTAAGGCTCACCTATGCACGTATCAAATTTTTTTTGTGTGACTGTTATATGATTGGTATAAAAATTTGCTCTACACTCTGTCTATGAGAGCTTCATTCCTTTTGACAAGTCGAAGTCTTGGGCAGCAATAGTATTTTAACCAAATAATTGGTGAAAGGGGGAGATACAAACAGTGGAGAAACCCTGTCTTGAGAACCAAGGAGGAAAACCACATCCGAATTCCCATTCTACCCAGAGCTCAAGCCAAAAAACAGGGTATTTTCACCATGCCTGGAGGGTTTATCATGAAGGAACCCTCAGATTCCAAGAAATTGAGAGAAACTCCTGAGGTGGTAGACCTGTTTACCCATGCAAAGTGGATGACCTTCTGTGATAAAATCCAAGTTCACGATGATGAAATAACAGAGGAGTTCCTAAGGTCCCTGCAACCCAAATAAAAAACATTGGCAACTGTAAATTTCAGGGGATTGACCTTGAAACTCACCCCACAACTCATTAGCTGGGTCACTGAATTGCCATTAGGGATGCCCTAGGATAAAGAGGAAAGGAAATTGGGCCAAAAAGCCAAAAAGGAATTCTTCCTACCCGAAGAACAATTTTTAGAGAATAAAAATGGGGTCCAGAGAGCTAGCTTACAGCCATTTTAGAGTGAGGTCAGCCTTCAAATTATGAAATATATTACCTGTGAGGGGTGATTTAGTATTGTGTATGGGTATCACTTCCGCTTGTTAACTGAGCTCAGGCATAAGATGGATTTTCCCTCAGAACAAAAATTGAGCATCCCATACTTCCTCCTGCAGTCATTGATTGAGTGTGGCACAAAACTGAAGGAGGGGACACCAGACCAACTGGCTCATCCTGGGCTTATCGAGCTCCTTGTAGAAGATACCCTCCATACTTATACCATCTCTATCTCCTGGGAGATTTTCCGTAATATGACCAAGAATGATGATATCCGGACTCTGGCAGAAGAACTCACTTCATCCAGCAGTGAGGAGAAGGAGCATATTGAGGCAGAGAAGAAAACTAAGGGTAAGGAAGCTAAGGGTAAGAAAACCCAGGACAGGCCATCACAGGAAAAGCCACAAGAAAAACAAAAGGAAAAGAAAGAAAAAGGACAAGCTATTGAGGCCAAAGCTGGGAGTAAAATAAAAACACCAACGCCAAGGGAGAAACGGTTGCAAACTCAGGCAGAGAAGACTGAAAGGATGCAAACAACACCCAAGGCAACCACAGCACAAGTCAAAGAGAAGGCACCCTCAGCCAAGCAAGCCAAATCAGGGAAGACTGGTTCTATAGGAAGCCAGCAGGCTATTTCTACAGGAAGTTAGAAAACTTCTTGTACAGGAAGCCAGAAAACGGCGACCACTGGACTTTCTACAGGAAGTCCGGGGAAAGGGCAGCAAAAGGAGAAATTGGTCTAGATTTTAGCTAGGGAGGTAGCAGTTGTGCTGGCCACCCTAAGCACATCCCCCAAGTAGAAGGAAAAGTGAAAGAGGGAGCCTCCCCTGTACTTTAAGGCAAGAAGAAGTGTAAGAATTAAAACCGGCAGACCCCAACCTCCATCCAAAGAACCAATCACCATTGTAGACACCCCTACCACACCAAAGGAGAGGTCCCCCTCCAAGGCAGCCATCACTTACGAGCGGGGAAGCCCGAAGACATCCACCTGGAGGGAGAGGATGAAAATGTTGGACACCAAAACCTCTCTACAGGATGTTGAAACCATTCTATAGGAAACATTGGCTAGACTGAAGGAGACCGAAGAAATGGAAGGTGAGGCAGCCAAATCACCACAGAAGGAAGAAGAGGTCGAGCACATTATGGAACCTAGCCCCCAACCCAACTTGGGCTCCTATTATAACTTCTTGGAGGCCGGAAAGATCATTCCTTGGAAGTTCACAGTGCCACTCTTCCTTGCACTAGAGGAAGAGAGGGTGAGGACCCACACTTGGATGAAAATCACTAAGTCCAAGAGAGTAGGAGATATTGGTCCTCTGGAGGAGCAACTCAAAGAGGCCAGAAGAGAATTGTCTATTGTGCGACATGTGGAGAGCATCTAGCGGGTCAGGCTACAGGAAGAAAATGAGTAGCTCAAACAACAGCTACAGTCACAGGGACAGAGGCAGGAAGACAGGCCTCACATCTTGCGGGAACAAGAGCAACAGGAGGGGCCCACAACAGCCATATATACCCCTTATGAACAACAAGGGAAGGAAGGGACACAGACTGAAATTGATGCACTGAACCAGCAGCTCCAGGAACAAGAACTATATATACATTCTCTAAAACAGCACCTGCAAGAAAAGGAGGCCCAACTGGCCTGCATGGCCAGCTGGGCAATGGAAGCTCTGCAGTGTAGGTAGCCTGCCAAATCCTATGCCCTTTACCTCAAGGACCAATGGTTACAGTTTAAAATCAATACCTTGGCTCAAAGGGGCATCACCCCTTTCCAAAATTATCATCAGTTTGCAGCTTTATGTGGCAGCAGTTCATCTGAGGATAGGGCCAAATTGGCAGAGTTCTACTTGCACAACTTTTCCCTTCCGGACATGAACGCATGGGATACTAACACGGTGATAGGGGATGTCCAGCTTATGGCCATGGCCTCTTGGATGAGCCATGAGGAGAAGAGAGCAAAAGAAGTCCGCAGTATCACAGGCAGAGAGCTCAGTGAGCCTCTCATGATCAGAGCAGAGCCAGATGACCCATCAGTAGTGATAAGCGCCCACCAGCACTTGGCCAACAGTCCTCAGGATCTACCAGAATACATTGAGCAACAGGTTCAAGCCATTGCCCATTTTGAAGACATGGAGAAACTGTTGGGAGAAAAATGTATGCATGCCTGCACAAGGCAGTGGAACACACTACCTCACAGCCTGAAGATAAGGGAATACCACTCTCCCACTAGGATGAGGGAGGCCTTGGCAAGGGTACCTCTCTACAAAAATTTGATGCAGGACTTGCAGGCCAATTGGATTGGCTTGAAATTCAGTCCTCCTTTACTTCTGGGATTGCTAGAAGGAGTGAAGGAAGAGGGGGAAAGTAGACAATGGGAGGAAGTGGAGAGGAAGGCAAGATTCCACGACCGGGAAGAGGATATCATAACAGAGGCTTGGGACGTGAGGGAGGCAATCAAAGCCATAAAGGATGATGAGCTAGACTAGTTGCTCAGAGGATGAGCAACCAATTCAGCAGGGGGGTGATGATGAGCCCCCAAATTGGGTAACCTATTGGGCTCATTCTGCCTAATTATCCTTGTTCAATCCTCCATTTTTCATAGATTATGCATGTTTTCCTAGTATGTTTATGTTATTTGAACGAATAAGGGTGGTCACTCTACCTAGGAGGCTAATACGTGGTTATTTCAGGATTTTTGGACAAATTTTGGAGCAAAACCAAGCAATCATGGGTCAGCTGACAGCCAAGCTTGAGGTGAGGATTCGTAGGGAGGTTGTCTCTTGCATTAAATGGCCTTCCTCGAAATCTCCACCCTCAACACCGAGCTCCACAGGCCACCAAAACAAGTTTTAAAGGTAGCCAAGCAGATTTTGGAGGAGTGATTGTTCACTAGCAGTTGGGACAGCCGAGTCCCTTGAATCTAGGAGGGTTGCTAGCCCCCTCGTATTGTACAAATAGGAAGGCCTCAGCCTTCGTAGTTTACTTTTGGAACCATTGTTATTTTTGCACTATAGTGTTGTCATTTTGCTCAGCCTGTTTTATTGTAGCTACTGTTGTACAACTTTCTTATGATGGTTATTTTTTAATAATGATAAGCAACTCTACTTGGTATCAGATCTGAGTCCTTTATAGGAGCCTGCAGCTCTTGGGGTTGGGCCCAACCCGAGTGCTAAGGCCTCCTCTATGTATTGCTAGTTGTTCTTTATGCATTTGCAAAAACATTTCTGTTAAGTAGGTTAAAGTTTGCTGATTAAATAGGTCACTATAAATGGTTAGATAGACTTTTGAATGCTCAGATTTTGTTGATAGGCTGTTAATAGGAAAAAGCTTCAAGAAAAGGGCCATCAAACATCTCTGGTTTCACCTCTCCTTCAGTAGGATCTGGAGCTGGGATCAGGATAACTTTGCTGCCCACAAAAACACTAATTTTGTCGTGCCATGCAATCACTAGTGTTTGATTTTCATGTGTAGAAGTTGGTTGCAATTTCAGACTTTCATTTGCTTAGTTGCATGAGTTAAAATACATGGTTTCATTGCAGGTCACACTTCTGTTCATTCTCTTTATTGGCAGCTAGCAGATTTAGGTCATCATAATTAGGATTTTGAATTTACAGGTCTTCATTGGATCAGTTGGAAAAAATGCCTTGCAGAGTACCTGTACCACTCCTTCATCTGTTCATTCGCCATCAGCACCATCCACTCCACCCTCTACTTAGAATCCTTGCCTCCTGTTCGCCATTTGCTCCCATAACCCTAGTTTTGTGTGTAACATTGCTTTAGTCTTCCTTGAACCAAATACAGCCATCCACACCTGTCCACAACTCCATCCACCGAGTTCTAGACCATCTCCAACCCTCACCCTACCTCCACACTCACTCCTTCACCTTTCCCTCTCCATTCATCCACCAAAAACCTCATCTCTGAACATCCTGTAGAAAATTCTAGACATCCTGTAGAAAATCGCAGACATCTTGTAGAACCCCTGCAGACTTCCTGTAGAGGCTCACGAATGAGGTTTCTTGACAGCCAAACTCGGTGAAACTCTATGGAAGGGTGTTAGGGACCCCTTAGGCCCTCTCTGAACCTTCTTGACCTTTCCCAAGCATTTCTTCTTGCATATCCACCTCTGCACAACCAAAAAACAGTCAAATCATATGCATAATAACTCGGGCAACTTATTCAAAAATACAAAAAGATGTTTCTTTCAGATGTTACTGTAGAAGTAGCTTAGATACATGTATTTACCTTCCTAGGAGTCAATGGAATTTCCTTCAGTAGCTTGCATCCTCTTCCTGGCATCAGTAGGGTTAGCTGGTAGGATTAGGGTTTGCATTTTCTTTTAGCTTTTCCCTATCTTTCTGCAAGTAGATCAGCCTTCTTTAAAGTAGCTTTTGTCCATCAGTTAAAAAGCTTCTTCTCAGAGCCCATAGAAGTTGGCTTGAGCCCCTAGCGGACTTGTGCCAGCTGACCAAGTGACAACTGGGGCAAGAGCTAGTACTTGTGCATACAGCACCGTTGCTTCCAAGTTTGTTACGAACTACCGGGTTGATAAAAGTAAAGAAGGGAGTCCCAGGAGTTGTAGCATTATTGCTGCAATACTGGAGCTCACCATTTGGTATTTTAGGACCCTGCTCAAGGAAGAATCCCATAGAAAGAGGAGTCAGAGGCAGAATGGGTTTGAAGTGTAACATTTCATTTATGGACTCGGGAGTTATATAAAAGAGGACAGTTCCAGATGGACTCTTGACTGCTCTTTGTACAAGTTCATAATTGGCACAACATAAGCGGATTATATCAGGAAAAACATTAACTGAGGGGAGGTAGTACCTGGGTAGGTTGGATTCCCATATTCCATATAAATCAGAGTTACTTCTGTGATGTTTTCTAATTTCACAAAATGCTTGGAGGTGGTTTTCATTACCAGTTAAGTCTTGGATTTGGAAATCTCTATCGGCTAGGGGTAACCACTCCAAGTCTTTATGAGGTGCATTGAGGGGAGAAATGTTCAGGGCCACCGGAGCTTCCATTGCTCAATTTTCTGTGATTTTCAAATTAGAATTTGGGTTTTTGTAGCAATAGGAAAAAAAACAGTTCTGGGGCTTTTCTCCGGGAATTGAAGACCAAAGTCAATTTGAATTTAGCTCACTGGGTGAAATTTACAGAGAAAAACGAAATTTGCAGGATTTTTGGCAAAAATGGGTAAACAGTAGTGGTTCTGGTGCACTTATTTGAAGGCAGTACAGTGAATTCAACTAGAATTTAGCTTCTTTGGAAAATTTTGCAAAGGAAAGCTAAAAAAACACGGTTTTGGGAGGTGAAACGGCTAAATACCTATGTTTTTGGATGTGCACGGAGTAATTTGCAGGTTTGGACGACGAATTGCAGAGTGGGATGTCGAATTATGCTGGTTGGGTGGTGGACTGGAGCTCTGGAAGCAGCTTCGATGTAATTTTCATGCATCGGTCTCGTGAAAGCAACCAATAGAAATGAATGAAAACGACACTTTCACGGTTTTTTGACAAAAATTGGTTTGGCGGGCTTTTCACGCCTTTTTTCGGATGACGTCAGCATGACGTGGTGTTTTATTGTGTAGTGGGGTGACGTGGAAATGACGTCACGGATGAGGTGGCGATGATGTCAACGGGGAGGCAGCGAGGGCGATAAGCAGTTTTGGGCCCGCACCGCTTATCGACCAGGGCGGTATTGGTGGGGAGGGTAGCAAGCACTATGGGAGGGCACCATGCGTCCCTTGGTACAGCGGGAATATCACCATCCCCCGGGCAGTAAACATTGGCAATGGAGGGGGTTGTGATATGGATCTGTGCCATCTGATCAGTGGGCCCAGATCCAATGGTTGGCGGTAAGTGGAGTTGGCGGAGGGCTACGGTGCGGGGCCCATCCATTATTTTAATGTTTTTTAATGATTTTGGGTTAATTCATCGGTTGGGTTTGCGGGTTGGTTGTTTAATTAACCAGAGGTTAAATAAACCTCAATGCGTTGTACGCGGAGGGTTGTTAATGGACCTGGATGAACCATTAATTCCCAAAAAAATTTTAAGCAGTGATTTATGGTTCATAATTAAACCGAGGTAGGGAATATTAAAATCTTTTGGGGTTTTTTATATGTTTATATAATACGGGCAGGGGGAATAACCCTAGGCAGTTATAAAATAAGGTTAGTGTGTTAATATGAAAGATATGTTTGAACAAAAAGCACTAAGTTGTAAAGTCAAAACTTAGGCTTGGGGAAATGAAAGGGCGCCAAGCTATGAAGTTGGATAACTTAGGATGATGGACCAAGAGGATTTTTACACAAGAAATGTGGCTTTGTGCCTAAGCAAAGTTGTGACTTTACTTAAATTTTTTAATGAAATGGAGTGAAATAGGAGTATTGAGCAGATCCCAATCTCTTTAGAGGGAGGTTAGTAAGTGATTTTGGGAGAAGAGTTAGGGGAAGTTAGACATGCTTCATTTTCTCTGTAGCCACACCTTGCCATGATACTTATGATATCCATGAGATGAATCACCTTTGAAAGAAAAAATTACTCATAAGCCTGCTTCTGCAACACCAAAACTACCTACCCAGCATACTGTATCTAACATTGTTTCTTCCTTTTTCCTTGGGTGCATTTAAACTAGCAAATCCTTACTCTCTTCTTTTCTTTTAACTACCATCCTATCTAAGTCTACCCTTATTTCTTCCAAGGGCTCAGATTTAACTGTTGAGCACCTTTTCTTCTCTACCTAACTACTTATCTGCCAAGCTTGAACTGTTTGGACAGATTTTTCTCTCTATCTCTAAAACAAGAAATTAAAACATGAACTGGCCAAGATTAAGCTGTTTGGCCATCCATCAATTGTGACAAAAGTCAACTAACTACATACGATGAAATTCTTTGCAAAAACAGAATAGCAGTGGCATTTTCGACTAGCACACTTTCCTGGTCTTTTCTTTGGGATTCATTTCCTTTTCTTTTTGACCAATTCATTCTTTTTTCCCTTTGATCTTTCTTTTAGGGCATACCCTCTTTTCATTTTTTAATTATTTTTATTTTTTCGAAATATGGAACCTTTCCAGCATGGAAAAGATGAACATATTTGGGATTTTACCAGTCAATCATGAAATATGACACCTATTGGTATAGGAGGATAACAGAAGGCATGAGTGAGGAATGGAAATGAAGTTGTATTTAAAGAAGAAGCTTCAACTTCAGATGGAAAAGTAGATGTTTTAGCTAAAAGTTTAGAAAGAATCATGGATAGGTTATCAACAACAAAAACCCCCAATAAGAAACCCAAATTTTAGGAAGAACCTAATGCTAAAAAAATTGCTACACCAGACCAACAGATTAGGCTCCCCTTCAAAGAAAACTATGTTGAGGAATCACAAAACCAAGAACCAGAGGATGATACCTAGATTAACTTACTGGAAATAGAGGAAGACATTGTTTTTCTTACTCAAGAAGAACATGAGTTATATATGCTTCAGTAGTTACGGTTAGAATCTGGTGAATCTTTTGATTTTAAACAGGGATATGAATCAACTATATATGAGGTACATAAACAATATAGCTTGAGAAGTAAGAAGAATAACGAAACCCCCATTAAAAGATCCATCCAAACTCATACTAAGATAATAAAAGAACCTCCAATTAACAAAGTAGTGTAGATTCTCCCTAGGGGAACAATTGAAACTTCGACCCCTAGGATTGTAGATATAACCTCCACTAAAACACAAACAGAGCCAATTCTTGAAAACAATCAAAATAAAAGAAATCAAGACAAGACAGTAGAAACACAAAATGAAATGCCTACCACTGAAAATTAGGATAAAGACACTCAAACGACACATATTAAGGAAGATCTGAATCAAACAAACAAACCTCAACTCCCTTTCAATATTAAAAATGAAATTGCTAAATTGAAGATATTAGTCCCTTTGATCGAATTGGTAAAGAATGAATCTTATAGGTCACAGATAACTCAGACTTTGAACATAGGGGAGGGAGAGGATTCTATTAATTTGAATGATGACCAACCTGAATTGTTGTTTGGCCCTAAGGCCAGTGGAATTCATCAGCAACGGGGAGTTCCTCATTTCTACATTAGCCTAAACATTCATGATAAAATTTTGCATAACGCTATGTTGGACTCCGGAGCATCCCATAATCTCATGCCAAAGGCAATAATGGAAAGACTGAACCTAGACATTAGTAGGCCTTAGAATGATTTATTTTCTTTTGACTCCATCGAGGTTAAATGTCTTGGTTTAATCAAAGACTTATGTGTGACTCTTGTCCAGTGCATTGCAAAGAGCATTCTAATGGACATTGTAGTTGTAGACATCCCACCAAAATATCGAATGCTACTATCTCACTCATGGGGAGCAAAACTTCAAGAATCTTTGCAGTTGGATATGTCTTATGCCACCATATCTATTTTTGGCCAACCAAGAAAACTATATAGGGAGACATTAATGAAATACATTGTCAGTAGTGAGGAAAAGCCACAAAAGTTTCCCATATACTCCATGCATTCAGATATGAACTCTTTCATATTATACAATGCAGAAACTGATAAAAAGGAAATAACAGCCAAAGACCTTAAGTACAGGACAGCTGATAGTGAGAACATATTCCATGAGTCAATTTGGCATTTAGAATTTGATGGTTTTGTCAATAAGTTAGGGGCTGGTGTAGGAGTGTGGATCCATAGTATAGAAAATAACCATGCTAAGGGACATGCTTTTATATTGAACTTCAAATGTACCAATAACATGGCTGAATATGAAGCCCTGATTCTAGGTTTACAATTGGTTAGGAAATCGGGAGCGAAAAGTGTTTCATCATGGGAGACTCAGAGCTGATTATCAAATAGATTAGTGGTGAATATTCTTTCAACAACCCTAGGCTTGGTAGATATAGGGATACTATTTTAGACTTGATCAAGGACCTCCTAGAATCAAACTTTGTTGCTATTCCTAGAAAACAAAACATGCAAGCCCACAGTCTGGCTACCTTTGCTAGTGCTTGTAAATTGCCATTTCAACCTAATCACCAGTACACTGCAGAAGTTATACATAGGCCTGTTATACCAGATAACCTCAAGTATTGGCAGATTTTTTCCCAGGACTCTCAAATCTATGATTTCATGAACAATGAAGGTGAATTTCAGAACTGTGAGATAGATACTGACGGTACAATAGATAGTAATGTAGAAAATAGCTTAGATGTAAATATTTTTGATGTACGTGAACCAACTAAGTTTACTAAGGTAGAAATAGATAGATTAGAGAATGTAGAGATAAATGAAATATTGGATGATGATCCAGAGATTTTTAATTTGAAAGATAATTTTTTGTGTAAAGGATTAGTACCTTTAGAGGATTTGTTTGACTCTAATGATGTAGCTAGAAAGCCCAAGATGGAACCTCTAAGAGCTGATATAGAAGAAGTTAATATATGAACTGAAGATAATCCAAATGTCATTAAGATATCTAAAGCCTTACCCCCAGAGGAAAATGTCAAATATATAAATTTGTTTAAGGAGTTCCAGGATTTATTTGCATGGAGTTATCAAGACTTAAAATCTTATGACACCAACATAAACAAACACAAAATACCTCTAAAAGAAGATCACAAAGCTTTCAAACAGAATCTTAGAAGGATAAACCTAGTTATTATGCCATCCATATAAAAAGATGTTAAAAGAATGTTTGATGCCAAAATAATGACACCCATTAGACACTCAGACTGGATTTCAAACTTAGTTACAACTAGGAAAAAGACAGGTGAAATTAGAATTTGTGTAGATTTTAGAAACTTAAACGAGGTCTCTTTAAAAGACAACTACCCCTTACCGAAAATGGACTGTATATTGCAAAGGGTAGTCGGCTCGTCTAGGATTTCACTGTTAGATGGATTCTCTGGCTATAAGAGTGATATTAGTCCAACCTGAGGACCAACCCAAAACCATGTTTACTATCCTTGGGTTACCTTCATGTATTTGAAGATGCCCTTTGGATTAATGAATGCAGGTGCCACATTTAAAGAGTTATGGATATATATTTTGCAAAGGAAATCCATGATTTCTTGGTAGTAAACTAGGATGACATTACAATCTTCTCAAAATCTGATAATGAACACTTATAATACCTGAGAAGAGTATAAATCAAATGCAAAAAATTTGGGATTTCTTTAAATCGTAAAAAGACACTTTTCGGTCTAGAAGAGGAAAAGTTGTTAAGACACATCATATCTAAAGATTGGATTAGGATAGACCCTGCTAGAATAGAAGCCATCTTGACCATTTCCCATCCCCGAAACATAAAAGAGCTACAATCATTTCTAGGTAAGATTAATTTTCTTAGGAGATTCATCTCAAATCTAGCTGAATTAATTAGAGAATTGAATAACATGCTTAGAAAGGACTCATCAATTCAATAGACATTGGAGGCCAAACAACCCTTTGAATCTATCTAGGAATCTTTGACCAAGGCTCCAGTCCTGATTAGTCCTAACTTTAGTAACGATTTTATTATTTTTTCTTTTGCTTCAAAACACACCATTGGAGCTGTCTTGCTACGAAAGAACAATCAAGGATATGAACAACCAATAGAATTCTTTAGTAAATCCTTAAGAGATGGCACACTTAAATACAATATCATGGAAAAAAAAGCTTTAGCTTTGGTTAAGGCTATGAAATATTTTAGAGTATACATTCTATACTCTCACGTCATTTCTTATGTTCCAAACTCTATAGTTAAGGAAATTTTGACTCAAAATGGGCTTGAAGGAAAAAGAAGCAAATGGATTGCTACAATATTGGAATATGATATAGAGATAAATCCAACCAAGCCTATCAAAGGCCAAGGTTTAGCCAAACTCATGGCTAAATCGAACTGTCAGGCCCTTGATATTAACTTCATTAGTTCCCTTGATGATCAGGAGGAGATGGAGACTCCACAAATCAGTGAACCTTTTACTGATTCACCATGGTATGCAGATATTACATTTGTGTTACTAAACTTAGAAGCTCCTCCTAGATTGACAAGAACTAAAGCTAGATTCTTAAAAATGAAGTCATTGATATATTGTGTTGTAGATAATGCACTATTTTGGAAGGAAAGTAGTGGTATTCTCTTAACATGTTTATTAAAAGATGAGGCTGACAAAATTATGCAATAGTTTCATGCAAGGGACTATGGAGGACATTTTTACTAGAAGAGTATTGCTGATAAGATTCTGAGGGCTGGTTTCTACTGGCCTACTTTGTTTGTAGACGTTAAAAAACATGTTACCTCTTGTCAAAAATGCCGGATTTTTTAGGGAAAGAGGAAACTGTTACCCTTGCCTCTTAAACCAATTTCCACTGAGATGCCATTTCAACAATGGGGGTTAGACTTCATTGGAGAAATACACCGGCCATCCTCAGCTCAACATAAGTGGATTCTAACAGCCACATACTATTTTACCAAATGGATAGAGGCCATACCTTCTAGACAAGCCACAAACACTGTCATAATCACCTTCCTAGAGAGTAATATCCTTTCAATATTTGGATCTCCCCAGAAGCTCATTACTGATAAAACAACAACCTTTAAATAAAAAATAACGATAGATTTCTGTAATAAATAGCATATCTCCCTTGGCCATTCCACAGCCTATTACCCTCAAGGTAATGGAGTGGCAGAGTCATCCAACAAAATTCTGGTCAATATTATTAAAAGGTTACTAGAGGATAACAAAAAGACATGGCACAAGAAGTTAGTCAATGCCTTATGGGAAAATAGACTGACTACTAAGAATTCCATTGGAACATCACCTTATCAGTTGGTTTATGGGATGGATGCAGTTTTCCCATCACCTCTGGGAGTGTCAGTCATGAAAATCCTCCAGGGATAATAGGTGGAACCAAATGATATTAAGAGAAGAATAAACCAAACTATACACCTGCAGCAGACCAGAGAAGAAGTGTATGTGAAATCACAGGTAATCCAGGAAAAAATCAAGAAAGTCTTTGATAAAAAGACTAAAGCAGATGATTTTCACATAGGAGACAAAGTTCTTAAGTGGGATTCAAGGAGAGAATATAAAGGCAAGCATGGAAAATTTGATTTTCTATGGCAGGGGCCTTATGTCATTTTTGGCTACAGAGGCAACAATGCCTTTTTCTTGAGAAACATAGATGGATCAGACCTACCAAGAGGACCTGTTAATGGTAGGATGTTGAAGCACTACTTTTCCACTGACTTACATTAGTTCACTTTACTTTGCATCATTGTACATAACATTGCAGAGTGTAGATTGGATTGGATGGTAATCATTTGAAGTTGAAGCCAAGAGAGAAGATCCTAAGCTTTGAAATATTTATTGTCATAAGTATCAATAATGCAGATCCACAGAAGGACACTTTGCAAGATAACTTCAGACCCAATTCAAAGGCTATTGGTCTTCAGAGTTCTTGACATCTCACTAAGAAATGGCATCCCCATGTGGAGCCACTGTTAGAGTCCTATAGTGATAGGAGTCATAATTTTGAATTGGCTAAGGTTAAGCCTTGTAATATTGTACATATCTTTGATTTCATCAAATGTTTTCCATATTAAAAATTAAAAAATGTAAAGACGGTATGTCCTAAAAGAAATATCAATGGACAAAAAGAATAAGAAAAGATCAAAAAATGAAAATATATGAACCCCAAAAACAAAAACAGATCATGAAAATGTGCAAGTCTAAATGCCACTACTATTTTATTTCTTTACTATCCTAAATAATGGTTGTGTGGAGCTTTTCATATATGCCACAAACCATGGTAGTCAAACTGCTTAATTTTGACTATTTCATGCTTTGAATTTTATGTTTATAGTTAGAGTAAAATCTGACCAAATAGCTTAATCTTGGTAGATTATTAGATAGGTAGAGAAAATAAAAGGAGCTCATCAGTTTAATTTGAGCCCTTGGAAGATATATGGTTAGAAGTTGATAGTTTGTTTTATAAAAGAAAATGAAATGGTAAGTGTCTGCAAGCCTAAATGCACCCAAATAAATGAAAAGAAAATGTCAGGGTAGGTAATGGGTAAGTAGAAGAAAGGTTGTTGAAGTATAAAATTGATTGCACAAAACCACATTTATCATGCTTAATCATATCTTCCAATGTGCATGAGCAATTAAGAAAGAAAAAAAATGGTTTACAAGTTGATTTGATTAACTCCACTTCATTCATTTCATCCGTATACTTACTAATTTCCCATCTACAAAGTATGTTCTAGTACTAAAAATCCTTCAAGTCATAAGGCTCAGAGTATTTCTCTAACTTTTGGTGGGACCAAACCCTTGGCTTAATGACTTATGGACATCAAATGTTAGAATTCCCTTCATAAAAGTCATTTCCCTTCATTACCCTAATAAAACCCCTTTTCCAAAGGTTAAACTTCATTTGCTTATGAAAAGTAAACAACCCCATGTTAAATTCTATTTCATTAAAAATACCCACAAAAAGATTTTATCCTAGGTATGAAGTGTATGTGAATAAAATGTGCAAATATTACATTTATGCTTAGGGGTATGTTCACTCCGCTCATTTCATTTCATATTAATTTTTAACATAATACTATAGCTCATGATATACCTTTTCCCATATATAATTAAACACCGTATATAATACCCCAACCCTTAGTTTAGCTATAAACTACACTTTTACCCCATATTCCTGACAAAACCCACTTAATTCACTACTTCTCGATAAAGTTAAAGTAATCCAATTATTAAGCCCCGCCCGATCATTTAAATCCATGATTAACTCATAATTAATCCCAAATTACCAAGGATTAAATCCTTGGGCCCCTCGAAACCTCTGCCCATTTCATCTACGCACATTTGTCACCCGATTGCCGTCTGATCATCAGCGCCCAAATCCGACGGTCCACAACCATATCGGGTTCACCCGGTGACTGACCTTTACTCGCCCGATAAAGTGGTTTTTCTTGGCCCCCCACCTGTTACGTGTCAAGTGCTAGCATAGATCGGGTGACCCGTCCAAAATACTACCTCCTCCATAAAAGCAGTGCGATGGCTTGGGAAACCGCCTTCCCGCTCCACCCAAAAAACCACCCACTGTTCATTTGTAATATACCTGCGAAAAAGTGACCATTGCTCAATAAAAAGGCTGAGAAGCCCTATTTCACCTTTTTCACTCATTTTCTTTGTGAACCTTTGCAAACCATTGCGACACCTACAAACGCTGAATTCGCCAATTGACCTTAAATTCCACTCTTGAAGAAGTTGCAAAGACCCTAATCAACCTCTCATTCCATACCAAAACCATTCAAACTTCTACAATTGCTGAGAACACCGAATTTGGAGTCAATTCACCCAAATTCCATGTATTTGAAAACAAATTACCAGACACCCTTTCAAATTTGAAAATGTCCCATCTTTAAAGTGTTATAATTAAGTAAAACTAATGGAAATTACTTTAAATTTAAAACGCATACCCAAAACCTTTGGAAATCTTCTGTGTTTCCTTCAAAACCTTTCAATAAACTTGTATTTCCAAATTCAAATCCACAAGAATTGAATTATGGCTGCCCCCATCGCCATGGATGTCATACCTATCACAACTCCCGATTTGGACCTTGACCAACTCCCCCTGGCAGACAAGGATTTTCAAATCAGAGACACAACTGTCTATCAACTCCTATTCAAAATTCATTGTTTGAGTAAGGACAGATATCTAAACCATTCTGATGACATTGGCCTTTGGGACTCTAATTTTCCCAAGTACCAGTTTCCACAAGTACATATTTTTCCTGAAATTCTCCTTATGTGCCATGCCTGTTACTTTCCCAGCCAGAGAGCTATAATGTCCCCTGACCAAAAAGTCTTGTTTACTATCACAACTGAATCAATCAATGAGATGTTGTAATTCCAACTGGGTCCAAACCTAACCCCACTCTCCATTGGGGATTTGTTAGAACTGTACACAAAATTGAGTCCATCAAAACAGGCCCAAATATTCCAAACTTTCATTGTAGAAGAGCAGCACATACCTAAAGATTCCCCTCCATATGTTTCTGCCATTTTTTCTGAAAGGGGCAAGCAAATTATAACCATGATATCATGTATTCTGAGTTGTACCATAGATGAATTTGTTGATGAGCTCATCCTAGTCTTCATGTCCATTTTCACCCCAGGAAAGCCTCCTGGTACTTTGTACAATTATGCTCAATTCATAGCTGAAAGGATGCATGAACAGTTTACTAGAATGCATAATGAAAGAGTATTCAAGTACTCATCTGTACTATACCACATCCTTTTGTATTATTAATTAAATAGATTTCCCTTCACCATCCAGAAATTGGATACTAAAGGCCAACCTAGGTCTATCATATTTTGGCAACTATTATTCCACGGGTATTCATCACCATACACCTACACAAACTTCATTGACTCTTTTGTCCATCCAGTCCTGACCATGCAGACAGGAATTCCTCCACCCAGAATAAGCCAAGAGATCAAAAGAGTGCTCCAATTGTCCAAGCAAATTAAGGTGGGAGATTAGTACCTTTACCAAAACCACACCGAAGTAAGAATCTATGGTTGCCAGCTTGCCCCATAAAAATTGCCCAAGTACCTCCCCATGATGTTATTTTCTCTAGAATATTATAGGCAGATAATGAACTATGGTGATGTCAACTTTTTCTCAGCCAAGAAAATAACTCAGTTTAAGGTCAAAAATTAGTTAGGCCCTTTCATTTGAAATTCTAGAGAAGCAGGGCAGGAGGCAGATCAAATTCTGCAACAAATGAAGTTCCAAAAAACTTTCATGTGGAGGTATGAGCCCCAAGGGTTTATTACCAAATTAAGACAAAAGGTCAAATTGGGACCTTACATTCATCACCCCATACCAGAGACAGAAAGATATGCCAATCAATATGAGTGGTTGGAAAACACTCTCATAGACAGGGATAACACAAAGGTATATGTTGAAAATGCCTTGTTTGATTTAGAGAGACAACTTGATGAAACCTCATTCCTGCAGGTACCATAGCACGAAGGAAACATGAGTACCCCTACTATTTTGTAGACTCCTTAGAATGAGGAAAAGAATCCCAAAAGGAACAAAGAGGGAGCCTCCAACTCAGGTATGGACACATCCAATGTATAGTATGAAGCTAGCCAAAGCAAAAGGCTAAGGCTCAAACGTATTTCAGAACAGGAAGACACAGAAGGCTCAATAGAAAAAGTTAATACTGAGTTAGACATGAGCAAGGGCACAACTCCATCTAGAGAAACACAGGAGCCATCTGCATCACAGACTCAAATGTTAGAAAGGCAACTCAGTGTAGAAGTCTCCTCATTTAGTAGGCCTGCTGATAAAGATAAGGACATTAAGGATAGGTTCAAAGAAATCAAAATGAGAAATGAGAAACTAAAGGCACAGTCTTATGCATAGTATCTCAAACTTACACCCACCAATCAAACTAGGTTGATGTCAGCTTTTGACATCAAGGAAGGAAAGATGCAAATGTCTTTCATAAAGCCAACTATACAACAACCAAGGACATCAGCAGATTTCAAGAAGATCGATTTTGAGGTATTGGCAAGGGATATTCATCCCATTGACCAAATTGAATTTCACAAACACACTGGAGAAATTATTTACTCCACCCTTACCAGAAAAACCATAGCTTCCCATCAATTGCAGAATTCATTTAACAACATTTCATCCCAGTATCAGTTGGATAAGGCCTCCTCACAGTCCAAAGACACCATAATCAAGTCTCTGGAAGACTTGGTAATTGAATTGGGACATGATCCAAAAGACATCAAACCTACTAAACAACTGATCAAGAAAAAGAATGATTACATTGTAGCACTCAAGAAGCAATTGAAGATACCTCAGCTACAGCACCCCCAGACACAGGAAGTCTTGGAAAATCAAACAAGGCATGAAGAGCTGATGGACTTAGGACTTAAACTAAATTATCAGTTGAGGGAGACAGAAAAGGAATTGGATAGCCTAATCCAATTAAATCAAACTGATATTGGCACTATTTCAGTGAATGTCATCCCAACAGTTACTATGGCTGTTCCTTCCACGCTGGTAGCCTCATTGGCTCCCACAGCTCCATTGGCCACAGCACAAGCAGGTTTTGCAACATCTACATTAACAATAGGTACATCAGGTGATGAAGCAGCAAGATTGATTAAAGTTATGGAAGATATGTCAATATAGACAATAGAGATGAATAAGCTCAAAGAAAAGGTGACAAGCTTGGAAACTGATTACAAGCTTTCTAAAATCATGCACAAGGAAGAAGTGAAAAAGGCTGCTAGGATGAGTGAGAGATTGAAAGCCATGGAAAAGGACCTAACACTAAAGGAAACCCTTGGGTAGGCTAATGAACTACCATTGGCCAATATCATTGACTCTGTTGATGATATTTGGCCATCTATTTAGGTGATTTTTGAGCAAGTAGAGTTGATAAAGATGGTTATAGAGGCCATCCAAAGAGTAAAAGAAGAACTGGGAGAAATGCCAGAAGAAGCTACCAGAATTATCCAGTTCCTTAATAGCAAGAGTAAGTATGAGCTTCAGGAATTGGAAATAGAGGATATAACAGAGACAATTTTGGAGGTCAGAAAGGTCCTCTCCAAGAGAAACTTAATGCAAAAGTTGCAGGACAAGTGTCAGAATATGCAGGTATCCATTGATAGATTTATGGCTAATTTCCAAATTTTGAGATAGAAGGGATTACCCAATCCCTTAGTAATAAATGATAAGCTCATGACTCAGGAGGATTACAACAGGGAAATCAGAGAGGTAGTGAAGGATCAGGTGAATACACCATCAATGAAGGCATTACCAATAGGAAAAGTACTCTACCAGACATTTGAAAACTTGTTTTACCTCTAGCATGAGGTAAAACACTTGTTTATCAATAAGCCTACTTTTTCCAAATACATCAAGGCAAATGAAATATATAGAAGGATTCTAAAAATCCAATTACTTGATGCTGAAGAATGGGAAAAATTAACTGATTTACCGTAGAAATATGCTGTAAAAAGGTTAATGTACATTAAAAGTAAAACAACATGGTAAAAGGATGAAGATAGATCAGCAGGGTCAAAGTGTGTAAGATGAAAGCCTAAAGTAAATGAAGCTTCCATCATGAAAGATCAAATAGAAAAGCAACATAAAGGGCTAAAATTCAAAGCATAAAAGGCAAAAGTACCAAAATAAATGGGACAACATGAAACAGTTCAATAAATGTCTTTATCTTCTTACAAGAAGATATTTTTATTTCCTAGATTAAATCACAAATTAGTTTGAGATATTTTGTAATAAAATTTTGTATAAATACTTCACAATTTGAAGTATGTAGTGTGTATTCTATTAAAAATTTCTATAGACTTTTTGATCAAGAAGACCCAGAAGGTTATTTTAGCAGTTAATGAGCCAACAAGCTGGATTGATTAATAAATATCAGACTTTTCCAAGTATTTTAATTTGTTATTGTCATTTTTTCTCAAAGTTATTCATAATCTTATATGTGTTTCAATCTAAATGCTATAACTGGAATAATATTTCAGAACTTGTTTAAATTACACTCTATCTTAACAGTTAAGCATTTGAATGTTTTCTACTGATATTTATATTAAAGAATTCTTAATTGCTCTTTGGTTTGGATGGAACAAATCATAATCCAAGTTAAAGGATTATTAACTGCCCTTTGATTTTGATTACCCCTTCCTTCCTCATTCATTATCCAGGTTTGAGAACCCTTTACTAGTCTCTCACCCCGAGTGAAAACCTTTCACCCCTCTGTCTCAAACATCTAAAATACACTCTGCTATCTTGCCCTTGGAAAATCCCCTTTAGTGAATTAATCTAGTTTTGCTCCCTTATTAGTTGACTCCATAGCCTAATGGTCTAAAAGACATCAATTTATCCATCTATCTAGGAGCTCCCACCACCCAATCTCAAACAAGTCAAAACCCCTTGAACAATAATAGCTAGCCTAAAACTTCTTAACTAAAACAAAGTTAAATTTTAATGAGAGAGCCCTCTCTAAGCATCAGGAAGGCTAGGTCCTGATCTCCAAAAGTGGATAGTGGTTACCTTTGGTTTTTCCTTCTTATTACTTCAAAGGAATTATCAAAGTGATATCAGAAGGCACAACACAAAGGTTTTAACCATGCAGCACTAGACTCATGAACACCAAAGAGTGTTAGGATACAGAGATGCAAGAACATCGGGGTATATAGCCTAAACTCATAGGAAGGTAAGGTTCATACTAAGAGGCAGTCACAAGGAAGATTTTTCTTAGGGAGTTCCATGTTCAAGGGAGTGACTGCTGCCAAAAAACGCTTTTCAAAATACTGACACAATGCAATTGTATTATCCACTTTCCCCATTTGATTAATTTAGTGAGTCCATACGGGTAAACTCATTGGTCTTTTCATATTTTAAGAGTCTGAAAAGATCATAAAGAGTGACTCTATTCCTTATCTGATTAGTTTAATGAGTCCAGACAGGTAAACTCATTTGTCTTTTCATGTTTCAAGAGTTTGAAAATATCGTAAAAAGTGACTCCATTCCTCATCTGTTTAATTTAATGAGTTGAGATGGGACAATTCGGTGGTATTTTCATATTTCAAGAGTTTGAAAATATCGTAAAGAACGACTCCAGGGTGGTCCCTTTTTCATAGTTTTTACTCAGGTGCAACAAAGGTTTAATAGTATACCTGAAAAGGTTCCTTTTCTATAAGTTAATCTATTGAGTTCAGATAAAGAGATAAACCTACGCTCAATATATGTTTGCCTCATTTTGTTACGAGTACAAGGAGACAGACTAAACTTGATATTTCATCGTGAATTTTTAATGAGTCACGTGACGAAAAACTCAATAGATCGTCATCAAATTTTAACAAGTCAAATGAAGAAAATTTGAGGTATCCTTTTGAGTTTAATGAGTGAGGAAAAAGAGGTAAAAGACCTGCTCATTCCTTCTTCATAGATTTAATGAGCTCAAAGAAGGGAAAAATTCGAGGTATCTTTTTTAGTTTACTGAGAGAGGAAAAAGAGGTAAAAGAACTGCTCATTCCTTCTTCGTAGATTTAACGAGCCTGAAGAAGGGAAAGACTCGAGGATTTTTCAATTTAAGAGCAAGGAAGAGACCCAAGAAAGAAAGCATTGATACAGTTATCGTAGGAGTTTAATGAGCCCAATGATGAAAGCTCGGGGTTTTTTCAATTTTACGAGTGAGAAAAATTTCCTAAAAAGAATGCTCAGAGCTTCTTCATAAGTTTTTAACAAGCCTAAAGAAGTAACTTGGGGTTCTTACGATTTTACGAGCGAGAAAAAGTCCCTAAAAAGAATGATCAGACTATATTTTTCAGCCTAGTGAGCTAGGAAAAGAGAGAAAAAGATTTGCTCATATCTTCTTCATAAGATTTTAATGAGCCTGAAGAAGTAGCTCGGGGATTTTTCGCTTTAAGAGAGAAGAATATCCCAAAAAGGATCATCCTCATATCATCTTTATAGTAGTTTAACAATCCCAAAGAAGGATACTCAAGGTTTTTTGGATTAACGAGCAAGAAAAATACCATAAAAAGAACACTCGATCTTCTTTGTGGTAGTTTAACGAGCTCGAAGAAAGAGACTCAAGGTTTTTTTGGATTAATGAGTAAGAAAAATACCATAAAAATAATGCTCGATACTTCTTGATCTCAATCTTGACAATAGAAGGGTCTATGCCATGCATTTCATCATAAGACCAAGGGAAAACATCGCAGAAATCCTTAAAAGGGAAGGCGAAGCTCAAAATCTCTTCAAGATTGCAGTGGGCTCCAATCTGAATATTTTCCATGATGCCTATCTTAACTGAGATATCAATGAGAATTACATTTGAAATATTTCCCATGTTCCCTTCTGAATCCAAAGTATGGATAGTCGTATAAGGTGAAGGAACGATTTCAGGTGTGTCAAAAGATAGTATTTGAGTGGGCATCATGCTCGAATCACATATTGAAATGTGATGGTGAGAATCCTCCCAAGGTCACTCTTCTAAACACATGATCTATTGAATAGATTCATTTGAAGGTAGGAATTGATTGAGAAGATTGTTATAAGGAGCATTCATGGGAGAGGAGGCGGTACTGTTGGTCATGACAAGAGTGACTGGAGATTCAGATGCAGATTGAATGGCTTGGTAGGCCAATTCAGTTGGTGGCAATAACATTTTTTCTCCATAAGAGTAGATGTTTGATGGGGCTAGGAGGATCCAAGGATTGGATGGTTCATGAGGAATAGATGAGACCATAGATACCTTCTAAGGAACCGCAGGTGGCAAGAGAAAAAAAGAACCCATAGGGGAAGAAACCTTCAAAAGACCATTACCGACACTGACATAAGAGTCAGGTATGCCACCCACTAAAGGTACAATGCCACTAGGAAACAGGGAGTAAGCTGGGGTGCAGAAGGATAGCTAGTCCACTGTGACAATTCTACCATCCAATGGAAAGAGGATGAGGTGGAAGACTGAAGACACAATGGCATTCATGGAATAAGTCCAATTGCAGCCCAAAAGTATAGTATAGTCAAGTTTATGATCTATGACTTCAATGTCCACCACTACCATTTTCCCACTCATAGTGATGGAGTAGTCAGCAAGGTAAACTTTTGGGATGGATTTATGGCCATCGATTTCCCCAAGGGAATTTGATGGCAGAGAGAGGGTTGGAGAACCCAGGGCAAGCCAACATGACGCAGGTGAAATTGCCTTCATCAATGACAGTTCTATGTACCCCTGTCTCTTTCAAAAACATTTGCACCTGAAATGAAAGATGGTGTGAAAGGGGAGTTTTACATTTGTCCATCTCAAAAATTGCAAGCATGGAATCCCGAGGGTCGACCCCACCAATTGTCGAAATCAGATATTTCCTTTGTGCTCGACAGGTTTGCAATACTTCGAGAGCCGACATAGCTGATGGTGCTTGTGCCAAATCTTCTACGATACTATAGTTATGGGTAGTGTTAGTTCTAGTCTTGTCATGCTGCCATCAGTGATCAAAATCAGCTCTTTTGCATTTGCATGATAAGTGTCCCATACTGCAAAATTTCAATAATCCATTAGGTCATGGATCATCTGATGGTTGAACTCATTGTTTTTTTCCCTCATGAAACATTCTTGCTGATCCTCTTTCTTATTGTTTTCAGTGAATAGGTCACTAGGGTTTGGTCTTATTAGGTTTTAGGGTTTTCACCATAGTTAAATTTGATGGTTGAATGCCAATAAAGATCAGCAAGGACATGAGGATGCCAAATAAACTCAAGCAAAGTATCAGAAGAATTGAAAATTATTTTTATCAAAGTCAAATGTAATTTTCACCTCAAAACATGTTTTGAGGTGAAAATAAAGTATTTTGTTTCTATTCTTATTTTTTATGTAATTTCATGTTCCTATATGTAATATTGATCCTAAGTTTCCCATAAGTCACCAAACTATACTGCCAGGCTACAAAGACTACAAAGAAATCAAGGCAACATGAGCAAATCCACTTGCAAAAGCAAAAAGTGAACAGGCATTAAAATCAAGGTTTTTAAAAGGCAAAGATACATTGGAAAAGTGGGTTTTCAAAAAGCAAAAATTAAAATGAGGTTCATATATAAACTCATTTTATTCTATTTTCATTCTATTGTATCATTTTGCAAATCAAAGGAGCCAAAGGAGAGAAGAAAAATCAATTTTCTAAGTGTTCTTGAGCAAAACAGAGGTGGCGCTGTGCGTAGGCAATGGGCGCTACGCTTCTGGAGGATTTTTGCCCGGCATTGTGCATAGGGAGAAGGGCGCTGTGCGTAGGACCTTGCACTGCATGTAGGGTAATTTTTCACGGTGTATTTTTAAACGGGCGCTATGCTTAGGGCCGAGCACTGCGCGTCTGAGTAGAGGCGCTGCGCTTAGGGTAGCCAACACCAAAAACTCTCCCAACTTCAAATCTACACCAAATTACCTTCAAATCTACCTTGTGCAAGTAAGTATCATTACTTGCAATTTAGTTTGCATATGTGAATATTTTCAAAGTTTTTCACTCTCTATATAAAACCCTAATTTTCACTATAAAACCCTAGTCATTTGGTTTTTCCCATCACTCAAACTCATAACTAAACCCTACACTTATTATTCCCATCATTTTTATCATATTCTACCACTCATTTATCACTCCCTAAACCTTCCCCTCCCTCTCATGCTTTACCCATAGCTTCCTAAAGTCATCCATACCCATCCCTACAAACCCTAGAGCATATCATTCATCCCATACATTGTCTAAACTGTGCAAACCAAGAAAATTGATTAATCATGGATAGAGGTGATTATGATTATGATGAGGAGACAACAACAAGTGATAGTTTAGTGGAGAGGAGAAGGCAACAAAGAAAGCCTCATAAGGGAGGTAAAATCACAAGAGAGGAGCTAACCAGCTTAGCAGAACTTTAAGCATATCTATTAGCAGTTTCTTGTTTCAGACACCTTGGTTCTTTTGAGTTTTGTGAATTAGTAGAGAGAGTTCAGTTTCATCATGAGTTGGCTAGAATATTTGTTGCCAATTTGCATAACCATGAAGTGACTTTGGCTGGGGTTAATTTCAGGGTGTCACCAACTGTTATTTCAGAGGCCACTAGAATTCCTGATGTTGGTGAGAAATGGTACAAAGCTTAGGACCTTGATGAGCATTACTATGAGCCTTACATCAAGCCTCAGTACAGAAACTAGGTGAAAAGGCTTTTCCCCTTTAAATTTTTGGAGAATAGGTATGTCCCTTTGATGAGGATTATCATCAAGTATTTCATGTGTGAGGGCAGGTTTTCCAGGTTATACACTTATCATATCAGACTCCTCATGCACTTCACAAGGGTAAAAATGTTGAACCTCCCTTATTTCCTATTTAGAAACATTGACAAGATGGCTTACCTGGTTCAGAAGAAGCCATATCCTCAGCAGATGAACAATATATATCATTACTCCTTAATTAAAATTATTGTCCTTCACCATCTCAATCTTCTCAATATTCCTTGGGAGACTTTCATAGCTCATGACATGTTCAGAGGACCTCAGATTCCTCCCTCCATGGTGCAAGAGACAGTTGGGCCTTCAACTCATGTGGAAATAGGAGATGAACACCAAGAGACAAAAACTACTGAGATACTGGTGTTCTTGACATATCAAAGAGGGTCAAGGAAGTTGTTTGCAGCTGCTAGGCAAGTGTTTACTCCACAAGGTGTGGAAGGGACCTTGCCTTCTTCATCAGTCCACAGGAAAATGTTATCTCCATAAGGTGTGGAAGGGGCTTTTCCTTCTACATCAACAAAGCAGGTACAGGTTGAGTAGCTAAACAAAGGGAAGGAAAAGCTATGGGAGGATAACTTGGAAGATGAGCAAGAAAGGAGTTTGAGTTGGAAGAACATGATGAGCCCAAGCAGCATGACACTGAGGTTATTGATTTAGAGGCTCACGATTAAGAAACCATCAAAGGCATCATCATAAAGGAAAGGGAAGCTCAAATACAAGCTTTGGCAGTCAACCTAGAGAGAGCCAAGTATGTCATCACATACTTAGAATAGGAAAACAAACAGTTGAGTGACAAACAAGTCCTCATGGAGCTGGAAGTGATCAAAGCAAATAGGCAAATTGCCAAAAAGGCTCACATCACATTGACTCCTATTGAGCAGGAGATTGAAAATGATAGGGAGACTTGGCTTGAGAGAGTCAACATACATTTAGAAGGGTTCATTGAGAAGGCCAACAGGGACAAGAAAATTCTTAGATGCATGGGATACCATTACAGGACTTGCAACAAAATTTGTAGCCTGAGGATCAGAAAGTTGAAATCTAGGTTGAGGAGGGCGTTGGAAGGCAAAAAGGAGCAAGATAGATTAAATATGTTGGCTGAAGCCTCACTAGCACATCAAAATAGTTTATGGTGGTGTCTCATGCCAAATTTGGGCATCTTTTGAAGAAATTTTGTCATTTTGAAATTTTGGAAATTGAAAACACAAAAAATCTTCCCAGAAGCACGCTGCGCTTTTTATAGGGCATCCAATGGACAAATGGGTTACCTTTTTGGATTCAAGGCTTCAAGGACATGCACCCTAGAATTTTTCAGAAATTTTGGAGCAGATTTAGTTCACTAAAAGGTCCAAAAACACTCACAATTTGACCTCTCTGCTAGTTTTTGGACACACAGAAACAACCTTGGAAGAATCCGTTTTTGAGGGGCAGATGAGCTCCAAATCTAGAAATTCTAGGTTTTCCAGAAGCTAGACTTGAAGACCTTTTCAATGAGCTATCTTGAGCTCAATTTGGATGATGGGAAGGCCTCCAAACGTGGACTCAAAGCGGCACTGCATATAGGGCATTTTTCACTGAGGATGACTTTTTTGCCTAATTTCGCCTATTTTCTTGATTTCTCTCTCATGCAAGTGAATTTGCTGATATAATTAATGCCATGGATTGTAAATGTAATATTCAAACACTAGTAGATGGTAGATTCATTAGATAAAAAGAGGTTTTTAGGGTAATGAATCAGTTTCCCCTCTTTTAGAGGCAAGCTGTTTGACTGCCTAGATTCCTGTTCCTTGTTTAGAAATGGTTGAAACAGCTCCTCTTCTCATGGTTTCGACCCCTGATGGTTAGGATGAGTGTTTTGAAAGTCTATATCATGTATTTTCTTTGTCATTAGCAAGGGTTGGATTCAGCTGGATGCTCATGTACTGAACACATATCATTTTGTAGCAGTTTTGGCATGAAACTAATAAAGTTGTAGCTATTTTTATAGGATCCTTGTGGTATGGCCTTTAGCATGTGTTTCTTCTTTTATTAATATGTTTTCATGTCATTTATGTATGCCTCTTTGATATAATTTCTTCTGATTGGTTGTTTTCAATTAAAATAGGTGGAATACATTAGGTTTTAATGCTCTGCCTTGGGAAAACACCAGTATTTCATGTTTTTCTACTGTTTAGGAAGGATTCACAACTTGCTCATGCCCTTATTAGCTCCTCACCAGTCTAGAATTTCACACCATCAAGCCTAAGGTGCTGAAGATCATACCTACCTTACCCCATAGAATCCCCTACAATTTTGACTTAGTTTCCTAGACGCAAATTGGCCAGCTCCTCTTGATCTGGAAAAAACACCAAAAATTTCAATCAAAACCCTTGAGCTACTATACCTAGCATAAAATATTGTTCCTGATCCAGTCATCTTGACTGAGATTCAAAAGGAGAGAGCCCTCTCTTGGCCTAGTAGGGCTAGCTACTAGGTTAAGCTTGGCTTGTGGTTACCCTAGAATTGCCTCCATTCAGCCTGAGGTCAATTTAGGTGATAAAAGGTAGCACTTGCATATGTATTATGCGTTGTGAAATGAAGTGCCCTTTTTGGGGGACGAATCACAAGATCAACAACCATCCTTTTGAAATGAAGATTGTTAGGTGGCGGTGGGCTTTTACTCGAGGAGGCTTCCTCAGCATTAGCGACTAGAGCTCCATAAGTTTTGCCTCTTGTTTGAAGATCTACCATTTCACAGGTGTAACTAGTAGATGGTCCTTCCCCAGCTGAAGGATGATGAAAACCTCCATTTCCCCCTTGCGGGGGTTTGGGTTGGTTTGCAATAAGGTGATGCTACTGCTGAGCAAGGAAAGGGTTCTTTAAGACTAAAGGGGTCTGGCCAGAGTACTTTTTAGTGAGGAAAACTGTGCATTCGTGGAGACGTGGACAACAATGTGTCATATGGTCTTCCATGCAGATTTTTCAAATGAATTTGGTGGTTTTGTCCTTTCCATCATTAGGAGGCACAACAGCTTTCTTCTTCGAGTTGTACTACTTGGTTGACTACTCTTCAAAAGGAGGGATATTTTTCTTATTCTTCTTGTTCTTACTGCCAGGTTTTTGTGTAGACTACAAAGATTTTATCGTGGCAGTAGGAAGCATAGTCGATTTGATAGCAGGTCAACTGACAACTAGGCAATGTGACCGCTAAGTTGTTTTACAACAACACCGGAGGTAGTGCCGCTAATACCATCGGTGTGTGCACCGGGTTTCTAAGTAGCGAGAGAATTGGAGTTTCTAGGGGAATTGGGAATGACATTGTATAATGTGCCAGATTGTGAATAAATCAAATCTAAGTGTTGGGCATGATGAATGGATTCGTCTTCCGTGACCGCACCACCTAAGTTGACATCTTTAGCTATTTGAGGGAGAAGAAATTTGCAGAACAAATATACTAATAGATAGTCTAGGAGGGGAGATTTGAATAGCCTCTGCCTACGTCTCCATTCATGGATATGATCAGAGATGTGGGTGGCAGTGTCCTGACGTATTGAAATAAGGAGTTTTGTCCTAGTCTCATAGTGGATGGGCAGCTGAAAGTGCTTTAAGAATTCCATCGCTAAAGCGCCAAAGGTAATGACTGACACGCGTGGAAACTCAATGTACCACTTGGCTGTATTTCCAGTAAGGTTGTGGGGAAAGAGTCGTATCCAGATACTATCATCCACCATGGAGTTAGAAACACCATAAATGATAGGCAGTTATGTGCATACCTGGATCCTCACCTTGTTTCCCTTCGAACTTCTGGATGTCTCTGGAAATTTTGTGCGAGATTGGAGTCCAAAGTAAGTTCTGATAAATGGGGTCATTAGTGAGTTTGTACAAGTTGGGGATATCAAGCATTGCGAAAAAGGCAAAGTGTTTGATGCCCCCGAATCAGACCAAGGTGATGACAACTGACTTGAGGATCCTTAAGGTCCTCCCATTGTGTTGTTTCCAATATTATACATAGGATGCATGGAATTGTAATTTCCTTGGGGTACAATCATGTATTGTGGCTATCCATAGGGATTCTTAGACTGGGGGATGTAAGTGCCCCCAGGATAAGGAATGCCCCCTTGACTCATTTGAGGTTGAGAGTTGGGTGCCCATATTGTTTGAGTGGGACCTTGTTAATGGATCCCACTCACCACGTAATTGACTATAGGTCCTTGACTAACATAAGGAGGATTCATGTCAACCAATGACTGTCCCTGTTGCCCTCTAAATAGAGGGGGGATTGTAATGTTCCTGACCATTATGTGCAGATTGGGAACAGTGCCCCCAAGCATCTGAACCTCGGCGTTGGAACCAAACAATGGATTCCAACTAAAGGGGTTGTTGAAGGGACCCATGCTAACCATGCTATATGCAGCGTTATAAGGAGCACTATATGTAGCACTTGTTGAAGGTCCAGGAGGTGACACAAAAGGGGTAGAAACTGGTATGTACTAGTTTCCACTCGTGTTGTGTGTCATAATAGGGTTTGAACTTGGGACAGGTGGGATAGTAGGGTTTTCCATCAGAGGTGTGGTATGAACTGTCAAGTGGGGAGGTGGCAGTGGACCAAAAGTGTCCACAAAATCCCACGACCCATTAGTTGTCAATGGGATGGTAGGTGTAGGTCCAACAGAAGGCATAGGAGGTACAAATGCAACCAGAATCAAGAGTGATCCCAATGGATTTGTGATCGAAGGATTGTATGGAGGAATGAAACCTTGAGTAAAGACATCTTCTGGTAAGATTGAATCGTGGGATGTCAAAAATGATTCAGTGTTAGATCTTGGATACTGATTTCCCGAAGATGGGTAATGCGGTTCACTAGGACCAACGGATCCTCCACAATGAGTGGGGGAAGACCTAACAACCGTCTAGATTGACGACGAAGGCCAGATGTAGCCACGGTGACCGATAAATTTTATCAATAGATTTTAAAATGATATTTATTAAAGTCTCAATGATAACAATATGGCACCTAAAAAATAAAAAATACACTAAAGAAATCAAACAAGAAGTAGATGGTATGATCCTATTTGATAGCTACCATTTGCTGGAGATGAAAACCAGTATCACAACGGATAAAAGAGAGAGTTGGCCAAATGTATAGTTACAATTACTCTTGAGCTTCACTCAAAACTCAGATTAAGGGGCCAAGTACTCTCGTGAAGATGAGTACCCTCCCAAAAACCAAAGACGGAGTAGGTTCATCTGTGTTAGGTACCAAGACAACCCGCCCAAGTCACCTTGTGTTCATCCCTAAAAGTATGGCCACTATGGTTACCTCAAATCACAGAAACTATCAGGGGGGACATATTCGCAGACAATATCGTGTGTGGGCAGGATACTTAAGTACCTGACTTAGCTCCGATATCCACGAAGGGATCCTTGATACATAGAATACCTAAATGATATGTAAGCGAAGTTAGGCTACCTTTGTTTACAGTTCGACGTTGTCTCGTATTTAGCTCCACTTTTATTGGATTGGTCCCGGATAGTATAAGTGCAAAAGTATTTTCCTCGTTAATAACACTAGTTTTGGTGTATGATCCTAGGAAGTTAATTCACAACTGCCTAATATCCTAGCCTAAACTATTGTGCGTTTACTCAAAAGAGAGTTACAGATTTATTTTATTAGGTAAATTTTAGATGTACATTGTTAAATTCTTCAGTGGGGGTGTTGACGTATGAAGTTATGTGTGACTCTGACTCAAATCATGCAAAAACAATGCCTTTAAATTTCACTTTCAATGAAAAAGTTGCTTCTACAAAGGAAGATTCATTTATATGTCAATATATATATCTATATCTATATCTATATATATATATCATGCATCTAGTTCAGTAAAACACTAGCATGACTGATAGAACTAACAATTCTCACTAACACATTTTGAAACCAAATAAATGTAGATCTAACGAACTAAGCAGAAAACAGTAAAATTTTTGTATTTTTTGTTTTATAAAAAAAATATTTTAAGAAGTAAAGCCATTTTCTAAAAAAAAAATTGTTAAGGAGACAGATCAATCAAAAAAGCACAACTACAGATCCCTGATCAGTCTACAAGCAGGTTTCCCAACCCATGAGGTCACCGAGTAGTTTGTTTATCAAGAAATGGATGGCTAACACTCTGTAATAGAGGGTACAGAGAGTTACTGGCTGCACTAACGCACTATGTGTGATTCCACAATGCTTTGTAAAGCACTGTTTACACTAGTAGACATCGTTAGTGAGGAAAATGGCTCAAAAAGAAGGTTGTAGGTATCACATCGATGGATGAGCATTGAGAGAAGGGTGTTGTATAGTCCCGAGTGGTTAGAAATGGGATCAAGAAGTATAGGAAGGCTTGGAAGAAAGAGATATCTAGGAACTTTCTGGGAGAAAAATAGGGAACTAAGTGTAGTCCCCAACAGAGTCACCAATTTTGCTATAGGGATTAATGCATGGGTGTTTGGTGATGTAGAAACCCTCAAGGATATTCCCAAGATCCTTGGCAGACTATCAAATTAGTTGCAGTTGTCAAAAAGATGCATGCATATTTATGTTAAACAAATGAGAATCAAAGCCAAAAGAAGGACTTATTACCTCAAGTCTTGGTGTGGTGTTGTTGGAGAGTGCTAAGCAGAAAGGTGGAAGACCCCTTAGATAGCTCCAGATCAAAACCTACACATAGATAAGACAAGGCATAATATCACAACATATAACTTTGATAATCAATGCACTAACATATAAAGATATCTAATTACATGTATTTAAGCCACTCATAATAACGACATTGCATAAATATGTAAACAGATTACACTACCAATGCTACGGAGTGGACAACACAATTGCAGTTCTATATTGATGTAGAAAAGAGTGATTACAACCATCGGTTGTATTAGCCTTCCCTCACTCCATCTCCTCTCTCTCTCTCTCTCCCTTCGTAACCTCTTACTATGCCTTAGTCAGAGACTAGTCTCAACAGTCAAATAGGAAATCCTTTCAAATGTTTTGACCTTTGCCACAATGGCCTTAGCCTCACTTATATAGCATGAGAGGATAAGGCTTGCCAAATCCCTCATCAGTTCCTTTGGGAGAAAGCAGATATGTTTCCATGCTATTTTTCTCTTTCCCATTTGTAGACTCCATTAGGAATTAGTAATTCCTCCAAACAGGTTGAGTTCTGATGTTTCCCTGCTTTTGTGAGCTGACATAGGAGAGAATCTCGGGATATTTCTTGGTCAACTTGTTCCTTTGACCCATATAAATTCATTTAGGTTAACTAACGCCCTTCCTGAGGTAACAAACAGAGTTACCCTATGCACTAATGCACCCTATGCCTTGCTAGGAAGCTTTATAAAGCAAGTTGCTAGTTCATAGACAACATTAGCTTGATAAATGGGCCTATGAACTTGGTCAGTCCTTCAGTCATCCTACTCTTCTCCTCTAAGCTGATGAGGAGGTCATTTTCCTGTGTAACATTCAAAAGGTAGATTTGACCACTGATGTCTTTTCCCAAAGAGGGGGCATGTCCTCATCCAAATTGGAGTCGAGTTTCTGATAGCATACAAACTTAATATTTTGTGTGGTATATTTTTGTTTATTCTACAATGTTTTGTGTGGATTTAGCCTAGGTTTTGGGTGGATTTTGCATTTGCAGAACATAAATGTAGAGTGGCTCAGAAACCTCGAACTGAAGATTTTTCGCATGATTTTAAGTCGAAAATGGATTAATTAGAGCAAAATTTAGCTCGGGGAAAATAACATTTGCATTAAAACTACAGAGAAGCTGCAATCCGGCCATTGCGTATGGAAATGATATGGCTACACATGCTATATGGTGAAGAAAATATCTTTTCCTTGAGTACATTTATAACAATTATTTCTAGTGCCTTGAGGAAGATGAAAATTTCAAGGCCGAAAAGGATGTCAAGAATTCGGTTTTGCTGGAGCTAATGGAGAAAGAAAACGAGGTCAATGCTCACATTTTGTGTGGAAAAAATATTTTGGGATCCAAGCTTTGAATTAATTCTATCCGTAGTTGTTTGGTAATGGTTTTTCATGGCTCAGTCTAGTAGGGTTTATTTTCAGTCTTTCTGTTAGGGTTTATTTTGGGTCTGTCTGTTAGGGTTTATTTTGGGTTCAATTCCTTCTTAATTTTAGGTTTGTCTGTTAAGGTTTATTTTTAGTATGTCCACTTGAATTTCCATTTGAGGGTATTGTCCAATGAGGAAGACTTACAGATTATTTGCATGAGAGAACTATTTTCATATTTCTTTAAGCATTTTGTAAATTGTTTTAGGTGTAGAGGATATAGAAGAAGCAATGGACGACAGGGGATTTACAAGTCTACTAAGGTCTGAAAATGTCGACTTTGAGGTGCATATAAAATATTAAGTTATCATAGCATGTATCATGGCTGGTAGCGGTGGGTTGACGTTTAGCTACCGTATTGGAATTTCAGGTAAGCTATGGAATCTTTGATGTCAACTTATTCTTTCTTACCAGAGTCACCTTCAATGTCATAGCACAGGATCTTCTGAAGCTCATCATTGGAAGATTATTAATTGGATGTGGAGTCATATTTTCTAATTAGGTTTGTAAATAGGTGATTCATATTCCTACTCAGATGGAATCATTGATTTAATACTGATATTCATCTAATTGGAAAGGAATCGCTCCTATGCATTCCCTTCAAGAGAAAATCGCCTTTAATCGCTAACTTCTTTTTATGAAATTATTTCATTTATTATATATTATATTATATAACCAGAATGGAGATCCATAAATTTTTGGACATGAATTCTAGAAGACAGACTTAGTCTCTAATTGAATTGTTCATCTGTTCATTTAAAACATGTTGCTTCGAAATAGTTTGCATTAAAACATATTCTATTACATTTGTTAGGTGTATTCGATTGATTCTAATTGTCCTGTAAATTTCTCAGCCACCTTATGCTCTGCCTACCTTCACTTTGTGATAAATATTACACAACGTTGTTTTTCCCCTTTAGTCTATCTATTTGAACACTAACGTGATGAAACAGAATTTACTTTAAAGAGACCGCTAAAATAATCCACACTCACTCTATGATCTAGGTGGATATTGGTGGCCACCCTCCTATTCCACTTGGACCCCCAACACTGTCTCTTTCATGTTTTTAGTTTCCTTAATTGTAGCACAATTTCCTATTTTTGGCAATTTTTCGGGTCCTGAACTTCTGTAGCCCTTTTGAGGCCCTAAACGACATTTTTAGCAAAAATGGAGAGATTCAGAGAGTGACAAATGGGTTTGTCGGCTTTTTTTCAGCCTAGTCTTTGAGATATTTGAAACAAGGTATTTTGATAGCAAGATAGATATTGTATGCCAAAGTTACAACCCTAGTAAATTGATGTACCAATTTACCCAAGCGGGCCCCACAGTTTTAGTGCTTCATCTCCTAGCGTTAGGTTTCTCGATGTTTATGGTTTTTCATTGTTTCTAAAAAACAAATAGGCCTCGGAGCCTCATTGTAACATAGTTCAAAGGCATGTAGCCACAACCTCTCTTCTCAGATATAAGATATCATCACCCAAGCTTGTTTATTTCCATTATGTTTGTAAGAATATTTCAGTATTTTGATATGAATGAAATGAAGTGTTATTTCTACTGTACTTTTGTATTTATAGTTATATCTATAATTTATTGTCTTGTGTTTATGTTCAGATTAGTGGTATTAGAGTGGTCTTCTTTTTCTCTGTTTTTTTTTATATGTCCCCAAAAAGGTCAGGGTATAAGGAGTTAGGGCTCGATCTAGTTGAACCTTTGCAAGACCTGACGACCTCGCATGGAAGAATAAAATAAGACTAGGGGCAGGAGATCCTTTCAAAATATTGCTCAAGGAAGCCCTCGAGTCAAAGAGGAATGCGATGATGGATAAATTTTCCAAGATCCTTTGATGACTACCCACATGCAATGCATCTTCATCTAGTAGCCACTCTGGAGACACCACTCCTTTTAAGGTATAAGTTCACTTCGATATTTCCATATTTGAGGGCCAAATACATGCAAACATCATAGATAAATGGTTGAATCTATTTGAAGGATATTTTTTTTCATGACTTTTCCAACTGGGAAAATATTACTTTTTCACTTCTCTAAGCCGTCCCACACATCAAGGACTGGTGGGAAACCTACTATGAACAAAAGGATGAGAGAGAATCCTCATAGATTTCAACCGCACTCACTTGGGATTCTTTTCAAGACATCATCAAAGAATGATATTACCCTGTCGGGAGCTATGAACATAAATACATAAAGTAGACCATGCTACGACATGGAAGGGACCAATGTGTGCCCAAGTTCACAAATATTTTCCATACCCTCTGCATTCAGTTGGGTATCAAGGATTTTGAGCGAAATTTGGTACTCAAGTACCATGACTATCTACACAAGTACATCCACGATGAGAAGGATTTCCTAGACATCGCCTCACTCGATGCAACATACCGATACACTGTCAAGATTGAGCAGAAGTTTAAATAGAAGAAGCGATACTTTGGATCTGTGAATCCGAATCAAGGAAAAGGTGCCCCTAAACCATAGGGAAAAGGCCAAAGCCAAGCCGGGGTTGCCCAGGACATCCCGCCAAAGCCACAAGAGAAGAAAAACACCACAAAGACAAAGGACATGGGAAAATGGTGTGAGTTCCATAAGAGCTCCACTCAAAACATAAGTGAGTGTCAGGCCATGAAGTCACTGGTAGCCGAGCTGAAGGATTCTAAATCAGATTCATGTTCCATATCTAAGTTAGAAAGCAAGAAGGGGAATGACAAAGGGAATAAGATCATTGATGTGGAGCCCAATGCCACTATGGCCACCACTAAAATATAGAATAATGAGCTTGAATATCCAGTGGAGGGGGAACACCTCTTCCACTCACAGATGTAGTTGAAAGGTTCTCTGTTGTAGTTCATTGTCAATAGTGGGAGGAAAAACAACCTCATTTCAGGAGAGGTTGTGATGCAGCTGTGCCTACCAATGAAAACACATCTACATTTGTACACCATTAGGTGGCTTCAGCAAGGAAGATATCTGCACATGAGCCAACAGTGACACCTTCCCTACATCATCAAGCCCTTCATGGATGAGGTACTGTGTGATATTTCTCCTCTTGAATTTTGTGATGTATTATTAGGAAAACCATACTTTTGGAGGCAACATGTTGTATCTGAGTCTAGACCTTGCTCTGTGACTATTATTGGGCAATAATTTATACAGGATACTAGAGGTAGCCCTGCCTACTACCATCTCTTTGATCACTGCAAAGCAATGTAGTAAGATCATTTCCCATACTAGGAAAATTTGTTTTCCTTATGATTTTCCCTCAGGGAAAGAAGAAGGTTGTGGCAAGGGCTTCTATAGAGGGCTCCTCCACACAACAACGACAGATGGACAAGGTCATGGAGGAGAATAGGGATACTTTTGCCTCACCTAGGGGGGTAGCTATGCACTATCAGGTCAAGAACTCCAACGATCTCACCTCGGGCACGCCACTACCCAATCAATCGATCTATTGATGGTCTATTCTAGATAACGATGAGATCAAGAGGCATATTCAATATTTGTTGCAGATATGGAAATCCAGGCCAATCTCATCACCCTGTGGGAGCCTTATTGTAATTGTACAGAGGAAGGAGAAGACTTGGAGACTCTGTATTGACTATCGGGCGTTGAACAAGATCACTATCTGTAATAGGTACAAAATCCCATAGATTGATGACCTTTTGTGCCACCTCAAGGAGGTAAAATATTTCAACAAGATTGACTTGAAGTCCAATTATCACCAGTTTTCTATCAAACCCTACAATGTGTGGAAGGTTGCCTTCAAATCCAAGGAGGGAATTTTCAAATGGTCAGTCATGCCTTTCAGGTTTACGAATGCCTCCACAACCTTCATGAGGTTGATGGATGACATCTTGTGACCATTCACCAATGCATTCATGGTGGCGTATTTAGATGACATCTTGATCTTCATCCAAAGTTGGTAAGAGCACCTCCACCATATTCGATAGATCCTTCAAACCCTACAACAACACAAGTTGTTTTCCAATTTGGAGAATTCCACTTTTCGCATGACTCAAGTTCAATATCTGGGGTACATCATTGATGAGAAAGGTGTGCATGTGGACCTACCCATCATACAAGTCGTTTGGGATTGGCCAACCTAAACCTCTCTAACAGAGCTCCATATATTTCTGCATCTTTCCAATTTCTACCGTAGGTTTGTGTTGGGATTCTCTCATATCACCTGGCCTTTAAGTCAAGTCACCAAGGGTGGAGTGAAATAAAATTTGTTTTGATTCAAAACCCAACAAAAGGCATTTTCCGAGTTGAACCGTTGCCTCTGCTATACACCAATGCTCACATTACCAGACCTATAGCAACCATTTGATATTGAGATAGACACCTATGACTCTACTATTGGTGCAGTTCTTACTCTACATGGGAATCTAGTGGCTTACCATAGTGAGACACTTTCAGACATAGTCCAAAAGTATCCCACTTACGACAAAGAAATGTATTACATTGTGCAGGCATGTCGTGAATGGAAGCATTACATTATGGGGAAGGAAACGATCATCCACATAGGCCACTGACCCTTGTAGTTCACACAGATACAAGAGAAGTTGTAGAATGATCGCCATAAGAAATGGTCCACATGCTTGCAAAAATTACATTTGAACATTAATTATAAGAAGGGAAGAACCAATAATTTTGCAGAATGCCTCAGCTGACCACTAGTCATGGTGCTGATTACTATGCTTGCCTCCTGTGGGAACAAGAGTTCAGGGTGGTTGCATCTTTACGAGAGCGATCCAAAATTTGGCAGCACATACCAGACACTCCTGGAAGGTAAGAAAGTTCCAAATTTTCACCTCTAGGATGCACTGTTATGCCACTTGGGACACATCTATATTCCTTCAAGCAAGTGCGCTGAGATGATTTAGGAGGCACACTACAGTCGGGTTGTTGGACATTTCAAAGTAGAGAAAATAGTGGTTGTACTGCGGAAGTATTTTTATTGCCGAACCTTCATCGTGATTTTGGGAGCTACATTAAATATTGCATTACCTGCACCATTGCCAAACCAACCATGAAGAAGCAAGCCCATATACTCCTATGCCTACTCCTAGTCGACATTGGGAATCCATCTCCATGTATTACATGCTGAACCTTCCTTCTACTAAGCATGACAACGACTATGTTTTCATGGTTGTCAATAGATTCTATAAGATGGCCACTATGGTAGCCTACATGAAGAACATCACAACAGAGGCCACTGCTAAGCTCTTGTTTGAGCCAGTGTGGGCACACTTTGGGATCCCATAGTCCATTGTATCTTATTAGGACAATAGATTCCTAAGTGAATTTTGGTCAATTCTCTAGTCGATGTTGGATACCAAACTCACTAAGTCCATGAATTTTGATGAACCTTAGTATTGCAACAAGAATGTTGTAACTCCCAAGGCTACCGACTTTAATTATCAACCCGGGGTTCATACAAAATTAAGAGGTATTTCCACCATATGTGCAACATCGAATGTGTCCTTCCTTTGCTGTCATGATGTAATGGAGTGCATGTACTGAAACCAAATCCTAAACTAATTGGAAAAAATGAAATGCTCGAAATGGAAACCTTAAGCTAATGCAACAAACAAAGTACAAGGAAAGAAACATATTCTAATTGCATAAAGATCATGAACTAAATGTAAAAGAAACTTAACTTAACCCTATTTATCACATGTGATGATTTAAACTAACTGGGCAAGGAGTTTGATCTAGGGAGTATTAATTGTTATGTGCATGTGTGAATATAAAAGAACTCATTTTTTTAATCTTTTTGCTTTATAGATGCAAATGCTAACCTTCACTTGTTCTTTGGTAGGGGAGACAGGTATGGAGGAAGAGGGTTAAAATGGTCTTGATCGCATGGAGGTCAGATAGATGCCTAAGCCCAACTTCAATGATGATTTTTCTCAATTCGGGCTCAAAACAGGCCACTACAGGATGTACTAGTTCTCCTACAGGATCCCCTAGTTCTCCTATAGGATCCCTTGTTTTACTACAGGATGTTACATATTTACTATATGAAATTATAATTCATCGAATGACCAAGCAAATCAAATCCAAATTGGATGGAACAAATTTTTTTATTGACTAGGATGTCTTAGATCTCCATTGTGTTGTGTCTCTGAGATGATAATGATCAGCTATCATTCGAGAGCATCTAAGATAATTTTTTTGGGGGGGGGGGTTGTTTTTAATTTTGGACGACCAATGTATGAAACAGATTTAAAACAGTGATGCCTAACCTTTTTGAATAATACTAATATTCAAATAAAGGGCTACTATTAAAATCCGCAGTGTGATTTAGATTTTCTGGTGATGAGAAGAAATAGAAAGATGATATGACTATTACAGTTTTCAAATAGAAAATTAAATAACCATAAGTAAGAAAACCTTCAAACAATGTTCAGAAAGTTTGACAGAATATGCCCAAGATTACAAAGATACTGATGATTTTATGATTTAGAGGGAATTACTTAAACAAACAGTTTCTTATAATTCATTCTCTTTAAAGATGATCACTTTAGAAAGTTTATAGGATAAATTGAGACACAACTACTCCTACCTGGTTATCTTTGTAAAAATTAAGAATATGAAGAAAACACAGTGAATGAAAACTGTAAAAAATTACAAGGAATACAAAATTGTATGAATGAAAATTTAGAATCCTTTGCTTTGTTATTAATGATTCAGAAAACGCTGAGTACATTCTCTCATGTGATTTCTACCGAGAGACTTTTTTTGATTCAGAAAACACTAAGTACATTTAGGTCTTACAAATGTTTCTTCAAGGGTACAACCCTTAGTAACTCGTGAAAGAGAGTTATTTATACAAGTTTAGAGCTAATAAAATATCTTAAACAAATTTACAAAAATAGCTTAATACAAAAACAGGAAAATGAACTGATAGTTGATCTGTCACTATTTTGGTGTTAAACTATTCATGATTGTTCCACAAAATTTTGAATGTTGTTGAGTTGTTGATGACTGTTCTTGAGAATGCTGAATATTGTTGATCCTCCTTTTAGTCAAGTAAATTAGTTAATTATTCCCAACGTTTCTTATTTGGGATATATAACTCAGTTACCCTTCTATAAACCTCATCCATTTTTGTATATTTAGTAAAAGTTGGTTTTACTAAAAATATATGTCTGGTTTCATTTAGGATGAAAAAAGTATCTCTAAGTGAATTTAGCACAGGCCTTGGTGTTGCTGCCCCTTTTATGTTTGAAACTAATGTTGCATTAGCCCTGACTTCTGTAAGCTTGTGGACATAGTCTTCAATAGGCATCAAATTATCATTTATCACAAATAAGGAGGGAAAACCCTTGCTGGTCAAGGGTTCTAGCCTACTAAAAAAACATTGGACTATGACATTAACACTGTTGCACTTTTCCTCCAACTGAAGAATGATATTTTTCTTTGTAATGACCTTGCTCACTTCTAGTATGGATGATGTCCTATCATCAATACCCAACTCTTGAAGCTCATAACTATCTTTAGAATTCAGAAACTTGATTATATCAATAGCTATTTCTGGTTTCTCCTCAAGTTGATTTGAGATAGTTTCAATAGCTTCTTGAGCTTTTTCCAACAAGTCTTTTTGATCAAACGTTATTATGATATAAGACCAAATATCTTTGATTGATTCAATAATCTCTTCCCATATAATTTCATTCACTAAACCCAGCGTATTTCCAAGGTAAGAATCTTTGAATTCTTTCTGCAACACCTCAACTTGACCTTTTTCCCTCTACAACTCAACTGCATGTGAATTGTCTGCAACTGCTTTCATTTCTTGTTGTGTCTTCATCTTCTCCTACAATTTCTTGATTTCTTATGTCTGAATAGACAGGTTTTGAACAGCATCAGCAAGCTGTTCAGCTCCTTCTGCTGTACTTGTGGTTGCTGCTATAGTTATAGAGACTGTTGTAAGAGGAACTACATCCATTGGAATATTGGCCTTTTTCATAGCTTCCTCTTTCTCTTTAACAATTTTTTCCATTTGTTCCTCCATCTGTTTTATTTGCAAATTTTGTTCCATGATGAGCTTCATCATGTCAGATTTCTGAGTCTCAGTTTCTTCAATTTCTTTAGTCATTGGGTCCTCTGAAGCTGGCAATTTGAGCTGCTTCCTTAATGCTGAAATCTCAGTATTTTTCTTCTTGAAAATTTCTTCTGCAACCTTTATATCAGAGGGATCATATCCCATCTTCAGCACCATATCTTCCAAAGCTTTGATCTTGGTGTCTTTTGCCAATGAGGAAACCTTCTCAAGCTTGAGCTGTGATTGTGTATTAGCCAAGGTAACCTACATCTTTGACAGACTCATGGCAGTGTTAGTTAAAGTGGAAGCAATCATTTGGCCAGTCTGTTTGTGCATCTCAATTTGGTCAATTGGATGTACATATTTAACATTGAATTCAAAAGAGGTTTGCTTCTGGTAATGTGCAGCAGTCCTAGGCTATGGAATTTGAGCTTGTAAGAAAGCCATCTACATTTTACCTTTCTCAGAGTCAAAGACTAAAAGAAGTCTGGCTTGAGAACTAGAAGAATGTTTCCAGAATTGAGTATAAGTATTCAATTTTAATTCCTCATTCTTCTTCTTAATTTCACTAAAAACATGAAAAATGTCATCTTCTTTATCCTTTTGACTGCCTTCACTGGTATGAATCACCTGTTGTTCTTGGGATGTGGTGGAATGAGTGGGAGACTGAGTAGACTGTCCACTAGATTGTGTGAAAATAGATGTTTCTCCAAGTCCATCAAATGTTGTTTTTTGTGACTCAATAGTTTCACTGACCTTCAAAGAGAGCCTAGGTCTCTTCTTTCTATGTAAAATTCTAAAACCTTGACTTGATGCTTCACTTGTAGGGGATGATTGTTCTTCCCTTCCTTATTTGGCTATCTTTTCCTGTGCAAGTGGAGTTTGTAAATTTGAAGTAGAAACTGCCTGTTCTTCAGCTTCTTGAAGGGTGTTCTCCTTCCATTCTGACTGATTTTTGTATTGCTCAATTTCAGGCCTGGCTGTGTGATGATATGGAGTAAACTTATTTTCAACTATGAGTCTAGAAATCACTCCCATTGGGTCATAAGACCAAGTGAAGCTGAGGCCAAAATTCACCTCCTTCATTAACCTATCTGCTTCTTCTCTTGTTACTCTAGTGTTATAGATGAATGGACCAACCTGAGCCTTTAGCTTAAACTGTGATTTCTTCTTTGTAGCCACAAAATGTACTTCATCTGCACTAAGCCTCTACCTAATGTATTCTAATGCAAAAATTCTCATAGGGAGGTACTTAGGTATCTTGTAAAGTGGAAGTTCACAGCCAAATACTCTGATCTCTGTAAAACTTTTGTGGCTTGATCAACTAACTGTAAAACGTTTACAATTTCATCATTAACTTTTGGTTCTAGAGTGCTTCTCATAAGATTAATGGATGGATTAACAAAAAAATCTATGAACTGTTTATATGAAAATTCTTCTTTCTCCTTCATTCCCATATAAGTCCAAAATATCATTGATTGATGGTTTCCTTCTTCATCTAGCTTCTGCAAAGTGAATGGAATCTTGTCTCCATGAAAATAGATAAAACAATATACAAGTATTGAAGCATACTTGAATACCTCTTCAATATTGAACTGGACAAATTGTTCATGAATGGTCTCAGCTAGAAATTGACTAAAATTAAAACGAACAGTGGGTTTGGAACCAGTAGAAAATATAGACAAGAAACCAATGATGGCTTCATCTACATGTTGATCAGAATAGTAACCAAGAAGATAAGAGAGAATGGTGGTAATTTTCTTGGTTTTGTCTGGGAATATAGATGAATCATAGGGAGGGTTTCTTTTAGGCAGAGGGCTATCTACAGCTAGGAAAAGTTCTAGAGTTTGAGCTCTTTTAGTGAAATCTAGCTTTTGATAGGCTTCTGTTAGGCTTTCATGAGAAAAAGGATGGGTTGGCACAATAGTTGGGGCCTGCAACATCTGTTCAATGGACTGAGCATTTATGGAGCACAAGATTTCTCCTGTAGGTGAGATAATAGCTCTTTGAGTGGGGTCATAAGATGCATGACATTTTCTAACAAATTCAGGTGCTCTGTGTATCTGAGGGAAGATGTAATGAGGAAGGTGGGAGTCCCAAAGTCCTATTTCATCCGTTTGATCAACTAATTGGTCCTCCATCCAGCAATAGATCTCAAACAAATCAAATTTGGACAAACACTCATGAATTTTACAGTCTCTATCAACCAAGGGAGTATGATGGAAGTCAACTTGTGGATGAATGAGAGGATTTGGAATTTCTGCAACTTCCTTCCCCTTAGGAGGCATTCTGTTAATTGAATTGCAAGCTGAAAGTGACAGAAATGGGAAGAATTGGGTTGAAACATAGTGATAACAGAATAATAGTATAACTGAAAATAGATTAAGTGGACCTGGATGCTGGCTTGCTTATGAACAGAATGGAAAATTTGGTTGAATGGTGAATTTGTTGTTTTGGCTGCAAGCTACAAGTATCCAATGATCAATCGAGTTACGAGAATGCATTGTGTAACCATTTATTATGAAAGAACAGGTTTATAAGGCATAAAAATGGAGCGGGTCCGTTAATCAATAGCTCAATTGGTATTAATTTCTCAATGGGACTGAGAAACAGATCTATGGAATATTTATTTGAAGGGGTGGTGAATTAAATGGATAACAGGCAGACAGGAAAAAGATGATTGGACAAAGGAAGTGACGTGGGAGCAGAGGTGACGGAGTGGACCGAAAACCACGTTTGGGAGTAAGCTTGGGTGGTAATAGGTTTGGGATTTTAAGTCTCAAATAACTAGGAGCAGGGGTTGGCAGTTTCGAAGGGCGGTTTCCAAAACTGCTGATTTTGAACCCCTCCTCTGCTGATAACATTCAGACGACAAGGGAGGGCCGAGGAGAAATAAGGGTCGTTGGATTGGAGGGAGATGTGCAGGATGGAAAGAAAATGAATGAAGTTTAATGAAGTGAGGTGGAAAGTGATGGTGGGGTCAAAAAGTTATAATGAATGTGACAGGTGTGGGGCTTCTCGGCAAATGAATGGATAAAGTGTAAATATTACAACATAACATTGAGATTTAGAAAATAATGGTTAATTTAAACCATTCATTATATGCGCATGTATCCAATGTTCTAACTTAGGATAAAAATCCTATCATGCTCCAATTTCATTTCATTTCTCTACCTACCCTTAACTTTCCTAACATTTTTACAATCTTAGTCACCCGAGTGCATTTGGACTAGCAACTCAACATTTTCCTTTTAATGATTAATCTACTTCTATCCCTTATTGCTTCCATTGGCTAAGATTAAATTGTTGAGCCAATTTTATTTGCTATCTATCAACAAATGATTTAAATCTAATCCAATCATGACTGAACTGTACAATTGAATTGTATGAACTAGTGTGGCAATTAAACAATCTGCACACAACTTTTAATTGCAAAAAAAATCCTACTAAGAGTAGTGGCATTTGGATTCGCAACACTTTCAAATTTTATTATTTTTTTCTTTTATTTCCGACCTGACATTTTATTTTTTTGCGCCTTCCTTTTTTATGGCATCTATTCTAACATTTTATTTGATATGGACTTATTCATCAAAATATCCCTAACATTTTTTGTCTCTTTATTTTTTTTGTCCATATCCTAACTTAACATTTTCTCAAAATATATTTTTAAAATGCTAACTTACCAAAACCAAATATTGCTACAACATCGCCTCCAAGCGGGGACTGCTTTCTCTTGTAGAATGCAGAGAACTTGCAGATCCATATGCCTTCTCCTTAGGCTATGAAGTCCTAGTTGTGAAAAACTCACACTAACAGTTCGAAAAAGTAAAATAAACCGGACTTTTTACAATGGTAGTAGTGAAATCTACTTCAAATTCTTAGTAATGAATGTAATGCTTCCGAAACCTTCCATTAACAGGATAAGTGGAATATATTCCCTCTAGATTTTGTAGCACAAAATTGTTGTTTCGTTTTACGTCAGCAATAGCTTAAAGGTCCAAACCACAGGTTGTCAAACTTGCAATGTTTTCCCTTGTCTTCTCTTCTGGAATCCCATCTTAGAACTAGATCACCCACCTTGAAGTCCCTTTCACTGGCTCTTCTGTTAAGCAAGCTCTTCATCTTATTCTGATACTTTTTCAATTTGTATTGAACTTCATCTCTGTTTTCATTTATTTCAGCAATTTGATTTATCCTCCTTGAAAAATCATCAAGTTCATCAGTTGAATCCTACAGAAACTTTAAAACAGGGAAGGCCAAGTTGGTAGGGAAAATTGCATATTTCCCATAAACTAATTGAAAAGGAGATTTTCCAGTAGATCTTTTTGGAGTAATTTTGTTTTCCTAGACTACATATATTAGATGAGTGTCCCAGCTCTTCTTATGATCTTCTAAAGTCTTTTTGATAACCTTTAACAGACTTTTATTGGATGATTCTGCAATACCACTACCTTGAGGATAATCTGGAGTGGAATGATGTAGCGGAATCTGATATTTTTGGCAAAACTCAATCATTTTAACACTAGAAAATGTTGTGGAATTGTCAGTAACAATCTGGGTTGGGAAACCAAACCTATATAAGATTTTTTCTAAAATGAATTTGATTACTACTAAATCAGTATCATTTCTTACTGGAATTGATTCCACCCATTTAGTAAAGTAGTCTGTTGCAGTGAGGATCCATCTATGCTGATTGCTTGAAGTAGGATGAATCTCTCCAATAAAATCTAATCCTCATTGGAGAAAATGTGTTGAGACTATTGTTTTGACTTTTTCTCCTACTCGCAAGAACAATGTTGGCTAATAAATCTTGTCCTTAATATCTTATATGTTGTTGCTTTCCAAGCATAATGTCCTCCACAAAATCCTGCATGAAACTGATGAATGATCCCTTAAGTCTCCGATTATGTTAAACATAATAACAAGATATTTAGTGGGTCCTTCCAGTATAGATTTGTATTTATGATACAATACTTGAATGCTTTCAATTTGAGAGTTTTACATTCACTTCTGGAGAATGATGTTGGACACTCAAAATGAATGAAGAAATTTACAATATCTTGATACCAATTTGACAAAGGAAATTTCTCATCAATGTGTAGAGAGATGTTCTGATCTGAAGGTGAAGGTCCTTGTGAATTCTTTTATTCAGGATGTTGGGAAGGTTCTTGTGGATTCTCCCCTTCTGCATAAACATAAGGTTCTTGTGGATTCTTCTCTTTTGATCTTTGGGGAGGTTCTAGTAGATTCTCCCCTTGTATTTCCCAAGCAAAGTTGATGCCCAACACTTTACAGTTGGATTCATCTAGAAGTTTAGCTAATCCTTGACCCTTTACTAGCTTTATAGTTTTGATAATTAGATCAAACTCCATTATTTTAGTGATCCATCTAGCTCTCTTCCCATCAATGTCTGGTTGAGTTAAAACAATTTTTGCAGCACTGTTAGGAACACAAGCAGTAATAGGTGAATGTAAGACATACATCCTGAATTATTTGAGGGCTTGTATAAGGGCATAGGCTTGTTTCTCAATTATGTCATACTTAAGCTTGGAATATCTCATAACCTTATTAAAAAAGGCTATAGGTTGGTCATGGGAATATTCATTCTTTTTTAATAAAAAAGTAGCAAGGGTTGTTTCAGAGGCAAAGGAAAAGATATTGAATGCTTTGGTATAATCAGGACTGGCCAAGGTTGGAGCTTCAAAGATAACTTTCTTGATTTGATCAAATGCATTCCTAGAAGATACAGTCCATTTAACTTCATGATCCTTTTGGAGCATATCAGTTATGTCTTTTACAATTTCAGCATAATTCGGGATGAATCTTCTTAAAAAATTAATATTTCCTAGAAAAGCCTGAATCTCTTTCTTATTTCTAGGTAATGATGGTGTTTTTATGGCAGATACACATTTGGGATCAATCACCACTCCTTCCTCTGAGATTATATGGCCTATCAGTTCTCCTTCTTTGATAGAAAACATAGACATTTTAGGATCCAAGGATATTTCGAATTTCCTACACCTGTCAAAAACCTTGATCAAGTGCTTTAGATGTTTTTGATCAGAATTAGAAAAAATAGTTATGTCATCAAGATAAACGACTACAAATTTGTTTACCTATCCCACAAAATATATATCCATAGATCTCTGAAACATTTCTCCAGCATTGGATAAGCCAAAGGGCATTCTAGAATACATAAATGTACCCCAGGGTGTAGTAAAAGTTGTCTTCTCTCTGTCTACTGGATCAACATTTATCTGATTGTAACCTGAAAAGCCATCAAGCATTGAAAGTCTTTTTTCTCCTGAAACCATATGAAGTAACTGATCCATTTTAGGTAAAGGATAGTTATCTTTTAATGAAGCTTTATTCAAATTCCTAAAGTCCACACAAAGTCTGATTTCCCCATTCTTCTTTCTAACAGGAACTAGATTGGAAACCCAATTAGAGTATCTAAGAGGCACAATAATCTGGGCTTCTAGCATTTTCTTAATTTCCTTCTCCACAGTTGGTAAAAGAAATGGGTTAATCCTCCTAAGTTTTTGTTGATAAGGCTTAGATTCTTGATTTAAAGGAACCTTATGTTGTATCAGTGATGTATCATAAGTCTTTATATCAGCATAGGTCCACACAAAAACATCCTTATATTTTTCAAGTAACTTAAGGTATTATGTTTTGATTTCGGGATCTAAGGATGCACAGATTTTGATGTTACTAATGTTATCATTTGTTCCTATATTTAATTCCTCTATATCATCTTGTGGAGAAATTGATTGTGGGTTTCTGACAACATAATTTTGATCAAATAATTTCTCTAAAGGAATGAGACCTTTGGTAATAAAATTGTTAGACAATTGAATTATGTCATGATTGGAAATTTTTGAATTGAAATTTGAACTATCATTTTCATTTGTGTTTTCATTTGTTTATGTTCTATTTTCATCAAGTTGAAGAACTGAAAATTCATCTACAACCTGTAGAAAGGATTTTAGTTGTTCATCATCTTCAAATATCTGCCAATATTTTAGATTATCTAGGATGGATGGCCTATATATGACTTGTATTTGATAGAGCACATTAGTTTGATCTGGGATTTTAAATGAAATAGCAGAGATAGCTAGGGAATCTGCATGAATATTCTCATCTCTTGGGATATAAGTCAAGTTAAAAGCATTAAACAAATTTTCAACTAAATTCCAAACCTCATTTCAATAAGATCTAAGCCTCGCATGTTTTGTTTGGCAAAGATTTCTAAATTGTTTAAGAACGAGCTCTGAGTTAGTGAAAACACTTAAGTTTCATACCTTTAAACTCTTGGCTAACTGTAGTCCTAGAAGGAAAGGCTCATATTCTGCTACATTATTTGTAACTTCAAAATCAAGTTTGCATGATTGTGTAATATTTTCTTTTTTTTGGTGAGATTAGTACTATCTGAGCCCCTGCTCCATCCTTTGTACAAGAACCATTAGAGAATGGCTTCCCTACATTAGTTTGTTTTGGAATAGGTCTTTCAATTACATCTTCAATTTTTACTTCGGGTTCATGTATTTGGTTTGAAAAGAGTTGAAGACATCTGAAGTCTTTATCAATTGCATAAATGGGAGGGTTCCTTTGTTGATCTATTTTGCATACAATGTGTACAAATCTTACCTCTCTATACAACCTAACATGTTCTCCCCCATAAATTGGAATAGTGGCATAAGACATGTCCATCTGTAGAGTTCCCCCTAATTTAGCACAACAAGACCTTGAAAGGAGCATTCCAAATTTGGGAGGGATATGAGTGACAACTGTATCTAACACTGCGCTTTTTACTGGGATTTTGGGCAAGAGTGACTGATAAATCCTTAATCAGTCCTATTAAAGGCACCCTTTTGGAATTGAAGGTGTACAAATCATGATAGGATCTAGTTATGTCAAGATTTAAATGATCCATGATATTTTTTGGCATGAGATTATGTGATGCTCCAAAATCAAGCATACAGTTGTATAACATGGAATCATTTGTCTTTAGAGTCACATAGAAAGGGGGCACTATTTCATCTATCATATCCGATCCAGGACCAAATACAACTGCTGGTTTTTCATCTTGAAGGCTAATAACATCACTTTCAACATCAACCGAGGTGTTTTGTATCCATTTGGAGACTTGACTTTTATATCGAGGGTTTTTGGAAAGTTCTGAAAGTGGTATAGGAATTTTAACTCTTTCTAACTGCTTTTCAACATTAAATGCAATTTTTTCAATTTGAGTCGTATCAGTTGACTAATTTAATAGTTGAATAATATTTGTCTGAGTTTCAAGAGCTTTGGTACGGGGTTCAATTGTTGGAGGTTCCTTAGGAGGTCTTCCAGGGCCATGTCTAGGTCTAAGGTCATATCTCTTGTTCAACTCTACAATTAGGAATTCAGAGAAGGCATGGTTTTTGGAAGCCTATGAGGACTCTTAGTCTTCTTGAACTTGATTTTGTTGTGAGAGAGGAATAATAGCGGTTTGACTAGAAGAAGTATATATATTGTTAATGTCTTCAATGATAGTCATATTATTGTCATCAGGTTGTTGATCATCTATCAGCAAAAGGAGTTGGAACCTGCTGAGCATTACTAGGCCTTTGAAGAATTTGTAATCTTGGATTTCATTTGTATTGACCTTGATTTTGATTTTGAGGTTGAGTGATTGTTTGTTGAACTGTTCTAGGTTGAGTCTCGATCTTGGAAATTCTATTAGATATATTTCTAAGAAGTCTAGTTATCTCATCTATTTTCAAATCTTCAGTTTTAGTCTTAGAGGAAGTAAAGGCCTCTTGACCTGATTTAAGTTTTCTTTGGACATTTTCCTCTTTAGCCTTTAAAGTGGCTTAGGAAGCCCTATTTGCTTCCACCTCTATATCATTAGTTTGCATGTCTTCAAGAATTCTTGAAGTTCTTTCTCTTAACATTACAACAAAATCATCTTCAAAGGCTTTTGAAAACCTAGATTTGGTTGCTGCTACAGGGGTTTTACAATCAGGGGGAATCTTATGATCATGTTTGTTGAACCGTTTGATAAAATCAGAGACATTTTCACCAAAGTTTCTTTAAGTCCTTCAAACTGTGTCAAAAAGTAAAGAGCATCTTTCTTCACTCCCCATTGATTTTTGAATATATTTGTTAGCTCTTCCCAATTTCTAATGGAATTTGCAGGTAACTGCCTAAACCAAGTTCTCACATTTCCCTCAAGAGACTTAATAAATAACCTCATGTAAACATTTTCTTGTTCTATGTTCATGTTATATGCAAAGTCTAGAATTTCGTGAAGATGGTCTTCAATTGAGGAACCAATCTCTCCATTATACCTAGGAAGGTTCTTTAAATATCTAGGAGGGAATGCATCAATGTTTCGAGGTAAGACTAAATCTACATATCTGGATTGTACAATGGGTTGGAATGCCATAGTAGAAGGTGGTGTATGAGGTGTTTGTGTAGATGAAGAAGAAAAAGAAGAAGAAGAAGGTGATAGAGAGGGTGTGCAACTATGTGGAGGTGAAGAAGGAGGAGAAGTCCTGAATGACTTTAAGGGAGTCTTAATAACTAACTTCTGGACTTGAGAATGAATATCCACTTTTGTTTCAAAGAGTGGATTTGAATATATAGAAAATGTCACTTCAGGTTGTTTAGAAGTAGGAGATTCAGGTTTTTCATAAGTGGAAGGGAATGAATAAGTAGTGGGCGATATAAAGTCTGTAGGTTTGTATTCAAGTAAATGAACACCCAAGTCAGACTCATATTTAGGTGATCCTACTAGTAGTCGGGGTTCTTGACATGATTCAAGTGAATGAATAAGGAAAGCTGATTTAAAATCAACTCCCCTATCTAAAAAAATTCAGACTGCAAGGTTGAAGTAGAAGAATATGGATGATGTCTTCTTCTAGAACTTGCCTTTCTCACATGTTTTTTTGGATCTGAGAGAGGTCTAACTGTGTCAGATTCAGAATGGGATCTAGTGTGCTTAAAAGGTGCCAGTGTGGCACAGTGGAGTTGCCAGCTGAAGGATTTTGACCCATCTAGACCTTTAGTCACCTTAAAGGAATAGGATTTATATCATTGACCCAGGAAAACTAATCAAATTTGAGTCCCTGGAAATGGCACCAGATGATGTTGTATCTTTGAGATGATAATGGTCATCTATCATGTCAGGGAATCTAAGATATTTGTTTTGGGGGGGGTTTTGTTTTTAATTTTGGAGAACCAATGTATGAAAAAAAATTAAAACAACAATGCCCAACCTTTTTGAATAATACTAATATTTAAATAAAGGGTTGCTATTAAAATCTACACAGTGATTTAGCTTGTCTGGTGATGAGCAGAAACAGAAAGATGATATGACTATTAGAGTTTTAAAATAGAAAATTAAATAACCATAAGTAAGAAAACCTTCAAAAATTGTTTAGAAAGTTTGACAGAATATGCCCAAGATTACAAAGATAGTGACGATTTTATGATTTAGATGGAATTACTTAAACAAATAGTTTCTTATAATTCATTCTCTTTAAAGATGATCACTTCAGAAAGCTTATAGGAGCAATTGAGACACAACTACTCCTACATGGTTATCTTTGTAAAACTTAAGAATATGAAGAAAACACAGTGAATGAAAACTGGAAAAACTTACAAGGAATACGAAATTGTATGAATGAAGATTCAAAATCCTTTGCTTTGCTATTAACGATTTAGAAAAAACTAAGTACATTTAGTGCTTACAAATTTTTCTTCAAGGGTGTAACCCTTAATAACTTGTGAAAGAGAGTTATTTATACAAGTTTCGAGATAATAAAATATCTTAAACAAAATTACAAAAATAGCTTAATACCAAATTGGGAAAATGAACTGATAGTTGATCTGTCACTATTTTGGTGTTGAACTGTTGATGACTATTCAACAAAATTCTGAATGTTGCTGAGTTGTTGATGACTATTCCTGAGAATGCTGAATGTTGTTGATCCTCCTTTCAGTCAAGTAAATCAGTTAACTATTCCCAACATCTCTTATATGGGATAGATAACTTAGTTACGCTTCTATAAACCTCATCCATTTCTGTATATTTAGCAAAAGATGGTTTTACTAAAAATATATGTCTGATTTCATTTAGGATGAAAAATGTATCTCTGAGTGTGTTCAGCACAAGCCTTGGTGTTGTTGTCCCTTTTATGTTCGAAACTAAAGTTGCACTGGCCGTGTCTTTTGTAAGCTTACGGACATAGTCTTCAATAGGCATCAACTTATCAGTTATCACAAATAAGGAGGGAAAACCCTTGCTGGTCAAGGTTTCCATCCTACTGAAAAATGTTGGACTATGACATTAACACTGCTGCACTTTTCCTCCACCTAAAGAATGAGATTTGTCTTTGTAATGACCTTCTTCACTTGCCGTATGGCTACTGTACTGTCATCAATACCCAACTCTTGAAGCTCATAGTTGTTTTTAAAATTCAGACACTTAATTATATCAGTAGTTATTTCTGGTTTGTCCTAAAGTTGATTTGAGATAGTTTTAGTAGCTTCTTGAGCTTTTTCCAACAAGTCTTTTTGATAAAAAATTATTTTGCTATAAGGCCAGATATATTTGATTAATTCAATGATCTATTCCCATATAATTTCCTTCACTAAACCCAGTGTATTTCTAAGGTAAGATTCTTTGACTTCTTTCTGAAATACCTCAACTTGAACTTTTTCCCTCTGCAACTCAGCTGCATGTGAACTCTCTGCAACTATTTTCATGTGTTGTAGTGTCTTCAGTTGATCCTGCAATTTCTTGATTTCTTCTATCTGAATAGACAGGTTCTGAACAACATCAACAAGTTGTTCAACTCCTTCTGCTGTACTTGTGGTTGTTGCTGTAGTTATAGAGATTGTTGTAAGAGGAACTACATCCATTGGAATATTGGACTTTTTCACAACTTCCTCTTTCTCTTTAACAAGTTTTCCCATTTGTTCCTCCATCTGTTTAGTTTGCTGATTTTGTTCCATGATGAGCTTCATCATGTGAGATTTCTGAGTCTCATTTTCTTCAATTTCATTAGTCATTGGGTGCTCTGAAGCTAGAAATTTGACTTGCTTCCTTAATACTAAAATCTCAATATTTTTTTTCTTGACAATTTCTTCTACAACTTTCATATCAGAGGGATCATATCCCATCTTCATCACCAGATCTTCCAAAGATTTGATCTTGGTGTATTTTGTCAATGAGGAAACCTTCTCAAGCTTGAGCTGCGATTATGTATTAACCAAGGTAACCTGCATCTTTGACAGACTCATGGCAGTGTTAGTTAAAGTGGAAGTAATTATTTGGTCAGTCTATTTGTGCATCTCAATTTGGTCAATTGGATGTACATCTTTAACATTGAATTCAAAAGAGGTTTGCTTCCGGTAATGTGCAGGAGTCGTGGGCTGTGGAATCTGAGCTTGTAAGAAATCCATCTTCATTTTACCTTTCCCAGACTCAAAGACTAAAAGAAGTGTGGCTTGAAAACTAGAAGAATGTTTCCATTATTGATTATAAGTATTCAATTTTAATTCCTCATTATTCTTCTTAATTTCACTAAAAACATGAAAATTTTCATCTTCTTTATCCTTCGGAATGCTTCCACTGGTCTGAATCACCTACTGTTCCTGGGATGTGGTGGAATGAGTGGGAGACTGAGTAGACTGTCCACCAGATTGTGTGAAAAGAGATGTTTCTCCAAGTCCATCAAATGTTGTTTTTTGTGACTCAATAGTTGCACTGACCTTCAAAGAGAGCCTAGGTCTCTTCTTTCTATGTACAATTCTAAAACCTTGACTTGATGCTTCAGTTGTAGGGGATGACTATTCTTCCCTTCCTCGTTTGGTTGTCTTTTCCTATGCAAGTGGAGTTTGTAAATTTGAAGTAGAAACTGCCTGTTCTTCAGCTTCTTGAAGGGTGTTCTCCTTCCATTCTGACTGATTTTTGTATTGCTCAATTTCAGGCCTGGCTGTGTGATGATATGGAGTAAACTTATTTTCAACTCTGAGTCTAGAAATCACTCCCATTGGGTCATAAGACCAAGTGAAGCTGAGGCCAAACTTCATCTCCTTCAGTAACATGTCTGCTTCTTCTCCTGCTGCTCTAGTGTTACAGATGAATGGACCAACCTGAGCCTTTAGCTTAAACTGTGATTTCTTCTTTGCAGCCACAAAATGTACTTCATCTGCACTGAGCCTCTGCCTAATGTATTCTAATGCAAAAATTCTCATAGGGAGGTACTTAGGTAGCTTGTAAGGTGGAAGTTCACAGCCAAAGACTCTGATCTCTGTATAATTTTGGTAAAGATACCAATCTCCTGTTGTGGCTTGATCAACTAACTGTAAAACTTTTACAATTTCATCATTAACTCTTGGTTCTGGAGTGTTTCTCATAAGATTAATGGTTGGATGAACAAACAATTCTATGAACTGTTTATATGAAAATTCTTCTTTCTCCTTCATTCCCATAGAAGTCCAAAAGATCACTAATTGTTGGTTTCCTTCTTCATCTAGCTTCTACAAAGTGAATGGAAACTTGTCTCCCTGAAAATAGATAAAAATATCTACAATTAATGAAGCATGCTTGAATACGTTTTCAGTATTGAACTGGACAAATTGTTCATGAATGGTCTCAGCTAGAAATTGACTAAAGTTAAAATGAAAAGTGGGTTTGGAACCAACAGAAAACATAGACAAGAAACCAATGATGGCTTCATCTACATGTTGATTAGAATAGTAACCAAGAAGATAAGAGAGAATGGTGGTAATTTTCTTGGTTCTGTCTCGGAATATAGATGAATCATTAGGAGAGTTTCTTTTAGGTAGAGGGCTATCTACATCTAGGAAAAGTTCTAGAGTTTGAGATCTTTTAGTGAAATCTAGCTTTTGATAGGCTTCTGTTAGGATTTCATCAGAAAATGAATGGGTTGTCGCAATAGTTGGGGCTAGCAACATCTGTTCAATGGACTAAGCATTTATGGAGCACAAGATTTCTCCTGTAGGTGAGATAATAGCTCTTTGAGTGGGATCATAAGATGTGTTACATTTTCTGACAAATTTAGGTGCTTTTTGTATATGAGGGAAGATGTAATGAGGAAGGTGGGAGTCCCAAAGTCCTATTTCATCTGTTTGATCAACTAATTGGTCCTCCATCTAGCAATAGATCTCAAACAAATCAAATTTAGACAAAGACTCATGGATTTTACAGTCTCTGTCAACCAGGGGAGTATGATGGAAGTCAACTTATGGATGAATGAGAGGATTTAGAATTTCTACAACTTCCTTCCCCTTAGGAGGCATTCTCTTTGTTGAATTGCAAGCTAAAAGTGACAAAAATGGGAAGAATTGAGTTGAAACAAAGTGATAATAGAATAACAATATAACTAAAAATAGATTAAGTGGACCTGGATGCTGGCTTGCTTATGAACATAATGGAAAATTCGGTTGAATGGTGAATTTGTCATTTTGGCTGCAAGCTACAAGTATCCAATGATCAATCGAGTTATGGGAATGCACTATGTAGTCATTTATTATGAAAGAGTAGGTTTATAAGGCATAAAAATGCAGCAAGTCCATTAATCAACGACTCAATTGGTATTAATTTCTCAACGGGACTAAGAAACAGATCTATGGAATATTTATTTGAAGGGGTGGCAAATTAAATAGATAATGGGTAGACAGGGGGAAGTTGATTGGACAGAGGAAGTGACATGGGAGTGGAGGTGATAGAGTGGACCGAAAACAACGTTCGAGAGTAAGTTCGGGTGGTAAGAGGTTTGGGATTTTTAAGTCTCAAATAACTAGGAGTTTGGGTTCGCAGTTTCAGAGGATGGTTTCCAAAACTACCAACTCGGACCCCCCTCCCCCCGCTGATAATGTTTAGACAACAAGGGAGGGCCGAGAGGCAATAAGGGCCATTGGATTGGAGGGATATGCACGGCATGGAAAGAAAATGAATGAATTTTAATGAATTTAGACAGAAAATGATGGTGGGGCCAAAAAGTTATAATGAATGTGTCAGGTGTGGGGCTTCTCGGTGAATGAATGGACAAAGTGTAAATATTACAACATAACATTGCGATGTAGAAAACAATGGTTAATTTAAACCATTCGTTATATTCTCATGTATCCAATTCTCTAACTTAGGATAAGAATCCTATCATGCTCCAATTTCATTTCATTTCTCTACCTACCCTTAACTTTCCTAACATTTTTACAATCTTAGTCACACAGGTACATTTGGACTAGCAACTCAACATTTTCCTTTTAATGATGAATCTACTTCTATCCCTTATTGCTTCGATTGGCTCAGATTAAACTGTGGAGCCAATTTTATTTGCTACCTATCAACAAATAATTTAAATCTAATCCAACCATGGTTAAACTATACAATTGGATTGTATGAACTAGTGTGGCATTTAAACAATCTGCACACAACTTTTATTTGCAAAAATAAAATTGACTAAGAGTAGTGGAATTTGGATTTGCAACACTTTCAGAATTTATTATTTTTTTCTTTTCTTTCCAATCTATTTTTTTTGTGCCTTCCTTTTTTAGGGCATCTATTCTAACATTTTATTTGATATGGACTTATTCATCAAAATATCCCTAACATTTTTTGTCTCTTTATTCTTTTTTTCCATATCCTAACTTAAAATTTTCTCAAAATATATTTTTAAAATGCTAACATACCAACCAAAACCAAATATTTCTACAACACATTCCAACTAGAGTCACTCAAAAAGACCTGTGTTAACCCATGATAATAAGTAGCATAAAATTACTAGTTTAAAAGTCAGAAATTTGAGAACTAGTGAGCTAATAAATCCATAAAATGCCTAACCTAATAAAGTGAAAATGAAGTGGGGTGAATTTTTTTATGAAATAGATTTTTTTTTTGATCTAATACAAGTGGAATCAACTTGATTGAAGCTTGGTAACATGCTCTAACAAATAGCAGAAATTTACTGCTAGTTGCCTCAGAGGAGTTCCAGAAATCTAGATTTGGGAATAAGAAGACTAATCCAAGTAGCTCAATGATTACTATGACCTTCCAAATATTTTCCAAGGATGAAATCATGCTTGTGATCCTACAAAAGAACTTACATCAACCATTTAACCCAATCCTACAATAAGGAATCCTTAATACTAAATGCAGAAATAGAAAGAAATAAAAACATGAGATGCATGTGAATAAGAAGTGAAAAGAAGAAAATGAAATGATACAAAAGGGCTTTGAGGCTACTTGGATGGCCAAGCCCAAGGAAAATCAGAGACCTATGCATGAGAAAAAGATTTATAAGGTGAACATGACACCAATCTCTATTATTTTCATCAATACAATTACATCCTTGCAAGAAAATACAAAGGAGCTGCAAAAATATGAGTTCTCTCCACAAGAACACTAATGAAAATCTCCCCTAGAGGAAAATTCAACCTGGTACTTATAAAAAATGATTAGGAATCATTCCCCATGAATGGAGAAAGCTTTCTTGACCAAAATCCCTTGATTAGTGGAACTGTTTCCCAATACTAAGAATCTGCATTAAATGGTAGGGAACATATTCCTATATTTTCTCAATGTTTGGAGTTCCACAATCTGTGCCATAATTCCATAATATCTTGTTGATTTATTATTTAATAGTGATCCTCTCGTAGTAGGGAGAAATTCCCTAAATTATCTTCTCCTCCAAAACTCATAATCTGCCCAATATTCTCATAATTTTCCACAAAAATAAATAATATTAGGCACAAATATGCAATTATTCATAAACCTTCCTAGTGAATATAATAAAGTTAAAAATACATTATCTAATGCAAAAAGAGAGGTTTAATGTGCTGAAGGATGGTCATATGCCTTAATTTATGTTTAGTTTAGAGGCATGCGCCTTAATTTATGTCTAATTTAGAGGCCCATCATACTCCCTGCTGAAAGTGTTTCTCATCCTATGAGCAACTTAGTGACCTCATTGTGCCTCATTCATGTCCCCGATGGCCTCTCTCTTGTGCATTAAGAATATTGGTTGTATGTTTTGCAAGGACAAGCCCAAAAACATATTTGTCCAAAGAAAAATGCTTGTTTATTGAGACCATTAGTTTCCCTTATTCCCCTTATTCAATATGGTTCTTGAATATTTTTTAGTTTGGCAATGTCTTCCACATCGTTATCAACCTTCTCTTACATTGTTCCACCATTTGGAAACCTTTGAAACTTTCAAAATGTCTTTAGATGAGAACTGGGACATCTTGTAGTAATTCTTGTTAAAACTACAGGAAACCCTGTTAAAACTACAGGAAACCCTTTTTGAGCATAAATTATAGTATGAGCCTAGGAAAGGCCCTCAACGTGACTCACATGCCTTTTTCTCATTTCTTTAACATCTTTTAGTCCTTGGACAAAAGGTAGAAATAAATTAGGGAGATCTTGGAATGTCTATTTTCATCACTGCAGTTCGAGATCTTTTTTGATGGTGGATGCCTCATTTCCTTTTATTTCCTTGTTCTTCTCTCTTGTGGCCTAGATGGTTTCCTAACGGCCTTGGAGTTCTCTGTTTTGATTAGGTCTCTCTTAGGCACTTTAATTTTTGGTTTTAACACAATTTTTTATTTCTTCCTCCTTGTAGCAGCATTCTGGCTTCTTGTAGTAGTCATTCCTTCTTCCTTAAAAGTCTTCTAATTGTATGGGAGTGATGAGAAATGATGTAGGTTTGTGAAAATGGAGAGGATGCTCTATTTTCTTTTTCAAGAAATTTTCAGGGTGAGATAGGGCTTGTTCTTGAAATTATGAAATGAGACGGATGAATGATGGATAGATAGTGAATATGAAGTGGATGGAGGGCTTGGAGTGCTGTGGTGACTTGGCCTTTGCAAAAATTTCTTTTTTTAACTGTTGTCCTCATTCCTTGCAATAACACCCTTCATAAATTCACTTTTCAACATTGCATGAGTGAAGGAGTGCGTTGCAATTAACTAGTTAAAGGTGGATGAGATTGCTGACCCATCCTTAGCTTATAAAACCTCATCTCTCATGCATTGGGAACAAATTTCTAACTATAATATGCTAAAGAGAGGAGGTCAAGAATATTCCATACCTGTACCTACCTGATGGTTGTTGGAGATACATGCATGTTGTTGTTGAGTTGATGTTGTTGTGCGTCTCATGACTCAGGTACATATTCCTAACTACCTTTTCCTTCTTTGTTGATCTTATTTTGCTGATGAGTTGTCTTCTTATTGATGTGCAGGTGATGGCTTCCTTTATTGCTGCTGAGCTCTAGAGGAGTTTCATTGTGCCTGTAATTATGATTCTCCTCTTTCAATCATGGTGCTGAAGGTTAGGCCTAGAGCCTGTTGTTACAACCAAATAGGTTGTTGTAGCTGCCCTTCTTTTTTTAGTGTTTGTGTCATTTCTCTGTTGGAGGGTAAATAGGTATTGGAATGAGTGGAAGTTGTGGCCATAGAGGGACATGGTCATGATGGGCATTGGCTAAGATGTGGTGAAGTCAATATTCTTTTTTCCTATCCCAAAATAGGCCTGGTCATAATTTTTCTGTCAGACTTCCTTTCCTGTGGATTTTCAGAACTTCCTATATTACTATAGGAAACTCCTGTAGTAATTTAGGACAGTCTCTTGTAGCAGACATTGTTTTTCTATATCTCCCAAACGGTATAATGGATTGACTTGAAACTTTATGAGCATGTTTCCACCTTCATTATTCACCTCCCCATAAAAAACAATTTGGTCAATGGATGCATGGATCGCGAGAAAAACTAAAAATGGCTGAAGGTGATGGAGGCTGATTTCTTGGAAACCATGCAATGAAATTTCATGAAATTTCTTGGGCATGTTACCATAATTCGTATGCATATCCCCATGAAACAACTTGTTAAATGGATGCATGGTTTTCAAGTTATGGAAAAAATGAATTTCTGCTCTATGTATTTTTGTTTCATGTAGTAAAACAGAGCCTTCCTGTAGTTTTTTAGGACAACAAGCAAACTATTGAGTGCAGGAATTGCACTTGAGCAAACTCCTCAACACTTAGTTATCAACCCGAGGGTTTGGTAAAATTAGAGATGAAGCACAGGCAATGCCAGAAATGGTATGAACTTTTCCTTTCTCTAATCCTACTTCTTCAAGAAAATGCTTTGCAGAATCAGACAGAAAACAATCAGAAAGGTAATTAACACCAAAGCAACTCTAGTGCTAAAATGTAAAAGACAATTTGCAAGTAAATCAAGTAAATAAATTCCACACAACGAAAACAATCTTAAATGCTAGAATGAAATGATATGTTCATCTTCAGATGGATGGTCAACAGTCTAACAAGTGGGCCCTTGCAGAATTTTGTCTTCCTTCTGATCTTCCTCTCACACAAACAACCTGTCCTTGCACTGTTGCAATCTGCTTGCACTAGTGCAGGTATAGTATTTCTGTGTAAGAGTATATTTGACCTTCCTTACTGAAGACTTATGTTTGAGTGAAGGTTCTCTAAGCCTCAGGGCTTAGAGCACTCTGTTTCTGTGACAAGAGACTTGCTCTTGCACTGAGGCAGAGTTCCCTTCACTTAGTTTCCAAGTTACTTTTGAAAGAACTGAAAGATGTGCTGAAAAAGAATTGCAACTGTAAATGAAATTCTGAAGTAAATTATCTGTGAAAAAGGAAATGCTTCAATTCATTAAACTTTGCAAAGGAAATAAACTTCATGAAATAAAAGCACTTTAAAAGAATCAAACAGTAGCCTAAGTATTTTGCATGTGTTAATCAACTTTGGTACTTCACCCAAAATGCTTATGTTCTTTGCAAGTATAATATGATAATTTGATACAACTGCTTCTAGATCTTTTAAAGATGAAATTTTAATACTGAAGACAGTTACTCAATTAATGGTTCATTCACTTGCGAAATAACTGAAAATAATATGCAGGTAAGCAACTCACTATTTTCTGCAACGAATGACTAAACCAAAGTGCAGAGAACAATATGCACTGGTGCAAGAAAGAGTTCCTTGCATGATCTGATTGAAAACAAATTAAAACAGAGAATGGGAGTAAAGGAAATGTGAGAAAGATATTTCATAAGCAAAATAAACACAACTACTCTCAAACCATGGATCCATTTCACACGTTAGCTACAAAAGATATTTTAATTCAGAACTTAAAGATAAAGATTAAAACTATAACATCACACAGCTACAAACGAAATATCCACACCTTCTTTGTGAATAACGAAAGCAAGAGGAGTAAATGAGCTAGGTTGACTGGGCCATAGCTAACCAGCTCGCTCCCCTTCTAACAAACGAAAAAGATCAACACTTCAAATGGACATCAAATATAGACTAAATGCTGTGTATGCAAATCATGGCAGTTCTGTTGTATTACTCGATTTGGCAAGTATACATTACGGAGCAGTCCAACCCCAGAGCTGAGGCGATAACCAGATTACATAAAACAAAATGACATTCGATGCTTCGCTAGCTTCCTACCTATGATCTATATCATATATCCTTTCGACTCTAGGCCATTTACACTAATTACATATATTTCTTGTTCAGGCCTTTCGGCTGAACAGACTTAGAAAACTGAAATTACAAACTTGTCCAATAGTTATAATACACATGAACTTCACTTGGCCATAACCTAAATTTGTAGAATAATCCATGAATGTGCACCACCTATTATCCTGCTTTAGTTCATCAACAATTAGACTTGGAGTCAAGGATTGAGACCTACCCTTGTGGAAGATTTAGCTTCTTAGAAATATCATACAGTCTTCGTGGTGGTGCAGGAATCTACTTGCACTAGTCAAATCATTCATCATTAATACTAAGTTCCATGAGTACTCTAGGAAATCAATACGAATTACAAGAAGTATGTAAATAGGCATGAAATATGTATAAAAATATTAATAAAGTGTTTTAATAAATCCTAATAAAATATGAGCATGTGCAGGAATGGGTAACTATCTTATACTAGTGTAGGAAAGAAGGGTTTGTCATTAAGATAAAACAAAGTTTTATTTGATGGAAATGGGGTAGAAAATAGGGAAATATAACATACCAACATCTTCCCATCCCTAAGTTGTTGTGTGTCCTCACACGACATTTTACCTTTGCAAAAAACCCTTCAAAAATGAATTCCCAGCTCCTCAGTTCTACACTTTAATGTTTATTCTTGTCTTTACTATCTTTGGCTTCTTGTCTCAGGCCTTTCACAGCTTCTTAGTCACCTTCTTGAGGTGTCTATAGCATCTATTTCCATACATTTACTTGCTGCTTCTACCTCTTTACTTCTGCCAGTAACTCCACCTCACTTTGTTTCTGCCAAATCTTCTCTCTCATGACCTGGTTCAAAGCCTCCAGGTCATGGACTTGTTGTTCCAGATCTACTATTATGCTATTGAGGAAAAGAGTGGAGGTTGTTGTGCTAACATCTTCAGGTGTGAATATCTTTTCTGCCATAGACTCAAAACAAGTCCCATCAGCATCAAGGTCAAGGCTGTCGAAAGCCTGCTTTATGACATCGCTGAGGGTTTCTACACTTGGGGTTTTCTCGTTATTGAGGGTTTTGATGCCCTCACTAGTATCTGTGCCTTGTGCACTCAATTCACTGAGGCTCTTAACACCTTGTTCTCCCAACTTCTCAGGGGATTCAACACCTTGTCCTTCCAAATCAGTAGGGGTTTCGATTCCCCATTCTTCTACCACTACAAGGAATTTAGTACCCTGACCTTCTAACACTGCAGGGTCTTCAATACCCTGGCCTTTTAAAATCACAGGGTCTTCAATGCCTCGATCTTAAAAAATTGTAGGGTCTTCAATGCGCTGACCTTCATAAACCGTATGGTCTTCAGTACCCTGCTCCTCGAAATCATTGAGGGTCTCCACATCTGGTTCACTGAAATTATCAAGACCCTCTGCATGTTGTTCCTCTTCATTCTCTTCTGCTTGCACTTCACCAGTATGTAGTGTCAATGTCATCTTTCTGCTCTTTAGCCTACTGAAAAATGTTGACAATAGGATGTCATCTTCTGCATTCTCCTCATCCTCCATAGTGTGTGCCACTGCGTCTGCAAGCACCGAGAGATTATGAACTGTGGGGGAACTTTGGGGTGTTTCATTGATTATGATTGGAGAACTCGACTGGTTCATCCCTTGGGCGACAGTTTTCCTCCTCATCAAGGCTCTAGTCTTCCTCTTCTTTGCCACAGGTGGAGTGTTCTCAACGGTCCTCTTCTCTGCTTGCACTGGTGAACTCTTACCTTGTTGCTTGGCAGGAGACAATGTCCCTGCTTTTCTCTTCTTACCTGTATTGGTGCTAACAGAATCTTCTGCACCCCTTGCTCAGAATTCTTTCAGGAATGCCCCCCATGTTATTCCCTTTTTTCTAACTTCTTCTTGACCAGCATTGTAATGAGTCCATGATGGCAGAGTTTGTTTGCAACCTGGCTTGCACTTCCGCTCTGCACGTTTTTCACCATATTTTCAAGGCTTCTAAGCAAGAAGTGAGGAAAATTAATCAATTTTCCTGCCTCAAAATGCAACAACAATTGAAGGTGGTATACGAATGCCAAGGTATAACATCCTTCCCCTGTGACAAACTTCTGTAATATAAACAGTAAATCTCGCCACTTCTCGACCATGGTGGTCTATGGAAGTCCCTTTCTCCAATCGACTTTAATTTTCTTATCAACCACAAACTGGTGCCAATGCTTCTTTGCAAGCCATTCCTTTTTAAACCATCACTCCCCTGTGAGTGGTAGGCCTGTGGCTTGTGCAATGAACTCTTCTGTAATTTTTAACTTTAAGGACCCGACCCTGACTTGGCCTTCTTTGAACATCCTTGCAAACTCTAACACTACAGCCATGTCGAACCCATCAAACTTTTGTAGGAATGGCAGGAATCCAGATTCTTGCAATAGTGCAAGACTGTTCCTATACTTGGCGATTTGTTCAATCTCCTGTAGCGACAGCGGTTCACTCCTCACAGGTGCCATTTCGAACCTCCTCCACTTCACTGATCACACCCTCGAAGGAATTATTGAGTGACTCCACCATTCGCCAAGAGTTTTATGCCAGAGGTTCCTCGCCCTCCATCATTTCAGACCCACTCACCCAGCTATGATGGAATAGCCCCCCCCATATCGGGTGTAGATTCGTGTCATCTCGTTACAGGTGAATCGTAATAATTGGATGTAGTGGTGGTATAGGCGGTGATGATGCAACGACTACAATGATAAAATTTTGGGTAAGCTAATAACGGTCAGGCAGTGTAGAATCATTTCAAGGATGGTGTGTAGGTTATCAGACAGTAGTACAATTCCACAGTCAGCATCATAATTCAATCAGACATATTTCAGCATTTATTAAAAAATATTAGATTTCAAACCTTACACATCTTGCACTTTAAAGATTTGTTCCTAGATTAGTAATTAATGAAACAAAGTATTAATTAAAACATGGAATGAGAGAACATATCAACACATGTGAAGAAAAATACAGGCCCATAAACCCTTGATAAACCATTTCAGGACTGTGTAAGTTGCTTTCACAGTCAACTATATTTCTGCACCAGACCTACTTGCACTGTGCTGTGCTTGCACCAGAGATTTTTACCAAATAGAGAATCTGATAGGACATACTTTTGTAGCTAGACTTAAAAAAAATTTGCCTCATTATACAAGAAAAATTTATTCGCCATCCTTTGGTGTTTCTCGAACATGCCTTCTAGATTGACTGCATCAAATTCTGCAATCAATTTATGAGGGAATAAAGAAGTGGGAAAGGGGTAAAAATTTTAGAATGGGAAGGAATATTACAGCAAGGATTTCAGAAACAATATCACCAAGAGGGATAAACAAAATTGGATATGCGAAAAAAATCAAGGGAAAAGAGAGATTTTATGAAATCGGGTAAGGGTAGTTTCCTAGAAGAAGAGGAAGGTAATTCATTGGGAAATTTAGAAAAGAAACTTAGTGGGAAATTCCAAAATGGAAAATAGAATAAGGACAATATTTTTTCCTTGAAATCTGCCTGCACTGGTGTAGGAAAAATAACTGTAGTGGGAAGTAAGCATTTACTTGGATAAAAATGTCCATGCTAGTTACCCCAAACTTGGGTAAGTGCTCGGTTTCGTGAACCTGCTTCTTCTTGGTGGTAGCCAGCATATCTAAAAATCAAGTAACATTACCTTTTTATAAGAATTTCAATCTTCCTGCTAGCATGCTGGTTTTTAGGTCGATCCTTCTGCAATCATGTCAGTGAAATGATTTTCACAATTACAGGAATTTTAATTTTATTTTTATACTTTTTATTTTTGTCATTTTTTATTTTTATTTTTCTTTGATTATTTTTCAATAAGGACAAGAAGGAACCAATTCTTCATTATGTTGGTATTATCACCTACCAACTCCTTTTCAAATGGTTGTTGGACTTGCTACATAAAATATCCTTTAGTAAGGGGCTAAAAATATACCTTCAGTCTATGCCCGTTTACCAGGAACACAGAATTTCGTCAATCAATAGTTTTGATTTCTATTTCTCCATTTTCGAACACTTTGACCATATTATAGGGTCCCATCCAGCGTCTATCGAATTTTCCTTTAAAATGTTTGAATATTTAATCGTAAAGGAGTACCCAATCACCTGGTTGGAACTGCTTCTTCTGAATGGACTTGTCATGCCACTTCTTGCACTATTGTTGAACCAAGATGTTCTTATGAACAACATCCCTTAAAATTTCATCTAACTCGTTTAATTGTAGAAGGCACTGCTACTATGCTTCAGAGAGATCTAATCCTAATTGGACTGCAATCCTAAAAGTATTGACCTAGAAGTCTATCGGCAAGAGGAATTTTTTTGCCATACACTAGCTCATATTGTGTGTGTCCTATGTTGTTTCTCCAAGTGTTTTGGTAGGCCCATAATGCTTCCGGTAATTTGTCAACCCAATCCTTTCTGTGCATGTTTACCGTCTTTGTGACAATGGATTCAATTACCTTATTCGTGGACTCCACCTGACCATTTTCTTGCAGATGATACGGTGTAGATTTCCTATGCCGTATTTTGTACTGCTCCATCACACCCTGTACCAGATTAGAAATAAACTGCGATCCATTGTCAGAAACAATTTCTCTAGGCACACCAAATCTAGTAAGATTTTAGTAAAAATAAAATCAACAACAACTCTTTCAGTAGCAAAAGAAACAACTTTAGCTTCTACCCATTTTGTGATAGAATCCGTACAAACCAAAATATGCTTTTTATTTGATCATGCAGGATTTATTGGTCCTACGAAATCAATGGCTCATTTTTCAAAAGGCTCAATTATAACCTATGGACATAAAGGAATTTCATTGGTTTGATTAGGTTGGCCAATTCACTGACAACTATCACACTGCTTGACATACTGTTTGGCATCCTTGAAAAAGGACGACCAAAAATACCCAACTCGTAATACTTTCTATGCAGTCCACTTATCAACGAAGTGACCCCCACAAGGTTCATCATGGACACATTTTAAGATATAAAATGCCTTTTCCTCTCTTACCCATCTATGCATAATGAGATCTTCTCCGGTCTAAAAGAGGTCTCCTTGGATCCAGTAATATGCAAGACTTCTCTGCATGATATTCCGCTTTTCATGAGTAGATAAGTGAGATGGTAATTTTCTGGTGACTAAATAGTTAGCTATGTCAGCAAACCATCGAGATTTTGTTGACATAGAAAAAAGATGTTCATCAGGAAAGTCATCATCAACAAGAATTGCCTCACCAGGATTATTTAATCTTGAAAGATAATCTGCAACTTCATTTGACTTTCCTGGTCTATCAACAATGGTAGTATTAAATTCTTGTAATAATAGCAACCACCTAGTCACTCTACCACTAGTAAATAGTTTATTCATCAAATATATTATAGCGGAATGGTCAGTCTGTACAAAAAATCATATCCTGTAATATAATTTCTGAATTTATTAATGGAAAAAATTACAACTAAAAACTCTTTCTGAGTAAGCGTATAATTGAGTTCAGCGGGTGACAAGTTTTTACTAATGAAATAAATAGCATAAGATTGTTTGTCTTCTTCCTATCCTAAAGTTGTGCCTATAGTAGTATCTGAGGCATCAGTGGAAATATGAAATGGTAGGGACTAGTTTGGTCCTCTCAACACTGGTGCCTGAACTATTTTTTTCTTGTAGCTATCCTTGAGAAATTCTCAATGAATATCCTATAGTAGCCTGCATGTCTTAGAAAACCTCTCACTTCCCTTTGAGTTTTGGGTATAGGAAGACTCGAAATGACTTATATTTTTGCACGTTCAACCTGGATACCTTTGTCGGATATAAGATGGCCAAGAACTACTCCTGCCTTGCACATTAATCTGCATTTCTTATCACTCAAGGCGAGATGAGCTTCTTGGCAGTTAAGAAGCCCTTTTTCCATATTCTTGAGGGCTTCCTGAAATGAATCACCAAACACAGAGAAATCATCCATATAGTCAACAAAAATAGCCAAGACTGCCCTTTGAAAGGTAATCGGAGCATTGCATAGCCCAAAGGGAAGTACTCAATAAGAAAATGTACCCCATGGACATGTAAAAGCAGTTTTGTCTTGATCCTCAGGTGCTATCTGTATCTACTTATATCCGCTAAAGCCGTCTAGAAAAGAAAATTAGTTCCTACCAGCAAGGGTATTGTGTACCTGATCAATGAAAGGAAGGGGGAAGTAATCTTTGAGAGTGGATTTATTCAATTCTATATAGTCATTACAAATGCACCATCTCCCATCTTTATTTGTGACTAATACTAATGGAGAGACCGAATAGCTGTCAGAAATGGGATAGATAAAATTGGCATCTAAGAGTTTTTGCAAATCTTCTTTTACAATGTCTCTTAAAGCTAGGTTCATTTGCCTTTGGTGTTGTCAGATAGGTAGGGCTCCATCCTTAATATAGATATGGTGTGTACAAGTTTCAGGAGGGATGCCTTTAATATCTTCATAACCCCATGCAAAGGCCTCAACATGGTTTTGCAACAAATTCACAAGTTTCTCTGAGAGGGATCCAAGTCTGAACTGATATACAAGGATTTACCTGAACTAATCTCAACAAGAGTAGTGTCAGGCTCAAGAGTACACAAAGGTTTCAATAGAGATGGTGACGATGGAGGTAGAGAGTCATATCCTTCCTAAAAATCTAGACTAAAAATATGACTCAACGACTTGAAATTAGGCATGGTGTCTAGATTGTTTAGGAAGTCTTGAATTTCACCCTCCTGTGAGGGCTCAAAATTCTGATGTATCAAGGAAACAGGCTAGGTCTCCTCATCACTACTCTAGTCTAGCCATAAAGTGTCTTGGAGCTCCTGAATAGATCTAGCAGGTGGATATAGGGTGACCTTCTTTCTGGAATAGCCATGGGAAATATACATATCACCAGAACGACATCTGATATAAGCATTAGTCATAGCAAGCTATGGTTGCCCAAAGATCAAGGGATTCCCTCCCACAGGATTCTTTAGCTGAAGCACAATGAAATATGTAGGATATTCCCAAGAATCTAGGAAACGACCACATCATCCAATACTCCTTCTGACTTTATTTTAGATCTATCTGCCAATTCAAGCATAGTGGGAGTAGGACGAATATGGACCAATCCAAGTTGATCCATGGTTTTCATGGTCATAACATTAATGATTGCCCCTAGGTCTATAAGTACATTGGAGACAAGAACATCACCTATCTGAACAGAGACAATAGGGTTTTCACGGTCAGTATATTTTTCCATGTGCATACATCCCGTCATTAACTCTACTGCTCTACCAATAAATTGAATGGTTTAGGGTTACAATATTCTCCTTCTTGGCTTCTTGAGACAGAGTTCCCTAATGATTTTTGTACAACTTGGGATCTCTTTGATAGCTTGATGCAAAGGTACCCTTATGAAAAGGTTCCTAAGCTTAGAAGCTAGGCTAGACTCAGGAATGGGGTGTTTCTTCTCCATAATTAACCTCTCTCGATAGGGCGGTCGGTTGGAAGAAGATGACAAGGGCTCAGAATGTACAAGGATAGGCTGAATGGTCTCACCTTTTTTAGAATAATCAGTAGTTTCCTCCTCTCGTCTCTCATCGATAATCACCATGGGCTGCTTTTGATTTTTTGATGTTACCACTTTCCCTGATCTCAATTGGAGATCATTGAATCCAACTAGCATAGTTTGAAATCGGGATGAAGAAAGCGGGGTCATAGAAAGTATCATTTGTATCTCTTTATTATTGGGGTTGGGTAAAGGTTGAGCAGGCAGCTGAGAAGGTCGAAATAGTGGAGGTAAAGGTGATGGTGGCATAGGTTGACCCAGCTGAGGAAATGATGGTTGAGGCATTGGGTAAGGTGCATATGTAGGAGGGTATGATTGCATAGGTGCATGATAGGAATTATGTGAATGATGTGAATGGTTTGGCCCTCTCCATCCTTGTTACTAAGATTGGGAGGTTTTTCCATATTGATATTGATTCCCATGTTACCAATGCTGAGAGTGACCAGTGTTAGGATAGGAATATGAATGTGCATTATAACCAAAAAAATGTGGTGGAGGTTCATGAACCATACTTGCACTTACCTGAGGACAATTTCTTCGTGCTCCCATAGCATGGAATGATTCAGCTTCAGGTTATCCCCATTCAAGCATAGCTTTCAGCCCAAGTATGGAGGGACATTTGTATGTAGCATGGTTATCAGCACAAATTGTACATTTACTAGTTTCCTTAATATCGAGAGGACATTCTCTTAAAGGATGCTTTCTTCTACATTTAGGACAGAAAATAGACAATATGTCTTGCTCTTCTACAAGTTTCTGTTGAAACTTCAAAGAGTCTATCTGTTTAGTAACAATATTCATTATTTCATTTTTCATATTGTCCATTTTTTTTCTAATATAATTATCATAGCATCAATAGATTCAGTTTTTCTGTTTTTATTCCGAATTCCTTTACCAGATCTATATTGATTCCTTGAGAATTTCCTGCATAAGTCACAAATATGATCAATAGTCTTTTGAGAAATATCCGCTTGTCCTAATAGATTTAAATTATTTCTAGCATCATCAGTGAGCCCACATAAGAACAAGGTTCTAATGGTACTTAGATAAAAAAATTTCTTTAACCTTTGAAGGATATACAAGAATTTCTCCAAGTACTCCTCTAAAGTCTCATCATCCTTTTGAAAAATAGTAAAGATTTCATCTTGAATATCTCTAGTTTTACAATATTCTTGATATTTTGACAAGAACACTCTCTTCGTTTTCTCCCAAGAAGGTATAGTGTTTCCTCCTAGTCCCACGAAACAACAGAGTGATGCGTCCTTGAGGGTTGTAGTAAACAACTTTAACTTTTGGGCATCAGATGAATAATCATAACTCCTACACAAAATATCAAACTCAAATAAAAAAGAGTCTGGGTCTTCATGTACCTTACCATAACAATGAGGAAGAGCTGATGATGAAATGTTTTTCATTTGTACTTGTGTATCATGATCCACAATCAGGAATCCAAAAGTGGATTGTTCCTCATTTACCTACTTTTCACCACATCCTTATGCATGGTCTTCCATATCTACTTGTTTTGGCCAATAACAACCCCCCTTTTTATTTAGCATTAGTCATAAAAATAAATAAATGGGGACCATTTTATAAAAATAAAAAACTAGCACTTATATTTCCCTTTCAATAAAACATAGTATCATAAGCTTAGGAAAACACCCGCAAAACCCAAAAGAGACTTAAGTTTTATGATAAGTTAAGAATAAAATCATTCTCTTAATGATAAATTATCGCATCGCAAAGGGTAATGGAAGACATCATATAAACAAGCTTCTGAAAATTGTGAAAACACGATGCAAGATTGTGTGCCTTAGAGACTCATCGCACATCATGGATTTCATATGCCGCAAGTATCACCTAATATAAAATATCCTGATCCAACGATATGTGATTAGGCATCTCGCAAATCGCATTTCACAGACGGATAAGGTAATAAATGATTGTTAATGAAAAGGATTAACGATATTGCGATCTACGATATTACAAAGCAAATCACAAAATCGCTTTATCGTGGATCGGCATGGCTCATTGTTCAATAAAGTATTTCTCGTAATCTGATACTGAGTTATGGGCATTAATGTCAATTTAGTGGTAAGTTGATGGTAATTTATGAGATAAGATTTAGATCTGATTGAAAGGTTGTTCCACGTTGGCTGATATATTTGATATGATTTTGGAATTAAGAGCTTTCCCGTCACCTTATCTCTTACCATCATTCTTTCCTTACTTGTAAATTTGCAGGAGTGGCAAGCAAAAAAATATACTCAGCAGTGTGCAAAACATAATGGGAAAGAAGGGAAAAGCTCCGGTTGCTGAGGACAAAGAGATGATGCCCTTATTCATAGACACCACCTATACCAGAGATGCCAACATAACCACTTGGGAAGGCATGTATAGTCTGCTCGAAGAAGAAAACCCCAGAGTTATGGAAGTTAAAGTGACAACAGACTCATGCAGGTCATCCGAGGCATCAATTACTGAACTTGCATGTTCATTCCTCCATCGAATAGCAGCAAGGCCTAAAATACTTCCATACACAGACATGCTCAAGTGGGTACTAGAAAGTGTTGATATAACAGACAGACAATTCAAGTCTCGGAGCCAAGACCTCATTGGGTCATTCATCCCACAAGATTTAAGGCTTATGTATCATCTACCAGAGCTGCAGGCAAGCTACAACAAATAGTTCGTGGAGAAGTTCACCAAAGAAAATGAAGATTTGGCAGAGTGCACCAAGAACTGGTCGACAAGGGAAGAGTCATTAAAAAAGGACAAACACGGTATGCACAGTACTAGTTCCCTCTCCTCCCCGTATTGTTTTGTTGCTGCTATGCTATGTAGGTTATTTGGAAGGCCCGACATCAACAAATTTTCATCTGAATGGCTACCCCTATTAGATGCAGCCACTAACGCCACTATTATGGATTAGGTTCAGATATTGTTTGATAATTTAGTTTTGGCTATTTGGAACTACCGGTCTAAAAGAACTACCTCTCAGAGGATTTATCCTCCTTTCTTTTTAGCTTCTTATGTTATGGATGCAATCTATTATGTTTCCAAATTTCCTTTAATGGGTTGGAAATGGACTATACGGAATCCCTTGCCCATTCACATTTATCATAAATAATTGTGGGATTCCAAGTTTATCCCGTATTTTTACAGAATTTGTCATGGAATTATGTTACCTCCTCACATAATGTTGTATAATAGGGATGCCCCAAGATTTTCCCCCGAAGTGGAAGTTGATATTCTCCCTTTCGGAAGATGGTTTAGGGAAGAATTTTTCACCTATGTTAGAGTATTTGGAAGCATTGCTTCCCCTCATGTGCTACCCTTATATGTTCTTGATAAGTTATTGGCTCGAGAAATTTCCTACCAGACCTGTGGGGTGGGAGGAATGAGCAAAGAGTTGAAAGACAAGAGGAAGGCCATCTGGCTACAATTTCCTGTGGCCTGTGGGGACTTTTCACTATTTGATTTAGGTCATGCATTCAAAGAAGTAGACCATATGTTGAGTCTACGACTATTCAAGTTTCCAGGGAGACAATTCGACCCCTTTGATGTCATTAATAATTTTACTACTGGTGTCAAGATAAAAGTATTTTCTAAAGAAGATGATCTTTTTGATGATATATTCCAATAGAAAAGCTCACTAAAAGAAGTTTTTCATATGGCTCAAATTCAATTTCCCCCAACGGAATTCCAAGAATTCAAATTGTACAAAGAAAGGATACTAGCAAACATCCCCTTGGATAAGTTGCGCTTAGAACCAACAAGGGAGCCAACTCCCAGTATCAGTTTAAGTGGAATCTTAGGTACAGAAAAGTCCAGATCTAAGTCTGGGAAAGAATCACCAGAACGCTCTAAACAGTCCGAGAGAAACCATAATATAGTGAAGGGTCAGTCAGAGAAACTGCCCAATCTAAAGAGCACCTAGAACAATAGGTTTTGATTACACCACAGGTGAAGGTCCCCCCTCCCCTCATCCAGCCACCAAATCCAGTGAGAACTGAGCTGGATAAAGAGTGGGAAACATTTAATGAATTGAGAAATACTGAGGAGCAGAGCATGTAGACACTTGAGACTACAGTGCAGACAATGACAGATATGATCATTGGAACAGTCAGCAATGCTCTAGAAATGGAACATATTCCCATTACCCCATAGTCTGAAATCATGCTCAAGATAGAGGAGATTCCTCCTCTAGATGTATTTTATAGTCCGCAGCACAAGGTAGTGGTAAGAAGACAAAGAAAGAAAAGGAAATTGGACAACATGCTCTCACCTGAGGCAGAGTGGCTAGATGTCCTTTGGTGAGACCCTACCACTGACCATATTGAAAAATTGACTAAGTCATCCCAGATCTCAGGAGCCTATGCTTTTGCTACCATTTATAAAGTGTTCGAGGTACAGTAATTATTTAAGGATAGAGAAGAACAAATCCAAGTTTTGCAGCAACAGCTACAGCAGGCTAGTGCCAACCAAAAAGCAGAGGAGAAGTTAGAAAAATTACAACAAGATTTTCAACAGATGCAGCTGGGGTATCAGAACAATTGGGCCAACAAGGAAAATCAATTACAGGCCATGCTAGAAATGCATAAAGATGACCCCAAAATTACAGAGTTGGTCTCCGAATCCCTTGCCTTAAACGACCAACTCTTGCAACAGTAAGAGGCACTCTGCCAAAGAATATCGCAATGGAGTTTCCATTGCGAAATGAGAGATAAAATTACGAGTCATGTCATGGACTTGTGACTCAATTATGATTTAATCGATAAGAAAATTTCTAATTATTTGAAATGGCAGGAATCAGAGGATGGGAAGAAAGCAGGCTTGCTCAGAATCAATGAAGCCCACAAAGAAATTCTTTTCCATAAGTGGGACGCACAGATTAAAAAGGCAGAACAGGCAGTGGAGGAAGCAGCGATAGTGGCGAACAATGCCATTGACTGTGTCAATGAAAATTTTCATAGAGCAAACCTGATATCAGAAATCGCTCCGGGATTTCTCCCAAAGGCATAACAATTGCTGACAAGATGAAGACAGAAAGCTGAGGAAAAAGGCAGAGTCCATCAAGAATTTAACCAAGTTGAATTCGGACACTCACTGGCAGTACTTGGTTAAACCATACAGTCAATGCATGACTCTCAAATGCCTTACTAACTCTACCAAGAAGTTAGCTCCAGCACTTGCCGATTCTATTTTCGCAGGACAACTAAAATCGGAGGTCGGCTAACCGACGCTCCTCAAACCGATGGTGAATGCTTGCGATCTCAAAGAACAGATACATAGATAGTTAATTTCCCGATACAGTTTTAGTTTCATTCTTGATTTTTTTTTGCCTTAGATGAGTACGGTCATTTAAACCTCCCCTTATATTTTTGTAATAAGCTATTTTTAGTATTTTCGTAGTAGTATTTTAACCCCTCTCGTGCACTCAGAGAGAGGTCTTGAAATTTATCAAAAACGTTTCCTCGAAATATGCACTTTTGCACCCTTGGAGGAGGTTTTGATGAATGAATGGAATGAGATTTATTGATATATGTGTTTAATATCTGCTACTAAAATGCATTTATGTACTCTTAGTAGATATTGAATTAGGTAGAGATAAATCTATATTGCTAAAGCTCATGAGTAGGACTTGTTATCAATGGTACTATTATCTCTTAATGATGTTTGCTTATGTGTCAAAGTAATATTTTATATTCAGTTATTTATATATGAAAGCTTGAATTTTTTAGTTATCATTTGGCACTTTTGTACAGTGGTGACTATTCTGTTTATGCTTTAATGTATGAATGACTTATTATGTGATATGCTTCTCACAATTGTTTCAGCTAATTTCTTATATGAAATAATTCATTTTTATTGAATTCTTTTCTCGTAACAGTTGAATGATCTTTATCACCAATTGCTGTTAGGAAATATTTTAGATCGCGTAAGCAAAAAGTTAAATCTTGGGTTAGTTTTAGAGTTATATATTTCTATTCATTAGAATATAATTGCATGTTTTGAATTAAACTTAGATTAAAATCATTTTACTTAGAAATCTTTAAAAAGGGAAATATCAATTCTTATCATCACACACAAATTGGGAAACTAGTCCCATTATCCCCAGTTAGACCCACCATCCCAAACAGAAAAGGAGTTGCTTTCAAGGTCTGGATCGGGTGGGTATCCCCCTTGCTATAGACCCGATTTTTGGGGCTTCAACATATTTGGCACTAGAAGGAGGGCCCCGAACTGTGAATGGCTAGTAAATCTAATTCTAAATACCATTCTGAGAGTAAATTTCCCTCAACATGTCCCCTGACTTCTCCATATCATTCCAAATCTTTAAATCCTAAGCAAGAAGTTGAGAAAACAACAACCACTTCCACAAACCCAAACATTTTAGATGGATCTACTATCAAACCTCCTGAAGTTGAGTATTTGATTCATAAACTTCAAGGATTTCCCATATCACCGCAAAATTCAGAATTATCTCAAGGTAGTGTGACTTCGCAATACAATCCTTCTCATCCTCTTACCAGATTGTAGAGTGAAAAGTTTGGTATCGAACCAACTAAATCACCTCTACCTAAAAGGAAAAGAACAAGGAAGTCACCTCAAGCATCTAACAGTGAGACTCTTTCATCATCGACATCCATTCCAACTTCTCCATTGCAAAGTCAACCATCCACCCCTCCACTTCAAATTGTTGTCCATCAAAGTACTGGAACTTTAATATCCTCATCCCTACCACAAGGAACTTTGTTTGCGCTTTCCTCTGTTAGTAGTTCAATGATGGCCCACAACCCATGGAATAATCCAGGGGCAGTCTCAATGCCTGTGCCCTTGAGTCAATTACCGGCCCATCCTAAAAAATGGCTGCCCAAGTTTAATCCTAAAGCAAGCATGCTAGCAGAAGAACACATAAACAATTTTATGTTATCGATAAATTTAAATGGAGTTACTAATGAAGATGTTGTTGTTAGACTTTTTCCTTATACTTTACAAGCAGTAGCTGGATCCTGGTATTTTTCATTACCATCAGGGTCCATTACTAGTTGGGACATTTTACAAGAGCAATTCTTGACTAAGTTCGGCGATGATAGATCTACGACAACGCTAGTCAATGATCTATCTAATCTTAAGACTGAATCAAGAGAGCCTATCAAAGATTTTAAATCATGTTTCAACAAGCTTTTGAATAAAATTTCGACCGCTTCCAAGCCTAGAGAAGAAGTTCGAAGTGAATGGTACATATCTGCTTTACCATTGAACATAAAAATCTTTGTTGATAGGGCTGCCAAGACAACATTGGCTAAAAATGTGAAGGAAGCGATAGCGGTAGAAAAACGTATCTGAGCTTTAGAAAAGAAAAATGTTGTTGATGAGAGAAAATCTAAGAAGGTTACTTTTAAAGATGACCCTAAGAAAAAACAATAAAAGGACCCATTTGATTTAGAAGGATTGCAGATAGTCTTAAAAACCATGTCTAACGAAATGGTTGACATTAAGAGACAAGTAGCAGAAACTTCTTCTAAGAAACCTTACAAGCCTTATAGAAAAAACCCCTCAACTGATTCAAAGCCTCCTAATGCTATAACAAATGCAGAATCTGAAGTTGAAGAAGAAGAAGTTTCTAATGAGGAACCTACTAATGAAGATGAAGTTGTAGAGTTACAGGGAATGTGGGACTTCATTCTTCCAGATGAAGAGGATCAAGAGGCATCACCAGTCAGTACCAGAAGTATAAATCAACTCGATCCTCCACAACCTAGTTCTAAACAGAAGAGTGCAAGCTCGACATCTAAAGATAAAGTCACAGGTAAGAAATCATCACCAAAAGCGACTCAAACAAGCCCAGTCCAATCCGATTCACCAACTCTGTCTAAAACACTGATTGTTTCTGATGAGATGGAATATAATATCGTTGAAGATATGAAGAAGACTAGGGCTAACATTACTTTTCATGAATTGAGCAAATTGAAACATCAACAAAAGCTACTTTTGAAAGAGTTACATGCAATACCCGTTGCACCTCTTCCTGCCGTTGTAATTTCGCAAACTTCTCATGAGATGGGAAGACATCCAACTAATATGGCAAATAAAGTTGACTCAAATGATATTTATTTAATTGGAGGTAGGTCAAAATCCCATACTCCTCCATTCCTTCTTACTTACGAAATTTTCAATAAAAACTTGCATAATTGTTTGATAGATTCAAGAGCTTCATCTAATATTTTTCCTAAAACAATATGCGCAAAGTTAAACGTCCAACCTCAAAAATCTACAGTATGCATAGTTCAGCTAGACCAATCGCAGGTTGAAGTAATTGGTGAACTAAATCAAGTGACCATAAGGCTGTCATCGAATCCAAAGGTATGCCAAGTTATTGATATTTTAGTAGCAGACATCCCTGAATTCTATGGTTTAATTCTTAGCAGGGATTGGTCCGAAAAGCTTCATGGATACTTTGTGACCAACTAGTCACATATGTGGCTCCCTTACAATGGAAAACCGAATCAGATAAAGGTTGAGCAAGAAAGACACCAAAAATACATAGTGACAGAATTGGAAGGAGAAAATGAACCTGTAGCATACAACAACAATATAATTGGCAACTATTCTGTTGACTCTTTCTTAGGAAATTTTAATGCTCATACTTCACCTTATTTAGAACATTCTGTTTTGTCTCAAGTAGAAAATTTTTCTCAAATAGATAGTTCTAAATGCGTTAATTTCGTAGATAGTCCTGTAAATAACTCTTTATTTTGGAAATTATTTTTCGACGGTTCTAAGTCTAATGATGGAGCAGGAGCAGGATGTGTATTAGTTAGTCCAGAAGGGAATAAAACCATGCTAACCTGTAGACTTGAGTTTGATTGTACAAACAACACTGCAGAATACGAAGCTCTGGTACAAGGTCTGTACAAGGCAATCAGACTAGACATCAAGTATCTACAAGTCTTTGGAGATTCTGAGATTGTTATTAAACAGGTACGAAATACTATACATTGTCTATCAGGTCATTTAAAGCATTATCAATCTTTAGTACAAGATCTGACTGAACATTTTATAGCATTCAATATTTCATCCATTCCCAGACTCCAAAATTCTAGTGTTGACCTCCTGGCTAATGTAGCTTCGAAGCTCATTCCCTCAGAAGACTATAACCCAGACAAATTCTCAATCGAATTGATCTTTAGGCCCTCCATCCCTGATAATGTTACCAACTGGAGAATTTTTAACGATGACCATGATATTGTAAGTTTCCTGACATCAGAAGGATCTTACACTAATCAGATAATTGATGAAGACTAACATGACAAGCAGTTACAACAAGAAAGCACTAATAATGCCATACCAAAATTTGTAGTCAAGTTGGAAGACCCATATGATTTGAAAGATCGATTTAAAAGGTCTACCAATTCAAAACTTCAGAGTTCAACTCTGAACTATGAATTAGTAAACCTAGGAATGGATACCAAGCCACAGAATATCAACCTAGGTCTTGGCCTAGCCCCTGAAGAAAAATTAGCCTTTGTTCGGCTCCTGAAACAGTATAAAAGTGTCTTTTCCTGGAATTATGATGACCTTAAGACTTACGACACTTCAATCATTCAGCATACTATCCCGATGATAGCTGATGAAAAACCTGTCCAGCAAAAGCTGAGGAAGATCCATCCTAATCTTGAAAGTCAGATTAAATCTGAGCTCAATAAATTATTGAAAGCCAAAATTATTTTTCCTGTTCGACATTCTAGATGGGTTTCCAACTTGGTTCCAGTTAGAAAGAAAAACAGAGACATTAGAATTTGTATTGACTTTCAAAATCTTAACAAAGCCTACCAAAAGGATAATTTTCCCCTGCCTCCTATGGAATAAATATTGCAAGCAGTTGGAGGATCAGAATTAATGTCCCTTTTAGATGGTTTATCCAGCTACAACTAGGTTTTGATCCATCCTAACGATCAGCTAAAAACCACGTTCAAAACCAAATGGGGTACTTATACATATCAAAAGATGCCTTTTGGTCTGATTAACGTTGGCACCACATTTCAAAGGGCCATGGATATTGAATTTAAGGGATTAGTAAATAAATCAGTGGTGTTTTACTTGGATGACATAACAGTATATTCTAAAAAACATGGTAATCACCTTAGAGACTTAAAGCAGATCTTCCAACATTTCCAAAGGTATGGGATTTCACTTAACCCAAAAAAGTCCTTTTTTTCATTAAGTGAAGGAAAACTTCTTGGATTTATAGTGTCAAAATCTAGAATCCATATTGATCTCGATAGAATTAAGGAGATTTCCGAAATATCCTTACCACATAATAAGAAAGCCATCCAATCCTTCCTTGGATAGATTAATTTTGTTAAAAGTTTTGTTCTAGACTTCTCAAGGATTGTGTCACCATTACAAGCAATGATTAAGAAGAATTCACTCTTCAAATGGGGCCAAGAAGAATAAGAAGCGTTTAATCTGATTAAGCAAGTGATTGTTAATGCCCCATCCTTAGTGACTCCAAATTTTTTCGATCCTTTTATTTTGTATACATTTGCCTCTGATAAATCATATGCTGCAATACTCACTCAAGCCAATTAAGACAAGGCGGAAGCCCCAATTGCCTTCTTTAGTTCAAATTTGCAAGGGGCTAAATTAAATTTTTCTGACATTGAGAAATAAGCTTATGTTGTTTTCAAAGTGATCAAACATTTTAGACCCTTTCTTCTTAAAACCCACACAAAAATCATAGTACCATTTCCAACGGTAAGAAATCTCTTAGTACAGAAAGACGTGGGTGAAAAGAGAGCAAATTCGGTCATTTACCTACAAGAATACGGCACTGAGATCAAGCTAGCAAATATTGTAAAAGGTCAAGGTTTTTGCAAGATGTTGGCTGGAGCATCGCTTATTTCTGAAATACTATCTCCAAATCAAGAAGTACAAATGTATGAGGTAAGCCTAAATGATATTGAATCGAGATATGTTGATATCGTATTTTATCTAAAGAATGGATATGCTCCTTCAAATCTAAATTATATAAAGAAAAGAGCCCTAAGATTGAAGGCTAAGCAGTATCAACTCGTAAACAATATACTTTTTAGATTGAATTATGATTATGTTCTCCTTCGATGTCTTGAGAAATCTGAAGCTGAAAAGGTGTTGCAGGAACTCCATGATGGACCAGCAAGTGGACATTATGTGGGAGATGCTACATCACATAAAATTCTACGCGCAGGATACTATTGACCTACACTATTTAAAGATTCACATAGCTATGTAAGGAAATGTCCAGTTTGTCAAACTACTGCCGGAAGACAAAAGAAACCATCATTGCCATTGCAACCAGTCAATATCGATCAACCCTTTGATCAATGGGTATTGGATATAATAGGTGAGATCATTCCTCACTCTTCTAAACAACATAGGTACATCCTTACAACTACATATTATTTTACTAAATGGGGAAGCAGTTCCTCTCAAGACAGCTAATGCTAAACACATCATTGATTTCATAGATCAGTTCATAATTACTAGGTTTGGTTTACCCTCTGCTTTAATGTTTGACAATGCATCATATTTTTCTGGCAATGCTATGACTGAATTTTCACTTAAAAGAGGTTTTAAGCTTAAATATTCTACTAACTATTACCCACAAGGGAACGGGTTGGCCGAATCAACAAATAAAAACCTAATCAGAATCATTAAGCAAACCATTGATCAGAATCATAAAAATTGGCACAAATCTTTGATGTATGCTCTATGGGCAGATTGAATAACTCAAAAGGGTTCTATTGGCACTTATCCCTTTAATTTAGTTTATGGGAAAGAAGTAGTTCTCCCAACTCATCTAGCAATTCCTTCTTTGGCCTTAGTTCAATTTATTGATGAAACACCAACTTCATCTTTACTACTAAGACAACTGCAGATCCTTAAGCTACAAGAGCGACGAAAATAGACTAAAATTACACATGCTCACCATAAAGCATTAGTAAAGGCTTCCTTCGATTCAAACATGGTATCTAGGATGGATTTTCAAATTGGAGATTTAGTATTGAAATGAGATAAGGCTCACAAACAAAAAGGAAAACATTCTAAATTCCAACGAATGTGGCTTGGACCATTCCAAATTGTTGAAGTTATAGGTCCATCAACTTTCATGTTGCAAGATTTAGCAGGGAAAAGAGAATCTTTACCTGTTAATGGGAAAATCCTTAACAAATACTTTCCATAGAAGATGACCTCTTCTATTTTTGTAAATTATTGTTTAAAGCTTTATTTCGATAATAAAACAGGTTGTAAATGGTTACCTTTGGATTTCACAAAATAGATAGCTGTTTCTTTTAAATTTTATTTTTTCACTTGTATAAATAGAAATGATTTGGAAACTTAATCATTATTATTGAAAGATATAGTCAAATGCTACAAGCCTGAATATTTTACTAGTTTCATCCTTATGAATTTTGATAAAAACAACCTTTAGTGGGAATTTGTTTTATATCAATCATGAAAAGCATCAATAACAAAGCAAAGGTTCTCTGTAGAAAAGTTGCCTTCAAAAAACTCTATAATTGTCATCGAGAGCTATTCTTAAGGAACCAATGACTTCCTTCCCACCTAGGGAATTACAAGTTTCAGGGAGTAATCCAATGATACACTATAGACTTAAAGAATAAGAGGTCTCATCATGAGCCGACTTATCATGATCATAGATATTATAACTTGCTGACATTGCCAAAACTGCATACCAAAAAAGGGTAATGACTCAAGATTGTTGCAATCTAAAGACAGGGGTCTCATCATGAGCTAGCTTGTTCAACAAAGTTATAAATCAAGTGAATGGCACTGTCATAATTTGGCTACCAAACCAAGACATTGTTCTTTAAGAATTAAAAGAAAACAATACAATAAGTGTGGATATGGATTTACCTTTGAAAATTGTATATCTTTCCACGTAGGATACAGGATCATTGATGGGTAATAGCTAACCCTATCAAGGCTATGAACACCTGCTGGCAACAGAGGCTCTACCTACGACAAATGAACATATTTAAAACTGATCTACAGAGATGTTTTTGTTTTTATCTTTATAAACCAAGTAGTGGCTGATGTAAATATAATGACTATCTTTGGGAAGAAAATAATCAGAATTAGAAAGAAAGAAACAAACTATTATTAATGGCTAAGAGCATGATGCACTTTATATTTCTATAATAAAGTTTGATTTTCCATAAAACGTTTCTGTTTTGGAAGTTTAGAAAATTCAAAAAATAAATTAGAGATAACTGGTTCTTCCTAGTGAATCACGAATTGTTGTGGCTAGCAACAACCCTCCTTTTTATTTAGCATTAGTCATAAAACTAAATAAATGGGGACCATTTTCTAAAAATAAAAAACTAGCACTTATATTTCCCTTTGAATAAAACATACTATCATAAGCTTAGGAAAACACCCGCAAAACCCAAAAAAACTTATGTTTTATGATAAGTTCTGAATAAGATCGTTCTCTTAACAATAAATTATCGCGTCGCAAAGGGTAATGGAAGACATCATATAAACAAGCTTTCGAAAATTGCGAAAACAAAATGCGAGACCGCGCACCTTAAAGACTCATCGCACATCACGGATTTCATATGCCATAAGTATCACCTAAGATAAAATATCCCAATCCGGAGATATACGATAAGGCATCTCGCAAATCACATTTCATAGATGCATAAGGTAATAAATGATTGTTAACGAAAAGGATTAGCAATATTGTGATTTGCGATATTGCGAAGAAAATCGCAAAATCGCTTTATCGCAGATCGGCAGGGCTCGTTGTTCAATAAAGTATTTCTCGTAATCCGATACTGAGTTATGGGCATTAATGTCAATTTAGTGGTAAGTTGATGGTCATTTATGAGATAAGATTTAGATCTGATCGAAAGGTTGTTTCACGTAGGGTGATATATTTGATATGATTTCGGAATTAAGAGCTTTCCCATCACCTTATCTCTTACCATCATTCTTTCCTTACTTGTAAATTTGCAGGATTAGTAAGAAGAATAATATATGCAGCAATGTGCAGAACGTAATCGGAAAGAAGGGAAAAGCTCTGGTTCCTGAGGACAAAGAGATGATGCCCTTATTCACAGACACCATCTGTACTAAACATGCCGACATAACCACTTGGGAAGGCATGTATAGTTTGCTCGAAGAAGAAAACCCTAGAGTTATGGAAGTTAAAGCAATAGTAGACTCACGTGGGTCATCCGAGGCATCAATTACTGAACTTGCATGTTCATTCCTCCATCGAATAAGGGCAAGGCCTAAATACTTCCATACATAGACATGGTCAAGTGGGTACTGGACAGTGCTGATATAACAGACAGACAATTCAAGTCTCGGAGCCAAGACCTCATTGGGTCATTCACCCCACAAGATTTAAGGCTTATGTATCATCTACCAGAGCCACAGGAAAGCTACAACAAACAGTTCGTGGAGAAGTTTGCCAAAGAAAACGAAGATTTGGCGGAGTGCACTAAGAACTGGTTGGCAAGGGAAGAGACATTGAAAGAGGACAAACACGGTATATACAGTACTTGTTCCCTCTCCTCCCCATATTTTTTTGCTGTTGTTATGCTATGTAGGCTATTTGGAAGGCCTGACATCAACAAATTGTCATCCGAGTGGCTACCCCTATTAGATGCAGCCACTAATGCCAATATTATGGATTGGGCTTAGATATTGTCTAATAATTTAGCTTCAGCTATTTGGAACTACTGGTCTAAAAGAACTACCTCTCAGAGGATTTATCCTCCTTTCTTTTTAGCTTCTTATGTTATGGATGCAATCAGTTATGTTTCCAAATTTCCTTTAATGGGTTGGAAATGGACTATACAGAATCCCTTTCCCATTCACATTTATCATAAAGAATTGTGGGATTCCAAGTTTATCCCGTATTTTTACAAAATTTGTCATGAAATTATGTTACCTCTTCAAATATTGTTGTATAATAGGGATGCCCCAAGATTTTCCCCTGAAGTGGAAGTTGATATTCTCCCTGTCGGAAGATGGTTTGGCGAAGAATTTTTCACCTATGTCAGAGTATTTGGAAGCATTGCTCCCCCTCATGTGCTACCCTTATATGTTCCTAATAAGTTATTGGCTCAAGAAATTGCCTACCAGACCTGCGGGGTGGGAGGAATGAGAAAAGAGTTGAGAGATAAGAAGAAATCCATCTGGCCGTAATTTCCTATGGCCTATGGGACCTTTTCACTATTTGATTTAGGTCATGCATTCAAAGAAGTAGACAATATGCTGAGTCTATGACTGTTCAAGTTTCCAGGGAGAAAATTTGACCCCTTTGATGTCATTAAGAATTTTACTACTGCTGTCAAGATAAAAGTATTTTCTAAAGAAGATGATCTTTTTGATGATATCTTCCAACAGAAAATCACACTGAAAGAAGTTTTACACATGGCTCAAATTCAATTTCCCCCAGCAGAATTCCAAGAATTCAAATTGTACAGAGAAAGGAGACTAGAAAACATCCCCTTGGATAAGTTGTGCTTAAAACAAATAATGGAGCAAACTCCTAGTATCAGTTTAAGTGGAAGCTCAGGTATAGACAAGTCCAGATCTAACTCTAGGAAAGAATCACCGGAACGCTCCAAACAGTCTGAGAGCGACCATAATAAAAGTGAAGGGTCAGTCAGAGATACTGCCCAATCTAAAGAGAACCTAAAGCAACAGGTTTTGACAACACCACATGTGAAGGCTCCCCCTCCCCTCATCCAACCACCAAAGCCAGTGAGAACTGAGTTAGATAAACATTGAGAAACATATAATGAATTGATCAATACTGAGGAGCAGAACACGAAGACACCTGAGAGTAAAGTGCAGACAATGATAGATATGATCATTGGAACCTTCAGCAATTCTCTAGAAATGGAACATATTCCCATTACCCCATCGTCTGAAATCATGCTCAAGATAGAGGAGATTCCTCCTCTCGATGTATTTTATAGTCCGCCGCACAAGGCAGTGGTAAGAAGACAAAGAAAGAAAAGGAAATTGGACAATGTGCTCTCACCTAAGTTAGAGAAGCTAGATGTCCTTTGGCGAGACCCTACCACTGACCGTACTGAAAATTTGACTAAGTTATCCCAAATCGCAAGATCCTATGCTTCTGCTACCATTGATAAAGCATTCGAGGTACAACAATTACTTAAGGATAGAGAAGAACAAATCCAAGTTTTGCAGAAACAGTTACAGTAGGCTAGTGCCAACTGAGAAGCAGAGGAGAAGTTAGAAAAATTACAACAAGATTTTCAACAGATGCAACTGGGGTATCAGAACCGTTTGGCTGACAAGGAAAATCAATTATAGGCCATGCTAGAAATGCTTAAAGATGACCCCAAAATTACAAAGTTTGTCTCAAAATCCCTTGCCTTGAACGACCAACTCTTGCAACAGCAAGACGCACTCTACCAAAGAATATCACAATGGAGTTCCCATTGTGTTACTGGGAAATCTAGTCTCTATTCAGAGCTGCTATTCCACTAAGACGGGTAGCTATCTTAGAAACAAATAGATTAAAGTTACTTGTTTTTCCTTTACGAGAGAGAGATGAGAAAGAAGCAAAGAGTACCAACCTCAGTCTTCTACTTGGCTCCTTGCTTGTTTCCTTTCCCCTTTGACAGAATCTCGCCACTGCCTCCTTACTTGTCCAGCTTCAAAGAGCACCTATAGATTCACAGCAACATAATACCATCAAAGCATAGAGATCTTTCACTGTAAACAATATAGGATCAGATATATATTGACCATACAAATGCATATAACAAACACAGTATTCAGAGATACACAAGAATATGGAGGAAAACTCAAATAGCTTTATTAGTAAAAGTCATAGAAGAGAGGATTACAACCACTTGGTCTGACCTAGTGCCATCCTCCCAGCTTGAAAGCCCTTTTCACCTCACACAAAGCAAGATCACCCAACAATGTCTTCAAAGAGAAATCGACAACACCTCTTTGCAAATTACCAAATTCCAACCTTTGGATCGCTTGGATGAGGGATCCATTTATAGATATTTGTAGGGGGGTGAGTCAGCTTCTGGGATTTTTATTAGTGTCATCTCTCTGATAGTTCTTAGTTTCACATGGAGATTTTAGATCTCTTACTCATCCCTGGGCGAACTCAGAGAGGCAAGTGTCAAATGAGCAGTTTCTAGAAGATTCTATGGGTTTCCACCTAGCAAACTGCTTGTGCCATTTGTCTGCTCTCGCTCATCACACCCTATAGAAGGTCTTTCCAGTATGCATCACACTTTTTTCATGTGGTAGGTGAGATGCATCACACCTTTAGCACTGGGCAGTCTGTATGGTCCTGCTTTGACCAGTTCTGAGTAGCTTTTCATGGAGAACTTTTGGAAGATGATGTAATCAGCTGACCTTACTCCTTTAGGGTATGAAACAACACTTTTAGGGGCTTAGAAGCCCTTGGTTTATGGACATATTTGATTGGGTTTGCAGTGCCCAAATATGTCTATAACAATTTCCCCCTAAAGCATGAGGTTGTAAATATTTTGATGTCAGGTGAAATGCTTTATAATGAGGATCTGAGGTTTTTCGCACTGGAAGGTGACCTGTAATAAGATACAATACAATACATTATGTTCATAATATTTTCATGATCTAGCTGAGGCAGGCATTCCCATGCTCAGCTTGATAAATTCATTTTCATGTACATAGGACAGACAACCGTCTGTGTGCAGACTGATGATTCGAGTAGAGCCATCATCCCTTAGTTTGGATGATTATCTGTGCAGCAATGATGTACATTTGATGTCTTTACTTTCCTGATTATATCATAGCCCGGATGGATGAAACTAGATCTGGGGTCTTCAAAACTCATTCAATCTTCACTCGAAGTAAAAGTCGATCCATGTGAAAAGATGTTCTGATGTCGAACATGGAAAGACATTGCTTGATTACCAGTTAATGATGTAAATTATTAACAGGCGCGAGAGGAATCACCAATTATGATGATGACCCTCAAGGTACTGCAGTACAATTCACGTGGTGTGAATACATGAGTTGATGTCGAACATCACACAAAGTCTTTCGGTCGAAGGCCATTAGTGTAAACTTGTCGCTGGAAGTGAGAAACTTGCCATTGAGGAATGCAAGCTTCAATGTACTGGAAGGGTTTTCCCTAGGTCGGCTTCTTGGATAATGAGCTGATGTTGACAAGAAGTGACCCATCATAGGAAGGCATTAATGGATCCCACATCTATAACATGGAACGGAGCAAATGATTTTGTGGAGGTGAAAACGATCTAGTGATACAAGGTTCAGGGTGGCAGTCATGAAAGAATGAAGCGTGAAGGTATTGTAGCGGATGAGACACAAGATGGGTAGGTGAATTCTCTGAGCGACTTTTCTTGAACATATTGGCGACACTGAGATGGATTGGTAGCGTTAACCCCAAAAGTGGATGGTACGGTGGACCAATGGTGATATGACCGGTGAACGGAATAACCCAACCTAACTCAATCATGGTGATGGAGTGAAAGTGTCATGTTCAAGAGCGACCTGCTACCAATAAAGTTTCTTCATGTTTTCTTCCCAATTTTCCCCGGTCATTTCTGACTAGTACCTCTTTATTTTTTTCAAGCTTGAGGATGATAACATATGCTTGTTCTATAATTTTCCCTTCGGGAAAACTCGTCGCTATGTTTTAATGAGCCTAGCGACAGTGAAACTCGCTCTTGTCTGAATGGACAAGTTTGTCGCTATTGTTTTAACGAGTTTAATGACAAGGATAACTCGGTCCTTTTTAATTTTAGAGATTCTGAAAAGAGACGGAAAGAAGACTCCAATATTCCTTTTTCGTAATATAATCCCTTAAGTTCGAAAAAGTATAAAACAATGCGAAAGGGATGACTTTTCGATAGTTTTAACGAGTTGAACAAGACAAACACTCAATCGTTTTGTGTAATAATCCCTTAGGTCCAAAAAGATTAAAATCTAGAGGAGGGATAGCACTTCCAATCACTTTAACGAGCTGGAGAGGCCAATCGCTCGGCAATCTTTTCATATTTTACGAGTTAGATGAAAAGAGCTTAAAGGAGACTCGTTTTTTGAGGAACGAGTGATGTTTTCAGGTAGCAGCTGGTTCTAGGTAAGGTTTGGAACTTTCCAATCTCGGCAGTGTAAAAAGGTGGCTAATAGGATCACTCATCACAGTTGTTCCTAAAAAGGGGTAAAAAATCAAATGGAGGCGAATGATCAGCAACAACAGAGTGGAGGTGATGGTAAGAACACGACCAAGGCTCAAAAGCTGACGAATATGCATTCACAATGGTTATTTACCAGAGATGGGTTCATTTTTTAATGAGCTTAAACTCTAGTGGAACATATGCTCATTGCTAGGTTTAATTTTTAACGATCTTGAACTTCGCGTAAAACTGCTCGTGCGAGTCGTATAATAAGGATGTCTCATCGATAGGTTCATTTTTTAGGGAGCTTGCACCATTCGAAATTATGCTCCAACTCCTTTCATTATGTATTCTAGGAATGACCAATAAATGATCGCTTTTCACTTTCACACAAAAAGTTTGCATGTCCCCAGGTATAGCGAAGTAGAGTTTCCAAGGTTACCCCTCAATTTGCAGACAAAACACTTGTTCTATCGGGAAAAGCCTACCTTTCCAGGTTACCACTCAATTTGCAGACACAACATTTTTTCTATCGAGAAAGGCCTACCTTCTAATATAGGTATCTTATTCTGGTCTAATCCCATTTTCCTAAATGGACGGGTGTGTCAGACCAATCATATATCCTCCGCGGAAACCTACCCTATACCTAAAGTTTCCCTACCAAAGTAGGCCAGGGTGCATGCCCCCTGGGTCTCAGTCTTGACCACCGAATCACTCGCACTCATCAGGTGGATGGATTGGAGATTGATGAGACATTCCTTGTGCAAAAAGACCTGTTAGGGATGGCATTTGACTGTTTGCTATGTGTGAACCAGGGAATGAAAGCTGGTTTACGAGATGGACCACTCTGCCTTCATGCGGAAAACACATTACTCGAAAGAGTGAGGAGACGATGGCTCCTATGCTATAAATGTAGTCATGCCCAAGGAGTAGATTATAATCTAAAGGTCCTTGGACTACCATTATGTTCAGATAAATAATTTTCCTTCTTAAAGTTATAGGCAAACTCGGAAGGATCCCTAATGGTCGACTGGTTCCTTTATCGAAGCTTGTCAGATATCGCATCTCAAGCAAAAGCGTTGGTGAGAACCAAGCGCTTTCCAAGCATTTGAGGAAAGGATACTCATAGAAGCCCCTTCATCTATGATGGTACCAACCATGACCATTTTGTAAGTTTGCACTATGATTCGAAATGGTACATTAGATGGTAAACGGGGTCTGCCTAGTAGATTCCAATCGAAGGAAACGACCAGGTTGCTTGGAGGTGGGACCGAATAAACGACCGGATACGACTCCGACAAATTTCCTTCCTGCGGTAAAGGAATGGGCAGATTGCCCCCATTTTCATCGGAGTCTATGCTTATGAAAAGAATTTGAACGGTGTCATTCTCATTCTCTTCGGTGACTGTATCATCTGAAGGTAAATCTTCTGAAGTCAAGATGGGGTCGACTGTCGTCTCGGCATGTTGACTTTGGTCCGATGTGGACTCAGAGGGTTTATCTTCAATGATAGATGCTTCGACTGACTCCAAAGGTGGGTCAGTCGGATTTTCAACTAGCAACGGATTTGGCAAGAGTTTCTTGTACCCAGGAGGGAGTCACTATGGTGATACAGGATGATTATCCAAGAATCTTTTAGCTTCATCCAGGAAGGGACAACAGTGGAGGGCATGATCGCCTTCACACAGTCTGCAGGGAAATTTAGATTTTCCTTTTTGTCCGGTGACTTCGCTTTCACTAGTTGACGGTGTACTTTCAACATGATTGTCAGAGGTTGACGACACCAGATTGTGCAAGTGGGGAGACCAATCCCTTAGGATCCGTGGGATGCAAGGACAATCTTGGTGATAGTGGTGTCCTTTGCAGATGACACATGGAGATTTAGGTTTGGATAGTGCAGTGTGTGGATTTTCGCTAGACGATGCACAGTCACCCCTTTTTTCCGTTGGTTCCTTCTTCTTCTTCTCCTTCCCCTTCTTCTTCTTCTCAGTTACTTGGTTTTTAGTTTTACTATCTTTACCAAGCGAAGAGGGAGAGACAAAAGAAGTAGAAGGTTGGGGGGAGACTCTGGTATCATCTAGTTGCTAATTCGATTGTTCAGGAATTACGGTGCTTTGAATGACAGAGGTCGAGAAAAGCCATACCGGCAGGCCAATTGTTAGTCCTAGAAGGGACAATGTGGCCATATGAGGTGCACCAACATCTCCCCAAGAGGAGAAAGGACTAGGACTTCCCCTAAGGGGAAATCCTTGGTTGGTAGACTCCATTTTCTCAACCTAAGACCAACGAGGGAACAGTGACATTATTCTGATTAAAATAAATTTTAGACGCTTTGACACAACTTGCTTTTTCACTTTTTAAGAGTCGAGAAAAAGCTAAAGATGACTCTAGTCACCTTCAATTTTTAATGAGCCTAAAGTGACAAGTGCTCAGATGGACCTTTTCCTTTAGGGAGTCTAAAAAGGAATGAAAGAGACTACTCTGGAAATCTAGACAGAGGGATTACCAAACCAATCACAAAACTGTAGAATACTTTTTACGGTATGGTAGTCAATCTTCCCGAATGTTGTGTTCAATGCATTGCGATCGATAGGGTGGCAGACATGGCTTCCTAAGGATAAAGGATATAGCCTATTGTGGTCTCCCAATATATAATCGACGGTACGTGGGAGCACAAGTACGTACTGGCACTTATCATCTCAAAGAGGAGGAATCACCCAAGCTACGATGAAAGCAACAGTTACCAGGCTTTACGACGCCGGAATATGTCTCTAGCCTAGACTTCTAGATGTTGTGCATTAGGTTCCGAAGCGTTTTTATGTTCATTAAATTTATTTTACAGTTGATATTTCTTAAGAATTTTTCCTTTAAGGTTCACCGCATGATGTAGATATACAATTCCTAAAATGCAATCTAAGATGATAAACAGTGATTTAATCTTCATTTTGCAATGAAAATCCTAGCTACTAAGGAAAGAGAAATGAAATCCTTTCAACATAGAGCAGAGAGCACACACTAGATGCACTGTCCTAAATCAAAATCAACAAGCAGTCTAAATGCAAATGCACATGCATGTATTTGTTTTCTTCTTTCTTAATGTGTGAATGACAAAAAGAATGCTAAGTACAAATCTGAATTATTTCTTCTTTCAAAGTGACAGTACTAATGATTTTCTTTTCAAAAAACGACAGGAGGGCAAGACAACACTTTGCGATTTTGAATTGAAAACTATTTTTGACACTTGAAATACTTATAAATTTAGATCGAATACAAGAGTAACAGTGTAATCGACTATCAAAAAGAGAAGTATTCTTTTCTTTGATTGAAAATGACACTTGCGACACTTCCAAATCAAAAGACGAAAGTTCGATTAAGCTACTATTTTGTAAAAGAGAACTGTAAATGGCGCACAATACATAAAAACATTCACAATTATTTGTACAATAGAGGTTGGATGATGCAAATAAGGGGGTTTCAACAGTGGCCTACTAATCACAGACAACAAAACTCCTTAATAAAACTAAAGACAGTGAAGAAAAAACCAAAATCTGGAGGCAGATCTAGTCTTGTCTGATCATCGCACCTGTAACACAGGGAAATAGGGATGCATCCCACCTACTGCACACAGGAGGTGTGATGCATCCAGATTTCCTAAAGGAGAGGGTTCGATGGTCAGGGAACGAGACTTTAACTTGGTTTTTGGTCACAGTTTATAGTTTAGTTCAGGGATTTAGGCCGAGAAAATGATAGTCAGTAACTACAAAGTATAGGGCTGATCTAATGAGGTTACTCAAGCTACCTCTAGGGAACTTAGGATGTTTTCAAGTCAATTGTTCAGTTCATAAACAAACCCAGATATTGACTGAAGCAGCGTTGATCTACTTTGCACCTCCATAGCAAATGCAGTTCGAAGGCTAGTTGGCTTGACTTCAGGCTGCATCTATGGTTTATGAATCAAACAAATAGAGACAAGCAATCAATCTAATCGCTCCCCAGCGGAGTCGCCATTTTGTTACCGGGAAATCTAGTGTCTATTCAGAGATGTTAGTCCCACTAAGATGGGTAGCTATCTTAGAAACAAACAGATTAAAGTTACTTGTTTTTCCTTTACGAGAGAGAGAGATGAGAAAGAAGCAGAGAGTACCAACCTCAGTCTTCCACTTGGCTCCTTGCTTGTTTCCTTTCCCCTTTGACAGAATCTCGCCACTGCCTCCTTACTTGTCCAGCTTCAAAGAGCACCTGTAGATTCACAGCAGCATAATACCATCAAATCATAGAGATATTTCACTGTAAACAATATAGGATCAGATATATATTGACCATACAAATGCATATAACAAACACAGTATTCAGAGATACACAAGAATACAGAAGAAAACTCAAGTAGCTTTATTAGTAAAAGTCATATAAGAGAGGATTACAAACACTTGGTCTGACCCAGCGCCATCCTCTCAGCTTGAAAGCCCTTTTCACCTCACACAAAGCAAGATCACCCAACAATGTCTTCAAAGAGAAACTAGTAGCACCTCTTTGCAAATTACCAAATTCCAACCTTTGGATCTCTTGGATGAGGGATCCATTTATAGATATTTGTAGGGGGGTGAGTCAGCTTCTGGAATTTTGATTAGTGTCATCTCTCTGATAGTTCTTAATTCCACATGGATATTTTAGATCTCTTACTCATCCCTGAACGAACTCAGAGAGGCAAGTGTCAAATGAGCAGTTTCTAGAAGATTCTCTAGGATGCCACCTAGCAAACTGCTTGTACCATTTCTCTGGTCTCACTCATCGCACCCTATAGAAGGGATTCCTGTATGCATCTCACTTTTTGCATGTGGTAGGTAAGATGCATCGCACCTTTAGCACTGGGCAGTCTGTATGGTCCTGCTTTGACCAGTTCTGAGTAGCTTTTCATGGAGAACTTCTGGGAGATGATGTAATCAGCTGACCTTTCTCCTTTAGGGTATGAAACAACCCTTTTAGGGGCTTGGAAGCCCTGGGCTTATGGACATATGTGATTGGGGTTGCAGTGCCCAAATATGTCTATAACACATTGTGAAAGGAGCGATAAAATTACGAGTCAAGTCGTGGACTTGCGACTCGATTATGATTTAATTGATAAGAAAATTTCTAATTATTTGAAATGGCAGGAATCAGAGGAAGGGAAGAAAGCAGGCTTGCTCAGAATCAATGAAGCCCACAAAGAAATGCTTTTCCATAAGTGGGACACACAGATTAAAAAGGCGGAACTGGCAGTGGAGGAAGCAGAGATAGTGGTGAACAACATCATTGACTGTGTTAATGAAAATCTTCATAGAGCAAACTCGATATCAGAAACTGCTCCAGGATTTCTCCCAAAGGCACAACAACTGCAGACAAGCTGGAGACAGAAAGCTAAGGAAAAAGGCAGAGTCCATCAAGAAGTTAACCAATTTGAATTGGGACACTTACTGGTAGTACTTGGTTAAACCACACTATCAGTGCATCACTCACAAATGCCTTACAAACTCTGCCCAGAAGTTAGCACTAGCACTTGCCGATTTTGTTTCCGCAGGACAACTAAAATTGGAGGTCGGCCAACCGACGCTCCTCAAACCGATGTTGAATGCTTGCGATATCAGAGAACAGATACATAGATAGTTAATTTCCAAATACAATTTTAGTTTTATTTTTTATTTATTTTTTCCTTAGATGATGGTCATTTAAACCTCCTCCTATATTTTTGTAATAAACTATTTTTAGTATTTAGGTAGTATTATTTTAACCCCTCTCATGCATTTAGAGAGAAGTCTTGAAATTTGTCAAAAACGTTTCCTCAGAACATGCACTTTTGCACCCTCGGAGGAGGTTTTGATGAATGAATGGAATGAGATTTATTGATATCTGTGTTTAATGTCTGCTACTAAAATGCATTTCTATACTCTTAGTAGATATTGAATTAGGAAGAGATAAATCTATATTGTTGAAGCTCATGAGTAGGACTTGTTATCAATGGTACTTTTATCTCTTAATGATTTATGCTTATGTGTCAAAGTAATATTTTATATTCAATTATTTATATATGAAAGTTTGAATGTTTGAGTTATCATTTGGCACTTTTGTATGGTGGTGACTATTATGTTTATGCTTTAATGTATGAATGACTTATTAAGTGATATGATTCTCACAATTATTTCGGCTAATTTATTACACGAAACAATTCATTTTTAATTAATTCTTTTCTCGTAGTAGTTGAATGATCTTTATTACCAATTGCTATTAGAAACTATTTTAGATCATAGAAGCAAAAAGTTAAATCCCAGGTTCGTTTTAGAGTTAGATATTTCTGTTCATTAGAATATAATTGCATGTTTTGAATTAGACTTAGATTAAAAGCATTTTACTTAGAAATCTGTAGAAATGGAAATATCAATTCTTATCATCACACACAAATTGGGAAACTGGTCCCATTATCCCCAGTCAGACCCACCATCCCAAATGGAAAAGGAGCTTCTTTCAAGGTCTGGACCGGGTGGGTATCCCCCTTGTTGTAGACCCGATTTTTGAGGCTTCAACACTACCATTGTTGTTCTTCCACTCGAGCCACTCTTAATAGGTTGAGAAGGCTGACTATGGATTCCAACAGTCCCCTTCTTCCCCTTTATGGGCTGTGTCACACCTGAACCACTACTACCAGCGCCTAGGTGGACTGTTCCTGCGTGATGAGTCTAAGTTTGTTTGAACTTTATGCTTGAAAAAGAAGGCCTAATATGAATTTTGGTTTCATATTTGTTAGTGTTTCTTTGGCGCCTAGTGGGCTTCGGACCCCTACCTCTTTTAGGCATTCATTTCAAAAAATGATAAGACAAAATTCAAATAAAAATTGCAAGTTTCAAAAAATAAATCGGCACCTATAGATTCCTTCAAACAATAGAAGCACACTATAGAAAAAGTAATAGAAAACTTACCCCTATTGCAAAAATGGAAAATTCTTACCAATTCAAATCACCTCCCCCGCAATGACACCAAAATATTGGGTGCAGGAATTGCACTTGAGAAAACTCCTCAACACTTAATTGTCAACCTGAGGGTTTTGTAAAATAAGAGATGAAGCACAGGTAATTCCATCAATGGTATGAAATTTTCCTATCTCTAATCCTACTTCTTAAAGGAAATTATTTGCTGAATCAGAAAGAAAACAATCGAAAAGCTAATTAATATCAAAGCAAATCTAGTGCTAGAATGTAAAAGACAGTTTGCAAGTAAATCAAGTAAATAAATTCCACGCAACGGAAACAATCTTAAATGTTGGAATGAAATTCTATGTTCATCTTCAAATGGATGGTCAACAGTCTCACAAGTGGGCCCTTGCAAAATTCTATCTTCCTTCTAATATTCCTCTCACACAAACAACCTGTCCTTGCACTGTTGCAATATGCTTGCACTAGTGTAGGTACAATATTTTTGTGTAAGAGTATTTGAGCTTCCTTACTGAAGAATTACGTCTGAGTGAAGGTTCTCTAAGCCTCAGGTCTTAGAGAACTCTGTTTCTGTGACAAGAGACTTTCTCTTGCACCAAGGCAGAGTTCCCTTCACTTAGTTTCCAAGTTACTTTCGAAAGAACTGAAAGATGTGCTGAAAAAGAATTGCAACTGTAAATGAAATTCTGAAGTAAATTATCTCTGAAAAAGGAAGTTCTTCAATTCATTAAACTTTGCAAAGGAAATAAACTTCATTAAATAAAAGAACTTTTAAAAGAATCAAATAGTAGCCTAAGTATTTTGCATGTGTTAATCAACTTTGGTACTTCACTCAAAATGCTTATGTTCTTTGCAAGTATAATATGATAATTTGATACAACTACTTCCAGATATTTTAAAGATGAACTTTTAATACTGGAGACAATTACTCAATTAATGTTTCATTCACTTGCGAAATAATTGAAAATAATATGCAGGTAAGTGATTCACTTTTTGTTGCAATGAATGACTAGACCAAAGATCAGGCAACAACATGCACTGGTGCAAGAAAGAGTTCCTTACACGATCTTATTGAAAACAAATTAGAACAGAGAATGAGAGTAAAGGAATTGAGAGAAATATGTTTCATAAGAGAAATAAACACAACTACTCTCAAACCATGGATCCTTTTCGCACGTTAGTTACAAAATATATTTTAATTCAAAACTTAAAGATAAATATTTAAACTATAACATCATGTTAGGTTCCTATACCAATATGAGTCATAATTTTTGAATGACTGAGATTAAACCTGTAACATCTACATACCTTTGCTTCTTTCAAATGTTTTCCATATTCAAAAAAATAAAAAAATGTAAAGAAGGTATGTCCTAAAAGAAAAATCAAAGGACAAAAAGAATAAAAAGGTCAAAAAATATGAAAAATATGAACTCTAAGAAAGAAAATACCATGATAGTGTGCAAGTCAAAATGCCACTATTATTTACTTTTTGTACCAAATAAATGACTGTGTGCAACTTATTACCTTTGCCACAATTCGTGATACTCAAAATGTTTAAACTTGACTACTTCATGTTTTCAATTTTATGCTTATAGATAGAGAATAAAATCTAACCAAATTGTTTAATCTTGGCAGATAATTAGATTAGGTAGAGTAAATAAAAGGAGCTCAACTATTTAATCTGAGCCCTTGGATGTAATAAGGTTAGACTTAGTTAGATTACTATTGTAAAAGAAAAGAAAATGTTTTGATAAGGGTTTTCCAGCTTAAGTGCACCCTAATAAAGAGAAGTAAAAATGGTAGGATGAGTAGGTGGGTAAGTAGAAGAAAGGTTGCAGAATTGTGATGATTGTTAGATAAAAGCATATTGATCACCTTCATCATGAAAGTTCTAAGTATGGATGAAAATTGGGCATGCATCAAGTCCACAAAGTCAAATTGATTAACTTCCCTCACTCATTACACCTTTCACTTAACTAATTTCCAATAAAAAGTCTTAAGTACCCAAAATATTAAGTCAAAGGGGCTCAAAGCATTTCTCTGACTTTTGGAGGGATCGGACCCTCGGCCCAATGACTTATAGGTCTTAAGTACTAAAAACCCCCATAAACATTCACCCCCTTCAATTCACTCATATTCCCAAAACAAATCCCTTTTCCTAAGAAAAAACATCATTTTCCTAACGAAAAGTCATTTTCCCCTAATAAACCCCTTTTTCTAAGGATAAAACCTTGTTATTGTAGGAAAATTGATCACCCCCATTAAAAGACCCCTTTTCTCAAAAAACCCAAAAATACTTTAAGCCTAAGTATAATGTGTTTATGACAAACAACAAATGAATGAATACATTACACTTTAGCACTTTTTCATTTTCATATTAACTTTTCACTTTATATATATTAAATCCCTAAACAAATAACCCTTCCCTGTATAGTTATAAAAAAAAACTCTTATATTAATACCCTGCCCCAAAGAAGTTTGAAATATAAACTTTATAATAGACCCTAACTCGATAAACGAATTAATTAACCGATCTACGGTTAATTAATAATCGACCTCTGCCAATGAAATTACCCCCGATGCCCTTAACCCACCATAATCTATCATTTAATCTAACCCGCCATTCTTAATCATGGGCCAGGCCCATCCGTTATCCTTCGTACCAACTCCCCACCCCGATCACCGTGCGATCGGCCCCCCATTAATCCAACGATGGACGATCATATGGGGCGGCCTCTGAAGCTTGACCTTTACCCGCTCGATATGGGCAGTTTCTTTCCAGCCCCTGATGCTACGTGCCACCTGATGAATGGCATCGGGTGATCTCCCCTTGAAACCACTCTAGCCCCAAAAGCGGTGCAATCAAACCTTCTTACTGCCTCCTGCTAGATGACAAAAAGTCACATCTCCTGCTAAAATCCAAACGCACCTTTTCCCCATGTGCCCGCCAACGGTTGACTTTGTGAATATAACTAAAAAACTCATTATTTTTTGGTTTTATCGTGAAAAATACGCCCATACCTCCATGCAAGCAACATATTACGTGCAACTGCCAACCCACGTCCAACTGCCGACCTGCAGAAGCCACTAAATTCCAGTCGACTCTCCAATTCAAACAATCCACCTATAGCCATGGATAGTCGCACATTGACCCAGTTAGAGCCAAAAATTCTTGGTATTTATCCAAATCCACCATAAACCCTATCCCATTTTTGAACCAATTACCCAATTGCTTAGAGTTATTAAGTAACTAAGGGAAAGAATTGCCCAAAAACCCCAAACTACTCTGTAATTGAACCAAATTGCCCCAATTTTACTGAAAACCCATTTCCCCATTCTTAAATCCATAAGAAATAAGAATGGCCACTCCAGTTGCAATGGATATCTGACCAATTACCACTCCTCACCTGGACCTTGACCACCTTCCCCTAGCAGATACAGATTTCCAAATCGAGGACACTGTTGTCTGTGAATCCCCTATTAAACTATACTATCGATACAGGGACCAGTACCTAAACCAAGTTGACCAAATTGGGCTTTGGGAATCCAATTTTCCCAAGTACCAGTTCCCAGAGGTGCATATCTTCCCTGAAATTGTTCATTATTGCCATACCAATTACAACCCTAGTCAAAGAGCAGTGACGTCTCCAAACCAGGATGTATTCTTTACCATCATTGTTCAATCCATCAGTGAAATGCTTCAATTGCAACCAGGACAAAATCTAACCCCTATTTCCATTGGAGACCTACTAGACCAATTCCCCAAGCTTACCACTGCCAGACTTTCTAAAATATTCCAAACCTTTATTGTGGAAGAGAAACATATTACAAAGGATCCTCCCCCATACATGTGGACCATATTTTCTAAACTTGGCTAGGACATTGTGTCAATGATATCTAGTGTCTTAGGCCATACTACCAGTGAGTATATTTATGAGATCATTCTAGCGTTCATGAAAGAGTATTCTAGTATTCCTCAGTTCTGTACCACCTCTTCTTATATTATCAAGCTGATAAATTCCCATTTACTCTTCAAAAACTTGATACCAGAGGTAACCCTAGGTCAGTAGTCCCCTGGACTCCTTTGATCCACAAATATGAATCACCATATTCATACACAGACTTCATAGATATTTTTGTTCATCCTGTAGTGACCATGCTGCTAGGAAGCCCTCCTCCAAGGATCAGCTTAGATATCAGGAGGATCCTACAGCTTTCAAAACAATACAAAGTAGGAGATTGGTACTTGTACCAAAATCACTCTGAAATTAGGATCAATGGTTGTGAGTTAGCACCATACAAGTTACCCAGATACCTCATCATGAGGTTATTTGCTCTCGAGTACTACAGACAGATAATCAATTTTGATGAGGTACATTTTGTGAAAGCCAAAAAGAAGGCTCAACTCAGAATCAAAGATCAACTAGGCCCCTTTGTGTGTAATAGTCGAGAAGCTGGAAGAGAAGCAGAAGAAATCCTTCAAAGGCTCAAACTAAAACAAAGCTTCATATGGAGATATGACCCCTGTGATTTCATCTCCAATAGAAGACAGAAAAACAAGTTGTGTCTCTATATCCACCACAGAATCCCTGAGATAGAAAAATATGCAAATCAGTTGGAATGGGTGGAGAATACTCTAGTAGATAGAAATAGCACTGAAGTTGTTGTTGAAAATGTATTAATTGATCTAGAGAGGAGACTTGAAGAAGGTTCTTTCATACAGATGCTAGGAGAACCTCAAGTACAAAAGGAATCACAGGCACACAGTGAACAACAAGCAGAAGAAAGACCCCAGTTGCAAGAAGAGTTAGAACAACCAGACTTATTAGAATAATTGACTCAAACAAGACTGCCAGAGCCCATCATGAGTACTCTCGCTATCCTGCAGAATCCTTTAAATGAGGAGAAGAACCCCAAAATAAACAGGGAGGAGGCCACTCCTTCAAGCAGAGAAATTTCACAAACATATGTCAAAAGGCAAAGGTTAAATCCTTTCTCTAAGCAAGATTTCATAGAAGAAATAGTTGGAGCCACAAGCACAGAAAGAGAAGGGAGCAGGCATGCTACTCCCTCTAGAGGAACACAAGAACCTTCCACATCACATGCTCAGATGTTGGAAAAACAGGAAAGTGTGGAAGTGTCCTCATTAAGGATTCCAGCTGACCAAGACCAGGATATCAGAGAAAAGTACAAGGAAATAAAGGCCAGGAATGAAAGGTTAAAAGCCCAATGTTATGCACAGTATCTCAAAATGTCTCCCACCAACAAAACAAGGCTTATGTGAGCCTTTGATGTGAAAGAAGGAAAAATGCAGATGACTTTCCTGAAGCGCACCACTCAACAGCCCAGATCAGCAGCTGACTACTAGAAGATATATTTTGAAGTGCTGGAAAAGGACATACATCCTATTGACCAGATTGAATTGCATAAACAGACAGGAGAAATGGTATATTCCATGTTGACAAGCAAATCCATTACAGCCCACTAGTTACAGAATTAGCTGAATAATATATCAGCACAGTTACAATTAGAAAAAGCCTCCTCATAGGCCAAGGATACCAGAATCAAGTCCTTGGAGGACTTAATCATAGAGTTGGGACATGATTCCAAAGATGTTAAGGCTACAGAAAAGTTCATAAAAAAGAAGAATGATGACATAACTGCTTTGAAAAAGTAGCTCAAAGTTCCATATCATCATCATCCACAAACAACAGAAGTCTTAGAGACTCAAAAGGAACAAGAAGAGCTTATGGACTTGGTCTTAAGCTAAATAATAAGCTGAAAGAAACTAAGAACACATTGATTCAGTCTAAACACAGTAAGTTGGCCACCACTCCACAGAATGTTATTCCCACAATCTCTACTACAGTTGCCTCAACATTGGAAGCCTCTTTAGCACCAACAGGTCCAACTTCTACAACACTTCCAGTCACAACAACGTTTACAACTACAGGTACTTCAACAGAGAAAACAATAGAGTTAGTAAAAGACATGGAGGAAATGTATATCCAGGCGACAAAGCTAAAAAAGCTTAAGGAGAAAGTGGTAAGCTTAGAAACTGACTGTTAGCTTGCCCAAATATAGGAAAAATAAGAAACATAGAAAACCCTAAGGATGGGTGAGAAGATAAAGTTCCTTGAAGAAGATTTAACATTGCAAAAGCCACTAGGACAAACCAAGGAGATGCTCTGGGACAATATCATTGACTCTGTTAATGATGTTTGGCCATCAGATCAAGTAATATTCGAGCAAGAAGAACTAGTGAAAGTGGCACCAAAGCAATACAAAAAGTAAATGAAGACCTAGGAGACCAGCCTAAGGAACTTAATCAACTCATCCAATTCTAGAATGGCAAGAATAGGCATGAACTAGATGAGATGGGTGTGGAGGACAGAATAGAAACCATCATTAAGATAAAAAAGGTTCTCTCTAAATGAAACATTATGCTTAACTTAGAGAAAAAAAATGCCATGACTTGCAGGTTGGTATTGATAGATTCATGGAAAAACTTCAAATTTTGATAAGAAAAGGCCTTCCTGATCCCATGGTAATCAATGAAAAATTTATGACCCAGTCGGACTATGTTGACAAATTAGAGAAATTGTCCAAGGAACAGGCAAGCAACTCAGGAGTCAAAGCATTGCCAACAGGGAAAGTATTATATGATACCTTAGAAAATCTATTCTTCCTAGAGCATGAGGTGAAGCATCTCTTTGTCACCAAGCCAAATTTTTCGAAATACACTGAGGCTGACGAGATATATAGAAGGATGCTAAAGGTAAAGTTGCCTGAAAATGAATGGTTGGTAACAATGACAAATTTACTATAAGTTATGACAGTAAATCTGAAAGGCAGGTGAAAGGTCAGATAAACAAGGTCAAAGAGTAACAGGTTAAAGAGTATCAGTAAAATATTAAAGACAAAGGTGATTCCAACATACAAATATCAGCCAGCTTAAAGAGCTCAAAATTCGAACTGTAAACAACCAGCACAACCCCAATAAAAGGGACATCATGATGCAATTTTCCATCTGTCTCTATCTTCATGCTTGATGATATTTTGATTTCCTAGATTAATTCTCATATTGTTTTAAGATATCTTGTAAATACTTTTTGTATAAATACTTCACATTTTGAAGTATTTAGTGTGGATTCAAAGACATTTCTATAAACATTTTCTTCTCAATTTAAGGTGCTATTGTAATCAAGATTGGATTGGCTTGCTGGATCAAGGAAAAAAGTAAAGACATTTCACAGGATTCTTATGTAAAGCGGAAATCAAATAAGTATTCTCTATCTCATGTTTATTACTGTTTCTCTTCATGTTTATAAATAATCATATGTGTCTCTATGAAACCTGAATGTTAAACTAGGAATGATATTTCAGAACTGGCTTGAATGCCCTCTATCTTCACTATTTACATTCTTAATGCTTTCTGCTAAACTATCTTAGTCTGTTAATTCTTAAGTGCTCCCTTACTTTCATAGTTTCCCCCCTAGATGTATACTAGAGGACTCTTTATTTCCCTTTGCTCATGAACACTTCCTACTCTTCATCTTGATCCCAGTATAAGGATTCTTCATTGCCCTTTCACCCTGGTTATGACTACCTCATCCATTTAAACCTGAAGATTTGCCTTTTGTTTTGCTAGCCTACCCTGTGAACTCTTCGTTTAGTGATTGATCTGATCTAGTTAAGCCATCCTTTGATTGACTCCATAGCCCAATGGCTTAAAGGCCTTGCTCTGTCCATTCATTCCTAGAATTCCACCACCTAACAAATTCAAAACCTTATGAGCACTAAGAACTAGCCTAAAATCCCACCAAAACAAAGTTAAATTATAAAGACAGAGCCCTCTCTAGACTTAGGTTGGCTAGAACCTGAGTCTAAAAGATTAGGTTTGTGGTTACCCCGGATTATTCCTTCTTTTTATAGCTTCTAGGGAAGACTTCTGAGTGATAACATAGTGGTGAGCATACTAGAGATTCAAACCCTCAGTCTTAATAAAACTGTGAGAAATTTCAAATTTTTATTTCAAGCCTCTTGAAGGTTTTATTAGAAGTTATTTATAAAATCTCACAAAAAGAAATAATTAGAAAAAGCTTGAAATCTGGCTTCAAGGAGAACTAACTATACTAGGGCCAACCCTGATCCAAACACTCCCCAAGTATTTGATAATCCTAATCTGATTTCAAGAATATTCAGAAGACAAGAGAGTTCAGTCAGTCCTACACCTTTAATTAAAGCAAATTCCTGCCCAGATGAGTGGCTATTTTTAGAAGACCTCCCCTTTGACAAGTATTTTGACCTTTCCCTATTTATAACTACATCAGAGAGCGCACTTGATGACATAGTTCTAGATCCAAAATTTACAGCTGAACTTAAAGTCCAAAGGGAAAACTTGTCAATTGATCAATACATTGTAAATTCCCCTCAGTCATCCCTCACTACTGTTAGGATCCCTGAGCTTTCTAAAACAGATTCAACTTCCTTTAGTTCACCATTGTTCCCTTCCATCTCTGAAGTTCATTCCTCACCTCCATTTATACCTTCACTTCCCCACCAACCTATCATTACCTATCAAACACCTATCACTCCTAGTTCCTCATTACCCCTTGTATCATCTTCTAGCACCCAAACTCCATTTCTTAGTCCTACCCCACTTAGAGACATGGCAGACAGATATGCTCCTCTTATGTTGCCTGCTCCACTAGGTGCCATACCACAAGACTACCATAACAAAATTGTTCAATTTGATGGCATAAGACCCTATACAGCCCAGCAACACACAAAAAAGATGAAAGATCATTTTGAATTACATGAAATTGATATTGAAGATGTCCAAATGAGACTGTTTGGTCAGACTTTAGTTGGTGATGTAAGAACATGGTTTAGATATTTGCCTACTAACAACATAAACACTTTATAAGTATTTTATTGACAATTTTTAAATAGATGGGAAAAGAAGAAAAACCCTCTATAGATCCTTTCAGAATATGAAAACATCAAGAGAGGACCAAATGAAATGGTCCAGGATTACTGTACTAGATTCAACAACATATACAATGCAATACCAGTCAACCTTAGACCCCCACCTGGCTTAGCTCTAATAAAGTTTCCTAACGGGTTTGACACTGATATGGCATTCAAACTTAGAAAGAGAAACCCTCTAACTCTAGAAGATATGCAGAGTGTAACAGTTAGTGTAGAAGCTAATTTTCTAGCAAAAAGAGCTAGGGTTAGGAACGAAAGAAGAACACCCTTGAAAGAAGAAGCCTCACCTTTCGATCTTAAAATGGATGCCCTAGCCAAAGGAATGGAAAAACTGATGGATAGGATGGAGAATATTGAAATAAAGCCTCACTGGGACAATCAACAGGCACCTCCAGTGAGAAATCCAAACTTCAGAAAGAATCAAAATCAAAACACTGGAAAAAATGGACCTGATCAGAATATTAGGCCACCTTTTCAAGAAAACTACGCTGAAACTTCCCATTCAGAAGACCCTGAACAAGACACTCAAATTAACTTAATGGGATTAGATGAAGAGGAAACTATCTTTTTGACTCAAGATGATTAGGAATTGCACATGCTTCAATAGTTGCAGATCCAATCAGGAGAATCATTCAATTACAAGCAAGGGTATGATTCTTCTATCTTTGAAGTGCATAAACAATACAATTTGAGGAGTAAAAAGAACATTGATACTCTTGACCAAAACAAGAACACAGTACCAAATCAACCTAAGAAAGTTAAAGTAATTCCAGTTACAAAAACTCTCCAAATCCTCTCCAAACCAAATCAGAACCCTCCTAGTCCCACTATTGTAGATGTGACAAATGACCAACCCACTAATAATCAACCATCCACCTCAATCCCTTCCAAGGAGACAGTGGAAGAAACTCCAGAAATTATATTAGAAAATCCACCAAAAAAGACTTCAAACACTGAAAAAGAAGAACAAACTACTCCAAACCCTGCTATTAAAATTCCAAACATTCAAACAGAGAAATCCCCTTTGCCTTTCAATTTGGGAGCAGAGGTGGCCAAACTAAAAATCTTGGTTCCTTTAACAGAACTGATTAAACATGAAACTTACAAATCTCAAATAAGCAAATCTTTAAACTTCGTTGAGAATGAAGACTCTGTTAACTTATTTGATGATCATCCTGAGTTAATTTTCGGTCCTGGTATTAATGGAAAACTAATGGAATGATGGATACCACCCTTCTACATTAGCCTTAACATTCATGATAAAATCCTACACAATGTTATGCTTGACTCTGGGGCTTCACACAATCTAATGCCTAAATCTGTTATGGAGAAACTAAACTTGGATATCACTAGGCCTTACAAGGACCTGTTTTCATTTGATTCAAGCCAAGTTAAGTGCCTAGGACTTATAAAAGACCTGTGTGTTTCCCTAGTGCAATACCTTGCTAAGACCATTCTTATGGACATAGTTGTTGCTGATATACCACCTAAATATGGCATGTTGTTGTCTAGATCATGGGGGACCAAACTCCAAGGATCTTTGCAACTTGACATGTCATATGCCACAATTTCAGTCTTTGAACATCCTAAAAAACTGTACAGAGATACCCTGATGAAGTATGTAGTGAGTAGCCAGGAGAGGCTTCAAAACATTCCTATATATTCCGTGCATTTTGACATCGATTCTTTCATTCTGTAAAATGCTGAAACAAACCAAGAAAATACTTCAAACAACATTACTTCAGAACCAAAATAAATTGCAGTTGTAGCAAAAAGCCAAATTGTCCAAATTCAAGAGATTTTAGATAATAAGGATGATTAAAATTCCTTAATCAAAGAATATTTTATTCCCCTAGACAGTAAGAATTATGAACATGAAATATTATGGCATCTTGAATTTGATGGGTCAGTGAACAAACTAGGTGCAGGAGAAGGAGTGTGGATTTACAATTTAGAGAATGATCACTCAGAAGGTCATGCTTACAGGCTAAACTTCAAATGCACTAACAACATGGCTGAGTATGAAGCACTTCTTTTAGGTCTCAAATTGGTTAAAAGGTTAGGAGCCATAAGAGTTTCTATTATGGGAGATTCTGAGTTGGTTATTAAACAAATCAATGTTGTATATATGACTAGAGATCCTAGGTTAGGCTTTTATAGAGGAACAATTGTAGAAATATTAAATACTTTTTTAGAAACTAAGCTTGCAGTCATCCCAAGAAAACACAATATGCAAGCTCATAGTTTAGCTATGTTTGCCAACACTTGTAAGTTACCATTTCAACCTAACCATCAGTACACTGCTGAGGTTAGGCACAAACCTGCTATCCCTGACAACTTGAAAAACTGGCAAGTATTCACTAATGACCAACAAATAAACAATTTTCTAACTTTAGATGAAGAATTTGTAAATAGCAACATAGATACTGACATAACATTAGATCTTGATTTTACAGATAAAATAGAAATTAACAAATTAGAAGATGAAGAGATAGATAGATTCCATCCCACAAAGTTTACAAAATCAGATATTCAAAACCTAAAGCAAATTGAAATTGATGAGATAATTGACGAAGACTCTGAAATCATCAATCTCAAAGATAATTTTTTACCCAAAGGATTAACTCCTTTGGAGGATTTGTTTGATTCAAATGATGTCCCTAGAAAGTCGAAAATGGAACCCTTAAAATCGGACATAGAGGAGTGTAACATAGGCTCTGAGGAAAATCCTAAATTGATAAAACTTTCAAAGTCTTTACCTCCTAATGAAAAGGTGAAATACATAGAACTGCTAAAGGAATTCTAAGATGTTTTTTCTTGGAGTTATGAGGACGTCAAGTCCTATGACACTAGCATAATACAACACACTATCCCCCTAAAAGAAAACCAAAAACCTTTTAGGCAGAATCTTAGAAGGATTAATCCTATTCTATTTCCTTCTATTGAAAAGGAAATCAAAAGAATGTACGAAGCCAAGATCATAGCACCAACTAGATTATCTGATTGGGTTTCTAATTTGGTACCCACAAGAAAGAAGACTGGTGAAATTAGACTATGTGTTGACCTTAGGAATCTCAATAAAGTTTTACTCAAGGATAACTACCCCCTTCCCAAGATGGATCACATATTACAGAGGGTAGTAGGTTCAACCATAATTTCACTGTTAGATGGGTTTTGTGGTTATAACCAGATTTTACTCCACCCAGACGATCAGGAAAAAACTGTATTCACCACTCCTTAGGGCACTTTCATGTATGTAAAGATGCCTTTTGGGTTAAAGAATGTAGGGGCCACCTTTCAAAGAGCTATGGATATAGATTTTTCTAAGGAAAACCATGACTTCCTTGTAATATACTTATATGATATCACAGTATTCTCTAAATCTGATGAACAACACCTAGATCATCTAAGGCAGGTCTTCACCAAGTGTAGGAAGTATGGAATTTCTTTGAATCCTAAAAAATCTTGATTTGGGTTGGAAGAGGGGAAACTGTTAGGTCACATAATCTCTAAAGATGGTATCTGGATAGATCCAGCAAGAACTAAAGCCATCATCCTAGGAGCATCAGAGAACTGCAAGCATTTTTAAGTAAAATAAACTTTCTTTGAAGATTTATTTCTAACTTAGCAGAACTAGTTAGATTATTAAATAACATGTTGAAGAAATATTCGACTATTAAATGGACACTTGAGGCTAAGAGGTCTTTTGAAGATATTAAGCTAGCCTTGACACAAACACCAGTTCTAATCAGTCCAATGTTTGATAGGGATTTCATTATATTTTCTTTCGCCTCAGAACACACAATTGCTGCAGTCCTACTGCAGAAGAATGATCAGGGTTTTGAACAACCCATTGCCTTATTTAGAAAAACCATGAGGGATGCACCTTTAAAGTACAATATAATGGGAAATCAAGCTTTTTCTCTAGTCAAAGCCATCAAATATTTCAGACTTTACATCCTATATTCTCATGTAATAGCTTATGTTCCCAATGCTATAGTCAAAGACATCCTAACACAGGATGGTCCAGATGGGAAGAGAGGGAAATGGATAGCTACTATATTAGAATATGACTTAGAAATTAAACCTACAAAATTGATCAAAGGCCAAGGTTTAGCCAAGCTCATGGCTGAATCAAACTGTCAGGCCCTAGACATAAATTTTATTGCAGAATTGGATAATGAAGAGGAGATGGCGACTCCACTAATCAGCCAGGCCTTTACTGACTCACCATGGTATGCTGACATTATATACGTTCTACAAAATTTACAAGCTCCTCCTAAATTATCCAGGACTAAAAGTAGGTTCTTAAAAATGAAATCTTTGAAGTTTTGCATATTTGACAATGCTTTATTTTGGAAAAATCACGAAGGCATCCTTCTTAACTATTTATTAAAAGAAGAATCTGACAAAATATTATAGGAGTTTCATGTAGGTGACTGTGGGGGACATCTTTATTGGAAAACCACAACTAACAAGATTCTAAGAGTCAGTTTTTATTGGCCCACTCTGTTTTTTGATGTAAAGAAATTTGTAACCTCATGTCATAAATGTCAGATTTTTGAAGGAAAGAAAAAACTTTTACCATTACCCTTGAAGCCAATATCTGCTGAAGCACCATTTCAATAGTGGGGTCTTGACTTCATTGGTGAAATCCATCCACCTTCCTCTGCACAACATAAATGGATTCTCACTACTATAGATTACTTTACTAAATGGATAGAAGCCATACCCTCAAGACAAGCCACTGATACTGTCATAATAAACTTCCTTGAGGCCAACATTCTATCCAGATTCAGATGTCGCACCAAAATCACCATTGACAACATATCAGCTTTCAAATCCAATAGAATGATTGATTTTTGTAACAAATATCATATCACCCTAGGTCACTCCATAGCCTACTATCCCCAAGGAAATGGACTAGAAAAGTCTTCCAACAAGAGTTTAGTAAATATCATCAAAAAATTGTTGGAGGATAATAAGAAAACATGGAACAAGAAGTCAGTAAATGCCTTGTGGGCAGATAGGCTAAACACAAAGAAAACGATTGGCACCAGTCCTTATCAATTAGTTTATGGAATGGAGGTTGTTTTCCCATCTTCCTTGGGAAAACCAGTGATGAAATTACTCCAAGAGGTGCAAGTTGAGCGAAATGATATTCAAAGAAGAATGAACCAGACAATTCACTTACGGCAGACCAGGGAAGAAGTGTATATCAAATCCCAAGTTGTGTAGGAAAGGATAAAAAAAGCTTTTGACAAAAGGACTAAGGTAGAAGATTTTTACCTCGGAGATAAAGTTTTGAAATGGGACTCAAGAAGGGAGGATAAAGGTAAACATGGGAAGCTTGACTTCCTGTGGAAAGGCCCTTATATCATTTATGCTTTTAAGGGCAATAATGTTTTTTTCCTCAAAGAATTAGATGGCACAGAATTAGAAGGAGGACCAGTTATTGGTTGAATCCTTAAGCACAACATAGATCCTAGTTACTGATTTCACTAATCACTTGTACATATTCTATTTTTCATAAAGTTTAGTGTTGATTGGATGGTAATTTTTGGAGTTGAAGCCTGAAGGGAAGGCCCTAAGATTCAAAGGTTTTACTGTCATAAATATCAATAAGGCAGAAAATTTAAAGGGGAAAAATTGCAAAATAACATCATAGCAATTCAGAAGGCCATTGATCTACAAGTTCTTGACATTTCACCAGGAAATGCCATCCCCAAGTGGAGCCACTGTTAGGTTCCTATACCAATAGGAGTCATAATTTTTGAATGGCTAAGATTAAACCTGTAATATGCACATACCTTTGCTTTCTACAAATTTTTTCCATATTCAAAAAAATTGAAAAATGTAAAGAGGGCATGTCCTAAAGAAAAATCAAAGGACAAAAAGAATAAAAAGTTCAAAAAAGATGAGAAATATGAACCCCAAGAAAGAAAAGACCATGAAAGTGTGCAAGTCAAAATACCACTACTATTTACTTTTTGTACAAAATAAATGATTTTGTGCAGCTTATTACCTTTGCCACAATCCATGATAGTCAAAATGTTTAAACTTGACTACTTCATGTTTTCAATTTTATTCTTATAAATAGAGAATAAAATCTGACAAAACTGTTTAATCTTGGCAGATAATTAGATTAGGTAGAGTAAATAAAAGGAGCTCAACTATTTAATCTGAGCCCTTGGATGTAATAAGGTTAGAATTAGTTAGATTACTATTGTAAAAGAAAAGAAAATGTTTTGATAAGGGTTTGCCAGCTTAAGTGCTCCCTAATAAATAGAAGTAAAAATGGTAGGATGAGTAGGTGGGTAAGTAGAAGAAAGGTTGCAGAATTTTGATGATTGTTAGATGAAAGCATATTGATCACCTTCATCATGAAATTTCTAAGTATGGATGAAAATTGGGCATGCATCAAGTCCACAAAATCAAATTGATTAACTTCCCTCACTCATTACACCTTTCACTTAACTAATTTCCGATAAAAAATCTTAAGTACCCAAAATCTTAAGTCAAAGGGGCTCAGCGCATTTCTCTTACTTCTGAAGGGACCGGACCCTCAGCCCAATGACTTATAGGTCTTAAGTACTAAAAACCCCCTCATAAACATTCACCCCCTTCAATCCACTCATATTCCCAAAACAAATCCCTTTTCCTAAGAAAAAACATCATTTTCCTAAGGAAAATTCATTTTCCCCTAATAAGCCCCTTTTTCTAAGGATAAAACCTTATTATCCTAGGAAAAGTGATTTCCCCCATGAAAAGACCCCTTTTCTCAAAAAACCCAAAAATACTTTAAGCCTAAGTATAATGTGTTTATGACAAACAACAAATGAATGAATACATTACACTTTAGCGCCTTTTCATTTTCATATCAATTTTTAACTTTATATATATTAAATCCCTAAAGAAATAACCCTTCCCCCTATAGTTATAAAAAAACTCTTATATTAATACCCCGCCACAAAGAAGTTTGAAATATAAACTTTATAATAGACCCTAACCCGATAAACGAATTAATTAACAGATCTACGATTAATTAATAATCAACCTCCGCCAATGAAATTACCCCCGACACCCTTAACCTGCCATAATCTATTCATTTAATATAACCTGCCATGCTTAATCATGGGTCAGGCCCATCCGTTATCCTCCATAAGAACTCCCCACCCCGATCATCGTGTGATCAGCCCCCTGTTAATTCAACAGTGGACGATCATATCGAGCGACCTCCGAAGCCCGACCTTTACCCACCTAATATGGGTAGTTTCTTTTTAGGCCCTGATGCTACATGGCACCTAATACCATTCATTGCGCGACCTACCCTTGAAACCACTCTATCCCCAAAAGCGGTGCAATCAAACCCGCTTACCGCCTCCTGCTAGACGACAAAAATTCACATCTCCCGCTAAAATCCAAGCGTACCTTTTCCCCATGTGCCTACCAACAATTGACTTTGCGAATATAACTAAAAAACTAGTTATTTTTTGGTTTTATAATGAAAAATATGCTCAAACCTCCATGCAAGCGACAGATTACATGAAACTGCCAACCCATGTCCAACAGCCGACCTGCAGAAGCCACTTAACTCCAATCGAGCCTAAAGTTCAAACAAACCACCTGCAACCATGCAGAGTCACCCGTCGACCCGTCAAAGCTAAAAATTCTAGATATTTATCCAAATACACCATAAACCCTGTCTCATTTATGAACCAATCACCCAATTTCTTAGAGTTATTAAGTAATTAAGGGAAAGAATTGCCCAACAACCCGAAACTACTCTGTAATTGAATCAAATTGTGCCAATTTGACTAAAAACCCTTTTCCCCATTCTTAAATCCACAAGAACTAACAATGGCCACTCCAGTTGCAATGGATATCCAACCAATTACTACTCATCACCTGGACCTTAACTACCTTCCCCTCGCAGATAAAGATTTCCAAATCAAGGACATTGTTGTCCGTGAATCCCCTATTAAACTGTACTACTAATATAGGGACCAGTACCTAAACCAAGCTGACCAAATTGGGCTTTGGGTATCCAATTTTCCCAAGTACCAGTTCCCAGAGGTGCATATCTTCCCTGAAATTGTTCATTATTGCCATACCAATTACAGCCATAGTCAAAGAGCAGTGATGTCTACAAACCAAGATGTACTCTTTACCATCACTGTTGAATCCATCAATGAAATGCTTCAATTGCAACCAGGACAAAATCTGACCCCTATTTCCATTGGAGACCTGCTAGAACAATTTCCCAAGCTTACCACTGCCAGACTTGCTGAAATATTCCAAACTTTTATTATGGAAGAGAAACATATTCCAAAGGATCCTCCCCCATACATGTGGGCCTTATTTTCTAAACTTGGCCAGGACACTGTGTCAATGATATCTAGTGTCTTAGGCCATACTACCAGTGAGTATATTGATGAAATCATTCTAGCCTTCATGTCCATCGTCACTCCAAGACAACCCCCTGCTGTCATGTATGATTATGCCAAACACATATCTGATAGGATTCATGAACAAATTTTTAGAATGGATAATGAAAGAGTATTCAAGCATTACTTAGTTTTGTACCACCTCTTCTTATATTATCAAGCTGATAAATTCCCATTTACTCTTCAAAAACTTGATACCAGAGGCAACCCTAGGTCAGTAGTCTTCTAGACTCCTTTGATCCACAAATATGAATCACCATATTCATACACATACTTCATAGACCTTTTTGTTCATCCTGTAGTGACCATGGTGCTAGGAAGCCTTCCTCCAAGGATCAGTTTGGATATCAGGAGGATCCTACAGGTTTCAAAACAATACAAAGTAGGAGATTGGTACTTGTACCAAAATCACTCTGAAATTAGGATCTATGGCTATGAGTTAGCACCATACAAGTTACCCAGATACCTCCCAATGAGGTTATTTTCTTTAGAGTACTACAGACAGATAATCAATTCAGATGAGGTACATTTGTGAAATCCAAAAACAAGGCTCAACTCAGAATCAAAGATCAACTAGGCCACTTTATGTGCAATAGTTGAGAAGCTGGAAGAGAAGCAAAAGAAATTATTCAAAGGCTCAAACTAAAACAAAGCTTCATATGGAGATAGAAAACAGAAAAACAAGTTGTCTCCCTATATCCACCACAGAATCCCTGAGATAGAAAAATATGCAAATTAGTTGGAATGGATGGAGAATACTCTAGTAGATAGAGATAGCACTGTAGTTTCTATTGAAAATGCATTAATTGATCTAGAGAGGAGACTGGAAGAACGTTCTTTCATACAAGTGCTAGGAGAACCTCAAGAAGAAAAGGAATCACAGGCACTGTTATCGGGAAATCTAGTGTCCACTTGGAGCTGCTAGTCCCATTAAGACTGGTAGCTATCTTAGAAACAAACAAACTAAAACTACTTTCGCTTTCCTTTATGAGAAGTAGATAAGAGGGGAACAAAGGACACCAACCTCAATCTTGCGCTTAGTTCCTTGTTTGGTTCTTCTCCCTTCTGACAGATCCTTGCCGCTTTTCCTTCATCTACACAGCTTCAAAGAGCACCTGTGGAATCAAAGTAGCATAATACTATCGAAGAACAGAGATCTACAATCATAAACAATATAGGACCAGATATATATTGACCACACAAATGCATATATCATCAAACATACAAGAATGTAGAGGAAAACTTGAATAGCTTTATTAATATCAAGAATAGCAAAGAGGATTACAACCAATTGTTCTGACCCAGCATCATCCTCCTAGCATGAAAGCCCTTCTTCACCTCATGAAAAGCTTAGATCACCCAACACTATGATATTCCACCAAGAAACCAACAACACTTCCTTACAAGATACAAAATTCCAGCCTCTGGATCTCTGGGATGAGGGATCCATATATAGATGATTGCAGGGGGGTGAGTCAGCTTCTGGGATTTTGATTAGTGTCCTCTGATAGTTCTTGATTCCACTTGGAGATTGATGATCTCTTACTCATCCCTGGGTGAATTGAGAGAGGCAAGTGTCATAGGAGAAGTTTTTGGAAGATTCTATGATCATCCACGTCGCAAACTGTCTCTGGCATTTTTCCACTCTCGCCCATCACACCCTACAGAAGGGCTTTTCAGTATGCATCGCACCCTTTACACTGGGCAGGTGGGATGCATCGTACCCTTAGAACTGAGCAACTTGTATGGTCCAGTTTTGACCAGTTCTAAACAGTTTACTGTGGAGAACTTCTGGGAGATGATGTAATCAGTTGACCTTGCTTCTTTAGGGTGTGAAGCAACACTTTTAGGGACTTAGGAGCCCTTGGTTTATGGACATGTATGATTGGGGTTGCAGTGCCCAAAAATACCTATAACAGTTGCCCCCTAAAGCATGAGGTCGTTAATCTTTTGATGTCAGGTGAAATGCTTTATCATGAGGATCTGCAGTTTTTTCGAGCTGGAAGGCGACCTGTAATAAGATACAATACAATACATTATCTTCATAATATTTTTCATGATCTAGCTGAGGCAGGCATTCCCATGCTCAGCTTTATAAATTCATTTTCATGTACATAAGACAGACAACCGTCTGTGTGGCAGACTGATGATTCTAGTAGAGTCATCATCCTTTGGTTCGGATGATCATTTGTGTAGAAAAAATGTACATTTGATGTTTTTATTTTCTTGAATATATCGCAGCCCGAATGGATGAAACTAGATCCGAGGTCTTCAAACTCGTTCAATCTTCACTCGGAGTACAAGTCGATCCATGTGAAAGATGTTCTGGAGTCGAACATGGAAAGACATCGCCTAATTACCAGCCAATGATGTAAGCTGTTAACAGGCGCGAGAGGAATCACCGATAATGATGATGACCCTCAAGGTACTACAGTACAATTCGTGTGGTGTGAAAAGGGACTTGGCGTCAAACACCATGCAAAATCTTTCGGTCGAAGGCCATTGATGTAAACCTATCGCCGGAAGTGAGAAACTTGCCATTGAGGCATGCAAGCTTCAAAGTACTGAAAGGGTTGTTCCTAAGTCGACTTCTTGGATAATGAGCTGATGTCGACAAGAAGTGACCCATCGTAGGAAGGCCTTAATGAATCCCACATCTACGACATGGAATGGAGTAAATGATTTTTGGAGGTGAAAATGATTTGATGATACAGGGTTCAGGGTGGCGGTCATGAAAGAATGGAGCGTGAATGTATTGCAGCGGATGAGACACAGGTGAATTCTCTAAGCGACTTCTCTTGAACATACCAGCGACACTGACATGGATTGGTAGCGTTAACCCCAAATATGGATGGTGTGATGGACCAATGGTGATATGATCGATGAATGGAATAACCCAACCCAACTCGGATGTGGAGTGAAAGTGTCATGTTCAAGAGCGACTTGCTACCAATAAAGTTTCTTCAAGTTTTCTTCCTAATTTTTCCCCAGTCATTGCTGACCAGTACCTCTTTATTTTTGTCAAGCTTGAGGAGGATAACATATGCTTGTTCTATAATTTTCCCTTCAGGCAAACCCATCACTATGTTTTAACGAGCCTAGCGATAGTGAAACTCGTTCTTGTCTATATGGACAAGTTTGTCGCTATTCGGTTTTAACGAGTTTAACAACAAAGATAACTCGGTCCTTTTCAATTTTAGAGAGTCTGAAAGGGATGTAAAGGAAACTCCAATAATCCTTTTTTGTCATATAATCTCTTAAGTCCGAAAAAGTATAAAATAATATGAAAGGGATGAATTTTCAGTAATTTTAACGAGCCGAACAAAACAAGCGCTTGATTTTTTTGTGTAATAATCCCTCAGGTCCAAAAAGATTAAAATCTAGAGGAGGGATAGCACTCTCAGTAGCTTTAACGAGATGGAGAGGCCAATTGCTTGGCAATCTTTTCACATTTTACGAGTCAGATGAAAAGAGCTTAAAGGAGACTCATTTTTTGAGGAACGAGTGATGATTTCAGGTAGCAGCTGATTCCAGGTAAGGTTTGGAATTTTCCAATCATGGCAGTGTCACAAGGATGGCTAACAGGATCACTCTTCGCAGTTGTTTCTCAAAAGGGGTAAACAATCAAATGGAGGTGAATGATTGGCTAAAACAGAGTGGAAGTGATGGTAAGAACACGACCAGGGCTCAAAAAAGCTGATGATAATACATTCACAATGGTTATTTACCGGAAATTGGTTCATTTTTTAATGAGCTGAAACTGTGGGGGAACGTTTGCTCATTGCTAAGGTTTGATTTTTAACGAGCTTGAACTTTGCATGAAAACTGCTCGTGCCAGTCATATAATAAGGATGTATCATCGATAGGTTCAATTTTTAGGGAGCTTGCACCATTCGAAACTTTGCTCCGGATCCTTTCATTATGAAAGCTAGGAACGACCAATCCTATGAGTTTAAAGGGTTGAGAAACTACAAACTAAGAAAATAAATGGTCGCTCTTTACTTTCAGGAAAAAAGGTTTGCATGCCCCTAGGTATAGTGAAGTAAAGTTCCCAGGTTACCATTTAGAAGTTCTCATGTTCGCAAGATAGTTTCCATCCGCATAGCAGATAGAAACACTTCCTCGACTTAGTCCATCTGGACAAAGGCTCCAATCACCTAACCTTGACGAAAGAATCTTATCCCGGTCTAACTCCCTCTTCCTATATGGACGGGTGTCGGACCAGTCTTAAATCCTTCGCAGAAACTTACCCTATACCCAAGGTTTTCCTGCCGAAACAAACCAGGGTGCATGCCCCCTGGGTTTTAGTCATGTCCTCCTGAATCACTCGCACTCTTTAGGTGGACAGACTGGAGATTGATGAGACATTCCTTGCGTGAAAATACCATTCAGGGATGGCATTTGACTATTAGCTATGTCTGAGCCGGGGAACGAAAGCTGGTCTACGAGCTTGAGCACTCGGCCTTCATGCGGAAAACACATTACTCTAAAGAGTGAGGAGACAATGGCTCCCATGCTATAAATATAGTCGCGCCCAAGGAGTAGATTATAATCTAGAGGTCCCTAGACTACCATTACGTTCATATAAACGGTTTTCATTCTCAACATTATGGGCACAATGGGAAGGATCCCTAACGGTCGACTGGTTCCTTTGTCGAAGCATGTCATATTTCTCATTTCAGGCAGAAGCGATGGTGAACCAAGCGCTTCCCAAGTAGTTGAGGAAAGGATACTGATAGAAGCCCCTTCATCTATGATGGTACCGACCATGATCATTTTGTAAGCTTGTACAACAATTTGGAATGGTACATTAGCCGGTACACAGGGTCTGCCTAGTAGATTCCAATCGAAGGAAACGACGAGGTTGCTTGGAGGTGGGACCAAATAGACGGTCGGATATGACTCTGAAGAACTTCCTTCCTATGGTAAAGGAATGGGTAGATTGCCCCCATGTTCATCAGAGTTTGTGTTTACGAAAATAATTTGAACGGTGTCGTTCTCATTCTCTTCGGTGATTGTCTCAGCTGAAGATGGACCTTCCGAAGACAAGACCGGGTCGACTACCACCTGAACCTTTTGAATTTCATCTGGCATGGATTCAGTGGGTTTATCTTCAATGACAGATGCTTCGACCGACCATAATGGCATGTCGGTCAAATTTTCAACTAGTGTCAGACTCGGCAAGAGTTTCTTATATCCAAGAGGAAGCTGTAACGGTGAAGCCAGACGGTTATCCAAAACTCTTTTAGCTTCATCTAGGAAGGGACAACGGTGGACGACGTGATCACCTTCACATAGTTTACAAGGAAATTTACATTTCCTTTTCTGTCCAAATGCTTCACTTTCACTAGTTGATGGTGTACTTTCAACATGATCTTCAGAGGTTGATGACACCGGATTGTGCAAACGAGGAGACCAGTCCCTTAAGATCTGAGGGATGCAAGGACAATCTCGATGATAGTGGTCTCCTTTGCAAATGACACATGGAGATTTAGGCTTGGGTGGTGCAGTGTGCGGATTTCCACTAGACGATGCCCAGTTACCCCTTTTCGCCTTTGGCTCCTTCTTCTTCTTCTCTTTCTTCTCCTTCCCCTTCTTCTCCTTCGTAGTTACTTGACTTTTGTCTTTACCAGCTTTATCAAGCAAAGAAGAAGGAGGAGAGGGAGAATCGGACGAAGTAGAAGGTTGGGGGGTAACTTTAGTATCATCCAGTTGCTGACTCGATTGTTCAGGAATCACGGTGTTCTAAACGACGGAGGTCGAGAAGAGCCATATTGGCAAGCCAATTGTCAATCCTAGAAGTGACAATGTGGCCATATGAGGTGCACCAACATCTCCCCAAGAGGAAAAAGGACTAGGATTTACTCCAAGGGGAAATCCTTGGTTAGTGGACTCCATTTTCTCAACCTAAGACCACGCGGGAAAGGTGATATTATTCTGATTAAAATAAATTTTAGACGCTTTGACACAACTTGTTTTTTCAATTTTCAAGAGTTGAGAAAAAACAAAAGATGACTCTAGTCACCTTCGATTTTTAATGAGCCTAAAGTGACAAGTGCTCAGATGGACCTTTTCCTTTAAGGAGTCTTAAAAGGAACGAAAGAGACTACTCTAGAAATCTAGACAGAGAGATTACCAAACCAATTGCAAAACTATAGAATACTTTTACGATATGGCAATCAATCTTCCCGAATGTTGTGTTCAGTGCATTGCGATCGATAGGGCGGCAGTCATGGCTTCCTATGGATAAAGGATATAGCCTATTGTGGTCTCCTAATATATACTCGACGGTATGTGGGAGCACAAGTCCGTACTGGCACTTGTCGTCTCAAAGAGGAGGAAGCACCCAACCAACAATGAAAGCGACAGTTACCAGGCTTTACGATGCCAGAATACGTCTCTAGCCTAGGCTTCTAGATGTTGTGCGTTAGGTTCCAAAGTGTTTTTATGTTCATTGAATTTATTTTACAGTGGATCTTTCTTAAGAAATTTTCCTTTCAGGTTCATCGTGTGATGTAGATATACAATTCCTAAAATGCAATCTAAGATGATAAACAATCGTTTAATCTTCTTTTTGCAATGAAAATCCTAGCTACTAAAGAAAGAGAGATGATATTCTTTCAACATAGAGCAGAGAGCACACACTAGATGCACTGTCCTAAATCTAACCAACAAGCAGTCTAAATGCAAATGCACATGCATGTATTTGTTTTCAGCTTTCTTAATGTGTGAATGACAAGAAGAATGTTAAGTACAAATCGGAATTATCTTTTCAAAGCGACAATACTAACAAATTTCTCTTCAAAAATGAAAGGAAGATAATGATGACACTTTGTTATTTTGAATTGAAAACTACTTTCGACACTTGAAAAATTACTAATTCAAATCAAATACAAGAGTAATTATATAATCGACCATCAAGAACAATAGAATTCTTTTCTTTTAATGAAAACAACACTTGTGACACTTTCAAATCAAAAGACGACAGTTTGATTATGCTACTTCTTTGTAAACGAGAACTGAAAATGCTGCACAATACATAAAAAAAATTCACAGTTCTTTGCACAATGGAGGTGGAATGATGGAAAGGAAGAGGGTTTCCACAGTGGTATACTGATCACAGACAGCAGAACTCCTGAATAAAGCTAAAGAGAGTGAACACAGAAACCAAAATCTGACGGTAGAAGAGGTCTTGTCTGATCAGCGCACCTACAACACAGGGAAAGTGCGATGCAGCGCACCTACTGCACACGGGAGGTGCGATGCATCCATATTCCCAAGAGGAGAAGGTGCGATGGTCTAGGGAGGAGACTTCAACTAGGTTCCGGGTCATAGTTTGCAGCTCAGTTCAGGGATTTAGGCCGAGCAAGTGATGTTCAGTAAATATAAATCATAGGGGCTAATCTAATGAGGTTACTAGAGCCACCACTAGGGCAATTAGAAGGTTTGGAAATTGATTGTTCAGTTTATAAACAAAACCCAGAGATAGACTGAGGTAGCATTGATATACTTTGCACTTGCATATCAAATGTAGTTCGAAGGCTAGCTGGCTTGACTTCAAGGTCCATATGTAAGTTTATAAAACAAACAAATATAGAAAAGCAAACGATCTATTCACTCCCCAGTAGAGTCGCCATTTTTTTATCGAGAAATCCGGTGTCCACTCGGAGCTGCTAGTCCCACTACGGCTGGTAGCTATCTTAGAAACAAACAAACTAAAACTACTTTCGATTTCCTTTATGAGAAGTAGATAAGAGGGGAACAAAGGACACCAACCTCAGTCTTGCGCTTAGTTCCTTCTTTGGTTCCTCTCTCTTCTGACAGATCCTTGCCGCTTTTCCTTCATCTACACAACTTCAAAGAGCACCTGTGGAATCAAAGCAGCATAATACTATCGAAGAACAGAGATCTACAATCATAAACAAAATAGGACCAGATGTATATTGACCACACAAATGCATATATCATCAAACATACAAGAATGTGGAGGAAAACTTGAATAGCTTTATTAATATCAAGAATAGCAAAGAGGATTACAACCAATTGTTCTGACCTAGCGTCATCCTCCTAGCATGAAAGCCCTTCTTCACCTCATGAAAAGCTTAGATCACCCAACACTATGATATTCTACCAAGAAACCAATAGCACTTCCTTACAAGATACAAAATTCCAGCCTCTGGATCTCTGGGATGAGGGATCCATATATAGATGATTGCAGGGGGGTGAGTCAGCTTCTGGGATTTTGATTAGTGTCCTCTGATAGTTCTTGATTCCACTTGGAGATTGATGATCTCTTACTCATCCCTGGGTGAATTGAGAGAGGCAAGTGTCATAGGAGAAGTTTCTGGAATATTCTATGATCATCCACCTCGCAAATTGTCTCTGCCATTTGTCCACTCTCGCCCATCACACCCTACAGAAGGGATTTTTAGTATGCATCACACCCTTTACACTGGGTAGGTGGGATGCATCGCACCCTTAGCACTGAGCAACCTGTATGGTCCAGCTTGGACCAGTTCTGAGCAGTTTACCGTGGAGAAATTCTGGGAGATGATGTAATCAGTTGACCTTGCTTCTTTAGGGTATGAAGCAACACTTTAGGGACTTAGGAGCCTTTGGTTTATGGAAATCTATGATTGGGGTTGCAGTGCCGAAAAATGTCTATAACAGGCACATGGTGAACAAAAAGTAGAAGAAAGACCCCAGGTGCAAGAAAAGTCATAACAACCAGACTTATTAGAAGAATTGACTCAAACAAGATTGCTAGAGCCCATCATGAGTACACCCCCTATGGTGCAGACTCCTATAAATGAGGAGAAGAACCCAAAAAGGAATAAGGAGGAGGCCACTCCTTCAAGCAGAGCCATTTCACAAACATATGTCAAAAGGCAAAGGTTAAATCCTTTCTCCGAGCAAGAATTCACAGAAGAAATAGTTGGAGCCACAAGCATAGAAAGAGAAGGGAGAAAGCATGCTACTTCCTCTGGAGGAACACAAGAACCTTCCACATCACATGCTCAAATGTTGGAAAAACAGTAAAGTGTGGAAGTGTTCTCATTAAGGATTCTAGCTAGCCAAGACTAGGATATCAGAGAAAAGTATGAGGAAATAAAGGCTAGGAATGAAAGGTTACAAGCCTAAAGCTATGTAGAGTATCTCAAAATGGCTCCCACCAACCAAACAAGGATTATGTGAGCCTTTGATGTGAAAGAAGGAAAAATGCAGATGACTTCCTGGAGCCCACCACTCAGTAGCCCAGATCAGTAGTTGACTACCAGAAGACATATTTTGAAGTGTTGGCAAAGGACATGCATCCTATTGACCATATTGAATTGCATAAACATATAGGAGAAATGGTATATTCCACGTTGACAAGCAAATCCATTGCAGCCCACCAGTTACAAAATTCACTGAATAATATATCTGCACCGTTAGAATTAGAAAAGGCCTCCTCATAGGCCAAGGATACCAGAATCAAATCCTTGGAAGACTTAATCATAGAGTTGGGACATGATCCCAAAGTTGTTAAGGCTACAGAGAAGTTAATAAAAAAGAAGAATGATGACATAGCTGCTTTGAAAAAGTAGCTAAAAATTCCACAACTTCATCATCCACAAACAGCAGAAGTCTTAGAGACTCAAAAGGAACAAGAAGAGCTTATGGACTTGGTCCTTCAGCTAAATAATCAGCTGAAAGAAACTGAGAAAGAGTTGGACACATTGATTCAGTCTAAATAGAGTGAGTTGGCCACCACTCCATAGACTGTTATTCCCACAGTCTCTAATACAGTTCCCTCAACATTTGTCAGCCTCTTTAGTGCCAACAGGTCCACCTGCTATAGCACTTCCAGTCACAATAGAGTTTACAACTACAGGTACTTCAACAGAGAAAACAACAGAGTTAGTAAAAGCCATGGAGGAAATGTCTATCTAGGCTACAAAGCTAAGAAAGCTTAAGGAGAAAGTGGCAAGCTTTGAAACTGACTGTTAGCTTGCCCAAATATAGGAAAAAGAAGAAACACATAAAACCCTAAGGATGGGTGAGGGGATAAAGTTCCTTGAAAGAGATTTAACATTGCAAAAGCCACTAGGATAAACTAAGGAGATGCTCTGGGCCGATATCATTGACTCTCTTAATGATGTTTGGCCATTAGTTCAAGTAACTTTCAAGCAAGTAGAACTGGTGAAAGTGGCCACCCAAGCAATACAAAAAGTAATGTGAGACCTAGGAGACCAGCTTGAGGAAGCTAATCAACTCATCCATTTCTTAAACAGAAAGAACAAGCATGAACTGGATGAGTTGGGTGTGGAGTATGGTACATAAACCAACATTAAAATAAAAAAGGTTCTCTCTAAAAGAAACCTTATGCTTAACTTAGAGAAAAAATGCCATGACTTGCGGGTTGGTATTGACAGATTCATGGCAAAACTTCAAATTTTGATAAGCAAAGGCCTTCCCAATCCCATTGTAATCAATGAAAAACTTATGATCCAGTCAGACTATGTTGACAGATTAGAGGAATTGTCCAAGGAACAGGCAAGCACTTCAGGAGTCAAAGAATTGTCATACAATACTTTAGAAACTCTATTCTTCCTAGAGTATGAGGTGAAGCATCTCTTTGTCACCAGGCCAAATTTTTCCAAATGCACTGAGGTTGACGAGATATGTAGAAGGATGCTAAAGGTAAATTTTCTTGAAAATGAATGGTGGGTAACAATGATAGATTTACTATAAGTTACAACAGTAAATCTGAAAGGCAGGTGAAAGGACAGATAAACAGGGTCAAAGAGTATCAGTAAAAGATTAAAGAAAAAGGTGATTCCAGCATACGAATATCAACCAGCTTAAAGAGATAAAAATTTGAATTGTAAATAGCCAGCACAACCCCAATAAAAGGAACAACATGATGCAGTTTTCCATTTGTCTCTATCTTCATGCTTGAAGATATTTTGATTTCCTAGATTAATTCTCATATTGTTTTAAGATATTTTGTAAATATTTTTTGTATAAATACTTCACATTTTGAAGTATTTAGTGTGGATTCAAAGACCATTCTATAGACATTTTCTTCTCAAGTTAAGGAGCTATTGTAATCAAGACTGGATTGGCTTGCTGGATTAAGAAATATAGTAAATACATTTCATAGGATTCTTATGTAAAGTGGAATTCAAATAAGTATTCTCTATCTCAAGTTTATTACTATTTCTCTTCATGTTTATAAATAATCATATGTGTCTCTATGAAACCTGAATGTTAAACTAGGAATGATTTCAGAACTGGCTTGAATGCCCTCTGTCTTGATTGTTTACATTGTTAATGTTTTCTGCTAAACTATCTTAGTCTGGGAATTCTTAACTGCTCCCTTACTTCCGTAGTTTCCCCACTAGGTCTATAGTAGAGGATTTTTAGTTGCCCTTTGCTCACGATAACTTCCTGCTCTTCATCTTGATCACGGTCTAAGGATTCTACATTGCCCTTTCACCCTGGTTGGGACTACCTCATCCATTTAAACCTGAAGATTTGCCTTTTGTTTTGCTAGCCTACCCTGTGAACTCTTCCTTTAGTGATTGATCTGATCCAGTTAAGCCATCCTTTGATTGACTCCATAGCCCAATGGCTTGAAGGCCTTGCTCTGTCCATCTGTTCCCAGAATTCCACCACCCAACAAATTCAAAACCTTATGAGCACTAAGAACTAGCCTAAAATCCCACCAAAACAAAGTTAAATTATAAAGAGAGAGCCCTCTCTGGACTTAGGTTGGCTAAAACCCGAGTGTAAAAGATTAGGTTTTTGGTTACCTCAGATTATTCCTTCTTTTTTTAACTTCTAGGGAGGACTTCTAAGTGATAACACATCACACAACTGCAAACGAAATATCCACACCTTCTTTCTTAATAACGAAAGTGAGAGGGATAAAAGAGTTGGGTTGACTGGGCCCTAGCCAACCAGCTCGTTCCCCTTCTAAGGAATGAAAAACCTCAACACTTCAAATGGACATAAAAGATAGACTAAACACTGCATATGAAAATCATGGTGGTTCTCTTGTATTACTCAATTTGGAAAATATACATTACAGAGCAGTCGAGCCCTAGAGCTAAGGTGATAACCATATTACATAAAACAAAATGATAGTCAATGGTTCGCTAGCTTCCTACCTATGATCTATATCATATATATCCTTTCGACTCTAGGACATTTACACTAATTACAAATATTTCTTATTCAGGCCTTTCAGCCAAACAAACTTAGAAAACCGAAATTACAAACTTGGCTAGCAGTTATAATACACATGAACTTCACTTGGCTATAACCTAACTTTGGAGAATAATCCTTGAATGCATGCCACCTATTAGCCTACTTTAGTTCATCAATAGTTAGACTTGAAGACGAGGATCAAGACCCATCCTTGTTGAAGATTTATCTTCTCATAAATCTCAAACAGTCTTCATGGCAGTGCAGGAATCTACCTACGCTAGTCAACTCATTCATCAGTAATACTAAGTTCCACGATTACTTTAGGAAATCAATATGAGTTACAAGAAGTATGTAAATAGGCATGAAATTTGTATAAAAAGATTAATAAAGTGTTGTAATAAATCTTAATATAAAATATTAGCATGTGCAGGAATGGATAACTATCTTGTACTAGTTCAGGAAAGAAGGGTCTTTCATTGAGATAAAACAGAGGTTGATTTTGATGGAAATGGGGTAGAAAATTGGGCAATTTAGGATACCAACACAAACTAAATGGGAAAAGATTGAGAATCATGGGTGGATGGTGGAAATAGATGAGGGTGATGGATTTTTATGGCCTTGGCCTTGTTGGAGCATTTGAGAAAAGGAGGAGAAAGTCAAAATTTGACTTCTTTTGACTAGGTTTGACCTATCTTTTCTTTCTTTGGTGGCAACTTGTTTTTGTTCCTTGTAGATATTGGAGACCACGTACATTCATCAAAGACATGCATGGAGCAAGATTTTTTTAACTTTTTCCTTTCTTTTTTTTCTAGGTCTACTAGCCACCTCAATGAGGTTTTCAACTAGTGGGTATGCCTAGGCACCTCAAAGGAGGTTTTCACCTAGGATCTTTTCTTTTGTCTCTTTTCTTTTCTATTTTCCCCAACCCATTGACTGCCATATGGGGTTTTTCAACCAATGAACCAATCTGAGGTGCCTCAAAGGAGGTTTTCACCTGATATTTTTATTTTTTTCTCTTATTTTTCACTTTTTTTTCCTACCCTACCCTACTTGAAAAAAAAATTCACTTTCAAGTATAAGAATACTTCCAATGGAGCCATGTGCACATCAAGATGATAGACAAAATTATGTGTAGGCTTCAAATGTAGGCTTTGACATGTACCTGGATTTTAGAGACCAAATGATTTGACTTTGAAATGATCAAGCATAGTTGAAGAAGAGAGTGATGCTACATCTTATTGATTTTCTGGAACCAAACCTCAATATAACTTTGATCTTCTTGATTTTCTTGCTTATTTGTATCATTATTCATGTCTTCTTCTACCATGACCTTCAAATCTTCCTCGTTTTGTTGATTCTTCTCTTGAATACATGGAGGATTTGATGGTAGCCATGAGGGAGCTCTCTCGATCACTGATTTTGATGTCTGCTCTTCATCAAGTGTAGCCCATGATTCTGTGGTCTTCTCATTTGAATCTTCTTCTTTTGTATGTGGTCCTCCAATGATGTCAAGATAATCTCTTTTCTGCAATACTCTTCCTGAGCTATGGTCAATACCATTAATTTCAAGAGGAGATGTTTGTAAGTGTTGTACCTTAACATTGTAAGTGGGCTAAGCTACTTCAATGTGTGGGTTTGGAAATTTTGGTACAGGTAGTTGAGTGGGAGTGGATATTTGATATGGATGTGGTTTGGGTTGTGGTTGTGGTGGAGATGAATGGTAAGGATAACATGGAGTTGGGTATGGAGGCTATTGAGGAAAGAACTGAGGATATTGTGGATGGCTCCCATAAGTTCCTTTCCAACCTTGTTGCCAAGATTGGTTTTGGGGTTGAGATGGCCATTGTTTCCAAGGAAAGGGTGTGTTCCAATTACTTTGAGGTGGACATGCATAGCCTTGAAATTGTGAATTAGGCTCTTGCATCATACTAGATTGACTACGTTGCCATGGTCCTCTTGGAGCTACATAACATAGTTGCATTGGCAATTGACTTACTCCATTGTCCTTTTCGTAAAATTCCTTCAACCTTGGTAATGAGGAGAAACATTTAACATCATGTGATTCTGCATGGACAACATGAATATCAACATATTCTTTTTGCTCATTTTGTATTCTTAACATTTCTACTTGTTTGGTTAGATTGCTAATAATTTCTGTTTTAAAGTTATCAAACAAATTTCCAAGTTTATCTTGACTAATCGATCTTGATGTTGGTTTCCTTACTCTTTCCCTTCCTTGTCGTATGTGTTTGCATGTTTCACAAATTTCTTCAAATGATAATTGATATACATCACCTCTACTCATGAGATCAAGGAGATCAATCCACTCATCCCTAATTGTTCTAAGTAAGAGTGTTTTTAGTGTGTCCAATCCTAAATGATGTAGTTTTTCCCACTTAATATTATACATGAACCTTTTTATTAGATCCTATAGACTCTCATCTTCTTTTTTATTCATTCTAAAGATTTATTCTTTAAGATCATGATCTTTATATTTTTCTAGAAATATATTTGCATATCATTCCATGATCTTATTGAATTAATTTCTAAACCCATGAACCATTTAAGAGCTCTATTCTTCAATGTTGCTGGAAACAATCTCAGTTTTTGATTTTTTAATAAGTAACCCAAACAATTTCAAATTCAAAGAGAAAGGTTTCCAGTCCTCTGACCTTAGACCACGAAATTTTGGAAGAAAAGATGGAGGGATGTTCTTCATGTGCACACTACCATTAGTATCTTGAATTGGAAATCGGATAGTATCTTCCTCATTTTCATCATCTCCATCCATTTCTTCTACATTATTTGTCATCTTCTTCTTCTACCTGCAAAAGTGAATGGTGATGTGGCTCTTACTACACCACATGATCAAATGGGGTGGTGGGTTGATGTTGGAGATTTTTTTGTTTTTGTTTTCATGATTGAATGAAAACACTAATGCAATGCAATATTTTATTTTTGAAATGAAATATGCCTAATGCAATGATTTTTTTTTTTTCAAAAAGTAAAAAGAAATGAATCAACTAAGGAAGAAAACAATGCATACTTTGACATGTCCCCAGAAATGGCGCCAAAAAGTGACGAGCCTCGGTATTACAACAAGAATGATGCAACTCCCAAGGCTACCAACTTTAATTATCAACCCGGGGTTCGTACAAACTTAAGAGGTATTGGCACTATATGTGTAGTATCCATTGTGTCCTTCATTTTCTGTCATGATGTAATAAAGTGCGTGTATTGAAACGAAATCCTAAACTAATTGCAGAAAACGAAATGATCGAAATGGAAACCTTAACATATTGCAAGAAATAAAGTACAAGGAAAGAAACATATTCTAATTGCATAAAGATCATGAACTAAATGTAAAATAAACCTAACTTAACCCTATTTATCACATGTGATGATTTAAACTAACTGAGCATGGAGTTTTATCTAGGGAATATTAACTATTATGTGCATGTGTGAATATAAAAGAACTCATTTTTTTAATCTTTTCTTTATAAATGCAAATGCTAATCTTTACTTGTTCTTTGGCAGGGGAGACAAGTATGGAGGACGAGGGTTAAAATGGTGTTGATGGCATGGATGTCAAGTAGAAGCCTAATCCCAGCTTCAATGATGATTTTTCTCAATTCGGGCTGAAAACAAGCTGCTACAAGATTTCCTACAGGATGTACTAGTTCTCCTACAAGATCCCCTAGTTCTCCTACAAGATCCCCTAGTTCTCCTACTGGATCCCCTGTTTTACTATAGGATGTTATAGTTTTTTTATACGAAATTATAATTCATCGAATGACAAAGAAAATGAAATCCAAATTGGATGGGAATTTTTTTTTATTTAATAGGATGTATTAGGTCTTCATTCCAAGTGGAATCACTCGAAAAGACCTTTGTTAACCCACACTAAAAAATAGTAGAAAATTACTAGTCTAAAAGTCAAAAATTTGAGAACTAGTGAGCTGGTAAATCCATCAAATGCCTAACCTAATCAAGTGAAAATTCAATTGGGTAATTTTTTTTATGAAATATAATGTTTTTTTTATCTAATACAAGTGGAATAAACTTTATTGAAGCTCATTAGCATGCTCTAAAAAATTGCAGAAATTTATTGCTAGTCGCCACAAAGGAGTTCCAGAAATCTAGATTTGGGGATAGGAAGACTAATCCAAGTAGCTCAATGATTAATATGACCTTCCAAATATTTTCCAAGGATGAAATGATTTTTTTGATCCTACAAAGAAATTAAATCAACCATTTAATCCAATCCTACAATAAGAAATCATTAATACTAAACGAAGAAATAGAAAGAAATATAAACAAAAGATGCATGTGAATAAGAAGTGAAAAGAAGAAATGAAAATTATACAAAAGGGCTATGAGGATCTTGGGATGGCCAAGTGCAAGGAAAATCAAATACCTATGGAGGAGAACAAGATTTAGAATCTGAACATGACACCAATCTTCATTATTTTCATCAATACAATTACATCCCTGCAAGAAAATACAATGGAGCTGCAGAAATACGAGTTCTCTCCATACGAACACTAACAAAAATCTCCCCTAGAGGCAAATTCGACTTGGTACTTATACAAAATGATTATGAATCATTACCCATGAATGGGGGAAGATTTCCCCATCAAAATCCCTCGATTAGTGGACGTGGTTCCCAATACTAGGAATCTGCATTAAATGGCAGGGAACACATTCGTAGATTTTCTCAATCATTGGAGTTCCACAATCTGTGCCATAATTCCATAATATCTTGTTGACTTATTAGTTAATAGTGATCCTCCTATCATAGGGAGAAAGTCCCTAAATTATCTCATCCTCCAAATCTTCATAATCGGCCCAATATTCTCATAATATTCCACAAAAATAAATAATATTAGGTAAAAACATGCAATCATTCATAAACCTTCCTAATGAATATATTAAAGTTTAAAATACATTATCTAATGCAGAAAGAGATGTTTAATGTGCTGAAGGATGGTCATAGGCCTTAATTTATGTTTAATTTAGAGGCATGGCCCTTAATTTATGTCTAATTTGGAGGCGCATCAACTTTCCATCCCCAAAGTAATGACCAAACAAAAGTCATCAACAGGATGATCATACATATTTAGAGCATGTACAACTCGAAGCATCGACACACATGGGATGAAATCCTCCCCTATATCTAGCACAGCTACAACAGAGCTCTCCATAGCTCAATGGGTAACAACCCCTTTCAGGTAGGGTTGATATTTGAACCATTATGTCCCATTCATGTGGCCATACAATTTGCAACTACTCAGGCAGATTCATCTCAGGTCCAATCTAAAAATTACACGACTAAAAATGTCATTGAGTGCATTCAACACATTTGTGAGCAGGTCCATGATATATTGGACATATCCAATGCTAATTACAAGCAACGCGATGATCAACATTGGGTGTGGCACAAGTTACAGGTGGGTGAAACGTTTTGGCTACATTTGCATAAGGAGTGCCTCAGTAGACCCCATCACAAGCTTCGCCCACTTCAATATTTACCGTACCCCATCACCAAACATGTAGGGGAGAATGCCTTCGAGTTCAAAATTCCATTTTTCCTTGGTTTGTGCACAATGTTCAATGTAGAGCACCTTCCACCATACATTCCACCATTTCTAGACACATCTAACATTGCATAACAACTCACACCAACATCACTAATCCAAGAATGCGTGGAGGAGAGCAAAATTGATCGGATCATGGACACATAGATAAAAATAACTTCCAATAGAAGATCCAACTATATTGAGCTGTCAAAGCTAGCCAACTCATGCACCAAGGAAAGTGGCTCACACGGGACCAAGTTCAGTAGTGTTTTCCCATCTCATGGAGGGACTATACACAATGGGGACCATTGCTTCCTAAGGGGGGAGGACTGATCCAGGTGGATATTGGTGGCCACCCTCCTATTCCACTTAGACCCCCAAAACTGCCTTTTTTAGTTTTTTAGTTTCCTTAATTGTAGCACAATTTACTATTTTTGTCAATTTTTTGGGTCGTGAACTTCTTGAGTTGTTTTGAGGCCATAAACGATGTTTTTAGGGAAAATAGAGAGACCAAAAATTTCCCAATCAAGTAATGTAATTTTCTTTTTCATCCTACTCTTTTAGATCTTTGAAACGAGGTATTACAATAGCCAATGAAGATTGTAAGCCAAAGTTATGACCACAGGAAATTGATGTACTAGTTTACCCAAATGGGCCCATAGTTTTGGCACTTCATCTCCTAGGGTTAGGTTTCTGGATGTTTAGGGTTTTCCATTGTTTCTCAACAATAAATAGGCCTTTGAGTCTCATTTAAACATAGTTCATAGGCATGTATCCACCACTTCTCTTCTCAGATATAAGCTACCATCGCCTGAGCTAGTTTATTTCCATTATGTTTGTAAGCATATTTCAATATTCTAATATTAATGAAATGAAGTTTTATTTCTCCTACATTTTTGTATTTATGGTTATATCTGTAATTTGTTGCATTCATGTTTAAGTTCGGATTTCATCGAATCTATGCACATTCCCTATAATTTTTATAATTTTCCTATTGTTTTTCAACTCTGTTTTTTTTCATGTTATCATCTCCCTTGTCCATCCATAAGGATTTTCTTTTGAGTCTTGGGTTTTTTTCTCCTCAAGTATTAAGGTTATTTTCCTTTTATCCAGTTAAATTATGATAAGCTTATGATCCTCACTTGAGAAACCAACTAGGTCTTTAAAATATAACTCTTCCAACTAATTTTCAACCATTTTTTTTAAACCCTCTCATATTTAATCTTTTTCAGATGGTACCACTTCACAAGAAATTGTTTTATCTTCTTTATGTTAACTCCAAATTGAATTTTCAACATTACATAATCTCCCTATTAAAAGAGGCCCACTATTTTTTTAGTAAATATATGAAATCAACATCCTCCAACCATTAGGAATTGAATTAGAAAGAGCTAGGGGATTTCCCACCTCAATAGCTAGCTCCATAAGAATGGGAAATATACCAACCCATTACTTGATCCTCATATGATCATTCTTAAACCCTTTAGTCAATAGAAACCTATCCAACCTTTTCAATATCATTTCTATATCCACTGTCTCATTTCTCCAAGTTAGCTTTAGCTTCATAGGAGCTACATCAAAGGTACTATAGTTTTCCAACACCCTTCAGATTTTTTTTATAAAGGATCCATTATTGTAACTTCACCCTAAATTTCAAATTTCTCTAATGAGAATTTTACATCACCACCCACAATGGTATATGAATGACCGATTAAACTTGTGTTAAAAATCATTTTCTTGAAGGAGTCCAAGATTGAGTAAGTTCCATACATATTTATCAATATAATCTCCATATGCATATCCAGTGAGAATAGAGTAATGCCTAGACTTGTGTGAAAACCTTAACAATTAGCACATGAAAGAGGTCTTAACCTCCATCCTGATATTAACCTACTAGATCTACCTCTAGAATTATAAAATATATCTTCTTATCCATTTAAAACTTTTACTACATCCACACAAATTTTTCATCTTCATTGATTGATTCCTGAAGCTAAAGAAAGCCAAATTTTGGGCCTCTACAAGCTTTTGGAGGGTTTTCTTTTTTGTTGGGTGACGTAAACCTCATAATTTAAATACATGACAATTGTTAGGGATTGAACTTCTTTAAGAACTTCTATGGAAAATTCCGTTCCTAATTGAACCTCTATATGAGCCTTCTCTTGGGCTAGGAGAATATGGGAGTTTCCTCCCTCTAAGACCAAAAATTTTACCTTTCGTATTTGAAACAACCAAACCACTTGCCACACCCACTTATACATCACAAATTCTACACTTTCTAGATATTAAGAGATATTTAGGACGAACTTCATATCCATTTTCCTCCTTAGACATGTACGGCATGGTAGTAACATTAGAGTTAAAAATTGGCTTAAGAAAAAGACCCTTAAAAAATTTAGATCCCGTTTTGGACCCAAACTACCCAAAACTTTGAGAGGAGGAAACCCTCCCAACCCTAGGATCCTCAAAATCAACACCATGACCAACAAAACCATCAAAGCCATTTACTGTGGCACTACAAAATCCTTGAAATCCACTTAGTATGGACACTTAACGACATGAATCATAAAGGTGCATAGGGGTTTAGGACTTAGTCTTGTACACTCAATGATTAGCTATGGATGCAACACTCATCTACCATTGTGGATGGCTCATTCTATGCAAGCTACAAGATGATTTTTGAACCATTCTTAAGCATGTCTTCATTGCAAATAAATTCATGGACGAGAATTGAATTACAACCCAAGGTTTTTATATCTTTAGAGGCATCAATCCCTTCGATGAAGTCTTTCCATAAATTTTTATCAACTATATCAACATTCCCCTTCACCCAAACCTTTGGATGGAATGAAAAAATATAATCTTTGGTTACATGACAAAAAACATAACATAAAATACATTTGAATGTGATGCCACTATAGTCTGAAACTTGTGTAAATGAAAAATTACCCTATGAAAAACCAAATTTAGAACAAGAACCTTTCTTAACTAATACCTACCAAGATTTAAGTTATATCCATAATAGTTGGCTCCTCAAAACTCATATTTGCCTCATAAAAAATTCCCAATGATTTACCAATTTTCTTAAAAAACTCATTGGTTTAAATCTCAATAGGGAGCCTCAATACTATTATCCATATGAGCGTGATATAAATTTCTTAGAGTGAGCATCAGACAATGGAGTTCACCTCTTAGGATACATCATTGATGAAATCATCCTCCACTAGGATTCCAAAAATTTGTTTAAATCTTCTTAATGCATAATGAAACTCATCCACCAATGTGTCGAATTAATTTTTCTAGCATGTATCCTAAAAAAGGCTCACAAGAGTATTTCAACTATGAATTGAGAGAATAACATCCACTATTCTACTCATAAACCCTCCAAATAATTTTCTTTGATGCCATATATACTACTTTGTGCAATCACATATCATCTCCCAATACTAGCATTGATTGAGAGGATTTTAACTTTATAGATTTCTTTGTTATATCTTAGTGTCCAATGACCAAGAGTTTCACTCCATTCTTTCTTCAAAGGCCCACTATAAAGCTTGGTCTTGGATTTTATTCATAGGTTCCTCCCATGAGGTATTAGTCTTATTGATGTTTTTATCACCATCACATATTAGGAAACAAATTTTCTCAAGGAATGGACATCTTCATGAAAATATAGATATTGTTTAGTAGAGGAGAAATTTATGAAGGCGTGGTTACATAGAAGCCAAACTACAACAATAATTAGCATTATACGCTTCCCAACCAATATGATAATAGAAATTTATGCACGATTATTATTGTGGAGAAAGTGTACAACAGGTTGCCACCTACAACTAAGTTTAAATCTATCCTCTCTATTGAATTATTTAGATTTTTCTCTATTTACATGGACTCTTTGATATTCCTCTTCACATAGTAATCAAATTTGGTGATAATTCTCACATCATCTAAGAAAACTCAGTACTTGGTATTTTCCAAGTGCTTAGCTAGATTAAGTCTCTTGGTTTTGTTATTCTTAAGATTGATGCTACGTTATTTCATTTTTATATGTTATTCTCTTCCGATCTCATCAATACACTGTTTATCATAGAAACAAAGAATGGCCGATACACCTTTATAAGTATTTGGGTGTATTAGGTCTTTGTTTTAGTCCACCATACCCCTAATTGTGATAAGGGAACCAAATGTGACTTTAATATAACCCTTCTCAAGGATCCTGGCTAGTTTTCTTTTGTTCCCTTTTATGTACAGAAGGGTCATTTGTGTCCCATAATCTTCATCGCATTTCTTAGGGTAAGATATTGTTTCTTTTGTAAGCACTTGATGGAAGGTTTTTTCATCATACACATTACTTCAAAAAACCCTTTTTAGATTCCCCAATTTTTGCTCCACATGAAACTTTTTGTAGATTCCCATGGCCTAAGTCATAATAGTATTAATAATGCCTACATTTTGTGTCATATGGTGATGGGATTCAACGTGTAAGTATTTATTCGTGTGAGTTTTTTTCTTCCCATAAACCTGATGATTGAGAGATCCAATCTCATTCTTAGTGATAAGGATAATTAGAATGGGTACAGTTTTTCTCTTCATCACCTCCATTATGAATTTTATGTTATGATTCTAATGATTGAGTTTTATATTATATTATATTGTTTTCATAGTCTATTGTATTCACAATCATAATTTCATACCCTTTATTGGCCTAAAGGATCATGATATCCTTTTCCTATCTTAGTTTTTTTAACATGACTTGCTCACCATTGTTTATATTTATTCTCAAAGGTCTAGCCCTTCTTATGGATATAATGAATTATTGTCTTATGTCCTCAATGGTTTCAACGAGAAGACTTTTAATGATGGGTTCAATGCTTCATATCTAAACATTAGATGGATTTTGGTGGGTGCAAAAGTACAGTTAATTACATAACTAAGAACCTAGTTTGTGGTTGCATGAAGGGGTTGGTTGAAGAGGTTAATAAGAGTGAATTTATCCATGCCTCTCATGTCATCAAGGCTAAATTGGTCATTAATACATTTAACAAAATTTCTTCTTTTTTTCTTTCTTAATTTTGTTCTTCTAGCCTCAACATGATTATTCAATCAATATTCAATAAGAGATCAAAATAGACCACATTTGCTAGTCTTAAATGTAGCGCACATGCTTTCTCAAATTGAGAATTTTTTTCTCTCCTCATGTGTTTATGTGCTAGTCATATAAGGATTACATTGGAATTATTAAATATTCTATTGTATCAAGAGGCGAGTTAGTGTTTTAACACAACAACATCTAGTATCATTTTAGAATCCCTACACCATTTTAAGAATGATTTAATGTCTTCTTTTTTGTTTATATGTGTTAACCTGAAATTCTGGGAATTTCCAGTAATGATCTCGATATGTTTTGATATTGACAAAAGTGAAAGGTTTTTTGCATGTCCACTTATCCATTTAATAGCCATCAAAGAATCACTGAAAACATGTAGGTAATTTATACCTCTATCTGTATAATTTTTTATTTATTTTATTTGCTATGCATAAAATTCTTGTTACAGTGCATGAATTATTCTACAAATGTTCCTACTTCAATAAAAACAAAGGTTCCCAATCTCTCCCAATCTCTCAAGAAGGAACTTTTAGATATTTTTAGGGGTTTTTTCTCAACAAATATTACGAACAAACATGGTGAGTTTGTCAGTAAGTACAAACGAGACTTCGGACATGATCTTGATCGTCACAATAAATCAACATTCCCACCTACATTATATGATTTTATTAACCACTTAATACTTTGGAAGAATGTTCTACAAATTGATATGTAAGAGAGATTTCCTATTGTCTTCAAACTCGAGGGAGAATGCAAGGAAATGCGTGACTTTCATGTAGTTGATCTGGAAGTTCTAGGATAGTACTTTTTAGATCAGGTATGATGATTTTTAAGAATATTCAAATACTGGAACTCTATGCCTAAGAATTTGTGGAATATGAGAGAAACATTCTTGTTTTCCATTTACATACAAGAATTTGGATTTTTAATTTCCTTGTACACATTTATTGAAGATTCTATAAATTAATATGAATTTATTAAATAAAACATTGGTAAATATAGGAAAATTAATGCCAAGACATCTTCAAGTTGTTCTATTTTCTTGTAGTTTCAAGAGGCTTGTTAAATTACTTTGAAAATTATATTTTCATGATAGTTTGTGAGAAGGTTGATTTATATTGAAAATAATATTGTGTGGGTTATGATTTATGTATGTGAGTATAGCATTCATGAGGATGGGATGATGGCTTCTAAAACACCTTTATTGGTATCTTGCAGGGGATTGCACCTGACCACAGAGTGGAATTGGATAGGTTTGGGACTTATTTGCCCATAGTGCGTAGACATGGTAACAACATCCATCAATTGACAATAGTTAGTTCTGATGGTTCATAACAAAAATTTTTCTTATAGGCTTTACTAAGTCCTAGTTCCACAAGTGATGAATACATAATACAATTGTTTCGTGGCTTAAAAAATTTGTTTGAAAAACAAAAGGAGTCAAGATGCAGGCATATTTCCTTCCACACTCCAATTATTCACTAGTATAAAATGATGAAATTAGTGACTAGGTGACTAAAAAAGTTAGGCACCACAATTATTTCAAGTGAATCGCTACTAAATTTGAGATTTTTTAAGTGAACAAACTAAAAATGACTAACTTAAATGACTAATTTAGTTTAGGGATAAAATATATGACTAGATAATAAGTGACCAAACTAAAAGTGACTAGCTAAAATGACTAATTTTGATCCATTAATGAAAAAGGTATTATAGAGTATGTGTGAATTCACCTATGTTACTTAATGCAATGGATCAAAAAGATTGTGAATAACATAAACAATTAAACCATTTGAAAACATGTTCAAACACATCAACACAACAAAATTTAATAAAGGAGCTCACCAGACTTCCTAGCTACGTCTCCTGGTCCTTTCACTTTGAGTGTTGACCTCTTTATTATGTCTTCAAGAATGCTGTTATAGACATGAGCTCAAAAACAGAGTCTTAGATAAGAAAATGAACCTCACCACTGCATTCAGCTCAAACTTTCGACTCAAACGAGTATAAACTTGACCATATCTGGCCACTGTGACCTCCAGACCCCCTGGAAAGTCAAAAACAACCTCTTCTTGTGACAAAACCACTTTTCTATTGCGCAAAACCACCTTTACCTATGAAATACCACCTCTGCAACTGTAATCCACCTTGGAACTCGCATTGGTGGTTTTGGCCTAATTCGGCACTTTCATCAACATATACAAAAATATGGGTGGCTTGTTTTACAAGCTCCACCGTATGGTAAGTTGGCTAGCGTACTTGTGTTAAAGCGCTATTAATATAGCGTTTTGGAAGGTTGGTAGTTCAAACCACCACTCGACCCTTCCGCCTTGCTTCTTGTTATGTATTAATGTGCATATTATATATATATATATCATATCTGATTTGTTTGGCATGATGCATGTGGGATAACGTTAATAGTTCGGCCGTGATAGTAAATGTTAAAGGGACCGGCGGTCTGGGGTTTACCCGACTGTCTGACCCTATTTTTGGCATAACCAACCATAGCCCTTAAATAAAACCTTATCACTCCATTTAACAAGTCTGACATTGGCTCATGCAGTTAGCGGAATCTGGTGCGGTCGTTGCTATCCCGAGAGGTCAGGGGTTTGATCCTCCCTGACCCCCAATTTTTGGGATTCGCATGCCAATATTGGAAAAATCCGGGCTCCCACGTGTCAGCTCTGGATTGGTCCATATGCACCAATCAAAACCAGCCACGTCACCCTCCTTGTTGACATCATCATAAATAGGTGGCGCATTCCTGGGATGACACATGTCTTGCTGACATCATCGTTGACTTGTTGACCATTGACCAGTTTGACTTTGAATTTTTACCTTTTTGCCCTAGTTTTCCTAGAGCTTTTATTGGCCTTAACTTTTTCATCCAAACTCAGATTTTCGGCTGTTTACATCGTTGGAATCATCTCATCAAGAACTTTGACTTGATCCCACTTTCAATTGAGTTTGAATACTTTGATCTAGAGGAAAACCTGAATCCATTTTGGATCACTCCTTCCCATTGGAAGCTTTTGGACCACCAAAAGTTGGTTTTAGTTATAGAATACGTGAGGATAAAGTTTCCTCACTTTTCCAATTTCTATCCATCGTGCCTTACTTGGATTTGTACCTTTGAGTCCAATTCAAAGATACTCAACATTTCCCCGTTGCGAAGTCCTTATCCTCCTATCAAGAACTGTGTCCTCTTGTAGCTCATTGAGATACTCAGGAAAAAGATCTTCGATGGAAGGTAGCTGACCTTGCACTTCAGGATCTTCAACCAATGAAGGTTCATACAACCACAAGTTTTCAACATTTACGATGGAATAAATCTGCATATAAGCTGGTATATCTAGACAGAAAAGTATTTTCACCAATTTTATCATGTATTTTGAAGGGACCATATCTAATTGGTTTCAAATTTTTACCTTCCCCTTTCAGTCTTTCTTTGTTGATGTACAACCATACTTTATCAACAACTTGAAAACTATGCTAAACTCGATGCTTGTCATGCCGCACTTTATACTTTGCTTGGCTTCTTTCCAGCTATTCCTATACTGCCTGGTGAATTTCCTGGATTGGTTCAATGAAGTTGGTTGCCTTGTCCACATCACTGTGTCCATCAACTCCTACGTCTTTACCAAAGAAAAAATCCAAGGGAGACTTTGGTGTAAAACCAAAACAAGTCTCAAAAGGAGATCTCTGAATAGGAGAATGTTTTGCATTGTTGTAAGCATACTACACATAACACAAATGCTCATCCCAAAGTTTGGGATCCTTGCCCCAGCATCCTCGAAGCAACTGTATCACTGTCTTGTTGACCACTTCTGTCTGACCATCTATTTGCGGATGAAATGTCGTGCTCTTCTTCAATCTTGTGTCCATTAACTCCCACAGACTTGACCAAAATTTCCTGACAAATTGGTAATCTCGATCGGATACAATAGAAATGGGTAACCCAAAATGGACCCATACATTTTGAAAGAACAACTTTGCAGTTTGTTCAGTTGTGACGTATTTATTACATGGTGTCAAAATACACATTTTACTGAACCTATCCACAACTACATACAAATAGTCATGACCCTTTCTAGACTTTGGCAATCCCCCAACAAAATCCATGGACCTAAGGACGAGAAGTAATTGGAAATGGAGTATACAAGCCTAATTTTCTAATACTTGGCTTGCTTGTAGCACACATAGTACATCCTTTAATATATCTAGGAACTATCGCATTCATCTGTGGCCAATAACAGAATCTTTGTAATTGTGCAACTGTTTTACTTACACCAAAATGACCTGATATGAGAGAAGTATGTGCTTCTCGAATTATGTTAACTCTTTCAGTTTGTGGAATGCATAACTTTCCCAAATGATATAAGAGTTTGTCCTTTATGTAATAATCCAATTCTTCTACCTACTTTCCATGACTTAAAGTTGTAGATACATCTTGAAAATGTGTGTCTTGCGCATATTGTTCTATGTAACTTTCATGATTTAGCGAATTATGCTTAAGTATTGTCGATGCATTTATAATTGGTCTTGATAACATATCTGCAACCTTATTATGTATGCCCTTCTTATATTTGATAACAAGATGAAATTGCTGTAGGAAACCCATCCACCTATAATGTTTTGATTGTTGCAATTTAGTTTGTGAGTGCAAGTATTGTAGTGGTTGATGATCTGTGTGTATGATTGTTTCTTTACCCATTATGTAATGTTTCCACTTTTTAACACTCTAAACTAATGCATATAATTCCTTATCATATGTGGGATAGTTAACTACTGCTGAAGTAAATGTCTCAGAATGAAAGCATATAGGCTTTCCGTGCTGCATCAACACTGCCCCCATGGCATATTCACTTGCATCTATCCCGATCTAGAATGAATGTTGAAGATCCGACACTGCTAGTACTAGCGCTATACTAATCATTTCATTCAATGTGTCGAATTCTTTCTGTTGTTTGCCTCCCCACTAAAACACATCTTTCACACTTGTGAAAGCATGTAAAGGAGTTTCAATCAATGAAAAGTTAGCAATGAACTTCCTCCAATATTGCGCTGCCCCTAAGAAACTTCTAACTTCTGTAACAGTATTGGGCTTAGTCCAATTTACAATGACTTTGACCTTAGATGGATCTATCTTCAATTCACCACCCCCTACAATATAACCCAAATAATTTAAAGATGTTATGCCAAATTCACATTTTGACAGTTTTACATAGAGTTTTTCTCTTTACAAAACATCTAAAACTTGCTTTACATGCTTAACATGTTCATCCCATGTTCCACTGAAAACAAGAATGTCATCTAAATAAACTATTACAAAATCATCAATGATTGGCCTAAATACATCATTCATGACTCGCATGAATGTGGCTGGAGCGTTAGTTAAGCCAAAAGGCATAACCATCCATTCATAGAGTCCTTGCTTCATTTTGAAAGTAGTCTTCGATACATCCTATTCTACAACTCTGATCTGATGGTAGCCCCTTCACAAGTATAATTTAGAGAAGTAAACTGCATCTTTTAATTGATCTAACAAATCATCAATACGAGGAAGAGGATAACAATTCTTTATTGTCATTTTATTCAATGCTCTAAAATCAATGCACATTCGCCACGAACCATCTTTCTTTCACACTAACACAATAGGTGATCCGCACAATGATGTGTTTGGTCGAATAAACCCTTGATCGAGCAACTCATGTACCTGCTTCCTTATTTCTACATTCTCTAGAGCTGATAACCTATACATTCCAATGTTAGGTAGTGGAGCATACTGCTGCAAATAAATATCATGTTCTATCTCCCGCTTGGGTGGAAGCCCTTTCTGCTCTTGAAACAAAATATCATAATTAGAAACAACTTTAACTAGATCTGATTTCTGTTTGGGATTACAACCTTTGAATGCATCGGATTTATCAACATCCTTTGCTTTTACAATCATAAGAAAAATTGTTTACTTCCATTTAAAATTATTTTGATCTGTACCAAATTTATGAGAGAGAAGTTATCTTTGAGTTTATGAGCTCTTAAAATATATTCAATTCCATCCTAAGTGAGTTGATACTTATTTTTAGTTCGATAGAAGATAGCATTTCTATCGTACAAGTATGGACTTCCTAATACAATTCTGCATATATCTAATGGGACTATGTCTAACTCAACCTCATCTACAAACTTTGACCCAATAGCAAAACAAAGTTTACATTGTTTCGTAACTTGTACTTTAGTTTTATCACACACCTAACCTAATGGATATGCTTTTTTATGTGGTTTTGTTTCTAGACACAACTTCTTTACAGTTTCCTTGGAAATCAAATTAACTTGCAATCCACTATCAAATAAAGTATCAATTTTAGTATGCTTGGAAATGACTCTTATGTGAAATAGTTCATTTCTTTTCTTCTCATCATTATCATTATCAACAAAATCTGAAGAAGTACTTGTAGATGCTTTAGACTCTTTACCTTTTATACCTGTAGCTGTAACTATTGTCTCGTCACCTAAATCTGATCCGAAGTCATTTTGAATAGCAACAACATTATTTCGCTCTTTACCCCCAAACTTCTTTGGCTTCAATTCTAGATGTAGTGAGCAACAGTGTGCCTCATCGTGTCCTTTATTCTTACAATGAGTGCATGAAGGTTTATCCTTCTTTACAGTGTTTGTTTTATTCTCTTTCCATTTCAGTTTCTTCTTGCCTTTATTGTTTCTTTCAATAGGTTTGGATGTTTTCCCAACATTTAGGGTTACATTTTTACCTCTAGCTTCTAGATGAGTTGCTTGAACTGATACATCATCTAAGCTAGTTGAATTGAACATAAGTATGGTATGCCTCAAATAACTATGAAGACCACCTGTGTATTTCAACAAGGTTTCTAGTGAGTCCAATGAAATGCCTAATGTTAAATCTCTCTTACGGAATTCCTGAGTATAACTTTGAACACTTTGACCTTTTAATTGACGTAGTGTTTGCTAACCCATTGTTTCTTGTTGCATATAATCCAATGGATAAAATTTCTTTTTAATAGAAGAAACAAATTCATTCCAAGTTGAAATGATTTTACCATGCTTTTGGAGATCTGCTTGAGTCTTGCCTTCCCACCATACAAGTGTGGTTTCTCCAAGTCGAAGGCTAGCAAGCTGGATCTTATTTCTTTCTGAATAAACTTTCTACACCCCGCAATATACATCAATTTGCCTTATCCAATTATCAAGCTTTTCAACATTAAGTTCTCCGTCATAAATTGGAAAATCAAATTTTACATCTAATTTGATCAAAGAGGACTTCTTTTTCTTCTTCTTAGAACTAGATTTATGAGAAGAAGATGATGATGATGATGATGGTGATGATGGAGGAGTAACAAGAAAAGATTCCTCTACTCCTTTGTCTGGTTTAGGGTAAGATTTCCCCTCCCCTACACCTTTTTAGAGGGGATAATTGTAAGATACATACGCCAGCTTCACGCAGGAGAATTTACCATATAATTTGATAATATCTAGAGATTTTCCACATATTATATGCTAGCTTAATAGTTTCCTTTTTCTTCTTTATCTGGAGGAGTAAAAAGAAAAGGTTCCTCTGCTCCTATGTCTGGTTTAGGTGATGAAGTGCCTTCACATTTACCCTTTTTAAACTCATTATACATCTCTTCCACCATGTCACGTATCGTCATGAAACTATCCAAGAATTGGGATTCTGACCCAAGTGGAGTTTCATCCACCATCCTTCTTTGTGAAAAGAACCTTCCAATTTCTAGATTCACCTCAACAAGCTCTCGTTAACCTCGTTTGAGCCCCAACCTAGTAATCATCCACATCTTCACACAAACTTGTCAAACATTAGAAACCTTGCTACTCTGATACCACTTGATCCATAAATGAAAAAGGTATTCTAGACTATGTGTGAATTCACTTATGTTACTTAATGCAATGGATCGAAAAGATTGTGAATAAAATAAACAATTAAACCATTTGAAAACATGTTCAAACACATCAACACAACAAAATTTAATAAAGGAGTTCACCAAACTTCCTGGCTATGTCTCCTGGTCCTTTTGCTTCTAGTGTTGACCTCTTTATTATGTCTTCAAGAATGTTGTTACAGACATGAACTCAAAAACAGAGTCCCAGATAAGAAAATGAACCTCACCATTGCGTTTAGCTCAAAATTTCGAGTCAAACGAATATAAACTTGACCATATTTGGCCACTGTGACCTCCAGACCCCCTGGAAAGTTAAAACCCACCTCTACCTGTGACAAAACCACTTTATTGTTGCGCAAAACCACCTCTGCTTGTGAAATACCACCTCTAGAAACTAATCCGACACCCGCATCAACATATACAAAAATATGGGTGGCTTGTTTTACAAGCTCCATCGTATGGCAAGTTGACTAGCAGACTTGTGTTAAAGCGTTGTTAATATAATGTTTTGGAAGGTCGACCGTTCAAACCACCACCCGACCCTTCCGCCTTGCTCCTTGTTATGTATTAATGTGCATATGATATATATATCATATGTGATTTGTTTGTTACGATGCATGTGGGATAACGTTAATAGTTCAGCGGTGATAGTAAATGTCAAAGGGACTGGTGATCTAGGGTTGACCCGACCATTTGACCCTTTTTCTGGCATAACCAACCATAGCCCTTAAATAGAACCTTATCACTCCATTTAAGAAGTCTGACATTGGCTCATCCAGTGAGAGAAATCTGGCAAGATGGTTACTATCCCGAGAGGTCAGGGGTTCGATCCTCCCTAACCCCCAATTTTTGGGATTCGCATGCCAATATTGGACAAATCCTGGCTGCCACATGTCAGCTCTGGATTGGTCCATATGCACCAATCAAAACCAGCCACGTTAGCCTCCTTTCTGACATCATCATATATAGGTGGCGCATTCCTGGGATGAAACGTGTCTTGCTAACGTCATCGTTGACTTGTTGACCATTGACTAGTTTGACTTTGACTTTTTGACCTTTTTGCCTAATTTTCCTAAAACTTTGACTGGCGTTAACTTCTTCATCCGAACTCGGATTTTCACGCCATTCACACCATTGGAATCATTTCGTCGAGCACTTCAACTTGATCTCACTTTCAATTGAGTTTGAAGACTTTGATCTAGAGGAAAAACTGAATCCATTTTGGATCAAATTTAGTCCCAAACTAAAATATATGACTAGATAATAAGTGGACAAATTAATAATTATTAACGTAAACAACACATACTCAAACCATGCAAACAACATATATGCAAACCTTTACAGGTGTAAGGGAAGGTGGTTGATATAATATAGTTGGTTTCCCTTCATCACCAAAGAGGTTTAGGCTATGAGTGGGTTGGCCAAGAAACCCTCATAATTCGGTCCTTTGAGTTTTTGGGAAATCTCAAGTTAAAGTCCAAATAGTGCTAATAGATGGTTTCAAAGGTGTTTTCTAGGGTTTTTGAACAAGGTCACTAGATCCCAATGCAATAGAGGTGCCTTGGATTTGTTGAAAAGTAAAATACTCCATGTGGCACCGAATGGGTGATTGATGACTATCAGTTAGAGGACATAAACCAAATTAATTATGGAGGTCAAAACTACAATTGAAAAAAGAACAACACAGATGTGATAATTCACACTAGAATTCATCCACTCACAATGACGAGCTAATGAATAAAATGTTAATTCTTTGATGAAGCCAATAAAACCAAGAAGATCCTTATCAACCCTTACTGAAGCTAAGAAAATCTTCACAAGGAGGATACATATTTCATCCAATTAAATATTGAAAGACATGCTCTTCTTTATTTCAAGGAAAACTTTATGGAGAAACTTGAGATTGACAACTCATTAGAGTGACTTGAGCTACACTTGAGATGAACTAAAATGATTTCCACTGTAACCTAAGAGTATATTCAATATGTTGCAATTCTATAATAATAACATATGATTTAGCAAGGGTCAAGACATCTCTAAATACACTTGTGGGGTGGTCACACTCCTTGGGGAAACTACCCTTCTAGATTGAAAGTCATGTTATTTTTTACTTCTAGGAAAAGTTTATAGAGAAACCCAACACTGGTAATTAATCAAAGTGATTTGAGCTACACTTGAGATGAAATGGAATGATTTCCAATATAACTCAAAAGTATATCCAATATGCTGCAAGTATATACTAATACCTTGTGATTTAGTAAGAAGGGTCAAGATATTTTGAGATACACTTGCGAGGTGGTCCTACTCCTTGGAGGCTTCTACTTTTCGAGTGTTATAAAGATGGGACAAATGTCTCATCAGGAATTTGAACCTAGGTGAGGAAATAAAGAACTAAACAAATACTACAACATTGATAATAACCAATTAAACCAACCAACCAATTACTCTTTTTCCCTTAATAATTTTTTTTACCCTAATTTATTACCCCTCTAGTCAAAATTTCTCCACAAAATTCTCTTGGAAAACCCCTTATTGTAATTTTTTTTCTACAAAAAATATTACCCCTTCCTTGTATTTAACCTAATGGACTCTCTTTACAAATACAAGTTTTATTTTTCCAACGCTTAATGGAGTATTATTTTTCTAGTGTTCACTCAAAAGTAAAATACACATTCAGATTTTGTTCAAAAGAAACAATAAATGATAAGCATATTTGAAATAGGACAAATAAAAATGGTGAACATTATTTTTCAAAGCCACTAACACAAAGAGAGTCCCATCACACAAAGATAGTTTGATAGCTTTCAAAACTTGCGCCCTAATTTGTGTCGTATGAAGCAGCAATCACATTCAAAAATTTGAGGGAGGATACAACATAAAGCACTGTAACAATAAGAATGAAAGATGGAGTCCCATGACCACTAAATATCTCAAGGAATAATTTGCATAGCCCTTCTAGAGCATGACGTCTCACTGGGGATTGGCATCACAGTAATCATTGTGAGAATATCGTTCAAATTTCAGTCTCAATCTAATTCAAAATACCTTCAAAGCATATAGCATTCATTGGGTATTCCTAATAGTGGAATTGAGGTCACTCCTCCCACCTTAGCAGGACCATGGTGGTGATAGTGAAAATTGAACTCGCGACCCACAACAGGTCAAGCCCTTGGTTATAGTCAGAAGGAAGGTTCAACCCACTACCTCTATGGAGAGTGGCAGGAAGAATGAGGGCGATGACATGCCAACAATGCACAATTCAGGAGACAAGGTTATGGTATTTGAGAAGACTATTTTGCTTCTGCTAAAGAACTCTTGAGAATAAATGGTACAACAAAATCACCCATTGTAAATAATTTTTGCGAGTCCATAATAAGAACAATGACCATTAGGGCTTTCGGCATTGAGGATTAGTTCTTGAAGAAGAACTTAGGCCTTATTGATAAAAATTCAAGCCCCTTTTTCCATAGTTTCTGAGCCATTGAATGGTTGATTCAACATCTAGAGGTGTTAAATGCAACTGTTCTTTGCTCCTCTGCTCTTTCTATGGTTCTACTCCCACAGGACAACTTCAATCCTGGTATGAACAATGAAACTAAATGTCAATTGTGGGTGATTTCTGTTGTTACTAAATGTTTTTATGTATAAGATGATCATTCCTAACAATTTGAACTAGTCTAGCTTTCGTTGGGATGGCCTTCTCTTATGGTATATCATTGAACAAATCATTTGTTAAAAGTATACAAAACCAATGTACACTTGCAAACTACATTATTTCTGTAGAACACATCAAACAATACATGCACATTCCTAGTGAGGCCCCAGCTGTTATAGAAGATCATAGTCCACCAAATAATGGAGAAACTCATAGAAAGATGGAGTACCTGGAAAGAGCTTCCCTATAAAACTAGGAAATCACTTTATGTATAAGTTCCAAGTGAAGGACTAGATAGGTAGCTACTATTACCTTCCATCATTTTATCTGCAAAAGCTGTAGGGGGCCTTGGAGGACTAAATGTAGCTAGCAGGGCCCAGATCTCTGTTCCATTCCCTCCACCTGATGGTGATATCACTCTGCTTAAAGGTGACTAGTACACAACCAATGTTTTAGTAAGTTATTAATCCATCCCTGATACATGTACATCTCTTGAAATTAAAGAGACTGGCTATGTTCAACTTCAGCTTGTACACCAAAATGTTCTCTTGCAATGCATCAATCTCTAACTATATTCTATCTTTGGGCAGATCCTTAGAAGAACACTTGATGTGGGAAGATCTATTGGTAATCCTAATGTTGTTCACATTAATTTCCGTGGGCTACCAAATGAAATAGAAATTATAGTGGAACAAGGTACTTATCGTTGATCTTTATCACAAGGCAGTTCGTTAGATTTAGTATAGGTGTGTCTAGCCTTTCAATGATTCACAAGATCTAGTTTATTTTGATTTTATCTGATGGTTTTTGAATCCATTGCTTCTTCTCTTGATATGTATCTAAAATTATCCATCTGTTCATTAAGTTTTTTGTGAAAATCTTTGAAAGTCATAAGAAATGAATTCGAGCTAATGACTATGCACTCATTTAGTTGGGATGCATTTATTTGATTAAACAAAGTTTGAGAAGTCATTTTTAGGAATACTAGGATGTGATAAGTAAACAATATGCTCAAAGCTACAACCTTGCAAATAAATTCAAAACAAAACATGAAACAAGTTTTCAACAACATGGTAACAACTCATCCTCTTACAATGATCACAATCATGAAGAGACATTTCACACATGTTAAATATTACCTAATCCATATGAATATATGTAAGAAAATATAATGAATCAAGCACAATAGGGTGGAAAATACTAGTGCAACTTGAATTTGGCTAATGTATGGATTCCAATGAAACCATTTAGCATATGCTCAAATTATTTCATGAATCCAACACAATGAACAACCTAAAAACCAAAACCGACTCAAGAAAGTTAGTGCTCAAATAAACACAAAAATCCTCTCTTTACAATGTTAGTCATCCATCGAACCTAAAACTACCAAGGCATATGCATCTGATTCTCCTCCTATATAGAAGTACCAAATGTCCAATATTCTAGAAGCACTTCCTGTGAACAATTGAGGGGCCAGGCTCATCATATTCTTATTTTGAAAACCACATCTATAATACACATAATAAGTGCAGATTTTTAGGTGAATCCAAAACTTTTTCCCTGATAAAATTAAAAAGAAATATTGATCAAAATTAATTTTATCAAATTTGTATCAAATTTTCCTTGATGTCATTCTTTTTATGTTGGGTGAACTATTGCAGATATTGTGGTGGTGAAATTTAGTTTTTGATCAAATCTCCCACCCCATTATCCTCCAATACTATCATGATCCTCCCTTTCAAAGAGACGATGTTAGAGGCTCCCTCTAAACAATTATCTACTCTCAATACTTGGTAGGCCATTTTTCTTCCCACAAACAACCTTGTAGTCCTTCACAATAGGCTAAACTATACAGATTATTAATTTAAATCTAAGGATTCAATTTGTATGTGAGGAAGAGAGTGGAGAAAGGAAAGAGACCCAGATAACTGATTTAGGTTCATAGGCAAATAGACCAGTCACTCTGAACTCAAATATAATACCTTATGTATTGATACATATAGTCATAAATCCAACTACGCTTATGCACCTCATTATGAAAGCATAGGCTACAGAAAAGCATGATCAATGTTAGTAGACAAATCCTCCCTAAGGTCCTCATAGAGAATTTTTACCGCATGTGGGAAAGAAATAACATCTGACACAAACACACTTAAAAATTAAAATGTACAACATAAAAAGAAATTACAAGAACTAGCAACTGATTCCAAACCTGGCACTCAAGGAACTTCCATAGTAAGACATGATGCTGATACAACATAGTTAATTGAGTTGTATCTTGCGAGTAATGACTATTTGAGAGATGTAGCAGTTGAAAATATATTTTTCTTTTATTTTATTTTGATTCTATTCCCTATATGTGGGTTGAAGTAAGCGACCTAAGGCATGTGGATTTAGCGATTTGTCTTGGATTAATTATTAGCCTTTGAAAATATGACTTGGATCATTGTTTCTCTATGATCGAAGAGACACCTGTGATTTCAAATCTAAACCATTTCAAATGTAACATGTTTCTGTTTTTTTTTTCAATATTCCCTTGGACAAATTATTCATCATTCATGTTATTTGTAAGTTGTGCAGGCTGGAGACTCTGGGAAGCCTCATGATCCCTCTCATATTCTTCACATGAATTCAGGTAATGATAATGTGAACTTGAGTGGGACAGATAAACATTTCATCCTAGTGAGCATGCATATATGTATGGATTTATGTTAATTTTAGATAACAATGGTATGTTCTATGCTTAAGAGAAATTTTACTTCAATTTTATTATTAGCCTAATATCAATTTCTAGATTAGCAATCACATTAACATAATAGTAAAATTCAGATAGAGCATAAACAATAACCAAAAGGCAAGCCAAGACAAGAGGACACAATATTTGGCAGATGCCAAGGAAAAAAAACAATGTGAGGGAGACCCTTTGATCAAATCTTCTTATTATTCTTCAAAATTTCATCAGAGAGAGACTACAATATACAAATTTATTTTCCCAATCACAATCCAAATCTGTCTAGTCAAATAGCAGTTAACATGATGCCCTAACCAGAAATTCAATGCTCCAAATCATCTCGGACAAAACAAGTCAAATTGGCCTCCAAGGATAGTCCGAATCAGGCCAAAATAGTCTCAAAAATATTAGTCAAACTTCTTCAATGCAGAGTCAAACTTGCGATGAAACTTGTTGCAGTCAAGGCTAGTCAAAAAACTCCAAATGCCTCAATTTTTGTGCCCAGAAATGTGGCCTGCCCAAATAGAATATTCCCTAATATAATCAAAGTCAAACTTGGTCAACTACTACCCAGTAAATGTTGGTCAAACATTCATGCAATTCAGTCAATGCTCAAAACAAAAAATCAAAGTCAAACTTCACAGATGCGGAGGAGAAGAAGGATGCCCTGAAGTTGTACGACCCAATCTATTGGGAATGGGTCCCCTAGGGTCAGTTTTGGGGAAAAAAGCCCAAGTTTTGCATAAGAAATCTAAAGTCTCTACATTTTGTGGCCATAGAGTGCGAATATGTAAAGAGTCACTAAGGGTTTCCACCCTTAGTTTGTGTAACTTGTGTCGGCTTTAAGAGATCCACCCATGGTCTGCGGACCATGCGATTGTATAAAAAGGGAAGTCTTAGAAGAGTCTAAGGAAGTAGTTCCATTTTAGAGTCTTGTTATGTTTTATGTAATGGGTCTGTGAGAGCTAAGACTGAAGACACTTAGCATAGTAAAGAGGCTTTGTAGCTGTGTGCACAGAGGCCTAAGGTAAAAGTTTGCAACTGAGTGCGCAGACCACTACAACTATGTGGGTAGGGTAGTTGGAGTCTATAAAGAATATCTAAACATCAATAAAGAGAATTATTTTGGAATTATTTGCGTATGAGCTATTTTCTATTATAAATGCATGCGATTATGTTATGACGAATATTGGGTTTATGTTTTAATGCTATATTCATTCGCGAATCTATATGTTTTACTCTGTTGTCTGAATGCAAGTAAGAATACGTGATGGACGATCGTAGACCTACACGGAGGTCTGAAGAGCGAATAAGAGAAGCATATCGATAAGCCCTAAAAGGTTTATCAGCCTGCATGAACGAAGGCTTAGGGTATAAAAACAACATCACTACCATCTCTGGATGCAGAAACTTGGTTCTTGCATCCCCCCATACTGCTTCGGGTGAGACTTCAATCTGTGCTCCATGGATTGATGCCGAAAGGGTCAGTAGTGTAGGGATTTGCTTGGCTAATTAACGCTAAACCTGGGTGAGGACCCATCAAGCCAACAAATGGCTATGTTTCTAGGACCAGGATCTGCATAAAGATATGTGTGATGTCACATCACTGGAATCCAACTAAGAAGGAGATCGAAGACTGGTTGGGTAGAAAGATCCATGAATTTGTGGTGCAAGAGAACATGAATCCATGATTGACGAAATAATAGTGGTTGCACAAATATCTTTACATGGATATACACGAGATGTTATTCTATTCCTTCCCAGTCAAATTGTATGAGTGGATCGCGAAATTGGCAGACGGCCAAGGAAGGAGGGGAATTGATGGTCAAACAGTCTGGACCCTAGAGTTAGTGCGGAGATTAGAAGCCTTTGAAGATAAGATCACGCACGCTATCAATCATTGGCTCGATCATATCATAAGAGGGTTCATGATAGAGTTCACGGTTGATACTTCAGTCAGTTACAACGAAGCAGAGCGCCGCTTCTTTAAGGGGCTATGACGTAAGTATTTAAGGTCTTTAAATACTTGGATTAAGATGCTCATGTGTGAGAAGTGGGTTATGTAGCTACCTTGATGTTTGGAGCTATACGAAGTGGAAAGACATTCAGGAATAAAGGGGAAAAAGGCCCTGAATATAGCCCACTAATTGGACCTCCTTTGAGTGACGACAACGAAGCAGCATAGGCTTCTCCACAGAGAACTGTTCAACTAATAATACAAGGGTTACTGCAAATACCTAATCCACCCACACCACCTCCATATTCACCTCCACCATATACACCTTCACCCAAATCACCACCACCTTTGCCACCATCCAATATGGTGAATTCAGTAAAATTACATGTCTTCAAGGGATTGGGAACTAAGGACCCAGAACAATTTTGTTTCATCGCGAAGGCTATATGGGAAGCTCAGGGTATTACATACGATCAGATGAAGAAAGAAATGTTGGTTACTAATTTGCAAGAACATGTGCTAACATGGTACATTATGTACTACACTGATAATCCAATGTCTTCGTTAGAAGATATTCAGGCCAAGTTGAATAAGGAATTTAGCAGGCCCAAATCTAAAGCTTAATCAATTGTCAGATTCAAGGAGATCATGATGAAGCCTGATGAGACAAATTTGGATTTGGATCAAAGGTTTAAGTGTACAAACCCCGTGAAGCCAACATGAATCTTAGGGATGGGCAACACCGCGAATGGTTTGTGGCTTCGCTCCTGCCTCATCTAAGGGTTGCTTTGTCACAATAGAAGATTGGAACCCAGGCAGTATTCCTGGAGATTGCATGAAACACTGATGCAATATGATAATTTATGGTTTTAGAAGATTCACGCATAGTTGCAGAACCTATGCTTAGAATTTCAAAGTCTGAAGAAAGATAGAACAACTCGGCCAGAGGTGCATGAAGAAGTTTGGTGCTTGAAGTGAAAATGTCAAGGGCATGACAAAGATCACTATACAGTCTTCACAAATTATGTTATAGCATGGGGGCCAATGCCTCTGAGGCCGGAAGCTCCAACAAGGCCAACTACAAGGCCCACGCTATGGTGTGATATCTATTAGGTAGCTAGGAAACATGCGACAGACAATTGCCATTTGCCGCAGAAATTTGTACAGACACCGCAACAACTCTTCTGGAACTTCTGTCAATCGGTAGGTCATGATGAGAGTAATTGTCGTAGTTACGAGCTAATGATGGACAGAACGCCCGCATATAGGGTCCAGATAGAAATTTTCCCTTTGGGCTAAGGCGTTGGGGGAGCGCGAGGTGAGTATCAGGGGAGTGGACGAGGACAAGGTTGAGGAGGACCTCGTAGAGGTTAGGGATAGGTCATTTTCTACAACTATGGAGGCCCAAGACACTGCACACAAGATTGCCCAAATATGACATGCCTTTCATGCCGATATTGTACTTAGTTTGACCATGCAACAGAGGATTGCCCTGTATTATTAGCTACGATACGTGAAAAGGGGGCACAGCCTCAATATCCGACTCAAAACATGCAAATGATGAGTGTTGAGCCTCACGAGGAGGATCTTAAGGTAAATATTGTGCTTTGGAGTGGGATGACGACTGGCGAGGATAAGGGTAAGTAGCCTGAAGAAGGTGAGTGGGTCCGCAAAGCACCAAAAAAGGAGATCGGGTTTGATGTAGAATGCGCAAGAGAAACATTTATGGAAGCAAAGAAAAGCTTCGCTGAGGCCTCTACCTTAGGAAGTCAGGATAAGCCAAATGAAGAGATGGACCCTTCCATGCTTACTACTTTCTTGGAGACCTCTAAGAAGCTATTGCATCATAGCGAGGTTGTGAAAGGATTGTAGGAGGTGATCAATAAGTGCACTAGAAAATAAAACGCTACTAACGGACCGCGCGTAGTGAAGAAGATTGGTAGACATAAGGCGAGAACAAGGCGTGAGATGAGGCTCACTGCGCAGATAAGAGAATATGAGATGCATCAAGTTATTCTAGATTTGGAGTTGGATGCACATGTTTTGCCTTAATAGACATGGGAGACAATGGGGAGACCTGTGCTATAGTGGTCTCTGATTCAACTAAGAATGGAAAATCAGCAGAAAATCATCCCCATGGGAAGATTGTAGGGAATGACAGTTGATATTGAAGGCGTGAGCGCATTAGATGATTTTGAAGTGATAGAGATTGTGGATGACAACAATCCCTACCCTATGCTCCTTGGGATCGATTGCGCTACTGAAATGAATGGGGTAATCAATTTGAAGAAGTGGAAGATGATATTTGAGAACAAAGCTCTCCGTGTAGTAGTGCCCCTGGACCCTGCAGAAGGACACGCTATACTGAACCAGTCCAAGATTATGAAAGTGATGATGATTTGTACCAGATTTATAAGATAATGACACGAGATCAGGATTGGGTGAATCTGATAGTAAATGGACACATTTCCTAGGAACGTGAAAGTTCCTTCAGATCAGATTCAAATGAGGAGTTGGAGCACTGGAAGAATCGACTCCATGAAGTATCTACACTGCAAAGTAACATGATGACCAAGTTGTTACATTGTGTATCATCAATGGTAATAAATATTCCTTACTACAATGGTTTAACTGATGTCGATAACTTTTTGGATGCATTAGAAAGGGAAGTGCCAGAGAAGCATCGCTTCGAGGCCTTGGATTGGGTGTTGTGCGCTAAGCCTACAAGATGGTGGGGTATGCACAAAGACAGTTTTGATGATTGACACGTGTATAGAAAGATGATGAGATTATGGTTTAGTCACCCACAAGTACAGCTAACAGAGAAATATGATGGAAGGAATGACCCACACGATCACCTGACCAAATGGACTAAGGATTATGGAATGAAGCCTCAGCCTGAATGGCTGCATTTGTTTTTTCATATTATGTTTGGTCACTCACAAGTACGGCTAACAGAGAAATATGATGGAAGGAATGACCCACATGATCACCTGACCAAATGGACTAAGGTTTATGGAACGAATCCTTAGCCTGAATGGGTGCATCTATTTTTGTCATACTAGTACTTGGAGACAGAGCTCCACCGTGGCACTCAAGAATGGGACATTTTGTGACAGGGATTTTTGATGACGTTTAGCTTTGAGGATGGGTTTGAAAGTATTAACGAGGCATTGCAGGAAGTTAAGGTAGCAATCTTTAGAGTATCACAGGATCCCTTAGACTTAATTCAATCGGACTGGACCACCCAACTAAGCCATGAATTGGAGTGCTACAATGTGACTATCGAAGAAGAGGAAGAGGACCCGAGGAACATTAACATCCCAGAGACTAAAGGTCACCGCGAAGTTGAAGGACCACAAATTGAAAATCTAGATATCACCACGACACTAAAAATAAGACAAGTGAACATTGGGATAGAGGCAGAGTAGAAGTTTTCAAAGATTGGGGACCACTGGAATGACGCAATAGTCGATAAGGTTGCTGAATTGCTCCATGAATACCAAGACTTGGTCCCTACGAATTTCTCATACCTAAAGGGGAAGATAGGGGACCTGGGGTTTATGAAAATTACACTGAAACCGGATGTGAAGCCGATCAAGTGGAGCCCTTACTGTCTCAATCGGAAGTATAAAGAAAGGGTCTGCTTAGAGTTGGACAAAATGCTTACAGCGGGCATTATTGAACTAGTAGAAGAGTCTGATTGGGTGAGCCCAATAGTAGTTCAGGAATAGAAGCAGAAGGATGAAATAAGGATATGCATAGATCTCAAGAAGTTGAATGACACCCGCGTACACAATCCCTTTCCAACTTCGTTCACTAACGAAGTGCTGGATAATGTAGGAAGATAGAAGGCATATTCATTCATGGATTGGTTCTTAGGGTACCGTCAGATCAAGATCGCTTTGGGGGATAGAAGTAAGACGACCTTCGCCACGGAGTTGGGGTGCTTCCATCATATTGTAATGCTTTTTGGGTTGAAGAACACGCCGACGATATTTTCTTGCGTGGTCATCGCAGCATTTAAAGACTTCATTCACAAGTTTCTCGAAGTATATTTTTATGATTGGATGGTATTTTGGCTAGTGAAACGCCATGTACCTTGCTTACGATTGATGTTGGATACATGCTAGAGGTATCAGGTCATGCTCAATTTAAAGAAATGTTTATTTTGTGTTCCTTTCGGATTCTTGCTGGGCCATGTGGTGTGAAGACAAGGATTAATGATCAATATAGCTAAGATAATAGTTATAATTAACTTAGATGCACCAAGAAGTGTGAAACAGTTGCACGCAACACTGGAGCACACGGGACACTATAGAAAATTCATCAAGAGTTATGCCCAGATTACCGTACTGATGGAGAATTTGCTAAAGAAGGATGCTACATGCTAGGAGGACACTTTAAGGTGTATACAAACCATTATACATTGAAGTACTTGGTGAACAAGCCTATGTTGTGGGGGAAGATATGCAGATGGTTGTTTACTATTTCAGGAATATGATTTTGAAGTTATTGTGAATCGAGGACGATTGAATGTCAGACCATATCATCTGTCGTGCATTGAAATAGGAGAGGAGCCTACTAATTTGGAGGAAGGATTTCCTGACGTCTAGTTCTTTGTAGTGCGTGTCACCGACAATCACTTTGCAGATATCATACACTTCTTGACGATGGGAACGACTCCAGCAGGGTATACCAGTCAGCAAAAGAAGGAGCTAGTGGTGTGTGCGGCAGACTTTTCTTTCATTGCAGGGAACTTATATAAAATAGGGTCAGATGAAATACTGCGATGTTATGTGCCTAATTTTTAATGAAGCATCATCCTCGCTATGGCTCACGGAGGAGCTGCGGGAGGCCATTATGTAGGAAAAGCAACAATGTAGAAGATTTTATGCGCTGGGTTGTGGTGGTCGACGCTGCATAAGGACTCCATGGCTTATTGTAAGGCATGTGATGCATGTTAGAGGAAAGTAGGCCATCGCAGAGGAATGAGCTGCCTATGAACCACAACTGTCATTGCATCCATTTGAAAAGTGGGCGATTGATTTTGTAGGACCAATTCAGCCTCCCGGAAAGACAACAGGTGCGCGGTACTTCATCACCGTGATGGAGTATTTGACCAAATGGGCAGAGGCACATCTTCTTAAGGACTATACCAGGGAAACAACAAAAAATTTTGTCTTTGAGTATGTACTGACTAGGTTTGGTTGCCCAAATATTTTGATGAGCGATTGCGGTACGCACTTCCTTAATGAGACAATCAGCGTGTTGACGGAGGAATTCCAAGTTTATCACCAAAAGAGTACGCCTTATCACCCACAAGCTAATGGAATGGTTGAAGCATTTAATAAGATACTGGAGAATGCGTTGATGAAGGTTTGCAATGCATAAAGAAATGACTGTGATCTGCACATACCCGTAGTGATATGGGCTTACAGGACGACTTGCAAAAAGCTAACAAGGAAAATTCCTTTCAGGTTGGTTTATGGCATAGAAGATGTGATGTTGATTGAGTACATCGTACCTAGTCTGCGGATAACAGTATTTATAGGAATGGTGGATCGCAAAGCCCTAGAACAAAGGCTTGCGCAACTGACAGAGCTGGAAGAGGATATATTTTTGGCTGGATTCCATCAAGAAGTTCAAAAGGAGCGCGAAAAGGCATGGCACGATTGGCACATCAAAGTGCACACCTTCAATATAAATGATTTAGTGTTCTTATATGACAACAAGTTTGATAAATTTCTAGGAACATTTTGGACGCATTCGCTGTGGCCCTATGTCATCATGGAGATTATTGATGGTGGAGCAGTTCAACTGGTGAAGTTGACTGGAGAGCTATTTCCAGGGAAGGTAAATGCTAGCTGATTGAAGCCATACACTGGGGATCTGACTAGATGACTATATGGTGGAAGCACAATCTTAGCACTCCAGGCAGTTGAAAGGAGGGATGGGACTATAAACTACACTTCTCGAGTTGTAGAGTTACGTGACTTGGGGACTGTGCGAAAAGGAGGAATGTCACAGTATTCGCAGAGGCGCGAAGGGATCTACGCTATAGGAGGAGAGGCTGTGGAGTGCAGCCAGAAAGTGACTGTTATGGTTAATTTTTCATGACTTGATAGTGAGAAAATGGCTAAGTGGAGTGGGGGGGGTGACATTTAAGTCGAAATTTAAGAGTGATATCTTTGAAAATCTGTCGCCAATCTAGCATTTATGAGTGAATTTTGGGGGGAATGGTTGGATAAGAATTTGAATTTGCCTATAAATTACAGATGGCCACCCAACGCGAATAGTTTGCATTATGAGAATTGAGTTGTTTAGCTATTAGGCGCACATGAACCTTAAGAATTTTGAGGCTTTGGTAGCAAGTTCAGTGTTTGGAGATTTGCCTAAAGAAACCCAAGACCTTCTTACTAGCCTCATGTTGGCACCCGTAGAAACCACTAGTGTTGGAGTATCGATGGAATCTGAGGGAGTTTCCCCTGAGATTGCAAGTGTAGAAGTGTCTGCAGAAGTGCCAAAATTGTCGGTGTTTCCCAAGACGAGGCATATGCCGACCAGAGAGGGTCCAAAGACAAAGAAATACAAACAGAAAGCACCACAATTGGTGTACGTGTTGCCCAGGAAACACCAGAAGAAAGACAATCGATCGTGTAGGAGAAGGGCAAGGTAGTAGACCTAGAACGTGATGAGGATGTAGAATAAAATGATATGGTCGTGGAAGATGCTAATATGGGTACTGAAGACATTGATGTTGAGGGCATAGACCATATCTCAAAGATACCAGAATACGTTCCTCCACACCAAGGCAAGGTGAAGGTCCCAAAGGACCTCGATGAGGGAAAATTCTTACTTAACACATTGTCGCTACTAGACAAGATGACATTCAAAGGTCTGCATCTGGTGTGTGTCCCCCATTTAAAACTTGAGGATTGGGACCTCGGGGATATTGAGCAGTTTCCCCACTTGGCGACTGATACATTTATGCACTGTGTCTTCTATAAAGACTCTGGTATGACAGCGATAGAGGAAAGATAATGGATAAAAGGGGTGGACAAGGCAAGATTGTTGAACTAGGTATGGGTGCCACATTACAACTATGCATCCATAACTTTAATAGTGATCAAAAAATTGTTATGCTTGGTGCACAATGGGCATTGGGTGCCTATGGTTATGAGAACCGATACCAATCACCGATATGTTGATCCATAGGATCACACTCCTACCACGCTCAAGGCGGAACCCAGCCAAAGGATTTTGTGAAAAGACGGGCAAGCGCGACCTCATCGAATGAATGAAGGACAAGTTCAATATTGGTAGGAAGTCACACGGCTAATCAATCTCTAGCATAATCGACCCCGCAGTGAAGGTAGCCACCCAGATCCTGGCTAGGAAAATAATGAGGAAGTGTCACACATATGAAGTGTTGGCATCGGTTTTGTCATTAGTGGCACATTACACGGAGGGTGTACAATTCAATTGGGCACACTACCTCTGCAGCGAGTTCCTCACAAACTTCAGAGAAGCACAAGACCAGAGTAAGACCTTCCATTATGCATGGTTGTTGTTATCAATTATAATCGTCACGTGGGAATTACCAGAGGATAGTTATTTTCCTCCAATTGCATCGGATCTGCCAGAAGCAGCGAATTTTACTTCATTCTGGGCCACAAAGGACCCCAAAAGGGTTAAGGACAATAGGATATTCTGGGTACTGATGGAATCAAGTATCCGCACCACAATAAACCGCAAGCCGTGGTTATCCCCAACTATCTTTGAGTAGTTGGCAAGTATGTGGAGTTCAAGGCGGACTTCCACTGTGTCTCCATGCGGGCATGGAAGGACCCTGAGAAGAAATGGTATTATCTTCCATACCTCACGATAGACGATGCAATCATAGTGGTCCTCGATCGCTCGCCATCAGAGTGGCGCACAGCCTCAGATTTATCTACGGGATCTAGCAAGTCCAAAGGAAAGCAGAAGAAGGAAGAGGCCAGATTGAAGATGCAACAATTGGCTGACAGGAGGAAAAAGGAGGCTGAGGAAAAATCTAAATCAGAGCACGATGCTAAGGAGTAGGCGGAAGAGAAGGAAGATGAGGAAGAACGTGACTCTGAAAGGAGTCAAAGGTCTCTTTCACTGCAGACAGAGGATGAAGAGTAGCAATCAAGATAGGGTGGTGTAGAACCAGAGATTACTCCATTCTAGGTTACGCACACCAAGGAGTAGGAAAAAGAAGGGCCACGTAAGAAGTCCAAGGCCAATAAATCCTCGCTCGACCTGATAACTTTGACAGAAGGTGATCTGAATGACATCGGGGACACAGTTAGGGATGTGACTGTGGAATTGCTGCAGAAATTTGAGCAGCAACGGAAACAGGCTTTGGTCACCATTCAGGTGGGTCTATGTGAGTTGCAAATCCAGCCTACTGAGACTGATATAGAGCAGGGTAGTGCGAGATTGACTAGTTTGGTGCCAAGAACCTCAGAAGCAGCGGAGATGGTTCACTCTATATATCCCGGAGCCATTGCATTGCCAGATGGAGTGTTGACTACAGAAGTGGAAGCTGACAGGGCTGCCATCAGTGCTCTAAAAAGGGTTGGATTGAACTTGGGAACGCTTCCAAGTGAAGCCCTTCACACCCTGCAGGATAGTGCGCAGAACTTCAGGCTTGAGAATAGCGTATGGTGAATGTGATCAGCAAACAAAAAGTGAATAATGCCTAGATGTTTGTGAAGACTTTCACAATCAATCTCCTTAAGAATATTATGGAGAAGAATGAGCACACCACAGCCATGGTAGTTGAAGCATGCAGAACAATTCCAGAGTTGCATATCCTGGAAGATGTGTTGGTTGACGCTAGGATTCGAAAGATCGCTACAGGTTTGCGTGATGCCAGGATATAGCTGGCTAAGGTTCAGTTTGAGTTGAACCTTAACATCATAGAGCTTGAGTTGAGGGCCCAATCCTCGAATGCACCAGAGGTTAAAGAGCAACGTGAGGCCACTATCAAAGATGTCGTTGCACCAGTGGATGCTGCAATGAAGGATTGCACTGTGTTCTTTTAGTAGTCGCTCGAAGTAGTTAGCAGTATACATGAAGATCCAGACTTGCAGAGCTTAGAGATTGAGGTGATGGAATTGTAGCAGAGGTATGATGAGTTCAAAGAAATGGCACGTACTGTCACCCTTACACAAAGGTTGGTAAAGCTACAAAAAGAAATGACACTAAAGGAACACGTGGACACAACACAATGCAGGGAGACAGTACTAAAGGCTAGATTAGGGCCTTGGATAGATGAAGCCTATGTGCTCACAACCACCATTGAAGGAAAGATTGTGAGCCTGCAAGAAACACAGCAGCAAATCACGGCATATAGCATAGGACCAACAATGGAGCAGCTAGTGGAACAAGTTACACAGGAGGTGATGCAGTGTGCTGCCGAAGTTGCAGTGGTCCAAGTAGAGCTAGGAGGTCTTCATGATAAGGTCTCTGCACCATTGGAGTGAATTAGGGGTGAGTCACCATATTTGTGTTGGGGGCCTATTGGGAACGGGTCAACTAGGGTCTGTTTTGGGGCAGAAAGCCCAAGTTTTGCATAAGAAATGTAAAGTCTCCACATTTTGTGACCATGGAGCGTGAAGATGTAAAGAGTCAATAAGGGTTTCCGTCCTTATTTTATGTAACTTGTGTCAGCATTAAGAGATCTAGCCATGGTCCATGGACCATGGGATTTTATAAAAAGGGAAGTCTTAGAAGAGTCTAAGATAGTAGTTCAGTGTTAGAGTCTGGTTATGTTTAATGTAATGGGTCTGTGAGAGCTAAGAGTGAAGAGTCATTAATCCAGGTGGAGGTTGGTGGCCACCCATATATCCCACTCAGACCCCCACAACTATCTCTTTTAGTTTTTTAGTTTTTCGTAATTGTAGCACAATTTACTATTTTTAGCATTTTTTTGGGTCCTGAACTTCCAGAGCCGTTTTGAGGCCCTAAACGACGTTTTTTGGGAAATTTGAGAGCAACATGGGTCCACAAACCGTGTTTCTCTTCCAAAATTTGTAGTGCTCAAATAGATATTTCTAATGAGCTATTGTACGCATCAAACGAAGATCGGGTACCAAAGTTATGACCCCGGGAAGTTGATGTATCAACTTACCCAAAACGGGGCCCACAATTTGGTGTTTCATCTTCTAGGGTTAGGTTTTGGGATGTTAAGGGTCTTCCATTATTTCTCAACAATAAATAGCCCTTCAAGTCTAATTTTAAGAGATTTCAAAAGCATGTAGCTGCCACATCTCTTCTCAGAGATAAGCAACCATCGCCCTACCTGATTTATTTTCATTTCTGTTTGTAAGCTTATTTAAGTATTTTACATTAATGAAATGAAGTATTATTTCCACTGCATCTCTGTGTTTATGGTTATCTCTGTAATTTGTTACATTCCTATTTAAATTTGGATTAGTCGTATCAGAGCGGTCTACTTTTTCTCTGTTCTTCGTTGCATGTCCCCAATGAAGTTGGGATATAAGGAGCTAGGGCTCGACCTGGTTGAACCTTTGCAAGATCAGCCTCAAAAATCTCGATGGCCTCCCATGGCGGATGAAAATAAAGACGAGGGGGCAAGAGATCCTGTCAAAATCTTACTTGAAGAAGCCCTTGAGTAGCAAAGGAATGCGATGATGGACAACTTTACCCAAATCCTTCAGCGGCTACCCAAGGGCGACGCATCGACTTCCAACAGCTACTCTTGAAATGCCACATCGTTTAAGGTACAAGTTAATTTTGAAATCCCCATCTTTGAGGGTCAAATAAACACAGATGTCATAGATAAATGGTTAAATCTGCTAGATGGGTATTTTTCTATTCATGATTTTTCTAGTCGGGAAAAGATTATTTCGCTCTTCTCAAAGTAGCCCCCCACGTCAAGGACTAGTGGGAAACGTACTGCGAGTAGAAGAATGAAAGTACAGGCTCACTATTTTCAACTACAGCCACTTGGGATTCATTCCGGGATGTCGTTAAGGAGTAGTACTACCCTATCAAAAGCTATGACGACAAATACATCAAATGGACCACACTGCAGCAGCGAAGGGACCAAGATGTGCCGGAGTTCACAAACATTTTTCATACCATTTGCACACAGTTGGGTATCAAAGATTCTAAGCTGCATCTAGTACTCAAATAACATGGCAGCCTACACAGATACATCCAGGAAGAGATGGAATTCTAGAGCATCTCCTCGTTCGGCACAACGTACTGATATGGTGTCAAAATCGAGCAAAAGTTCAAATAGAAGAAGAGAGGCTTTGGATCTACAAATCTGAAGACCAAAGGACAAAGCCAAGGTGTGGTTACCTAAGACAACCCGTCGAAGCTGCAAGAAAAGAACAACACCACAAAGTTGAAGAAGCACACAGGAAAGTGGTGTGAGTTCCACAAGAGCCCTACTCACAACACAAGTGAGTGTCGAACCAAGCAATCGTTGGTGGCCGAGTTGAAGGCTTCAGAATCAGATGCATGTTCTGACCCTGAGTTAGAACCCAACAAGGGGAATGACAAAGGGAAGCAAATCATTGATGCGGAGCCCAACGTCATTGTTGCCACCACCAAAATCCAGAAGAATGAGCCCGAAGACCCAGAGGAGGGTGAGCGTCTTTTCCATTCACAAATGTAGGTGAAGGGTTCACCGCTGCAATTCATTATTGACAGTGGGACCTAGAAGAACCTCATTTCAATAGAAGTCGTGAAGCGGTTGAGCCTACCAACTACACCATACCCACATCCATATAGTATCTGGTGGCTTCACCAAGGAAGATATCTCTGAGTTCGCTAGCAATGTTTCCTTCCCTATAGCATCAAACCCTTTACAGATGAGGTATTGTGTGATGTTACACCTCTGGATGTTTGTGATGTATTATTAGGCCAGCCATACTTGTGGAGGCGGCATGCTGTGTATGAGTCAAGGCCTCACGCTGTCATTATTTCTTTATGTAATTCATTATACAGGATACCAGAAGTAGCCTCATCTACCACCACTTCTTTGATCACTGCTAAGAAAGGCAACAAGCTCATCTCACAGACTAGGAAATTTATTTTCTGTCTGGTTCGCTCCCAAAGTAAGGGGAAGAACATTGCTACATCCATGACCCCCGTGAAGGGTTCCTCCATACGGCAGCAACAACAAAGGGATACAGTCATGACAAAACACAAGAACAACTTCTCCTCACCCATAGGGGTACCATACAAGTTTCAGGTGGGAGACCAAGTCTAGTTGTATCTGCAAAAAGAATGCCTAACAAGAGCCCATCAGAAGCTCAGACCACTCCGACAGGGTCCTTACAGCATTACCAAAGTTATGGGAAATAATGCTTTGGAGCATAGCATTCCTCCATTCCTTCACTTGCACCCAATCTTCAATGTGGAATGCCCTTGACCATGCTTCCCACCATTACTGGACACACCAGAGATTGCAGAACAGTGCACCAAGGACCAAGTTTAGCAGATGGAGGAACTCAATGCAATGGGGACCATTGCTTCCTAAGGGGGGCGGAATGGTCCAACTGGATTTTGGTGGCCACCCACCTATCCCACTTGGATCCCCACAACTATCTCTTTTATTTTTTCAGTTTCCGTAATTGTAGCACAATTTACTATTTTTAGCAGTTTTTCGAGTCCTGAACTTCTGGAGGCGTTTTGAGGCTGTAAATGACATTTTTTGGGAAATTTGGGAACAACATGGGTCCATGGTCCTATGTTGATCTTCCCAAAACTGTAGTGCTCTGATAGATCTTTCTAACGAGATATTGTACATGTTAAACGAAGATGGGGTGCCAAAGTTATGACCCGGGGAAGTTGATGTACCAACTTACCCAAAATGGGGCCCACAATTTGGCATTTCATCTTCTAGGGTTAGGTTTTGGGATGTTAAGGGTTTTCCATTGTTTCTCAACAATAAATAAGCCTTCGATCTTCATTGTAAGAGATTTCAGAGGCATGTAGCTACCACATCTCTTCTCAGAGATAAGCTACTGTCACGCTAGCTGGTTTATTTCCATTTCTGTTTGTAAGCATATTTCAGTATTTTACATTAATGAAATGAAGTATTATTTTTGCTGCATCTCTGTGTTTATGGTTATCTCTGTAATTTGTTGCATTCCTGTTTAAATCTAGATCAGTCATAGCATAGGAAAGAGGCTCTGCAGCTGTGTGTGCAGAGGCCTAGGGTAGAAGTCTACAACTGAGTGCGCGGACCACTATAGCTATGTGTGCAGGGTAGTTGGAGTTTGTAAAGAAGATTTGAACATCAATAAATAGAATTATTCTAGAATTATCTGTGTATGTGCTATTTTACTTCTATTATAAATGCATGCAATTATGTTATGACGAATATTGGGTTTATGTTTTAATGCTATATTGATGCACGAATCTATATGTTTTACTCTGCGTAGGAATGCAAGTAAGAATATTTGTTTACATGAAGATAATCGTAATACATGTTGAAGTTATCCACTACTTAAGCTAATCTAGGTAAATAAAATAGTGAAATTTATTACAGAGGTGCATAAGTGTCTGATTCGCCTATCTAGGATAGGAGAATAATGATCGTAAACCTTTGCGGATGTCTAAAGAGTGAATAAGAGAAGCATATCGATAAGCCCTAAAAGGCTTATCACCCTGTGCGAAGGAAGGATTAGGGTATAAAAACAACATCACAACCATCTTTGGGTGTAGAAACTTGGTTCCTGCATCCCCCCATACTTCTTTGAGTGAGACTTCAGTCCACACTCCACAGATTGATGCTGAAAGGGCCAGTAGTGTAGGGATTTTCTTCGCTAATTAATGTTGAACCTAGATCAGGGCCCATCAATCCAACACAATCAGATGAGGAGAGAGATATATGTGTGAGAATGAATTATGTCCAAATGAGGTAGATTCACCTTCTATTTTACTGCAACATTGTGGATGAAAATACATGTCTTTTGGGCTTCTGAGCCTAGAGAAGTTTGTTGGCCGCCCTTGATAATTTGTCCATAATAGAAATAAATTCATAATTCCATTTGTACATTTCAGAATGAGATGATATTCAGATGAATCCTACACCTCTCAGAAAGAGGAATCCAATAAAGATATCATCTGCATCATATGAGCTGTCCAAGTTGGAGTTTGGCCTTAGTTGCCAAATTTAACACTCCCTCTCAACTAGGGAGAACTCCACGTGCCAAACCATTTGTCAATATGTACCATCATTGAAATCCTTGTTATGCCCTGCTATGCTCTGTTGAACCATGAAGAAATAATGAAGAATAAATGGTCAAGAATGTGTCCTATGATTCTCCACTGACCTGAAGTCAGTCTCCAATAATCAAGAGTGTATCATACCACTCTCCACTGACCCAAAATCAGTCTCCATTGATCTCAGATCAATATAAAAAATCTTGGCATAGGGAGTATGGTAGTACACAGTGCATCCATTTGTAGTACTATGGTCCCCATCCTCATTTCCCTACTCATTGGTCTACTCATTGGTCAGATGAGAGGTACTTCCCACGAGTCTCAGACTGGATGGGTAGGATGTATCGCTAGGAAAAGGTGAACCACTCATATTGTTCATATGCCATAGGAGAAGGTGAGCCACTCACCCTGTACATAATGCACCACTAGGGGAAGGTGAACCACTCACCCTATGGTCACTCATTTCTCCAAGAAGTACCCTAAGCCCCTGAAGCTCCCAAAGCTTAATATCGATCTCATACAGGACCCTCATAAGAGGGTCTCTCCACGACTCCAAGTTGTTCACAGATGGCTAAGAAATTGACCTTCCCGAGGGGCTTCATAAGAATATTTGCAAGTTGTTCATCAATCCTAATGTCATGGATCCTTATTTCTCCCTATTGTACCATATCTCAAACAAAGTGGTACATGATATCAATATGGTTGGAGTAGTCATGAAACACGGGATTCTTAGAAAGACGAATCCCACTTTCGTTGTCCCGAAAGATCATAGTGGTATCCAACACATGTTCAAACAGCTCACTAATGAGCTTCCTCAACCAAATAGCTTCACAGGAGGCCATGCTAGTAGAAATATATTCAGTCTTAGCGGTGTTCAAAGAAACCGACTTCTTCTTCTTTCTGATCTACGATATCGAAGCAGAAGCTAGAGATAAGCAAAATCCAGATGTGCTTTTACAATCCACCACACTGCCAACCAAGTCTACATCAGAGTAACCATGGAGCCTCACATTCTCAGTAGTGTATCTCAGTCCATAGGTGATTGTGCCTCAAATATATCTCAAAATATTCTTGGAAAAAATCTAATGAATGTGCTGAGGCTCAACCATAAACTGACTCAATGTATTCACTGCAAAACATATGTCTGGACGGGAGTTCACAAAGAACATCAGGGCCCCCACGAGTTGATGATACTCAAAATAATTTCCCAAATCGGGGCCAGTAGCACTTTCGCATAACTTCTTGAGGTTAAGATCCATCGAAGTAGTCATGGACTTGCAATCCACCATCCCAAATATTTCAAGTAGCTTCACAATGTATTTTCCTTGAGAAAGGAAAATCTGAGCTAGATTTTTCCAAACCTCCAACCCTAGGAAATAATGCATTAGTGTTAGGTCCTTCATCTTGAATTCAGAAGTGTTAACTTTAGACAACGATGGTATGTTCTATGCTTAAGAGAAATTTAATTCAATTTCTTTATTAGCCCAATATCAATATCCAGTTTAGCAATGACATCAGCATGATAATAAAATGTAGGTACAACATAAACATAAATAGTAGAAGACAAGCCAAGGCAAGAGGACACAAGATGTGGTACCAGCCAGGGACAAACCCCAATGTGGGAAATGCTTGATCAATTATTCTTATATTCTTCAATCGTTCAACAGAGAGAGAGATAGTACAAATTACAAATATCATATATTTTTACAATAGTAAGAAGCCCTAACCAGAAAAGTCAACACTGGTCAAACAGGGCATAATTCTTCCTCTAAACAACTCGGTAAAACCTAGTCAACTTTGGCCTACAACAGTAAGCCCAATCAACCCAAAATAGTATGAAAAAGTCTAGTCAAAAGCTGGTCAACGAAAGTAAAATTGAGGCCAAACCTAGGGCAGTCAATGCTGGTCAAATGATAGGTCATATCACCTTGATTTCAATGCCTAGATCTCTGACCTTCCAAGAAGAAGATACCTCACCTAATCCATAGTCAAAGTAGGTCAACTCTAGAGGTCAATGCAGTCATACACCAGTTCTGGAATTTGGTCAACTCTGGTCAATACAGTCAAATATTCAAACAGATCCTCCTTCCTTCGCACGTGTGAGATATAGCTACCCAGATTTGCGCACCCAATCAAGTGAGGAGAGAGAGATGTGTGAAGATGAGATGATGATAAAATGAGTTGAGGTATCCTCCTTTTATATGCAACGTTGAGGATGAGTTGGGGGTTTGAATGCCTGTTTTTCTTACTGGCCGAACTTGACAATTTTTCCATAATATAAATAAATTCATATCTTCATTTTTACATGTCAGAATCGGATGATCTTTAAATTAATCCTACACCTCTCGGAGAGAGGAATCAAAGAAAAATATCAGTTGTCATAAATAGGATGACCCATGTAGAGTTTTTACATAGTTTCCAATATTAACACTCCCTCTCAACTAGGGAGAACTCCATCTGCCAGTCGGTACTATCTTTGCCATCAATGCACTGCTCTGTACTACTCTTCTCTCTTTAACTATGAAGAAGAAGAAGAAGTGATCGAGATTGTATCATATCATTCTCTACTGGCCTGAAGTGAGTCCCAAATAAAAGAGAGTGTCCCATACCACTCTTACTGAACCAAAGTCAGTTCCAATCAAAATAGAGTGTCTCATACCAGTCTTACTGATCTAAAGTTAGTTCCAATCAAAAGAGAGTGTCTCATACCACTCTTACTGACCCGAAGTCAGTTCTAATTAATCCCAGATCAATATCAGTCATCCTAGCATAGGGAGCATGGTAATACACGATGCGTCAATTGATAGTACTATGGTCCCTATCCTCATTTCCCTACTCATTGGCCAGATGAGAGGTACTTTCCATGAGTCCCAGAGTACATTGGCAGGATGTCACAATAGGAGAAGGATGAACCACTCATCCTGCTTACATGTCGCCACATGGTATCACAGGGGAATGGTGAACCACTCACCCTGTACATAACAAACCACTAGGGTAAGGCTAAACCACTCACCCTACAATTGCTCATCGCCTCAAGAAGTACCCCAAGCCCCCCAGAGCTCCTAGAGCTCAATGTCCATATCATACAGGACCCTTAGAAGAGGATCTCTCCACGACTCCAAGTCTTTCTTGGAAGGCTAAGAACTCGACCTTCTCGAGGGACTTTGTCACAATGTCGATGACCTTCTCATCAGTCCCAATGTGATGGAGCCTTATTGCTCCTTATTGTACCATATCCCAAATAAAGTGGTACTTGATATCTATGTGCTTGGAGTGATCATGAAATACGAGATTATCTGATAATCAAATCCCACTCTAGTTCTCACAGAGGATCATAGTGGTATCCAGCACATGTCCAAATAGCTCACTGAAGAGCTTGCTCAACTAGACAACTTCACAAGAGGCCATACTCACAGCTATGTATTCAGCCTCAATTGTGCTCAAGGCAATCGATTTCTACTTCCTTCTCATCCAGGATATCGAAGAAGAACCTAAAGAAAAAAAACACTGAGAAGTGCTCTTGCGATCCACCACAATGCCGGCCCAATCAACATGAGAATAACCATGTAGCCTCACATCTTCAGCAGTGTATCTAAGTCCATGAGTGATTATGCTCCGAAGATATCTTAGAAGATTCTTGGCACCAATCCAATGTATATTATGAGTCTCAACCATATATTGGGTCAAACTATTAAATGCAAAACATATGTCCAGACGGTAGTTCACCAAGAACATGAGTGCTACTATGAGTTAACGATACTCAGAATCATTTCCCAATTCAGGTTTGGTAGCACTACTGCATAACTTTTTCAAGTTAAGTTCCATCGGGGTAGTCACAGGCCTGCAGTCCACCATCCCAAATATTTCCAATATCTTCACAACATATTTTCCTTGAGATACAAAAATTTATCCTGGCTTTTGCCAGACCTCCAACCTTAGGAAGTAGTGCATCGGTCCTAGGTCCTTCATCCCAAATTTAGAATCCAAATCCATCTTACATTTGTGAATGAGAGGGTTTTCACCTGTTAGAAATAGGTCATCCACATAAAGTACCAGTATGAGAGGTTTAGAAGTTTCAACCTTAAAGTAAAGGTTTGGATCGGCTTCACTTCTAATGAATCTCAGCTTCATCAGATAGCTATCAATCCTCTCATACCAAGCCTAGGGTGCTTGCTTCAAGCCATAGAGATATTTTTTCAACATGCATACATGAGATTCCTGGTTATGAACTGCAAACCCCTCAGGTTGTTCCACAGAGACTTCCTCTTTGATCGAACCATGCAATAAAGTGGTCTTGACATCCATCTGATGTAGGTTACATCCTTGCGAGGTAGCAAGGGCTGTGGTCAAGTGGATGATGGTGTATCGGGCAACAAGTGAGAATATCGCATCATAATCTACAACTTTCTTTTGAGAGAAGGCTCGAGCAACAAAGAGAGCCTCAAACTTTTTTCACTTCCATCAACTCCATGCTTGATTTTGTATAACCACTTAGAGGTGACAAATGATTTGTCATGGGGTCTAGGGACCACATCCTAGACATCATTCTTCATGATTGACTCGTATTATTCATTCATAGCATCCTTCCATATTTTTTGCTTCACAGCTTCTTTGAATGGTGAAGGCTCATTTTGAATGATAGTGCTCATGACTGTCAAGTATCCTTGATACATTTTCAACATTTTGCTCTCACAGAAAGTCCCCCTTGATGTAATATGTCTCTCGACATCTTCAAGAGTCTCCCTAAGCCATGAGGGTCTCCTCTTGGAGGAGGAGGGCTCTTTAGGAGGAAGATCAATAGGATCCATAAGTGCATCAACATTCGACGTTGATTCATCTTCTTTATCACCCTAATTTCCAGTGTCAACTTCTTTGCCCTTCCTTGGGATAGGAAGGTTGTTGATCTTACTAAGGGCCATATCTTCATCAAAGGTGACATCATGAATTATCTCAACTTCCCTTTGACCAACCACACAAATTCTATAACCCTTAGAAGTTTCACTATAGCCCACAAAGATTCCTTTCTTCCCTGATGCACCCAATTTTCTTCTTTTCTCGTTCGACACATGAAAATATACGGGACTTCCAAAATTTCTAAAATGAGAGACATCATATTTCTTACTAGTACACATTTGTCCGGAAGTCTTGGAGTCTATTGCTTGATGAGGTCATCGATTTTGAACATAAATGGTGGTATTTGCAACTTCGGCCCATAGAAACTTCCGAAGCCCTTGATCATGAAGCATGGCACGAACAACTTCTACAATAGTATAATTATTTCTTTCATCCACACCATTCTGTTCAGGAGTGTATGGTGTTGTAATCTCCCTCTTAATTCAAACTTGTCTATAATAATCACATAATTCATTTGATTCGTACTCAATCCCATTATTAGTCCTCAACAACTTGATTTTCTTCTCGAATTGATTTTCGATCATGGCTTTGAAGTGATGGAACTAGGTGAACACTTCATCCTTCTTTTTCAAGAAGTAGATCCAGGTCTTGCGAGAATAATCATCTTTAAAGGTGATATAATATAATTATCCTCCCGAATAGGTTACAGACACCATACCAAATATGTCAGAGTGGATGAATTGTAGTATATATGTGGTCTTGCTATTACTTGAGGGGAATGGTCCCCTTGTAAGTTTTCCCTCAACACATCTTGGAAATACACCTTCATGCTCTACTTTGAACTCGGGCATACCTATCACCATCTATCTCACATCAAGTAGAGCCTTATAATGAAGTTGGGAAAACCTCCGGTGCCATAGTTCATATTGTAGGGATGTGTCGCAAGACATGGCTCCCAGTGGACTTCCTCTAACTTGATACAAAGTATCAACCCTGCACCCAAGAGTAAAAACATCTTTAAAATTCATTTTCCAAACACGTACCTTTCCATCGATGAATGCCACCTTATATCCATTGACTTCCATTGCCAAAATGGACACCAGGTTCTCATTGAGATCAAGTAGATATAGAACTTCTTGTAAATGAATCATGTTATCTTGAGTCAATTGAAGGGTAACATTCGCTACTCCCTTCACGGGATAGGTGGAATCATCTTCAAGGATAATCTCCAAGCTTTTCTCCTTCTCTATCAGATTAGAGAGAGATTCCTTGTATTGGGTGAAGTGCCTTGAGGCACCACTATCAATTAGCCAATTCCCCAAAGTGTCTAGTGGAGAGGTAGTGGAGAGGGAAGATATATGATAGTATTCATTTTGATTACATTAAACAAAACTCTATTCTTCGTACCTGGAGTTATTTTCTTTCATGGAGGGGTTGACAATTTCCTTGATGTTTTGCATTCCTTTTTCCTTTTCCATTGAACCTGTCATTCCTTTGATTGTTGTTGTTGAAGTGGCCCCTAGAATGATTGTGATCATCATCATGTGACATGTACCGTCTATTTGGACACTCCATTGCATACTGGAAAAACTTATTGCAAACAAAGCACCTGCCCCTCCTTCCACCCTTAGATCTAGGCTTTCCATTGAAATTTAGACCTTGCATTATTTCTCCTTCTAGCATGAGCAGAGAAAGTAGTGGGCTTGCTTTTATTAGAAGGTATTTCTTTCTCCACCATTCTTGTTTTTTCTAGAATGCATATTGACATCAATTATTCAAACCCTCAAATTCAATCATTATTGAGAATAATGGTTCTAAATATTTACCACTCGAGCAGGATTCCTCCAAGGGTAGTGACAGTAAGTTCCCTGTCAGGAATGACCTCTCCAATTGAAAAGTAGATCATTCTTGATCTCAGTGATCCTTAAGAAGTAGGATTGAATATCATCATCCTTTCCCTTCTTAATATCATTCAATTTATTTTTGAGAAATAAAATTTTATTTGCATCACTAACCTTGAACATGCTGACCAACCTATCGTAGATCTCCTTGGAGGTGTTCAAATCAGAGATGCGGGCCAGAGATGCTTGTCAATGAAATCTATGATAATATTCTTCGCTTTGAATTCATCTCTATTGTACTTGGTCTTCACAACAGCCAGTGCATTTGAAAGAGGCTTAGGGATTTTACCCTTCACATAATCCAAAACTTCTTATTCTTCCAAGGTCAAATCAACAAACAACTTCCATCCATGATAGTCAGACTTTTCATGGATCTTGTCTTCACCCGGGAAGTGGGATGAGGAACCAATTGAGTCTTTTGTTCTTGTCGAGCTGACTTTGGTGATTTCTCTTTCACTCTTTCTTGGAATTTTCTTCACCTCACCTCTGATACCAGTTTAATTTTAGATAACGATGGTATGTTCTATGCTTAAGAGAAATTTACTCAATTTCTTTACTAGCCCAATATCAATATCTATTTTAGCAATCACATCATCATAATAGTAAAATTCAAATAGAACATAAACCTAAAAAGTAGAAGACAAGCCAAGACAAGAGGACACAAGATGTGGCACCAGCCACGGAAAAACCCTAGTTTGGGGAAACCCTTGATCAATTCTTCTTATATTCTTCAATAGTTTTGCAGAGAGAGAGATAGTACAAATTACAAATCTGATAATTTATGACAACAAAAAGAAGCCCTAACCAGAAAAGTCAACATTGGTCAAACAAGGCAGAATTATTCCTCTAAATAGCTCACTCAAACCCAATAAACTTCAGCCTCTAACAACAATCACAATCAGCCCAAAACATTCAGAAAATGTCCAATCAAAACCTAGTCAAAGAAAGTCAAACTGCAACCAAATCCTAGGGCAGTCAATTCTAGTCAAACGAGAGCTCATATCACCTTGATTTCAGTGCCTAGATCTATGGCCTACCAAGGAGAAGATACCTCACCCAATCCATAGTCAAAACAAGTCAACGCTAGATGTCAAAGTAGTCAAACACAAGTTTTTGAATTCAGTCAATGCTGGGCAGCGCAGTTAAACAAATCCTCCTTCCTTCGCACGTGCGAGAGACAAATGCCCAAATTTTCCTACCCAATCAAGTGAGGAGAGAGAGATGTGTGAAGATGAGATCATGATAAAATGACTTGAGGTGTCCTCTTTTTATATTCAACGTTGAGGATGAGCTGGGGATTTGAATGTTTGTTTTCCTTGCTGGCCAACCTTGACAATTTGTCCATAATATAAATAAATTCATATCTTCATTTTTACATGTCAGAATCAAATAATCTTTAGATCAATTCTACACCTCTCAAAGAGAGGAATCCAAGAAAAATATCATCTATCATAAATAGTATGACTCATGTGGAGTTTGGCCCTAGTTTCCAATTTTAACAGGAAGCCAACTCCCTCTTGCATTGATGAATGAGAGAGTCTACACCTCTAAGAAAGAGACTGTCCACATAAAGTACCAAGATGAGAGATCTACCATTATCAACCTTAAAGTAAAGGTTTGAATCACCTTCACTTCTTGTAAATCCCAACTTCATCAAATGGTTGTTGATCCTCTCATACCAAGCCCGGGGTGCTTACTTCAAGCCATAAAGGGATTTCTTCAACCTACATACATGTGTCTTATGATCTTGGGCTTTGAACCCCTCGGTTTTTTTTACATATACTTGCTCCTTAAGTGAACCATGTAAGAATGAGGTCTTGACATCCATCTGGTGTAGGTTCCATCTTTGTGAGGCAACAAGGAATATGATCGAACAGATGGTGGTATATCACGCAATTCGTGCAAATATCTCATCATATTCCACACCTTCCTTTTGAGAGAAGCTTCGAGAAAAAAATCTGGCCTTGAAATTTCATCACTTCCATTTGATTGTAGAGCCATTTAGAGGTGACAACATATTTGTCCTAGTATCTAGGGACCACATCCCAAACATCATTCTTCATAATTATCTCATACTCTTCATTCATAGCATCCTTCCATACTTGGTGCTTCACAACTTCTTCAAATGAGTAAGGCTCAGATTAAATAATGGTGCTCATGGCAGTTAAGTACCCTTGGTAATTCTCTGACTTCTTACTTTCACGAAATATCCCCCTTGGTGCAACCTATCTCTCGGCATATTCGAGAGTTTCCCTAAGCCATGAGGGTCTCCTTTTATAGTAGGACGGCTCATGAGTTGGTGGATCAATGGGATCCATTGGTTCTTCAACATTGGGCATCGACTCATCCTACGTTTCTCCCCATTTTTCTATGTTTTCTTCTTTGCCCTTCCTTGGAATACGAAGGTTGCTAATCTACCCAAGGAAACATTTTCATCGAAGGTGACATCATGACTTATCTCCACTTCCTTTTGACCAGACACATAGATCATATATGCCTCAAAAGTTTCACTATACCCCACAAATGTTCCTTTCTTCCTAGATGCATCCAATTTTCTTCTCCTTTCTTTCGGCAAATGAAAATATAAAGGACTACCAAAAATTCTAAAATCATAAACATTAGGTTTCGTAGCGGTGAAAACTTCTTCATGAGTTTTGGACTCCAACACTTGATGAGGGCATCTATTTTGAATGTACATGATAGTGTTGACAGCTTCATCCCATATGAGCTTCAAAAGGCTTTGATCATGTAACATGGCACAAGTGGCTTATATGATCAAACGATTCTTGCTTTTAGCAACACAATTTTGCTCAGGAGTTTATGCAATAGCTCCCTCTTAATTCTAACTTCTCTACAATAGTCATTCAATTCATTTGATTGATATTCGGTTCCATTATCAATCCTTAATATTTTGATCTTCTTCCTAGTTTCATTTTCAACCAAGGCTTTGAAAGAACGGAAGCATGAGAACACTTCATCCTTCTTCTTCAAGAAATATATCCATGTTTTACGAGAGAAGTCATCCACAAATATAGAATAATATAAACATCCACCCAAATATGTGACGAGCAACATACCAGATAGATCAGAATGAACTAATTGTAAAATGTAAGTAGTCTTGCTATCACTTGAGGGTAATGGTCCCCTTGCATGTTTTCCTTCGGCACATCCCTGAAAAATGCGTTCATGTTCTATTTTGAATTTGTGCATACGTATAACCATCTTCCTTGCATCAAATAGAGACTTCTAATGAAGATGAGAAAACCTCTAGTGCCATAGCTCAGATTGAAGAGATGTGTCACAAGACATAGCTCCCAATGGACTTCCTCCAACTTGAGATAGGTTATCAACCCTGAATCCAAGATTAAATGCTTCTTTAAAATTTCATTTCTAGACACGTATCTTTCCATCAATGAATGCCACCTTGAAACCTTTGTCTTCCATCACTAAGATGGATACGAGGTTTGTCTTTAGATCGGGTACATATAGTACTTCTTGTAGATGAATGATGTTACCTTGATTCAATTGTAGAGTAACATTTCCAACTTCCTTCATGGGATAGGTGGCATTGACTACAAGGATAATTTCAAAATTTGCATATGTTTCTATTAGATTTGAAAGAAACTCCTTGTACCCAATGAAGTGCCTTGAGGAACCACAACCAACCAATTTCCTAAGTTGTCCGGAGGACAAGTAGTAGAAAGCGCAGACATAAAATAAAATTATTTTTGCTTGTTATCTACAACATTAGATTCATCATACCCAAAGTTTCTTAATCTTTTTGGAGGTCAATCATTTCCAAGTTGAGTAGTGAAAGCATTCCTTTTTCCTTTGTTGTTGAACCTTCCATTCCTTTGATTGTTGTTGCCCCTGAAATTCTTGTGGTTGTTATTGTCATCAACATGAGGTGTATCCATTTTATTAGGAAACTCCCTAGCATAGTGGCCAAACTTGTTGCAAATGAAGCATCTTCCCTTCCCTTCCTTCCATTTTTGAATATCGGTCTTCCTTGACATTGCTTTTTTGACCTGTATTGTTCTTCTTTTTATCGTGAGCGGAGAATGCAATAGGATCCTTCGTATTTGAAGGCATGTTCATTTCCATCATCCTTGTCTCTTCTTGAGAACATCTAGTCAGGAATTCTTCAAACTTGGAATCTTGTCATTGTTGAGGATAGTAGTGTTGAACACATTCCATTCACAAGGGAGACCTCGAAGGGAAATGCAAGTGAGAACCCTATTAGAAATAACTTCTCCAATTGAAAGTAGATCAATTCTTATCTCGGTAATCCTCACGAAGTAGGATTAGATATCTTCACCTTTTCCCTTCTTTATGTCCTTCAACTTGTTCTTGTGAAAAAGGATTTGGTTTAAATTGGTAGCTTTGAACATGCCAACCAACCTGTCATATATCTCCTTTGATGTGTTCAAATCAAGATGTAAGCAACTAAATGCTTATGAATAGAATCTCTGATGATCATCTTGGCTTTGATTTCATCTTTCTTGTACTTTGTCTTAGGAGCAGCCAATGCATTTGAAGGAGGTTTAGTAATTTTTCCCTACACATAGTCCATAACATATTACTCTTCTAAAGTCAAATCAAGATACATCTTCCATGCATGATAATCAGGCTTATCATGAAGCTTTTCATCATATTTGAAGTAGAATGTGGAGGCAATTAAATCTTTTCCTTGATCAATAGATCCCAATGTTTTCTCTTCTCACTCTTGCTTGGGATCTGTCTTCACCTCAACTTTCATACCATGTTAATTTTAGATAAAAATGGTATGTTCTATGTTTAAGAGAAATTTTACTTCAATTTTCTTATTAGAATAATATCAATTTCTAGATTAGAAATCACATTAACATATAGTAAAATGTAGATAAAAGATAAATAATAACCAAAAGACAAGGCAAGACAAGAGGACACAATATTTCGCAAATGCCGGGGAAAAACCCCAATGTGGGGAAATCCCTTTGATCAAATCTTCTTATTATTATTCAAAATTTCAGCACAGAGAGAGAGTACAATATACAAATTTATTTTCCCAATCACAGTCAAAATATGTCTAGTCAAATAGCAGTCAACAGGATGCCCTAACCAGAAAGTCAATGCTAGTCAATGTGGCAGAATATCTCCTCCAAATAAGCTCGGTCAAATCTATTCACCTCGACATTTAAGGATAGTCCTAATCAGCCCAAAACAGTCCTGAAAATATTAGTCAAACGTAGTCAATGGAGAATCAAACCTGCGGTCAACGTCGGTCAAACAACTCTGAATTCATCAACTTCTGTGCCCAGAAATGTGGCCTGCCCAAAGAGAATATTCCCCAAGAAAAACATAGTCAAACTCGGGCAACTGCTACCCAACCAACAACGATCAAACCTTCCTGCAATTCAGTAAACATCCAAAATAGAAAATCGTAGTCAAACTTCACACGTGTGGAGGAGAAGAAGGCTACCCAGAAGCTGAACGACCCAACCAGATAAGGAGAGAGAGATATGTGTGAGAATGAATGATGTCCAAGTGAGGTAGATTCACCTTCTATTTAAATGCAATGTTGAGGACAAAAAGACATGTCTTTGGGGCTTCTGAGCCTACATAAGTTTGTTGGCTGACCTTGACAATTTGTCCATAATAGAAATAAATTCATAATTCCATTTGTACATTTCAGAATGAGATGATCATTAGATCAACACTACACCTCTCATAAAGAGGAATCTAATACAAATAGAAGTTGCATCATATGAGTTGTCTAAGGTGGAGTTTGGCCCTATTTTCCAAATTTGTAACAGGCTCCTTGTTTTCCTAATATTGAACAAAATTTCATGGAAAAGCTTGCAATAATTGCTGAAATTCTAAAAAATTCTAACATGAAAACATTATTTGTTCTATCATCACAAATGTTTGTTGGGAAATCCATTAGAGAAACTTACCCCATTGAATTGGATCAAGAATTCAGTAAATCTTCTAAATCTCCAAAAGAAGATACTAAACAAGACATAACACTTCCAAAGGATTCTAGCATGGTTATACCCCTCTCATAGAGTTTTTCAAATGAAAATACCACAATCACACAAAATCATTTGAATCCTTGGGTTGATGTAGTATCTCTGGCTATGAAGTTCACTCAATGAAGGGCTTGAAACACTCTCCAATGTCTTATAATACTTTTGGCCTCTACTGTGGTTGTAAGACCATTTTACCTTTGACGGATCCACCATTTCTTTACATGCAATTTCGTTAATGCACCAATTGACAATTTCGAGATCTTCAGATCAAGGAAAGAGAGCCTTGGTTGTCTGCAACGTGATGATTGAATCCTTCCAATCATGAAGGATGCATGAGTTGAATAAGATCTCAAGCTTGTATATAAGGTTTCCCTTTTCCATTTCCTCTGACAGCTTCTTCAATGTAGAAGGTGTTTGGTTTTGCCCCAAATTTCATAAACTTCATTGTTGCTTGTACTTGACCTAATTGAAAATATTTCTAATATGCCATTAAGAATGTATGGTTGAAGCAACTAGAAGATAGTTGTTGGAATTGTTGCATTGGGAAGGTCTACTAAACCATTATCCTTTTATGCTTTAAGTCTTTTGAGTTTTGTGAGTGCTGAAACTATCATGGCAAGAACATAAACAAATGTCCCAAATCCTATCCTTTAGAGCATTTTAATGGCATGCTTGAGACCTATAAAATATTTGGCTAGTGGAACAAACATCTAATTATACAGAGGCACAAGCATAATAATAATGAAGGCTATGAAATACTGCAAGGATGCAGGATGGATGTCAATATGTCCAATAATCACTATCCACTATGCTGCCCTTTTTTATGAAGCAAGTAGAGCATTGTGCAAAGACAACCCCATACATTAAACATGTTACCCAAATAGGAATCAATTGTGCAAAGAGATTGACCTTTTTGGCACTCAATACAGTGTCATGAGATGATTTTTCCAGGAAACCATTATGACATCCTTCTGACATTTTTTTGGTATTGAACTAGAAACAAATGAATTACATAAACTGACCCCCACTCTAAGTTCTCAACCCAATACTATATAGAATCCCAAATTATAGAAACTTGTGTCTTTGTAGTGACCCTCTTAATCATTTGGTAAACATAAATTCTATTCAGAATGAGATCATTTTTTTGTCTGAGCCAATGTCAAATGCACACGAAGGGTAAGGCAATGTTTATGTAGATATGATACACAACATTGCAAGGATTCCATGTTCAAGAGAAAATTGAACTTGAACTTCAGAATTATCACTAGGTTCTTGTTAGGGCTCTAGGAAAATCTCCTAGGTTGTAGCTCGGAGATGCCTGGTAACATAGAAATTAAACTATTTTTGCGGAAGTTTATTGGAAGGGATGATGGTTTGGTTCAATCCGGATAACCGCTTCTACTCTATTTTCACTCTAGACATGCATGAACATCCTCACACTACAAGGCTTTAAACCACCAATGCTCAACAGTTTGGGAATTAGGTGAATATGGAGAATACTGACCACACCAGCAGATACACACAACCATGTGATGGCCGATTGCAACCAGTAAAGAAACTTGTAGATCTAATCTATCAATGCAAAGACAAGATGACATTTGTTTTGCATCAGACACAGAAGAAACTTGAGTGGCCTACTCACTGATACATTCAATATTTCAATATATGGAGAAGATGACAGTTATCTAGTATTAAACATGGCAACAATCATGAATACAACGCCACAAGCACAAGCTTAGAACAGATAAGAAATTGACAGTGAGCATGTAATAGCAAAAGAAGTTTGCATTACTGAAAATGAAGATGAGACGCTACAAGTTACAAAGTGTCTATAGTCTCCAGAAGTTGAACCTTACATCAAATTCCAACTTTGATTACATCTTTCTGGTGGTTATTTATAATTTTTCATTACAATAGCCCCCATGGCCTTTAGGGATGGGGGGTCTTTAATTTACCACCAACTGCATTTAACTATCTAATAGCATCTCTGAATGAAGTTGCTTTCTTCACATTGAAAACCTGATCAGTTCAGGTGTTGTGCTATCCTTTAGGTGGTTAGAATGATTATGGCAGTGGAGTCCCATGACTGTTTAATTCAATTGCTGAGTCGTGTTGTGTCATTTTCTCCATTCAGCCATGATTTCTGTTCAATTTGGTTGTTGGGGTCAGACTGGTCATGGGGATGGAGTGCATGGGTAGATGAACGGCAAGGGTGGCCGTGGATGGTGGCCGTTGGATCAAGGAGACATGTGGCAGAGATCAATTTGCAGAGGCTATCGGTTGTGGTGGGAGCGGGATATGTCCGAGCCATCAAATCTTCATGTGAGAAGATCAGACAGTTATTGGGTGGTGAATATGTGCGGGTGATAGTGTGCGGGAGTGATTTACTCTCGGCAGCAATGATTTCCATCGTGCGGGCCTCGGGTGATAAGTGGTAATTGGCAGAGGCTGCGCAATTCCACTCAATGAATGACACGTAGTGGCAAAAGAGAGAGAGAAACCACCCATATCATGCGGGTATTGTCCGTGCTAGTTGTCCTCGTGATATGTGCTAGGAGCGTTAGATCTAGTGGAGGTGATCTAACGGTGGAGGACGATTGGGTAGGTTTCCTTTATGAGGTGCAATATGGGCTGCTGGATCGACGAGAGAAAATCGACAGTGGAGACGTTGTGCGATGAGTTATGAGCATGTAATGCACATGGGTAAGGTTCTATGGGTAATTTAGCTTTGCGCTTGGGGCTAAGGCCATAAAATGGGGTTTTTTGGGGTTCAGAAGGTGAATGAAGGAACAGGAAGGGTAGAAAGTAAGTGGGGTAAGGGGAGAAAGGGAAAATGACCGAGGTGGGGCCCCTTTTGATAGTAGCAGAGCAGACCGAGCCTGCCCTTAGCCTTCCAAAAGTCAGCACTAAACCTCAGGGCTAAAACTGGCTCCTTCTGGGGATGAAATCCTCCCGATGAGGTTTCAAGAACCGTAGACCACTACCTTCTCAGTAAACAACAAGATTATATCTACTACATAGTGTTCCATTGGGCATGGAGTCTAACTAGTCTGGAATAAAACTGAAAAACATATTTACAATACCAAGGCTTTAAAGCCTTAAACGAAATAAAGTTCGAAGAACAGCCCATTGATTGGGCCATCAAAAACATATCCTCCTTCCTTTAAAGCATTCCTTTTGAGAAAACAACCATTAAACTAAAAATTGACCCTTTTTACCTTTCTATGAAAGGTTTGTTTGTCTTGGCCAATGTGCATATCAGCAAATTCATCAGAGACTTGCAAAAGCCTATTGATTTGATCCTTTACTTCAGAAACTTTCCAACATTTGGTATTATTAGGCAGAGATGGTCTATATTTCACCTCTTCTCTATATGCTTTCAGCCTTGGATGTTTTTCTCGGAAGGTTTGGCACACCTGCTGAATGATAAGGTCTGCTTCATACTCTGCTATGTCATTTGTGACCTGAAAAGTTAATATGAAGGATGAATCAATGCATTCTTGTGTGGGGGACACAAGGAATTCACCTGTTCCTGTAGCTTCCTTAGAGAAAGCCCCATCAAAGAACATGTCCCAAATCTGTGAGCCTTCTTCCTCTGTGATCTAGCAAACTAGTTTTTTAAGCTGCGTAGAGGCCAACTAATAAGGCTTGGTAATGTCAAGACAAAGCTTATCCATGACAGCCTTGGGCATTGGATTATGGCTGGCTCCAGTGTCCAGAAGACAATTATGAAGGATTTCATCATGAATAGATAGAGAAACATAGAATGATGGGGAGTTGTCTTCACAATTTTCAATGATTGGGCTGAGAATAACAACTGGTTGGTCATCTTGCAGATTTACATAGTCAGTGGAGGCTTGGATTGCTTTAGGCTCAAGATCCTCAAGGATGGATGCTTTGAAGGACTCATTCTTCACTAGTTCAATCAGAGGCATAGGTATTCTTGGCTTCTGAATTTTTTATTGAAAACTAAAAGAAGAAGGGGACTTGTCAAGGCCTCTTACCTCTATGGCTGGAGCTTTGAGGATGATAGGATCAACTGTTGGCTGCTTCTGCTTATTGGCTTGATGTTCTGCAGGAACAACAGCTTTATGAACAGGAGTTTCTTTGACATTATTCATCATAGACCTCAGATTATATTGGTGTTGATCTACCATTTGTAGAACAGCTGCACCATCCCATTCTTGGCTGATCTAGTCATTGAATAACGACTTATCATAGGCAGCTTTGGTTAAAAAAGTGGCGTTGCCTTTGTCTTCCATACAATGGATCTCATCATCTTCCTCAAACTGCTCTTCTTCCATGACTGCATTTTGAAACGGGGTCTTCACCCTTTGGTCTTCATTGGCATCTTTGTTTCTTTGCAAAATCTGCAACTGCTCATTTGCTCTTCTATATGGATTTGGATTTGGAAGAGCAAAGGTATTAGGAACCCTTGCTTTCCCAGAATGCTGCTCAACCTTTAATTTGGAAACTTCAGAGGCTAATGACTCTATCATCTTGGCCATTTTATCGATCTTGGGATCTGAAGATGATGAGGGCTCACCCCTCTGTCTTCTTCTATCAGCATTACCTTTGAGCTTTTCTGCAACCATGATGTTTGATTCTACTTCCAGGGTTGCATCTTGCATATCAGCCAAAGAAGCACATCTTCTCTCCCTCAATAGTAAACAGAAATAAGAATTGAAGGCATTGGCATAGGTGAGATTAGCAATGGTAGGGATGGGTTTCACTTCAGCTGGTATATTGCTGTACATGCAGTTAAATCTCCTATTAAAATCAGACAGTAGCTCACCATTTTCCCTCTGTAAGTTCCCAAACTCAGTATGATAGTAGAGAAAATCTTTCTTATCCCCCCATTGCTTTAGGAATACATCATCTAAAGCCTCAATGTCTGCTATGGACCTAGGGGTCAATTCTCTGAACCATTTTCTAGCCTCTCCATCTAGGCTTTCGACGAATACTCTCATCCATACATCATCTTCACTAATATCTAGGTTACTAGCAAACCTATAAAATGACTCAAGATGTTCTTCTGTTGTGACTCCTTCTGTCCCAGTGAACTTAGGCATGTATTTCTGGTATTCTCCAGTAGGCATTGCATTCAAAGGAGTGGGCAGCACTGGAGGTCCATACCTAGCAGCTATGATTCTTCCATTTTGGTGGGTGCTTGTGGACCTGCCATGGTTGTGATGGATTGAAGAGTACTGGTAGTCTGGATGATAGAAAGCTGAGAGGTGACTGACAGGACTAAAGGAATATGATGGACAGGAGGTGAGGTTTCCTTTGGGCTTAAAGCAAAAGGAGAACCTAAAGTATAAGGAGCTTTATGAATCCTTGAAAATTTTTCTTCACTGCTAGTGCTATAGGCTATATTCTCAATATGTATGTGCTATGTTACGAGCCTTTCTTGTAGAGATGCATAAGATTGTTTAGTTTTAACTGATCCTGATGCTCCTTTCTCTGATGTATTTCTTTCCTTGATAATCTTCTCAGGGTCAGGTACTGGGTCAACTAGTGATTTCTGAGGATTTCTCCTAGTGTGTAGTGTGCCTCACAAACTGAGCCATAAATATTATGTGGAGTCGCCAAGAGTTTTGGTGTCCAGTAGAGTCACCAGATAGATGATTACAACCAAAAATGTGTCCAGAATTTGTCTATCATCAAAGTTGGAATTCTTTCGTTCTCCCAGGGAAGCTGAGCTACAATCTCCTCTCCCCGACAATGACGCCAATTATGTTAGGGCTCTAGGAAACTCTCCTAGGTTGTAGCTCGGAGATGCCTGGTAACATATAAATTAAACTATTTTTGTGGAAGTTTATTGGAAGGGATGATGGTTTGGTTCAAGTCGGATAACCACTTCTACTCTGTTTTCACTCCAGACATGCATGAACACCCTCACACTACAAGGCTTTAGACCATCAATGCTCAACAGTTTGGAAATTAGGTGAATATGGAGAATACTAACCACACCAGCAGATACACACAACCATGTGATGGCCAGCTGCAACCAGTAAAGAAACTTGTAGATCTAATCTATCAATGCAAAGACAAGATGACAGTTGTTTTGCATTAGACAAAGAACAAACCTGAGTGGCCTACTCACTGATACATTTAATATTTCAATACAGGCATAAGATGACAGTTATCTAGTATTAAACATGGGAACAATCATGAATACAACGCCACAGACACAAGCTTCGAACAGAGAAGAAATCGACAGTGAGCATGTAACAACAAAAGAATCTTGCATTGCTAAAAATGAATATGAGACACTGCAAGTTACAAAGTGTCTACAATCTCCAGAAGTTGAACCTTACATCAAATTCCAACCTTGATTACATTTTTCTGGTGGCTATTTATAATTTTTCATTACAACGGCCCCCTTGGCCTTTAGGGATGGGGGGTCTTTAATTGACGACCAACTGCATTTAACTATTTGATAGCGTCTATGAATGAAGTTGCTTTCTCCACAGTGAAAACCTGATGAGTTTAGGTGTTGTGTTGTCCTTTAGGTGGTTACACTGATTATGGCAGTGGAATCCCATGACTGTTTAATTTAGTTGCTCAGTCGTGTTGTGTCCTTTTCTCCATTTGGCCATGCTTTCTATTTAATTCGATTGTTGGGGTCAGACTGGTCGTGGGGATGGAGTGCATGGGTAGATGAACGGTGAGGGTGGTCATGGATGGTGGCCGTCGGATCGAGGAGACGTGTGGTGAAGACCAATTTGCAGAGGCTATAGGTTAGGGAAAATTTTAAGAACCCCCACTAAATTTATATGTATAATAAATGGGCAAATCTCCATGGTATATAGGAAAAATCGAAGGCAATTTTATCAATAATATAATATGTATATATAATTTTTTGGCGAATCTCTCACCAAGCCTGGCAAATATTTTACTCAGTTATAAAATCTTGTAAGATCTTGGCGAGTCTTTCACTAAATAATAAAACTTTGCAAAGTCCTAGTGAATCTTAGCATTGTGAACTCTTAGAGAATTTTTTGAAAATGTATAAAACCATATATGACAAGAGCCACATAGTGGCAATATCAATGTTTCTTTTCACATTTCCATGACATGAAACTTGTTTATAAAATTATAAAAAATCCAACCAAGTCCCTTATAATATGCAGGTAAGATTATAACAGAGTCTGATACGTGTACTATGCTTGTCCTCATTCAAGTGTCATAGCTGCTATACTTAACACTGTGAATCACAACTCTCTTAGAACTCAACTCTATAGTGTAATTAAAACCTTTGGAAATTGAATCTGACAACTCTATAAAAAGGATTAGTGAAATAGAAGCTTTTGTGAATGAGCCCACTAACTATCACTGCTAGAGAATCAATCTAGACTATGAAGTCTTCCATCTTGATCACAATCGTGCTCATGATCAAGCGAGTGTGACCACCTGGCCTGACATAATGGCCATCATAGCTTCCAATAATCAACAACCACTTTGCAGGGACATCCTAGCTCATGTCTCATGAATTTTATTCATCAGTCTTAACTGACATAAATCTTATAAAGATAATATTAGAATCCTCTCCAGATTCACTGTTAATACAAGGGTAAAGGAAATTTTCTAGCTCAAGGCACTATCCAATACCAACTTTGGTATTTGTGACCCCTTTGTGGGGATGCACCTACCCTGCCCCGTTGGGTTTCTGCCTTGTAACATAGTTCAAGGATCACAAGACTTTCCAATCTTCCTACTCCATTAGACACACTTTATATGCTATACATAGTGAATGGAAAAGAAGCATTATAGAACACACAATTTCACAAAAGGAAGAAAAATCTTAGCCAGTTCAATATCAAAATATTAACCACTGATTAATAAATAATAACAAGTAGTGTAATGAATTGTTCTGAGTTATTTATTTACAAGCTGTAAAGAATGTAGTGGAATGGAAAATATTACTTAGGAAACCCTTCAATATTTTCTACTAATATGTCTGTGCATGTACATATGAAATTAAGAGCATTGTTTAATACAAAGTTTCCTTTTCTCTTGCCTCCATTTTAACAAATCAATGTGAAATCAGTGTCACTTTGAATCTCCTTTCCTGTGTGGATGTTTTGACAAATCAATGTGAAATCAAAGTCACTTTGATTTCCTTTCCTGTGAGGGATCACATCCACAGTTGATTAGTAAAAGATAATCTACTATATATTATGTTCAAGAAACTGACTGCAATCTATAGTGGAAACGAGACCTCAATTCTTATTCTAAATTTGAATATCTCAGGACAACACAAGAGATAAAAATGCATATGTGTTATCGGGAAATCTAGTGTCTATGCAGAGCTGCTATTCCCACTAAGTCTGGTAGCTACCTTAGAAACAAACAAACTAAAACCACTTCCATTTTCCTTTATGAGAAGTGGATAAGAGGGGAACAAAGGAGACCAACCTCTGTCTTGCGCTTGGCTCCTTGCTTGATTCCTCACCCTTCTGATAGATCTTTGCCACTCACTTCCTCGTCTACCCAGCTTCAAAGAGCACCTGTAGAATCAAAGCAGCATAAAACTATCCAAGAACATAGATGTACTATCATAAACAATATAGGACCAGATATATATTGACCACACAAATGCATATATCATCAATCATACAAGAATGTGGAGGAAAACTTGAACAGCTTTATTAATAATCAAGAATAACAAAGAGGATTACAACCAATTGTTCTAACCCAGCTTCATCCTCTCAGCAAGAAAGCCCTTCTTCACCTCATGAAAAGCTTAGATCACCCAACACTATGATGTTACACCAAGAAACCAGCAGCACTTCCTTACAAGATACAAAATTCCAGCCTCTGGATCTCTGGGATGAGGGATCCATATATAGATGTTTGCAAGGGGGGTGAGTCAGCTTTTGAGATTTGATTAGTGTCCTCTCTCTGATAGCTCTTGATTCCACTTGGAGATTGATGATCTCTTACTCATCCTTGGGCGAATGCAGAGAGGCAAGTGTCACAGGAGAAGTTTCTGGAAGATTCCATGATCTTCCACCTCACAGATTGACCCTGCCATTTGTCCACTCTCACCCATCGCACCCCATAGAAGGGATTTTTAGTATGCATCGCACCTCCCATGTGCATTTAGGTGGGATGCAATGCACTTTGACCGTGGAGCAGGTGAGATGGTCCAATTTTGACCAGTTCTGAGTAGTTTTTCATGGAGAACTTCTGGGAGATGATGTAATCAGCTGACCTTGTTCTTTTAGGGGTCAGAACAACACTTTTAGGGACTTAAGAGCCCTTGGTTTATGGAAATTTATGATTGGGGTTGCAGTGCCCAAAAATGTCTATAACAGTTGCCCCCTAAAGCATGAGGTCGTTAATCTTTTGATGTCAGGTGAAATGCTTTATCATCAGGATCCGAAGTTTTTTCAAGCTGGAAGGTGACCTGTAATAAGATACAATACAATACATTATCTTCATAATATTTTCATGATCTAGTTGAGGCGGGCATTCCCATGCTCAGCATTTTAAATTCATTTTCATGTACATAAGACAGACAATCGTCTGCGTGCAGACTGATGATTCTGGTAGAGCCATCATCCCTTGGATTGGATGATTATCTGTGCAGCAATGATGTACATTTGATGTCTTTATTTTCTTGAATATATATCGCAGCCTGGATGGATGAAACTAGATCCGGGGTCTTCAATCTTGTTCGATCTTCACTCAAAGTACAAGTCGATCCATGTGAGAGATTTTCTAGAGTCGAACATGGAAAGACATCGCCTGATTACCAGCCAATGATGTAAGCTGTTAACAGGCGCAAGAGGAATCACCGATAATGATGATGACCCTCAAGGTACTACAGTACAATTCACGTGGTGTGAATAAGGGACTTGGTGTCAAAAACCACGCAAAATCTTTCGGTCGAAGGCCATTGATGTAAACCTATCGCCGGAAGTGAGAAACTTGCCATTGAGGCATGCAAGCTTCAAAGTACTGAAAGGGTTGTTCCTAGATCGACTTCTTGGATAATGAGTTGATGTCGACAAGAAGCGATCTGTCATAGGAGGGCCTTAGTGAATCCCACATCAATGACATGGAACGGAGCAAATGATTTTAATGGAGGTGAAAATGATCTGGTGATATAAGGTTCAGGGTGGCGGTCATGAAAGAATGGAGCGTAAATGTATTGCAGTGGATGAGACACAGGTGAATTCTTTGAGTGACTTCTCTTGAACATGTTGGCAACACTGACATGATGGATTGGTAGCGTTAACCCCAAATGTGGATGGTGTGATGGACCCATGGTGATATGACCAGTGAACGGAACAACCCAACCAGACTCGGATGCGGAGTGAAAGTGTCATGTTCAAGAGCGACTTGCTACCAATAAAGTTTCTTCAAGTTTTCTTCCCAATTTTTCCCCAGTCATTGCTGACCAATACCTCTTTATTTTTGTCAAGCTTGAGGAGGATAACATATGCTTGTTCTATAATTTTCCCTTCGGGCAAACCCATCACTATGTTTTAACGAGCCTAGCGATAGTGAAACTTGTTCTTGCCTGTATGGACAAGTTTGTCGCTATTCGGTTTTAACGAGTTTAATGAAAAAGATAACTCAGTCCTTTTCAATTTTAGAGAGTCTGAAAAGGGACGTAAAGAAAACTCCAATAATCCTTTTTCGTCATATAATCCCTTGAGTCCGAAAAAGTATAAAACAATACGAAAGGGATGAATTTTCGGTACTTTTAACGAGCCGAAAAAACAAGCGCTCGATCTTTTTGTGTAATAATTCCTCAAGTCGAAAAAGATTAAAATCTAAAGGAGCGATAGCCCTTCCGGTCACTTTAACGAGCTGGAGAGGCCAATCGCTCGGCAATCTTTTCATATTTTACGAGTCAGTTGAAAAGAGCTTAAAGGAGACTCGTCTTTTGAGGAACGAGTGATAAATTTGGGTAGCAGTTAATTCCAGGTAAGGTTTGGAATTTTCCAATCACGGCAGTGTCACAAGGATGGCTAACAAGATCACTCTTTGCAGCTATTCCTCAAAAAGGGTAAACAATCAAATGGAGGTGAATGACCGGCCAATACAGAGTGCAAGTGATGGTGAGAACATGACCAAGGCTTAAAAGGCTGATGATAATGTATTCACGATGGTTATTTACCGGATATTGGTTCATTTTTTAATGAGCTTAAACTCTGGGGGAACATTTGCTCGTTTCTTATGTTTATCTTTTAACGAGCTTGAATTTCGCATTAAAACTGCTCGATCCAGTCATATAATAAGGATGTCTCATTTAAGAATGGCATTTTTTTCAAAGCTTTACCCCGCATCCTTTCTTTGTGCAAGTTAGGAAACGACCAATCCTAAGAGTCTAAAGGGTTAGAGGTCCTACAAATTTAAAAAATAAATGGTCGCTCTTCGCTTGCACACCAAAAGGTTTGCATGCCCCCAGGTATAGCGAAAAATTTCCAGGTTACCAAAGATTGTTCTATCCATACTTCAGGCAAAACACTTCCTCGGTGATGTCTACCGAAATAAACAAAGGTGAGTGGCGCAACTGGCTCCACTCACATAACTTTGACAAAGGAATCTTATTCCAGTCTAATTTCATAAACTAGTCATATATCCTTCGTGGAAACCTACTCTATACCCAAGGTTTTCCTGTCGAAACAGGCCAGGGTGCATGCCCCCTGGGTTTCAGTCATGTCCTCCGAATCACTCGCGCTCATCTGGAGGACGGACTGGGGATTGATGAGACATTCCTTGCATGAAAAGACCATTCAGGGATGGTATTTGACTATTTTCTATGTGTGAACTGGGGAATGAAAGCTGGTCTACGAGCTTGACGACTCTTCCTTCATGCGGAAAACACATTACTCTAAAGAGTGGGGAGACAATGGCTCCCATGTAATAAATATAGTCGCGTCCAAGGAGTAGATTATAATCAAGGGGTCCTTGGACTACCACTACGTTCATGTGAATGGTTTTCCTTCTCAATGTTATCGGCACATTGGGAAGGATCCCTAATGGTCGACTGGTTCCTTTGTCAAAGCCTGTTACATTTCTCATTTCAGGCAAAAGCGATGGCGAACCAAGCGCTTTCCAAGCAGTTGAGGAAAGGATACTCACAAAAGCCCCTTCATCTATGATGGTACCGGCCAAGACCATTCTATATATTTGAGCAATGATTCGAAATGGTACACTAGCCGGTAAGCGGGGTCTGCCTAGTAGATTCCAATCGAAGGAAACAACTAGGTTGCTTGGAGGTGGGACCGAATAGACGGCTGGATACGACTCTGACGAACTTCCTTCCTACGGTAAAGGAATGGGTATACTGCCCCCATGTTCATCGGAGTCTGTGCTTACGAAGAGAATTTGGACGGTGTCATTCTTGTTCTCTCCGGTGACTATATCATCTGAAGATGGATCCTCTGAAGGCAAGACCGGGTCAACTGCCGCCTCGACCTTTTGACTTTCATCTGGTGTGGATTCAGATGGTTTATCTTCAATGATAGATGCTTCGGCCGACCACAATAGCGTGTCAGCTGGATTTTCAACTAGTGACGGACTCGGCAAGAGCTTTTTATATCCAGGAGGAAGCCATAACGGTGAAACCGGCAGTCGTCCAAAACTCTTTTAGCCTCGTCTAAGAAGGGACAACGGTGGACGGCGTGATCGCCTTCACACAATTTCCAAGGAAATTTACATTTTCCTTTTTGTCTAGGGGCTTCACTTTCACTAGTTGATGGTGTATTCTCAACATGATCATCAGAGGTTGATGACACCGGATTGTGCAAACGAGGAGACCAGTCCCTTAGGATCTGAGGGATGCAAGGACAATCTCGATGATAGTGGTTCCTTTGCAAATGACACATGGCGATTTAGGCCGGAACGGTGCAGTGTGTGGATTTTCACTAGACGATGCCTGGTCGCCCCTTTTCGCCTTTGGCTCCTTCTTCTTCTTCTCTTTCTTCTTCTTCTCCTTCTTCTTCTCAGTTACTTGATTTTTGGCTTTACCAGCTTTATCAAGCGAAGAGGAAGGAGGAGAGGGAGAACTGGACGAAGTAGAAGGTTGGGGGGTAACTTTGGTATCGTTTAGTTGCTGACTTGATTGTTCAGGAATCACGGTGTTCTGAATGACAGAGGTCAGGAAGAGCCATACGGGCAAGCCGATTGTCAATCCTGGAAGCGATAATTTGGCCATATGGGGTGCACCAACATCTCCCCATGAGGAGAAAGGACTAGGATTTCCTCCAAGGGGAAATCCTTGGTTGGTGGACTCCATTTCTCTCAACCTAAGACCAACGTAGGAAAGTTGATGTTTATTCCGATTAAAATAAATTTTAGACGCTTTGACACAACTTGCTTTTTCAATTTTTAAGAGTTGAGAAAAAACAAAAGATGACTCTAGTCGCCTTCGATTTTTAATGAGCTTGAAGTGACAAGTGCTCATATGGACCTTTTCCTTTAAGGAGTCTGAAAAGGAACAAAAGAGACTGCTCTAGAAATCTAGACAGAGGGATTACCAAACCAATCGCAAAACTGCAGAATACTTTTTACAGTAAGGTAGTCAATCTTCCCGAATGCTGTGTTCAGTGCATTGCGATTGCATTGCGATTGATAGGGCGGCAGACATAGCTTCCTATGGATAAAGGATAAAGCATATTGTGGTCTCCCAATATATACTCGACAGTACATGGGAGCAAAAGTCCGTACTGGAACTTATCGTCTCAAAGTGGAGGAATCACCCAACCAGCGATGAAAGCAACAGTTACCAGGTTTTACAACGCTGGAATACGTCTCTAGCCTAGACTTCTAAATGTTGTGCATTAGGTTCCAAAGAGTTTTTAGATTCATTAAATTTATTTTACAGTTGATCTTGCTTAAGAAATTTTCCTTTCAAGTTCACTGCAGATGTAGATATACAATTCCTAAAATGCAATCTAAGATGATAAACAATCGTTTAATCTTCTTTTTGCAATGAAAATCCTAGCTACTAAGGAAAGAGAGATGATATTCTTTCAACATAGAGCAGAGAGCACACACTATATGCACTGTCCTAAATCAAACCAACAAACAGTCTAAATGCAAATACACATGCATGTATTTTTTTTTAGCCTTCTTAATGTGTGAATGATAAAAAGAAAGCTAAGCACAAATCTGAATTATGTTTCAAAGCGACATTACTAACAAGCTTCTTTTCAAGACAAAATGAAGACAACGACGACACTTTGCGATTTGGAATTGAAAACTTGTTTTTGACACTTCAAAAACTACTAATTCAAATCAAATACAAGAGTAACAGTGTAATCAACTATCAAGAACAATCGGATTCTCTTCTATGACTGAAAATGACACTTGCGACACTTCCAAATCAAGAAACGACAGTTCAATTACGCTACTTCTTTGTAAAAGAGAACTGAAAATGGCTCAAAATACATAAAAAAAATTACAGTTCTTTGCAAAATGGAGGTGGAATAATGGTAAGGAAGGGGGTTCCAACAGAGGTATACTAACTACAGACAGCAAAACTCCTTAATAGAGCTGAAAAGAGTGAACACAGAAACCAAAATCTAAGAGCAGAAGAGGTCTTGTCTGATCAGCGCACCTGTAACATAGGGAAAGTGAGATGCAGCGCACCTACTACACACGGGAAGTGCGATGCATCCAGATTCCAAAGAAGAGACAGTGCGATGGTCCAGGGACGAGACTTCAACTGGGTTTCGGGTCACAGTTTGCAGCTCAGTTCAGGGATTTAGGCCGAGCAAGTGGTAATTAGTAAATAAATCACAGGGGTAGATCTAAGGAGGTTACTAGAGCCACCACAAGGGAAATTAGAGAGCTTGTAAATTGATTTTTCAGTTCATAAACAAAACCCAGAGATAGACTGAAGCAGCATTGATCTACTTTGCACTTGCATAGCAAATGCAGTTCGAAGGCTAGCTGGCTTGACTTTAGGCTCCGTCTGTAAGTTTATAAAGCAAACAAATATAGACAAACAAACAATCTATTCAGTCCCCAGTGGAGTCGCCATTTTGTTATCGAGAAATCTAGTGTCTATGCAAAGCTGTTAGTCCCACTAAGGCTGGTAGCTACCTTAGAAACAAACAAACTAAAACCACTTTCGTTTTCCTTTATGAGAAGTAGATAAGAGGGGAACAAAGGAGACCAACCTCTATCTTGCGCTTGGCTCCTTGCTTGATTCCTCTCCCTTCTGATAGATCTTTGCCACTCGCTTCCTCGTCTACCCAGCTTCAAAGAGCACCTGTAGAATCAAAGCAGCATAACACTATCCAAGAACATAGATCTACTATCATAAATAATATAGGACCAGATATATATTGACCACACAAATGCATATATCATCAATCATACAAGAATGTGGAGGAAAACTCGAATAGCTTTATTAATAATCAAGAATAGCAAAGAGGATTACAACCAATTGTTCTGACCCAGCGTCATCCTCTCAGCAAGAAAGCCCTTCTTCACCTCATGAAAAGCTTAGATCACCCAACACTATGATGTTACACCAAGAAACCAGCAGCACTTCCTTATAAGATACAAAATTCCAGCCTCTGGATCTCTGGGATGAGGGATCCATATATAGATGTTTGCAAGGGGGGTGAGTTAGCTTTTGAGATTTGATTAGTGTCCTCTCTCTAATAGTTCTTGATTCCACTTGGAGATTGATGATCTCTTACTCATCCCTAGGCGAATGCAGAGAGGCAAGTGTCACAAGAGAAGTTTCTGGAAGATCCCATGAGCTTCCACCTCGCAGATTGACCCTGCCATTTGTCCAATCTTGCCCATCACACCCCATAGAAGGGATTTTCAATATGCATCGCACCTCCCATGTGCATTTAGGTGGGATGCAGTGCACTTTGACCATCGAGCAGGTGAGATGGTCCAATTTTGACCAGTTCTGAGTAGTTTTTCATGGAGAACTTCTGGGAGATGATGTAATCAGCTGACCTTGTTCTTTTAGGGGTCGTAACAACACTTTTAGGGACTTAAGAGCCCTTGGTTTATGGACATTTATGATTGGGGTTGTAGTGCCCAAAAATGTCTATAACAATATGGCCTTAGTAGCTAGAAAACAATCACTCCATCATTACAAGACCACCTATATTTCGGCACTTAATCTAAATAATGGAACTAGTTGCAGTGCTTATTTGCATTAACACCATGGAAAAGCAACAACAATGTTTCAAAGCACACTTACTGGAAAAGTTGTAATGTTCTGAGAATATTTAATGATAGCATCTGAACCTAGTAGCTATGGTGGGGAAACTAGGGAACCCAAATCTTGGAAGACATCTCATACCAAATCTGAGAAAAAAATAAAAAAGGGAAAAAATCGAAATCTATAAATCAAGCAATGAATTGTTTACAAATCAAATACAATTCCTTTAACTAACAATTAAATTGTGGTGATATATTTAATTATTTAGTAAGAGGGGAACTTCAAACCATGGAATATTACCTTTTTCATTACTGTCATCCCTCAGTGACTGAGATTACAAATCAATACTTATGGAAAGATTGTAAGAAATTCTGTGAAATAGTAAAGCATGGTCTCTATTTTCAAGCAAAAAAATCAAGACATTGTTACATCAAGAGCCATAATTGATACATAATCAATGAATCAAGTCCTTGTATGGCACAGGATTGTTTCACAACCTCTATTTTCTCAATAACAAAATCAAGACATTGTATGTGGTTATTGCCAAAAGGAAACTGTGTTCTAATTTGGAAGAGGATCTTATCAAAAGACATGGACTTATTCAAAGCTACAAATCCTAATGGGTTACTGAAAAATAAGTTGGAATATGGGATCATGATACTTAAATTGAAAAAATATTCTTTCCTTTTAGAAACATTATAGTTATACAATTTTTCTTGAAAGTATTAGAATTTGAAATTGGGCCTTTCTATCAAGACAATTTTTCATTAACAGAATGTACTTTCCTACCTGAAACATTATAGATATCCAAGAAAAACTTGAAAAGCATAAGAGAACTTAGCATAATGTACTTTCTTTCCTTCCTTAACATTCTTAAAGAGTTGAGGTTCCCCAAGTCATTAGGTAACTTTCGAAGGAAATGACAGTTAGTAATAGTCCAATTCACAACTGAAGATGTGTCACAAATACGAGGGGGCATCTCCTCCAAATCACAAAAATGCTCCAGATTAAAATCTAGCATTATTGGAAGCTTAATGCTCGACTGGGTGTTATTGAACCCAGACATTTTTCCAATCTTCACTAGAAGCTTAAAGATAGCTTCTCTAAGTTATACATGACTTTACTATGCTCTTGAAGTGGGGGCACATGCAGCCTCTCCACGTGAATAGTCTTAAACTAAGTGAAGATAAGGCCAATAGATCATTCAGTGTGGATCTCTTTAACCGATAATTGAATACTATGTCTCTCTTGAACCCATAATTGAATATTATTAGGACTTTCAATTTTTTCATGGAACTCAAAAATGTTGGAAGAAAGTATTTGCTTCCAAAAAAGAGTAAAACTAAAGCCTCTGCTTGAGGAGAATTGATGTCACACCACTAATACTTCTCCATGGAATCTATATAGGTAAACCACAAATGCAGAATTCCATTAGAATATTGTGTTTATTGAATATACAAATGAAATCATTGCATTTCTTTAAAATATCTTTTGAAATCAAAATTACTGAAATTACATATCGATAACCTAGTCGGTGTAGGATAAAATTCACCCGTGTCATTCATAGAAAGCATGAGAAAAAACCTAATACTATATATAAAACCAAGAAAAATTCAAATTCATCACTTCTAGGGACCTCGTAACCACCCTGCCAATACACAAGTATGTTCCTGTTTGCAGTTAGAAAAATTACCCAAATTACAATCTGTTTACTCCAGCCTATGTTGGAAAGTTATAGAAGGATGACTAGTGCAATCAATCCATTCCTTTTAGTGCTGGATTTGTTTTAGTTTAAAACAGAAGTATACAAACATACTTGTCCAATGTCTATGCTTTAACCATTCACCTTAAGATGTTTTTACAATATAATTTCCTAAGTCTATTTAATATCTTCATTATCATAAAAACCAACCTATATCCATCTTAACTCCACATCTACCACTCTTAGGGGGATGAAATCTATTTATCCCTCTGAGCACTTGGTAGACCCAGAATTAAGATGGATCTAAGATGATAGAATTTCCCCTTTAAATAGTCTATGCTCACATGAATACCATGGTATTACGATGGGTCAATACCATGGGTTATCATAAACCTGAGCTTAAAAATTACTATTAGTAATTTATAAAAATTAATAAAATTAATAGTTGATTTTTTTTTTTATTTTTTTTTCTAACCAAAGCTAAAATGTTTAACATACATTAAATTACAACATCCATTTTTACTCTTGATCCACCAAGCCCCGAGAGGGATCAAATATTTTTTCACTCTATGCTAGTTTGCATATCACGATATTTGATACCTCTAGGGGGTTTAGTAGATCTAGAGTAAAGATGGATCTATGCTGGTTTAATTCCAGCATTTAAATAGGCTACATTCTAGGTGAATACCATGGGTCAATACCATGTGCCATTTTGGTGAATACCATGTGCCATTTTTATTTTTATTAATACAAATATTAGGATTAATAATGTTTTTTTGCATGGTATTGATAATAATCTAGCCCATGGTATTTGTCCCATAGTATTTTTCCCATAGGTTTCACCTAAATATAATGAATTTTTTGAGTGTTCGTAAATATAAGATGACTTATGGAGTAAATATAAAAGAATGTTTTATTTGTTTACCATACCTTTCGTTTATTTATATTTTTATTAATTTACCATACCTCTTTTACAAAAATGGTATTTGGCCCATAAGATTCACTTAAATAAAACCTCTTTTTTGAGCCTTCATAAATAGAACGAGGGTTATGGACTAAATATAAAAAGAAGTTTTATTTATTTACCATACGTCTAGTTTATTTATATTTTTATTTATTTATACCTTTTGAGTAAGTATAAAAAGAAGTTTTATTTATTTACCATAACTCCACTTTAGTTATATTTTTATTTGTTTACACCCTTGCATGTATATAAGGTGACTTATGGAGTAAATATAAAAGATGTTTTATTTATTTAACATACCTCTCATTTATTTATATTTTTATTAATTTACCATACCTATTTTATAAATATGTTATTTGGCCCATAGGATTCACTTAAATAAAACCTATTCTTGAAAATTAGGGCGAATGGAAGGTTGTAACTCCTAATTTCAAGGGCTAAATTTACCTTTTTTACCCTCTCCCTTAAAATAAGGTGGGATATTTGAGGTGATTTGTAAAAATGTACTATGATACAAAATATTCACCCACTAAAAATTTAAAAGCCCTTAATTTCGCCAAAAGGCAAACGTTCGCCCCTAAAATTTTCCATGCTATCGGTCATGGTGGGAGTGGTATATGTCCGAGCTGTCAGATCTTCAGGTGAGTAGATCAGATGGTTATCAGGCGGGGAAGATGTGTAGGCGATAGTGTGCGGGAGTGGTTTACTCTGGGCGGTAATGGTTTTCATTGCATGGGCCTCGGGCAGTGAGTGGTAATTGTCAGAGGCCGCGCGATTCCACTCAATGAATGACACGTAGTGGCAAAGGAGAGAGAGAAACCGCCCATATAGCGTGGGTATTGTCCGTGCTAGTTGTCCTCACAATATGTGCAAGGAGAGTTAGATCTGGCGGAGGTGATCTAACAGTGGAGGACGATCGGGCATGTTGCCTTTATCGGGTGCAATATGGGCTGCTGGATCGGCGGAGACACTGTGCAATGAGTTATGAGCACGTAATGCACATGGGTAAGGTTTTATGGGTAATTTAGCTTTGCGCTTGGGGCTAAGGCCAGAAAAGGGGGTTTTGTCAGGTTTAGAAGGTGAATGAAGGAATGGGAAGGGTAGAAAGTGAGCGGGGTAAGGGGAGAAAGAAAAGATGACCCAGGTGGGGCCCCTTTTGACAGTAGCAGAGCAGACTGAGCCCTTCCTTGGCCTTCCAAAAGTCAGCACTGAACCTCAGGGCTAATAGTTCCACTAACATGGTTAAGATTACATGATCTATTTGATAGCCACCATGTAGGGAAACATATTTCACATCGCAAGAGTCTCCTACATCAATGGAAACATTTGCACCAGGTGAAGTCTACAATACCTTGTACTGGCCATCATTGAAGTCCCAAGCCCTGGAAACATTTAGTTTGTGAGTTGTATTTTGTTCAAAAGTGGAGGGAACCCTATTTCTCCTTGTTGGATCTATTGCCATAACCAAGCCGTGGTCTAATTGCAACTTGGAAACTGCCTTTCCTATAGCTATCGTGAATTACATCAAATGTATAGCACCCAATCACTTTCTTTACCATGAGCTTGTCTATATCAGTTGTCTTAGAAAGGTTATTATTCTTAATGCATTGACCTTTTTGAGGATTTAAAATTTTTTCCCTGGTCCTTACACAATCACCCTATACCATTTTAATATTAAATTGATTTAAATTAAGAACATGTAAGTCATTAGTAGAAATCCTTACAGGACCAATCCCACCCTAGCTGATAACTATGGTGGTACCCACTACAGTTGCATTATGTGTTGCCCATATGCCTTAAGTAATTTATGTTTCTAGTGCCAATATCAATCTGCTTTCAATTCCAGCAAAAGAAAATAGAAAATAGCTATGAATCATACTGGTGAGTCGTCCTAACTATTCTGAAACTTCCAGGCACAACATTCAAGCTTGTTCCCTTTGACAGTAATATGATGAAAGATGTAGTATCTGGTTTACACCAAATACAAGTAGATAGGCTTGATCCCACATATTGTTGATGGAAAATGTTGGACAAAGTTGTGACATGTCAAATGAATGAGAACACCCAAATAGATTTGAAGAAGAGAAAAATCCAGTAGAGTTTGAGCCAATATAGAAGAAGCAAACGAAAAAAATTAATTGGGTCAATTTGAGTTACAACACATATTGTAGCATTTCCCTCCTTTCTATATGGCTCTATAGTCTGTACATGGATGTAAAGCAGCTACAGTATAACAAGGTTTGTTATGGTTGTTGTGTTGTATGGAAGGGTTATTTTTAGTAGGTTTGTTACTAGGTTTGCACAGTGACCAATATACTAGGGAATTGTTTCTAATTAACATCCATTGTTTGCAATCCTATGCACTAATTTTTTGGTTACTACAAACTGCATTTGCATAATTTTGGAAAACTTTGGAATATCAAATTAATTGATCTAGCAGAACTCTCATTTCCAAATAAATTTAATAGCTAAGATTACCATCTCAAACATATTTACACCCCTGTCCATGATTGATGGACCTACACATGATATTTCAATGCCTTCCTTAATGGAATTGTCTAGTATGGTGTTTGAAGACTTTAAGTGAAAGCCTTTATCTTCTTAGAAGAAATAATTTTGGAAATATTGTAATGCTAGCTCATGCACAAAATATGAGGGATCGGTTCTATAGAAGGGAAAAGACTCATGCACCCTGTAAGACTCATGCCTTTATCTTGTAACTTTTTGGTTTCTTTAATAAGATTTCTACACCAGTCTTGTAATATTTGTTGTTTATGAGTGCAAATATTTTTTTGTGCATGTCCTTTGTGAAGGTTTTAAGCATGCTAGTGTAGATGCTTAAATTGCTCTCTCAGGATAGATGAGGCATGCTTTCCCCATTCTATTTGTGATACCATTGTTCAGATAGTTTTGGGTAGCGTTTTTGTTTTTCCATGAAATCCATGTAGTAAAGGCCAAACATATATCCATTCAAACTTATTTAGCAATTCCCATACAGAGTTCCCACACACATTTACTCATGTATAATTTGTTCCATTTCACTTGTTATTCAAACATTCATTTAATTTTTTAATAATTTTTTCTTCACTCTGTAGAACATTCATAAATATCAATCAAACTTCAACATTAACAAAATACATGCCTCATTGTGTTTGTCAAATGATGTATTGTACTATGTATATAGTCCAACTGAAACATATCATTCCCTATTTATGAGAGTGGGAGGCTTTCATTATTGGCATCAACAAAACCTAATACCACCAATCCTTAGATTTACCAATAGATTTGATTTTCTCATAGGCTTACACCTGCCAATTGAAATCGCAACATCAAGAGTATGGATGTTGGGAACGGGTCCCCTGGGGTCAATTTTGGGGTTAAAATCCCAAGTTTTGGTGCTAAAGGCCCAAGTTTGTCTAAATTCTACACATTTTGTGGCCACGGAGTGTGAAGATGTAAAGAGTTACTAAGGGTTTTCCACCCTTCTTTTGTATAAGTCATGTCGACTTTAGAGATCTACCCATGATTTTATAAAAAGGGAGTCTTAGGAGAGTCTAAGGCAATTCAGTTGAATTCAATAGGGTATTTTTATGGGTCTATGAGAGCTAAGAGCGAAGGGTCTTAGCGTAGAAAGAGGCTCTGCAGATGAGTGTGCAGAGGCCTAGGGTACAAGTCTGCAGCTGAGTGCGCAGAGCAGCTATGTGTGTAGGGTAGTCAGAGTCTGTACTGGAAACCTGGATTATCAATAAAGAGGGCTCTGGAATTATCCGTGTATGCGTTATTTTACTTATGTTATGAATGTTGCGATTATGTTATGTTGAATACTGAGGTTATGAATTAATGCTATATTGATGCACAAATCTATGTATTTTACTTTTTCATATGAAAGCAAGTAAGAATACATGTTTACGCGTAGCTGACCGTAATGCATGTTAAAGTTAACATATACTTAAGTGAATCTGAAGGACTACAGAATTATTGTAATTGCAGAGGTGTGTAAGTGCCTAATCTATCTATTTAGGGTCCACGAAGGATGATCGGAGACTTTCGCGGAGGCTTTGAGGACGAATACGAGACATACCTTGATAAGAACTAAAGGGCTTATCAGTCTACGTGAAGGAGGGGTGAGGGAAAATTACCAACATCACAACCATCTCAGGGTGCCAAAACTTGGTTCATGCTGTTAGAGCCTAGATTTACCTTAGGCTGAAAAGGTAGGATCTAGGACCAACATCAAACCACGCTCAGCCTGGTAGCTAGCCCTACCAGGTCAAGAGAGGGCTCTCTCCGGGTCAATCTCAGCAAATTATGATTGATGAGGGCTTGAGATGACTGAAATATCTACTGATCTTAGGCTAGGTATGAGTGCAAAAGGGTTTGATTTGATAAAATGATGATTTGTTGACTCAGAGGGAAAGGCACATTTTGGGGTGTGGGGATTGAGGATCAGTTCTGCAGAGATCTCAATGGGGCAAGGTAGGCAATCGTTTTGGCACTTAAATTTGAGTGAGATGGAAGGAATAGACAGGTGAGGTGTTGAAGAGGGCAAGAGCAATCATGGATCCTCCCCAAACAGCTGAAAACATCAAATAACTAAAGCAAACTTCAAGTAGAGCACTACACTTTCAATGGATTCTACTTACACTCTTGTTTGTTTAGTTCAGAATAAATTAGATAGATAATGGCATACAATCACATAAACAAATTCACAATTACAAGGAGAATCACTGTACCAAGACAAATTACCACATGAATCCCAAAGAGTGATGCAAATCCTAGTCTCGATTCCTTAGCCAAAATGAAAATATGAGTGTACAATGAAGTCCTTTTTCTTTCTCAAGAGTCCAACCATATACCAAAATCCAACCCCTACACTATGAAATTCATAAAATATATACATTTTCTCATCCTTGTACTAAGGGATTGAGCTCAACCATTTTCTTCAAAATAGAATTAGTTACATTAAACTTGGGCCAAATGTCTGAAAATAGGTGTTGAAGATGACCTCGTATCTCCTAAAAAATAGCACCTATTACAAAACTAAAAAATATTTTGGTATATAAGGTCATGATGGAGAAAAAACTCTCTCAAATTTGGGAAATTCGTTTCCAATTGCTCGCAATCTGTTCCACAAAATCATCTCTAAAACAGAAAATCATTAAAAATTTAAATCTGTGAAATTGCGCTGTAAAGATCTAGTCATATATCCCAATTCATGACACCTATGGATAAACTGAAAGAGGTGTTTGTTATATGGATCATGCTTAACAAAAAAATCCTTGGGTTTTGCAAAATTTCTTTCCATCTGTTGTAAAATGGCCCCGCACTAAAATGACTAAAACAATAAAAAATATGAAAAATTTGCTTTGTTTTAATCTAGGCTCCAAATATCACTATATATCTCCCACATAGTAGCACCTGTGCATAAACTGAAGGAGGTTTTTGTTATTTAGTATGTGATGAACAAAAACTTCTTTCAATTTTCAAAAATTCCTTACCATTCTTTCAGAAACTGATTTTGTACTAAACTTGTCATTGTGTGCAGCAACTGGCCTCAAAACATGCATAACCAAGAATCACTCATTCATTTCTTCTAACTCAGGAACCGGTTATGGGAGTCTGATATACTGTTGAAAATATTTTTCTAAGCCTCTTCTAATGGACACACTTGTGACATGTTGTGTGTTGAACATCATGTGCAAAACATCTAACAAAACCAGACATAGTAAGAGCTCATGTTGATCCCTGGTGATAGGCTGCGAAGACTGAAACTAACACCTGCATCCCCCCATACTGCCTCACGTGAGAATTTAGTCCGCGCTCCATGGATTGATGCCAAAAGGGCCAGTAGTGTAGGTATTTTCTTGGTTGCTTAATGCTGAACCTGGGTCAGGGCCCATCAAGCCAACAAATGGTTCCGTTGTGAGGACCAAGATCTGCATAACAAGATGTCTGATGTTGCATTATTGGAATCCAACTAAGAAAGACATCAAAGACTGGTTGGATAGAAAGATCCAGGAATTCATGGCACAGAAAACAGGAATCCGTGATTGATGAAAGAATAATGGTTGGACAAATATCTATACATAGAGATACACGAAACATTCTCCTATTCCTTCCTGGTTGAATTATACGAATGGATTGCGAAATTGGCAGACGGGAAAGGGAGGTGGAGGCTTGACAGTTTGATTGTCTAGACACTGGAGTTAGTGTGAATATTGGAAGCCTCTGAGGATAAGATCACGTGCACTGTCGATCATTGGCTCGATCGTATCATACAAGGATTTGTGATAGAGTTCATGGTCGATACTTCCGTTAGTTACAATGAGGCAGAGCGTCGCTTCTCCAAGGGGCCATAAGGTAAGTATTTGAAATCATCAAATACTTGGATTGAGATGCTCTTGTGTGGAAAGAGGGTTCTGCAGTTACCTTGATGTTTATAGCTACGCGAAGTGGAAGGAATTTCAGTGACGGAGGAAGAAAAGGACCTGAATATAGCCCACTTATTGAGCCTCCTCTGAGTGACGACGAAGGGTAGCACAAGCTTCTTTATTGAGTGCTATTCAACTGATAATATAGATATTCCCATGAATACCTACACCACCTCCACCCTCACCTCATCCACCCACACCACCTCCACCACTTACCCCCTCACCCACACTACAACCACCTCCACCACCATTCAACATGGAAAACTCCGTAAAGTTATCTGTGTTAAAAGGTGTAGGAAATGAAGATCCAAACCAGTTTTGGTTCATCGCGAAGGCTGTATGAAAATATCAAGGTATCATGGACGATCAAATGAAGAAAGCAACATTGGTCAGTGCTTTGCAGGACTGTGCACTAACATGGTATATTAAGTATTTCACTGATAACCCGACGTCCGCGTTGGCAGATATCTAGACTGCGATGAATAAGGAATTCAGTAGACCTAAGTCTGAAGTGCAATCCATTGTGGGATTCAAAGATATTATGATGAAGCCAAGTGAGACACCCTGTGAGCTAGATCAAAGATTGAAGTGCAAGATCCATGAAGCTAGCATGAGTCTGACAGATGGGCAGCACAAATGGTTTGTGGCTACACTCCTGCCTCATCTAAGGGTTGTGCTATCACAGTAGAGGATTACGACTCAGGCGGAAGCTATGGAGGTTGCAATGAGATTACATGAAACACCGATTCCATATACTAATCTAGGGGTTCAACAGATTCATGCAAAATTGAAGAAATTCTGCCTGGAGATGCAAAGTTAAAAGAATGATAGAACAGTTCGACTAGAGGTGCATGAAGAAGTTTGGTGCTTGAAGTGAAAAAGCCAGGGGCATGACAAATATCACTATCCAGTTTTTGTGAATTATGTTGCAGCAAGGAGACTAATGCCTTTGAGACTGGAGGCTACAGTAGGGCCAAGTACAGGGCCCGTGCTATGGTGTGCTATCTACCAGGTAGTTGGGAAACATGTGACATACAATTACCATTTGCTGCAGAAATTTGTATAGACACCAAAACAACTCTTCTACAACTTCTACCAATCAGTGTGTCATGACGAGTGAAATTGCCATAGTTACAAATTAATGATGGATAGGACACCTACCTACAGGGTGGAGGTAGAAACATGGCCTCCAGACCAAGGCGTTGGAGCAACGTGAGAAGACTATCAGGGGCGCGGATGAGGCCTAGGTGGAAGAGGACCTGGTAGAGTTCGAGGGTAGTTTATTTTTTATAGTTGTGGAGGACCAGGACACTGCGAGATAGGCTTCCCGAATCCAACACGCCTTTCACACCGCTATTGTACTCAGTTGGACCATGCGACGGGGGATTTCCCTATATTGTTTGCCAAGATTTTCAAAAATGGGGTGCAACCTTAGCAGCCAACTCAGAACCTACAGATTATGAGGGTTGAACCTTGTGAGGAATACCCGAAGGTAAATATTATGCCACGAAGTGGAACGATGATTGGTGAGGACAAGGGGAAGTAACCTGAAGAAGGTGAGTGGGTCTGCAAAGTGCCAGAAAAGGAGGTCGGGTTTGATCTAGAAGATGCAAAAGAAACATTTATGGAAGCAAAAAAAAGTTTCACTGAGGCATCTACCTCATGGAGTCAGGAGAAACTGGCTGAAGAAGTGGACCCTTCCATGATTACCATGTTCTTGGAAACCTGCATGAAACTGCTCCGCAATAGTAAGGATGTGAAGGAACTGCAGGAACTGATCAATAGGTTCGCTGGAAAGGAAATCGCTAGTGTCTAACTACATGTAGTTTGAAAGCTTGGTAAGCATAGGGCAAGTACTGGACATAAGATGAGACTCATCGTGCAGATCGGAGAATACAAAACAGACCAAGTTATCTTGGACCTAGGGTCCTGTTATCACCCAAAAAATTCTCTAAAACTTGAACAGTTTACATTTGTTCCTAATTCATAATTTTAGATGGTGGTTAAGTCACCTTTATGGTTTTTAGAGTCTAATTCATAGGGTTAGATTCTCATTTCCATCATCAAATAAAGTTCAAAAACCTTGTTTTACACTTTGTGGGTCCCATATCATGTTTCAAAAGTGTCATGTGTTAGGTTGTTTCAAAATTGACATGCGCTACGATATTGCCTAGGAGTTTTCGTAGTGAAAAATTCAAAAAATGCACTATATGTGCTACGAAATAGGGGATTTGTAGTTAGGAGTTTTTGTAGCGCAAAACCCATAATTTGCACTGGATGCGCTATGAAATCACTGAAGCGGAATTTTTTCAGCAGAAAAAATGTTTTAAGTAGTCAAATTCCTGGAGGTATCTTGAGCAACTGAAAGCATATTTTGGAAAACTGAAGGAGGTTCTTATTCTTAACATACTGAGCTACAAAAACCTCTTTCAGTTTATTCAAATTCATTATGATCTGGGAGAAGTTGATGACTCCAATTGCACTACAAAACTATTGTAGGAGCAGTTTTTTAGAAATCACAATTTCCAGTTTACACCTGATATTCAAAGACATTTTCTAGGTAGTATGAAAGGTATTGCAAAAAAATAAGAGATTTTTTTTGTTCAGCACAGAGTGGTCTACAAAAGCCTCCTTCATTTTTGCAAAATTCATTTTTCATGAGGAGAAAATAGCTCTGTCCCAACACCTATTTTTCATCCAGAACAGAGCAGGGGATAGTTTCCTAGTTTTTAGGGCAGATGGAGGAGAAGCTATTGGAGGCCAGCTGGGGGGTTATGGACATCACCAAGTTTGAATTTAAGAAGGAGCAGCTGCCAAAGACCGAATTTATTCCACATCCTAGGTTGTTTCTAGCATAATAAGGAGTTACACTCCTAGTTGTATTAGGACTCTAGGACTGTTAGTTAACAGCTAGTTGTAATTAATAGTCTGTTTTAGGTATGAGTAGGTGTCAAGTCAAGAAAATTCGAATTCTCTTGATGAAGGATCATGGAATCCTTATTGTAAAAGCTATATATGAAGCAAGAGATGAAATTACAAGAGGTTGGAGTTTTCATTAGTAAAGGAAAGATTGTGTTATTGTAAAAACTGTGTTTTTTCATACTTAATACAGTGATCAGTTTGACTACTCAAGATTCACAAAGAGTTTATATGTTTGATGTTCTTATGGCTTTATAGAATTACTTATTTGTAGTGGTATGAGCTTGTGATACTTAGAATTCATTGGAAAATGCTCTAACTTCCTTCACATGCTTGTAAACTGTGTTGTTTCACTGTGTTACAGTTTTCTTCATAAACCTAAACTCTAAGTGCCTTGATTTCCATATCTTGCTGATCATGTTGTTTTGTTGAAGACCATTTTGACTCCATAGCCCAATAGATGTTTGCTAATCATACTTTCAACCAGTCAATAAGTTATACTTCCATTCATTTTGTTCCTAGAGTTAGCCATCTAATCATTAATCAAAAACCCTAAACCTAGTGAGAGAGCCCTCTTAGGTTGAGGAGGCTAAGCCTCAGCCAAAAGATTGGTTTGAAATAGTTACAATGAGATTGACTTGATGACCAGCCTATCAGGGTGCTATTTTGGTGATAACATTTTGGTGCATCTACTGAGAGGTCTGAAGATATACATATCCTGAAAATCATGAAGCTGAACTCTTGAAGGTAGTAGCAGCTTCAGAATCTATTCGAGGCTGCAAAACTAACTTGGCGACTCCACACATCAAATAAAAAATTAGAATTCGACTCCACTGCTAGAAGATCAGTAGCTTGATGAAGTTTCAATATGAGTTCCATTGCAAGAATGAATGCCAGGTATGCCCCTATGAATCGTTCTCATATCCCTGGTTTTCCAAATCCTATGCCAAAGTTTGATTGGTTAGATGATCTTCCAATATCAAAGATGAAAAGAAAGAAAATGCTGCTATTCATTTGGTTAGGTTCCATATGCATGTACGTAGTCTTAAGGTTCAGTTCCCTGAAGATTATCTCATGAAGATGTTTATGACCACTTTATAAGGAAAAGCATGGTCTTGGTATAAAAGCTTGGAAAGCAGTTCATTATATTCTCTTGTTGATTTCCATGATGTATTCTATGACATGTATAAAGAGTGTCATCCCTCCTTATTTCTGGTCAAAGATTGCTGTAAACATTCTGCGAGTTTTATTCAATATTTGGAGGATTGTTATGATGATGATGAATTTATGGATGAAGAAATTTTAGAGGCTCTTCATAACAATATATTTCAACAACTAGAAGAAAGGATAACATCCCATGACATGCAACATGAAAATCAGTAGGGGTTTACTTATGAAAACCATGTTACATCCTCTGAGATTAATGTAAAGATGCAGCAAACTTGCCAGTCTTTTGATCATAAAGAGTATGAAAATGATTGCAAACACCAAGAAGAAGTACTGGAAGATAGCTTTTATAACCCTCAGGCAGAGGAAAAGGTTAATTTTTTATGTCATACTTTGCAGCAACTTACATCAATGAATAATCATAATAATGAGGAAAATTACATTGTTTGTGGGAATCATTCAGAACAGCAGTTGGATAACATATCAAAGGAATCTTGTGTGGCTGAGAATCAGTTGTCTAAAGATATAGGATGTTATGAGGATCATCAAGCTGATCATGTATTCTAGGATCCTATAGCTAAATACATGGAAGAGTTTTAGTTTCCAATGTTTCAGTTTTGCTATGAAGATCAGAGGCAATTTCAGTGGTAGTGGTCATCACAATATCATAGCTGCTTTCAATTTCGATGTAGTCAAAAATCTCAAGTGTCAGATCAAATCAATGATTGGCTTCATTGGAAGTTTCATGTTCCTTGAGCTACAAATGGAGGTTGTAGCTGATAGGGTAGGTAGGAATGTACAAATAAGCGTAGGGTAAGTTGACTGAGCATTTTTAGTAGGTGCAGTTTGAGTCCTTCTTGCAGAAATCATTAAAGCTTGGGGAGGAGACTCGGTAGAATTTCAGATTTTTATTCTGAAGGATGGATAGCAGCACTGGAGCTACCGGATCTTAGTGTACCACTGGGGCACACTATCCCTAGTGGAGCCACTGTTATCACCCAAAAAATTCTCTAAAACGTGAACAGTTTACATTTGTTCCTATGTCACAATGTTAGATGGTGGTTAAGTCACTTTTATGGTTTTTAGAGTCTAATTCATAGGGTTAGAGTCTCATTTCCATCATCAAATAAAGTTCAACAACATTGTTTTACACTTTATGGGTCCCATATCATGTTTCAAAAGTGTCATGTGTTAGGTTGTTTCAAAAGTGACATGCGCTACGAAATTGCCTAGGAGTTTTTGTATCGCAAAAATCAGAAAATACACTATATGCACTACGAAATTGGGGATTCGTAGCACAAAAACCAGAATTTGCACTGGATGCACTACGAAATCACTAAAGCAGCTTTTTTCAGCAAATTTTTTTTTTTTAAGTAATCAACGTCCAAGAGGTTTCTTGAGCAACTGAAAGCATATTTTGGAAAACTGAAAGAGGTTTTTATTCCTAACATACTGATTACAAAAGCCTCTTTCAGCTTATTCAAATTCATTATGAGATGGGAGAAGTTGATGACTCAATTTGCGCTACGAAACTATTGTAGGAAAAGTTTTTTCATAAATCACAATTTCTAGTTTACACCTCATATTCAAAGACAAATTCTAGGCAGTAGGAAAGGTATTGCAAAAACCCAAGAGAGGTTTTTGTTTAGCATAGAGTGGTATACAAAAGCCTCCTTTAGTTTTGCAAAATAAATTTTTTATGAGGAGAAGAAAGCTCTGTCCCAACACCTATTTATCAGCTAGCACAGAGTAGGGGATAGTTTCCTAGTTTTTAGGGCAGATGAAGGAGAAGCTATTGGAGGCAAGCTAGGGGGTTATTGTTAAGGGATAAATTCCCCTAGGGTCTTGGGTTGGTACCCTAGCAGATCAAAGGTTATCTACAAAGAGAAACACACATTCCATACAGCCATGATGCTAATATAAACAAACTACACGAAGAGGGGTGCACCTGGGGGTCCTTCGTTTGAGAAGATCCAGTTAGGGTCCAAACCCTCTTGGAGTTCCTTTCAGTCCTTCAACCTACAAGAAAAACAATTACAAAAAGTACAGCAGTATATTGACGAAGCATCATAAAGAAATCATCTTCATAGCATAAGGAAAGGTAGTTAATTATACAATTAAAAACAACCATTCATATGTGAATCATAACATTGATATCATAAACATGACGAAGATTTATATCAGGAACAAGACAAGTGTTTCTTTTATTATAAATAACTAAAGTACAGAAAGGAATAATTTCACCTGAGTCTTCCTATCGCAGGCTCCAAGAAGAATCGTCCTCCGGATTCATCCAGTCTCAAGCCTTCAACAAACTCTTCCATGACTTACTCCAAGATATCTCAAGTAGTAGAAAGACACCTTAACACAAGGAAACAAGGGTTTCCTGCAAATGGGGGAAGTGCTAGAAGCACAAGGATCTTCAAACCTGGTTAGGGAAAAGCTCAGCAGAGTGATCTTTCTCTCTCTTCTCTCCTCCCTTAGGCCTTTCTCATTGAAGCCTTTTATACTTCTCCCAAAGTAGTTTTTTATTTGCGAATTCGTTGGGAACAGTTGTGCCATAGGCACTAATAGGTAATCAGAAGGTAAAACCCGCGATCTCCGCCCAAAATTAAGGAGTTTTAATTTTTTTAAGTGTTTTAAGACATATACGTGGGTTGGGTATACACAGACCCGCGTACACACGCATTTATCTCAAGGCAATGTCGCATATAGGGAGTAAAACACTGTTTTTTGAATATTTGGACCAGGTCTAGAAGGAGGGGTTACCCTAGGCCATGAGTGTAGTATCACAAACATCAAGAGTGAGATTTGGAGCTATAAAAATTATGGACATCACCAAGTTCGAAGTTAAGAAGGATCAGCTGTCAAAAACCAAATTTATTCCACATCCTAGGTTGTTGCTATCATAATGAGTTACACTCCTAGTTGTATTAGGACTCTAAGACTGTTAGTTAACATCTAGTTGTAATTAATAGTCTGTTTTAGTTATGAGTAGGTGTCAGGTCAAGCAAATTCGAATTCTCTTGATTAAGGATCATGGAATCCTTATTGTAAAAAATATATATGAAGCAAGCGATGAAATTACAAGAGGTTGGAGTTTTCATTAGTAAAGGAAAGATTGTGTTATTGTAAAAACTATGTTTTTTCATACTTAATACAATGATCAGTTTGACTACTCAAGATTCACAAAGAGTTTATATGTTTGACATTCTTATGGCTTTACAGAATTACTTATTTGTAGTGGTATGAGCTTGTGATACTTAGAATTCAATGGAAAATGCTCTAACTTCCTTCACATGCTTGTGAACTGTTGTGTTTCACTGTGTTATAGTTTTCTTCATAAACCTAAACTCTAAGTGCCTTGATTTCCATATCTTGTTGATCATGTTGTTTTGTTGAAGACCATTTTGACTCCATAGCCCAATAGATGTTTGCTAATCATACTTTCAACCAGTCAATAAGTTATACTTCCATTCATTTTGTTCCTAGAGTTAGCCATCTAATCATTAATCAAAAACCCTAAACCTAGTGAGAGAGCCCTCTTAGGTTAAGGAGGCTAAGCCTCAACCAAAAGATTGGTTTGAAATAGTTACACTGAGATTGACTTGATGAGCAACCTATCAGGGTCCTATTTTGGTGATAACAAGTCCGATGCGAATGTTTTGCCTAAACAAACATGCGAGTGAATGGGGAGACCTGTGTTGCAGTGGTGCCCCATTCAATTAAGAATGGAAAATCAACAAAAGATCATCCCAATGGGAAGGTTGCAGGGAGTAACAGTGGGTATTGAGGTGCGAGCGCGTCGACTGATTTTGAGGTGACAGAGATTGTGGATGACAGAAATCCCTACCTCGCACTCCTAGGGATCGATTTGGCCACTAACATGAATGGAGTGATCAGTCTGAAGAAGGGGAAGATGATATTTGAGAAGAAATTGCTTCGCATAGTGGTGCCACTAGACCCCGCAAAAGGACCATGCTACACTGAGCTGGTCTACAATTATGAAAGTGATGACGATTTAGACCAAATTTACAAGATAACGGTGCGAGATCAGGATTGGGTGAATTTGATGACAGATGAATGTATTTCATGGGACCACAAGAGCTACTACACATTAGATTTAGATGAAGAACTGGAGCATTAGTAGAATTGACTACATGAATTATCTTCGTTGCACTGTAATATGATGACCAAATCATTGCACTGTGTATCATGAGAGGTAAGAAATATGCCTCAATATGATGGGTTAACTGATGTTGATCAATTTTTGAATGCATTTGAAACGGAAGTGCCAGAGAAGCGCCACTTCTAGGCTATAGATTTGGCGCTGTGTGCTACGCCCCCACGATGGTGAGTTATGCACAAAGATAGTTTTGATGATTGGCGTGAATATAGGAGGATGATGACGGCATGCTTTGGTCATCCGAAGGTACGATTAACATTAAAGTATGACAAGAGAAATTATCTGCACGACCATTTAGCCAAATGGACTGAAGTGTATGGAGCGAAGCCTCAGCTGGAGTAGGTCCATCTGTTTTGCCATACCTTGGATGTTATACCAATGAATTGGTACTTGGAGACAAAACTCCGCCATGGCACCAAAGAATGGGATGTTTTGCACCAAGGAATTTTGCTGACGTTTAGTTTTGAGGATGGATTTGACTCTATCAATGAAGCATTGCAGGAGCTTAAGACAACAATATTCAAGATACCACAGGATCCTCTAGATTCGATTCAACTTGATTGGACTACCCAGTTGATCCATGTGCTAGAGTGTTACAATGTAATAGTGGAAGAAGAAGTCGAAGACCCAAGGAACATTAATATCCCATATATTGAAGGTCACCAAGTTGAAGGACAGCAACTAGAGAACCCCGACATAACAAAGCCACTCAAAACTAGACAGGTGAAAATTGGCATGGAGGCAGAGCCGAAGTTTGCAAAGATTGGGGACTATTGGGACGACACGACAGTAGATAAGGTTGCCGAACTACTTCATGAATATCAGGATCTGTTCCCCATGAATTTTTCAAATCTGAAAGGGATAATATGAGACCTAGGTGTCATGAATATCACCTTAAAACCAGACGTGAAACCTATGAAGCAAAGGCCTTACCACCTCAATCCGAAGTATAAAGAAAGCGTCTGCCTAGAGTTAGACAAGATGCTCGTGGCATATATTAATGAACTAGTGGAAGAATCTGATTGGGTGAGCCCAATAGTGGTTTAGGAAAATAGGAAAAAGGACGAAACACTCTATTAGCTACATGATGGAATAACAGCAAAGCTGCACGGCAGGGAGAGCCACGCGATCCAGGTTCTGAGCGAGTAGAAGATTAATATAGAACAAATTAGCTTGCAAAACAATGAGTTGGTGTCGCAAAACCAACAGTTGGTGCCGATGGTAGATGACACTTGCCAAATCACCCCAGGCATGGCTCTCGCAGCTGATCTACCAGTAGAAGTGTGGATTCACAGTTTAGCAAGTGGATTCCATGATGCCAGAGAAGAGACAACAAAGGTGCAACTGGAGATGAATCTCTAGATTGTCGAGTTGCGGTTGAAGGCACAGCCTTTCACTCCTCCAGAGGTCAAAGACCAGTGCGCCAACACTATTGCAGCAGGGATGGAAGAGATTGGAGGTGCAGTGCGCAACTGTACCAACATGTTGGAGCAGGTGCTTGAGGTCCTCACAATGTTGCAAGAGGACCCCAACATCCAGCAGCTGGAGATAGAGGCACATGAACTCCAGTAACAATATGACAACATCAGAGGGACTGCGTAGACAATAGTCCTTACTCAGTGGCTTGCAAGGATGCAGCAAGCCAAGGCATTAAAGGAGCAGGTGGACACGGTGCGCCATAAGGAAGTCGTTCTCAAAGTGTGCATCTAGCCATGGATTGATGAAGCCTTCACAATCATAGCAGATATTGAAGGAAAGCTCACACAGATTCAGGGGATGCATGTACAGATGCAGCGTAGCACGCAGGAAATAGAGGGCTCAGAAGACAGAATGCAGTAGGCTCAGCAAGCAACAGCTCAGTGCACTGCCGACATTTAGACCGTTCGGGACCAACTAGAGGGACTTCGCGCCAAGATCGTCGTGCCAATAGAGTGACTCGAGGGCGAGTCACAATGTTTGTGTTAGGGGCCTGTTGCGCATGGAATCCCCCCACAACATGTTTTGGGGCTCAAAGCCCAAGTTTTCAGTAGTATTGTTGAAAATACTTCGTGAATTGTGGGTGTGGAGCACAAATTGTATGTTAGAGTCATAGGGTTGTCCACCATAAGTTTTGATTGTAGTGTCGGCCTATCCATGATCCGCGGACCATTGGATTGTACAAATAGAGTGATGCTCTAGGTTGTAAAGAGAATTAGAAATAGGTAGAGCATAGAGAAAAGTTCTAAGTGCTTTGGGTCGTAGTAGTAGGAAGAGGCTCTGCAGCTGAGTGCACAAAGGCCTAGTAGAGTCCGCAACTTAGTGCATGGACCCTTGCAGCTAAGTGCACAGGGTGGGGTCGAGTTTGTAATCAAGGAAGAAGAATAATAAAGAGAAGTTTGATTCCAAATCTTGTGTATCTATTTTGAGTTATTATATGGTTGATATCTTTTGCAATTATACTGTTTTATTTATCGCGCGCACTAGTATGAATGGTGAACATTGTTAAGTATAACTAAACACATGCAGATAAGCTAAGTGATCAACTAATATTGGGTTAATAATAAGGGATTGGGTACTAACATGGATCGAGCCCTGAGTAGGGTTGCACTGAGACAACATCACCGGCTGGGAGGTACTGATAGGTGCGCGTAGCGACATGCACGCAGGGTCAAATCACGGACCACTGAAAATCATCAGACATCTCTAGGGTGCGGAAACCTGGTTCTAGCACCCTCCAATACTACTTCGAGTGAGATCTCAGTTTGCACTCCGCAGACTGTTGCCAAAAGGGCCAGTAGTACCAAGATTTATTTGGCTAAATCACCTTTTAACCTGGGTCAGGCCCCTACAAGCCAACATTGCCTGTGGTTGTGAAAATCAATTTATTGACATGATCACAAAAGGATCGGCCTGAAAACCAACATGATGGCAGGAGGACCAATTTTTAATAAAATGGGAATGTTTCTTGATCTTAATATATGTTGACTGTCACCTAGAAGAAGAATATTTTTAAGTTTCTTTGTGGAGAAGAATGATTAGAAACGAAGCCCTTATCCAAGTTCGGGACAACTCACACGGAAAATCTTATGCAAGCAACACTCAATTATCATTGTAGTTATTTTGGTTCAACATTATTTGGCAGAATTTGAAGTGAAACATTTCCTTTCTTCTCATTCCTTTTTCGCAAATTTCCCTCTGCAAATCTTATTTTTTTGCCCTATTGAGATTAACCATCCCTTTCTTCAAAATGAAATTTTCCCTATCTAATTTAATTTTTCCCTCTTTTCCCTAAAATTTTTTCCCTATCCCTTCCTCTTATGTCCCTCTTGGATTGGTCTCACTCTTGAAATCCCTAATTATTTCCTTCCCATTCTGAAAATTTACCCCTGTACTACTTCTTTCTCCCCCCATGAATGAGATTGCAGGATCTATTAAAGAATTCATGGATTAGATCAGAAAGAGTGTGATCATACAAAGAGTTGGTGAATAAAACTCCTTTGAAACTCTGCAAACTTTTCAGATTCATCCTATATATTATATTTTTATTAGACTCTTTTTTCAGATATGCCGCAACACTTTTGAGTGTAGGAAAAACAATGTTACCTAGTGCAGGAATGCATATCTCATTGCAGGGACCTTGGAATTCTTGGTGAAGAGATACGCGCTGCCATGTACACCTGAGCATAGGTATTTCAATGTAGGAATGAGTATTTAGTGTAGGAATTACAAGACTCCTTGTTACAAGAACACATGCTGTAGTCAAGGAATGCATTCCCAGTACAGGAATGCATGCTTAGAATGAAAAGACGATCCAGGAACAAGGGTTCTTTTCAGTACAGGAACCTTGTTGCAGACATAAATGGGTGCATTGGTTTGAATCATAACATGAAATCATATTTTTACATTCGATTAGAATTTTTTTTATCATTACTTAATAGGAAAGACATTCTTAAGGTACAAAGGAATTTTAGATATTAAATCTTACCTTAATCTAAGTGTTGTATACACCCTATGTGAAATGATGATGTGATTGGGGATACATGCGAAATGTTTCCATGATCTAAAGTTCACCCCTGAGCCTGTCAATAATTAATGATCAGCCTGATACCATATAATACCTTGTGTTTCTTTGATAACAAAATCATTCCCATGACTGTTTCCTCTACCAATCATCATTACCCTATGTATGTCAGGATCATGCCCGCATTTGCAGCCTTTTCAAGATTGAATTTCTCATAATTAAGGCATGACCATTGAAGAATGTCGATATAGGGCCATGAAGTTGATCATGAACTCCCTTAGACTCTGAAATTTCTTGTTTGGTACTCTTCAGAGTTGTGAAGGAACCAATGTAATTTTTAGCAGTCATGGAACCTGTTCGTATAGAACCTTGGTCCATAAAGGAGCTGGAATAAACGGTTGTATACAGGGACAATTTACCTTTATTACAGGAATTATGATTTCTCCCCTAAATCAAATTTGATGGTTATGACTCAACTGTCACACTCGAATTTTCTCACACTTTCAATGTGAGCACAACCAGAGTAGGGTCCTTGGAAATTGAGGTGACCGAATAGTCCATCTCACTAGCTACGGGGTTAGAAGCTAGAAGAGAGCAATGGTTTAAAAAGGAAAACCTTGAGGAAGAAGCCTCGTGTCGGTTTGTGATTGAAAAAAATCAAAAGGTGGACTGGAAGGTTGGATTGCAAAGGAATGCAATGGTAGAAAAGTGGAAGCATCTATTGTACATCTTACAGAAATTCCTCACCTACGAGGGGAGGTATTCATTAACCTTCCTATACCATATTCGGTTGCTACTTCATTTCAAATCAGGTAAGCTGATAAACTTCCCCTATTTATTATTTAAAAGTTTAGAGAAGATGTCAAAAAGCATTCAAAAGAGTCGAGAAAGTCAAGTCAGGTTTAAACTGTGTCATTATGGTTTAATTGCAATTCTAATTAAACAAGAGTTAGAGGGAAGGAGACAACTTGGGAGGAGTTTCTGAAAGAATTTCAAGGAGAGGGTACAGTGAAGAAGTCAAGGAATAATGAGAAAGATACTAAGGGGAAGCCTGACTGAAAAAGGAAGTCATTAACCCAGCAGACTAGTAAGGCATCAAAGACTAAGGTAAAGAAAACCCAGTCCAAGAAGCTGGAGCTTGAGAAAGAGTAGGAACGTCTAATTCAAACCCATGGCCCTTGAAGGAGTCTGATAAAGAGCTCTGTGAAGAAAAGAGGTGCATCCTCAAAATGAGTCCACACTGTATCAACTTCTCTAATAAACATTGATGATTCGAAGGAATATGTAGATAAACCCCAATCTAATTCACCAATTAAAAATAATCTCTCTCTTCTAGTAGATGTTGCAGTCCATTCTGTGTTTAGTATAGGTCATGTGGAAGAGGAAGATAACACTCCTCTGGAAACCTTAATTAAGAAATTAAATCAAATGAAAATGTCTCATATACATAGTGCAAGTGTAGGAAAGGAGCTAGCAGTGGATTAGACTGAGGGTACTATTCCTCAGAGTCTCGAAACACAATGTGAGATTGCCCTCGATGACACTGGTACTTGTCATGAGTCAGTTGTTGAAGGGATTCTGATACAAGAAGAACCCAATAAGGAAGACCCTACTTTCTATATGCACAACCAGGTCGAAGAATTGAAACAACGAATTTATAGACTTGAAGTGTTGAACCAGGCTATGAAAGATCAAAACACAATGGTGTAGAGCAGGAATGTTGAATTGATGGAAGAGGTGTGAGAGAGGAAGTGACAAGAAAAGGTATGGAAATTTCAAGCATCAAAGTGTTGCATTTGCCTTAGGAAAGTGATGAAACAACTTAAGAAGGCTCGTAGTGAAAATTCAAGGACCTTGAAGATGGGGATTAATATTCAAATTCAAGATTGACGGGAGCCCTCCATGCTGGTTTTTTGCAGAAGGTAAGGTTTTGTGAGTACACACAATGGAATGGGGATGGGAGGATGTTTTTCATCAGAATTTCCTTAGTTTTAACCTCCATTTTAAGCAAACACACTACCTAAGCCCTCTATTTTACCCTTAGAACCTATTTATTCCTTCACTTCTTCTAACACTTACACTTATTCCTTCACTACCTTCATGATTTTCGTTATTAAGGGTTATATGAGTTTAATTGCTAATCAAAAAGATTAAATAGCTTATTTTTCCTTTGCAACTTACATATTTTCTTTCCTAAAGTACTTTTATAGAGAGAAAGTATTAATCGATGTGTGAGATGGGGTTGGTGCAAGAATATTCTTGTACCATTCACATTCTTGTACTCACAGCGGCTGGTAGCAACAAGATTGTTCACTGCCAATGGCTACTCCAGTTTGGAAATCCATGCACATTCCTCGCTAAAAGATCAAAAATATTTTGTTGGGCTCGGAGCATGAGAAAAATACGGGATATGGAGGCCAGGGTTTCGACTGAATACCCCTGATTTAGTATTTTTGTCAAACAACTGAAAGCCAAGATTATACTTTTGTTTTTATTTCTATTGCGACCATGAGCCAAACAATATGTATTTAATAAGGGTTTCTAGTAGAACTAGGTAGCGATACACTAGTGAAATTTTGGCTTATACTATAACTTTTTGTATCACCATACTTCTGGGCTGGATCGAGATATCCACGATGTACATTTGCAATTACTAAGTTTAATACAAGGAGCTATGCCAGTTATTCATTTCCTGTTCCAGTATTTTATGTGATGCATTATTTGAGTAGTTGATTTTCTAGATCTCGTAATAGAGAAACGAGCTGGTTGGCTAGGGCCCAACCAACACAGTTTGTTCTCCCTCTTTTGTAAAGTGTGTTAGATGTATTTTCATATGTAAGGTTTGAGAAAGAAGTATTTCATTTCTTTTATGTAGCTAATAGATCTTCGCTTTCTTCATAAATTGTGTGACTTGGATCTGAGGTGTGAAGGTGCGGGTGTCTTCATTTACTGAAGATTGAATATCATTTCTTTCATTTGATGAGTATTTTCCTTTCTGAAAAAAGTGTGTTTCAGTTTTCTTGCACCAGTGTGTTTTATTTCTGCAAGTGAGGGTTTCTTCTGCTAATGTATTTATTTCTGCAAGAGGATTTATTTTCCTTATGCAAGTGCATTGCATTCCTTATTATGCAAGTGCATTCTATGCAAGTTCAATTTCTTTAACCTAGGGTTAATTTATTTGTATCTCCCCTAGGCGTTAATGAAATGTTGTCAATATTATGAGGATCTGTGTTTATACTTAATTTCTTGTGGGAATAGTTCAGTTCAAGACTAGAATTTGGTGAAGGGACCTTTGAACTAAAATCTTTATTCATTAAAAGTGAAGATCTAGTTAATTTCATGACAATCATCTAGGAAAGAGGAGTGATCTGCATTTAGATTGGATGATCATTTTCACATGATGTAGTTTCTGTTGCAATAGATATATCCTTTGGCGTTTGAAGTACTTTTCACTTTCGGATGAATGATTAGATAAGGAGCCTTTTGATTACATGCATTTATTTCTCTTCTTTGGTTTGCCTTGCAAGTTAATTTCTAGTTAGCACACTTCTACATTTCATGTATGTGGTTTGGAAGCTGAGTACAGGAATACTAATTTGTTAGTACAATAATATTTGTTTCGGTACATGAATCTCTATTTCAGTACAGGGATCGATACCCTGGTACAAGAATAGAGTACTCTAGTACATGAACCCAGAATTCTTGTATGAAAGACAAAATACTCAATGCAAGAACAAAACATACTTTCGGTACAAGAACATCATTTTAGTACAGGAATATTGTTCCAGTGAAGGAACTATGTTCTAGTACATGAATGCTGTTGTGGTGCAGGAATGTTGATTCAAAATAGGAAGGAAAACTTGTAACAATGACAAATTCACTTCAAAACTTAATTATTTCTCTGTCTTATGACTGCACTAACATTTAGTCTCAAATATATGTTTTTCTTTCTTTCACTAATCAGGATTGTTTATGATTTGAAGTTCCTTTCATTGAGTTTTTACAATGTACTTTCATTTTGATTCTGGCACCAAAATTCTTTTGGTATTATTTTCTTTGTAATTCTTTGATTCTGTAAATGCAATTAGGGAAGTTAGGAACATACTTGGTGAAAGTTTATACCATTAATGTTTGCATTTCCTATGGTATGCCTCTAAGCTTATGTAGCCCCAGGTTGACAGTTAAGTGTTGAAGGAGATTGCTGAACTACAACTCCTGCACCCAACAACAACCCATCCCTTTTGCAATCTTTTGGCATCCAATTCCATTGCATTAAATTCAATATCTCCTCAGATATATAATGTCATATCTGTTAGATCTCAAATCAAATGGTATAATTTTTATTCCAAGAAAAAATAGTAACTTTGTAGAAATAAAAGTATTCACATGTTGTGAGTGCTACTATCCACATATACATTCAAGAAAAAAATAACTCCTAAGCTAACTTCTATGTGAAATATTTTACCGTCTCTTACACAAAAATTTGTTTCTCCCTATTATAGGGCCCTAAATGTTTTAAGGGAACCAAAACAATGAGGATCATAACCAACATAATGTCTATCTTCCACAATTTTAGGAATATTGAAAGAAAAACATCATATAGAGAACCTATTCAAATAATAACAGCAATAACAAAAAAATAGGAGAGATATTAAGCGTAGATGAGAGAACGTTTGGGATTTTTTGGATGATCCCCTTCCTCCATATGTTCTGCCAGCTCCAAGTCTTCTGGAACTTCAATATGTTGTTTTAAAAGACTTTCAATTACTTATATATAAAAATAAAGATAAAGAAAGTCTTCCTAAATATCTAGCTAAAGAAAACTAACAAGAACTAATAGAGAGCATATAAGATAAGGCAGTGATAAAATAGAAGTTCTATAAATTGAAAGGATCTAAAAATCTCGATACCAAGCAAAAGAGAGGGAGGATTTCATGAATTTCTTGTGTGGGTGACCAACAATCATTGAGGAGGCCAAGAGGTGTGCCCGTCATCAGAGTCCTCAATTACTATAAAAGCATTTACGCACTCACAAAAGATATCCTCCAAAAAGTGACCTAGACTAACAACACCCAGTTGTATGATTTAACGAAGTGCATGAGAATGAGTGAGTCCCACTCTCCAAACATCCAAGGCCAGAGGGAAGAATCGTCTAATGGCGACTTACCTACTTTGTTGAACTTGATGAGTAGTATACTGAGGTGGTAACCATTAGGGGATTAACTTTGGTGTTGCGTAAAGATGACTTATTTACATGTTTGGTGGTGTATGACCCGTGACATAGAATGGAAGCTCCTCGTAGGCGTTAAAGGGATATGTAAACCCACTAGAAGAGGAGGTTAGGAAGAAATGTAAGGCCTCACTGAGCCAAATAATTGATCATTCAATTTTGATCTTGAAGAGGAAACTATTGTTGTTCTAGTGTGGGTCATATTGCCAAATCTTTCTCTGGACTCTAGGGAAATGAAGTGCTTGAAAATAAAAAATAAGATAGGGATGTATTTTGACAATGCTAAACCAAGATCAAGCATGTTCTCTTGTGATTATATTTGTGTGAAAAATGGAAGGCCTTCTCAAGGCTATAGAACTCCAAATAGATAACCAGATCCATGTGAAACAACTTGCCAATGAGCAATTTCCATTGAAGTGTATTGGTTTCCATGACTATGGAAATTTTGAAAATATTTCCCAAAGAAATCCTCCCCACCCCTCCTTCCCCCCAACCCTATTGAACCCCCCCACCAATGGAACTAAGAAGACTAGTTTCCATAGGGTTAATTCTAGACCTATAGTAAAAACAAAAACGCAGGGCCCATGGCTGAAAAAGAAAGGTGTCGATATTAAAACACGAAAAACAACTTCAAATTTCTAGATAATATTTTGAAGAAGAGCCACTAGAGAATAGTATTTAGGTTGAATCATTGTGTATGTATCAATCGTCTGAGAGGAAGATAAGAAAATTGTTGGGCCTCCAATTTGGCATAATTTTGTTAATGAAACCATCCATGTTCGCACCATTCCATTCACCCATTGTCATCATTTTTAACCATATTTCTTCATAAAGGTACCAAATTCCTACATACATGTTTAATGGTTTTTTATTATTATTTCCATTATTTTTAAAGAATTAAGAATAATTTCACATGGATTTACTAATGACAGTTTAGGAAGTCCACGTTGCTCCAGTTTTGTCAAGTTTCCCTAGCTACCTCCATGATTGAGGTAGTAGAACCTCTCTAGAAGAAAATCTGACAAATGGACATCGTTTCTAAAGGTTCCAATATGGTTTTCTATTGGTCAAATTCCACTCATCTTGCATGTGTCAACTTCCAACATCAAATTAAGGGAAAAACGTAGTAGTTTTGACCAGTCAACTTCAAATGCCTTTTTTGAGCAAAGGAAAGTGAATTTCGGAAAAAGAAAACATGGGTTTTGTTAAAAATAAGCCCAACTAGGTCTTTATTAAGAAGTTTTATCAAATTCCTTACCATTTTAGAGATTTTTGAAGTTATTTGGAACCTTATTTTGCAGATTATGTGGATATATGTTTTTTCAACTTTTCATTTCATGCACAGTCAACAGAAAGGCTTGAACAATCCGTTCTTTAGAAAATTCATGGAAAAGACATACATTTTATCAGATCTCACTTGATATTTGATGCAAAAATCCATGAAATTTTATTTGATTTGATCTCTGGACCAAAACTCAAGCAAGAAAATTTTGAGTTTGTTAATTGTCTCAAACTTCTATAAATTGCAATCTCTTTGATGAGAGGAGGGATTAGAGATGTCAAGGATGATATTAATTTGTAATTGTTGTTGCTTATTGAAGGAGAACAACTCTATGTTTTTTAATATGTCGTAGCTCTGAATGAAATTGGTGATTTAAATCTCTTCCCTTGATCTGCATTTTCAACACCTTGCAATCCTTAGGAGGGCCCTGTGGAGATCTGTGAGAATGGTATAGATTCTTTCCATTTATTTCATATTCTCATGAATTGTTTATTTTACATAGATTAATTGTTTATGTTTATCATTAATTAAAAACTCATGATTTCCATAGATTAAATGTTTATTCTTTCTTAGATTAAAATGTTCGTGATTCCATTGATTAAAGTTTGTAAGTTTTAGAACAAAATCTCCATGCTTTCATAGGGTAAAATATTATATTTTCTTAGATCAATAATCTTTATTTTTTATTTTCTAGTTTAACATTAATTTCTTTTCCAAAAACTTAGTACTTTCGTAATTTATGATAAAGAATCTAATTTCCTTTTAAATTTTCCAATTCATTTCGATTATGCATAAATATTGAAATCTAATCTCCTAGAACATAGATGTAGTGTACTTCGCAAGCTCATGTACCCGGATTGACATATAAATGCATGTAATTTCACAGTCAATTAAATTACCCAATAAAAACCAAGGAGCAAGGGTGCAAATGGGTTCCTCAAAAGATATCAACACCACTCTCAAAAAATTATACATGGACTACCACCACTTTAAGCCCCAAGGATAAGATCCAGTGCGAGAATCTCTTGAATTAGATTCAATGGAAAATGAATGAATCGATGAAAAATAAATGCAAGAGCAGGATGGGAAATCCACCACCTCGCGTGAAGGAGAAGAAGAGGTCCTTAGAAATTCTTACAACAATTTGAAATGGAGGTAAGGGTAGAATATCTACTTAAGGAAGTCCCCCAACAAAATAAAGAAATTCCACTTATTGCTACCTCTGCTTACACTAATTTTTTCAGTCTCAATAGAATCTCCCTTTTCACTAGATTTAGCACTTTCACTATTGTTTCTTACACTATATTTCTCATCCCCAATTATTGCCTCACTTATGTTTGCAATGGTGCTATTCTTGACACTACTTTTTCCTGTAGCAATGCCACTACCATAATTACTACTCCAAGGACTAAGGATGCCTCTTGTAGGTAAAGAAGAATCCCAATTGCAATCCTTCACCTATTTAGATATCCATTTGTTTTCATATGTATGCCTAACTTCTGATGACTTTGATGGTATGCATTCTGTGTTCTAACAAATTCCTTCCACTTCCTATGATGTTCTTGTAGTTGTTGATAAGGAAGTTCCAAATGTAGAGGTCACTCCTATTGATCCTCCTTCAAATTCCTTACCCTATCCACTCTTCCAAGTTGATATATTACCAACTTGTAATTTATGAGCAATGCTTGCTCCTTCTGGTAACTTCCTAGTAGCTTCCTCTAATACTTGAAATGTTACTTGCACATTGCATGTTCGTTTTGGAGTTTCCATTTCTTCTCCTCTTGATAACTATTTGGAATATGTTATCTCTATTGAATATGAAGTAATTGCCCCTTTTAAAGCTTGTTTCAATGTGAGTGTTTCAAATGCACCTGCTTCAGATGCTTCCAAAGGGTAAACTTCACTCAATGCTTGTTTCAATGTGGGTACTTCTGATGCAAGAGATACATGAGAAGAAGTTGATCCTCTTAATGCTTACTTCAAGGTTGGTATCTTTGATGTCTGAATTCTAGATGTTTGAGAAGAAAATTCCTATCTTAACGGATGTCTGAAAGAAGGTGTGTCTAATGTTCTTTCTTCTAATTGTTGTTTTGGAGCATATGTAGTTATAGCCTGAGAAATATTCTTTCCCTTATTGCTTCTCTCATAGTAGTTGTGTTTAATGTGGTGGCATACTTTCTCGCCTCAATTTTTTATTATACAAAGAGCCTATTTCTATTCTCTTGGAAATTCTTCTAGTTGAAGACTATTTCGAAATTCTTATTTCTCCAACTTGTGACGTTCCTTTTCCCAGTGAATTTAAGATGTCTTCTTCATATGATTTTTTCAAACTGTTAGTGTCAGTGTCTTCACACTGTCATCAGTGATCAAAATTTACTCTTTTGAATTTCATACTACGAGTCCCACTCTGATGAGTTGCATTCCATTAGGTCATGGATCTACTAATGTTAGGGTTCATTTCAATTTTTTCCCTCATGACATATATCTGTTGACCTCCTTTCATACTTTTTAGTCAATGATTCATACTTATTTTTAGTTCATCTCATCAATTAGGTCTTAGGTCTTAGGGTTTCAGTCTCAATAAGTATTATGGTTTTACCATGGTCAAATTTCAGTGATTATTGATTAATAATGGCCAGCAGACACATGAGGATGATGATAATGATCAGAAAAGTACTAATTTCTTAATTTGTAAGCCTGATAAAGTTCTAACCTCAAAACTAGTTTTGAGGTGAAAACAGTGCATTTGTATTTTATTGTTAAATTTCATGTAATTTTATTCATTTCATATGTAATAAGTGGTTCCATGCTGCTCCTGGTCACCTGGTGATATTGCCAAGTACTTGCCACTGCAAAAAGTCAAAGAAATTGAGCATCAGTTCACCTATCCAAGCAAAAGATCAAGCATCCAAAAACAGAGTATTTGAAAAAAGCACATAGACATTACAAAAGTGGGTTTTCACCATCAAATATTAAAAAGTGAAATTCATATAAAGCCATATCTCTTTGGATCATTTCATTATGGTAATGCTGACATTCAAATGCTAAAGGAGATCCAAAAATGTGATTTCTAAGTGTCATTGAGAAAAGTGTGCAATCACTGCATTTTTGGAGAAAATCAGACCGGCATTGTGCACTAGAGGCTGGTGCTACGCACTTGGAAAATTTCCTCTGTGCAAAACTGAACGGGCACTGCGCACCTGGGAGGTGCTACACACCTAGGTGAGGCGCTGCGCACCTCGCAGCCAAGCCCCAAATCATTTCAAATCGCTCCAAATTGTTAAATTCATCCAAGTTTACCTCTTTGCCAGTAAGTACCTCAGTGTTTATTTTTGAAAAAGGGTTTTTATAGCAAGTCTTGGTGATTCTCTCACTCATAAAGTCAACCCCTAGTGTTTTCACCAAACTGTCTCATAAAATTTAAAAGCTCACTCATTTATTGCTTTCCTATCTCATCCATTTGCTACTATTCCCTAAACTCCATCCCCTCATACAAATTTCCTAAACACTCTTCCCTCGTATATTTTCCCCAAATCCTATATATTCTCCCCAAAACCCTACATGCTTAAATCATACATACATCCCTAAACCCTACACCATCCCTAAACCCTACTCACTCCCTAAATCCCATTCAATCTCACTTACTCATTCATAAAATCTCTTCATACTCATCTTTCATTCATCCACTCTATCTCTTCATCCACCACAAGTGATCACAGCAATAAAAACAATGGAAAGGAGTGAATATGAGCTTGAAGAAGATACCCTTAGTGACAGTTCTAGGGAGAGAAACATACAACACAAGAAGCCTCATAAAGGAGGAAGGGTTATCAGAGAGGAGCCCAGTAGTTTGAGGGAGTTGCAAGCCTATCCACTTGCCATTTCATGCTTTAAACACCAGTCATGTTTTGGATTTTGTGAAATGGTAGAAAGGTTTAAATTTCATCATGAGTTAGCAAGGTTATTTGTGACACATTTGGATAACAATGAAGTATCCCTTGCTGGAGTTACATTCACCTTATCACTAGCTATCATTTCAAAGGCTACAGGTATTCCAGATGTGGGTGAGAAGTGGAACAAAGGTCAGGATATTGATAGGGAGTACTATGAGCCTTACATCAAGGCTAGATACAAAGACAAACTCAAGAGAGTATTCCCCTTCAAGTTCTTGGAAGATAGGTTTGCTCGTTTGATGAAGATCATTATCAAGTACTTCAGTTGTGAAGGTAGGTTATCCCAATTGTATGCCTACCAAATTAGACTGCTGATGCACTTCACTAGAGTAAGGATGATGAATATCCCTTACTTCACATTCATAAACTTTGAGAAGATGGCACTTATTGTAAAGAAGAAACAATATCCCCAGAAGTTAAATAGAATCTTCCACTACTCTTTGATTAAAATCATTGTTCTACATCAGCTAAATCTTCTTAACATGCCATGGGAAACTTTCATTTCCCATTAAATGTTCAAAGGCCCTCAAATCTTTTCATTAGTGCCTCATGAAGAAGGTGGACCTTCAGGACATGAAAAGGTCAAAGAGACTGAAATTGTTGGAGTGCTAGTGTTTGTGACATATGAGAGGGGCACTAGGAGACGTTTTGCAGCTGCTAGGTGAGTATTATCTCCACAAGGTGTGGAAGGGGTCTCTCCTTCATCATCAGGCTACAGGCAAATGCTATGTCCACAAGGAGTGGAAGGGGCTTTTCCTTCTTCTCCAGCTAAATAGGTACAGGTTGAGTAGCAAAGCAAGGGCAAAGGTAAAGGCAAGAAAAGGATGCATAAGAAAGATCTTAGTGAAGAGCAAGAAAAAGATTTTGACATTATTGATCATGAGGAGACACAAGGAGTTGATGTCATTGACTTAGAAACTCAAGATCCAAAAACTGCCAAAGACATGATCATTAAAGAATAAGAGGCTGAGATACAGTTCTTATCAGATAACTTGGAGAGGGAAAAGTGGGTCATCAAATATCTAGAGCAAGAAAACAAGCAAGTCCTCATGGAGCTGCAAATGATCAAGGAAAATAGGCAAAAGGCTAAGAAGGCCAAGGTCAAGTTGACTTCAATTGAACAAGAGATCGAGAATGACCGGGAAAATTGGCTTGAGAGGGTTAATATACACCTTGAGGGGCTAATTGAAAAGGCCAACAGAGATAAGAAGATGCTTCGCCACATGGCCTACCACTACTTGACTCGCAACAAGATCTGCAACATAAGAATGAAGAAGCTTAAGGCTAGGTTGAGGAAGGCCTTAAGGAGAAAAAATGAGAAAGATAAGTTGAAAATCTTGGATTGAGCCTCATTAGCCCATCAAAGTAGCTAATGGTGGTGCCTTGTGCCAAATCTGGGCAAGTTTTGATAACCTTTTGCCATTTTCAAATTTTGAAATTTTCACTGGAGGACTTTTTGAAGAAATGGCTTATATATCTAGATTCAGCGTGATGAGAGCATCAAACCCAGAAAATCCTAGCAATTTTGGAGCAAAACTAGGTCACCAAAAGGTCAAAAAACTACAAAAAAAAGACCTCTCTGCCTCTTTTTGGATACACAGAAGAAATCTTGGGAGATTTTACTTTTGAAGGGGAAAATGACCTTGAAATTCACAAATTCAAGATGTTCCCGAAACTAGACAGAGAATCCTTTCCAATGAGCTATCTTGGGCTCACTGTGGCCAAGAGGAAGGCCTCCAAAACCGGGTCTGAAGTGGCACTACGCACCTAGCCAGTGGCTCTGTGCATGGAGCCAATTTGCCCAAAATCTCCAATTTTCGCCTAGTTTCTTTGCAAGTTGACTTTTTATCTCTTGATGGATGAATTTATGGTTGTAATTAATGAGTTTGAGTTGGTTTGGGGGTTAATGAATCAGTTTCCATGCTTATAGAGGCAAGTTGTCGACTACCTATATTCCTGTTCCTTCTTTGGAAATGGTTGTAATAGTTCCTTATCTCTTGGATTCGACCCCTGATGGCTAGCATAGGTGGTTTGATTTCTATATTATGTATTTTTTAAGTCATTAGCAAAGGTTGGACTCTCTTGGATGCTCTGAGCTACGTTGTACACTTTTATCAGCAGTTTGGCAAGGAAATAAACTAGGTTTTGCAGCTATTTTTATGGGATACTTGTGGTAAAGTCTTTTTTCATAGTTTCTTCTTTTCTTATTATTTTCTGTCATGTGTTATGTGTGCCACAATCTAATTCATTCTTCTAGCTAAATGATATCATGATAAATAGGTAGAATACATTGGTTACAGTGCTCTGGCTTGGGAAACCATTTAGTTTTGATGTTTTCTACTATTTGAGAAGGACACATGATCTTTGCATGCCCTCTTCAGCTCCTTACCAATATTAGACCTACCATCTCACTCAATTCCAAGGGCCAAAACACCTACCTACCTCGCCCCATAAAACACCCTGCATTCCTGACTTGATTTCCCGAACCCAAAACTGCTTGCTCCATTTGATCTAGCAAAAACCCAAACAAAATCAATCAAAAACCCTACAGCTACTATACCTAGCCTAAAATCCAAATTTTATCCAGTCATCTCAATTGAGATTGACAAGGAGAGAGCCCTCTCCTAACCTGGTAGGGCTAGCTACTAGGTTAAGCTTGGTTTGTTGTTATCCTAGGATTACCTGCCTTCAACCTGAGGTTAATCTAGGCTCTAACATAGTGGCAACCATACTAGGGAAGAAAGATAAATCACCCCAGTACTATTGAAAAGTTCTGAACTTTTGGATGATAAGTTTAGAATTCATAGGCTGAAAAGTAGAAAATTGTAAAGCAATATAAAAATATTTAGAACTTTGAACACACTGGCTTCAAGAAGATACACCAGGTCCAATCCCGATCCCAATCCTCCTCTCGTATTTGAAAATCCTAATCTCATTCTGAGGATACTCAGACAAGAAATTTCACCAAGTCCAAGACCGGTTTTCAAATCTCATTCATGCCCTGTGGAGTGGTTGTTCCTTGAAGATCTTCCTTTTGACGAATACTTTGGTCTCTCCCTGTTTAGAACCACATCTGATAGTGAATTGCTGGACATAGTCGCAGACCCAGAATTCACCAGAGAGATTGAAATCCAACAAGCCAACTTGTTAAGTAACCGCAACCTTCGGAATTTCCCTCAGTCATCCCTCACTATTGATAGAATTCTTGAGCTCTCTTACTCAGCTTCAACATCTTTTGCCTCTCCATCATTTCCCCATATTTCAGAGAATCATCCGTCATCTCCATTTATACCTTCACTCCCTCATCAGCCTATCATTACCCCTCAAACACCCATCACTTCTACTACATCAACTGCCCTTGTTGTCATAAATCCCCCCCTTTCCCCAATACTAGTTTCAAATCTGCCTTGAGTCATGGCCGCCAGATATGTACCTCTCGTTCTGCCTCAGAATTTGGATGATATGCCCACTGATTATCAAAGTATGATACCTCTATTTGATGCCACTCAAAGTATCATAGCGCAGCAGCATGTTGATAGGATGAATGACTTCTTTGACCTTCATGAGGTAGATGCCGAAAATGTGTCCATGAGATTATTTGTACAACGTTTTGGAGGCAAGGTTCGAAAGTGGTTCAGAGCATTACCAGCAGGATCTATCAATACTTTGCCGGTTCTTCATAGACAATTCCTGGACCAATGGCAAGTAAAGAAAAACCCTCTCCAAATTCTATTTGAGTATGAAAATATCAAAAGAAATGTGGGTGAAAGTGTCCAAGATTACTGTGTAAGGTTCAATACAGTTTATAATGCTATTCCAGCTGATATTAAACCACCGATGGGGTTAGCATTGATAAAATTTCCAAATGGCTTTGATGCTGATATGGCATATCAATTGCGAGAAACAGATCCTACCACACTTGAGGACATGCAGAAGAACGCAGTGAATGTAGAGGCAAATATGTTGGCCAAAAGAGCACAGATGAAAACTGAAAAGAAGGTGACTATAAAGGAAGAAGCATCTTCCTCAGATGTTAAGGTAGATAATATTCTCCGAAAAATTGAGAAGATGTTTGATCAATTGACAATTGCAGACAAGCCTGAAACCACAATCAGAAATCCAAACTTTAGAGGACAACAACAACCTCAATTCAGGATTAAACAAGGGGAGTAGAAGGCACAAGATCAGTCATCGCAACAGCAGGTCAAAACTCGTTTGCAGCAAAACCATGTACATGGAATAGAGGATAAGGATGATGATGATCCAGTGGTTGAGACAAATCATTTCTTTACTTTTGATGGTTTTCCCATCTATCTCATGGATGATGAAGAATATTCGGAGGTTATAGATGCCCAAAAGGATGAAGATTACATACTAGCAAATGAGGCAGTGTTGGAGGATGAGTCGAACGATTATCAGTGAGGATATATGAATGCATTCACAACACAACAAAAACAATATTCATTGAGAAGCATAGATGTACCAGTCAGTCCAGTTCAAAAGAGAAAGGAAGCGCAACCCAAAAATGACTCCTCACACATTTAGAAGAAAGGGAAGGAGCCTACTGACCCAACTTCCAGCAAAGGATCATATGCAAATGAGAAGAACAATCAGCAAAATGCAGCAAAAGAAAAAGTCGAAAAGAAGGACCCTCCAGTCAAAGAGGTAGATAAAGTTTCAGCTTTTAGTTTAGAAAATGAGATTTCTAAATTAAAGGTTTCAATTCCTTTGGTTGAATTGATGAAGAACAACAACTATAAACACCAGGTGTCCAAAATTTTGCACATAGATCCTTCATCTGATATGGTTAATGTAGAAGATGATCACCCTAAGCTCATTTTTGGCCCTTCCTTAGAAGGTTAGTCTAAGGATAATGAAGTTCCTCCATTCTATATTAGCCTTAGACTACACGAGTATGTCCTCCACAATGCCATGTTTCTTTTCGGAGCTTCCCATAATCTAATGCCAAAAGCCATTATGGAGAAACTAGGCCTTGCCATTACTTGAAAATATCATGACCTGTATTCTTTTGATTCGGGTAGAGTCCATTGTATTGGTCTTATTAAAGACTTAGTGGTATCTTTAGACCAAATCCCGACAAAGAATGTTCTCATGGATGTGGTTGTTGCGGACATTCCACCACGGTTTGGTATGCTTTTGTCCAGATCATGGGGTGCAAAGCTTAAAGGGACTTTACAACTAGATTTCTCCTATGCTACCATTCCCGTGTTTGGCCAATTGAGAAAACTACACAAGGAAAAGAAAATGAAGTACAGGATTACAAGTAAGGAGAAACCGCTTAATCATCCAATTAATGTTTTACATACAGATTTAGAGTCATTTGTATTATATTTAGATAGTGGTTTGAATGATGTTGATAGTCAGTTAGTTGAAGTAGAAGATGTGCCAGAGATTTTAGAAAATTTTAGAGCAGTCCTTGACCAAGAAAGACAGAAAATTGCAAGTACCTCTAAGCAGTCCTCATACCGGCAACAACGAAAAGGTAATGAATAGCAAAAAAATGAAGAGGTCAGTCAAAGTAAGAAAGAGAATGAAACATAATTTCAGCATTTAGAAGAAGAAGTAGGCCTATGGAGCATGGATTTTGATGGAGTCGTGGGTAAGGATGGTGCCGACATAGGGATTTGGATTCACAACCCTACTTTCTAGCCAAATAAAGTCCCTAGTAATGTTAGAATTTGTTCATATAAATTGGCCTTTGATTGTTCTAACAATGAAGCCAAATATGAAGCACTAATTGCAAGTTTTAAAATTCTTAAAAAGTTGAATGCAAAAAGGATATCAGTCTATGGTGATTCGGAGCTGATAATCAAGCAAGTCAAGGGTGAATATCAAGCCAAACACCTGCGAATGAGGGCCTACCAAAATGCAATTTTGCATATCTTAAGAATGTTTCCAGATTATACCTTGACAACAGTACCTCGTGCTCAAAATGTTATTGCAGATTCTCTTTCCACTGCTGCAAGTAATTTGAAGATTCCAATGAATTCTAACAACAAGTTTGAGATCCATGTCAAACATCACCCTGCTGTTTCAGACAATTCAAGGTATTGGCAGGTGTTTTTGGGTGATAAGGAGATCAATACCTTTTTGCAAAATGAAGGGAACTACAAGGATGATTCCATAGATGTTGACTATAATACCGATGAACCAGAAATTGAGGTGAATCAGATTGAAATATTACAGCTGAAGGATAACATTATCCCTAAAGGTTTCATACCTTTAGAACAACTTTTCGATCAAGATGATGTGGCTAGAAATCCAAGCTTGGTTCCTAGAGACAAAGGTGTTGAGGATTTGAATCTCGGAACAACAGATAAGCCCAAGTTTGTGAAATTGTCAAAGACATTGTCTCCCAAGGTAAAGTCTAAATATGTTAGATTATTATCTAAATTTGCTGATGTGTTTGCTTGGGATTATTCAGATCTAAAGGTGTATAACAAAGACATAATTCAGCACACTATTCCCATCAAGCCAAATCAGAAGCCATTCCGACAGAAGCTGAGAAGAATCAATCCAAAGTTGTTACCGTCCATTGAAAAATAGGTAAACAGATTGTACAAGGCTGGTATAATTGTCCCAATCAGATTTTCTGATTGGATTTCAAATCTTGTTCCTATGAGAATGTAGACTGGGGAGATCAGATTGTGTATCATTTTTAGGAATCTAGATAAAGTGTCATTGGAGGACAATTACCCGCTGCCAAAGATGGATCATATCCTCCAGAGAGTGGTTGGAGCATCGCGCATGTCACTACTTGATGGATATTCAGGGTATAATCAAATTTTAGTACATGAGGATGACCGAGATAAGACTGCATTTACCACCCCTTGGGGAACCTTTCATTATGCTAAAATGCCATTTGGTTTAAAAAATGTTGGAGCCACATTTCAGCGTGTAATGGACATCGCTTTTGCGAATGAAAAGGATGTATTTCTGGTTGTATATTTAGATGATATAACAATGTCTTTAGGTTCAGATGATGAGCATATTCACCATTTGAGGATTGTGTTTCAGTGATGTAAGAAATTTAGGATATCACTCAATCCAAAGAAAAGTCTCTTTGCCATGGATGAAGGGAAGCTGCTTGGCCATATTATCTCAAAATAAGGAATTTGCATTGATCCTTCAAGGGTAGAAGAAATTCAGCAGATAGATTTTCCTAGGAACAAGAAAGAGTTACAAGCTTTTAACGGTAAGATGATTTTACTACGAAGATTTGTACCCAATCTAGCTGAGCATTTGAGAGAAATTACTAATATTTTAAAGAAGGACAACATCGTAAAATGGACGAAGGATTATATGAAATCATTTAATTTGGTAAAGTATGCTTTATCTACAACCCCAGTTTCGATTAGTCCCAATTATACATAAGACTTCATTTTATTCTCATTTGCATCTGAGCATACCATGGCAGTAGTTTTAATGCAAAAGAGATATCAGCTAGAAAATCCCATTGCATTTTTTAGTAGGACCATTAGGGATGCTGCTTTATGGTACAACATAATTGAGAAATAGGCTCTTGCTCTTGTCAAAGATTTGAAGGACTTCAGAGTGTATATTATGCACTCTCACATCATTGCATACGTTCCTAACGTAGCGGTTAAGGATGTGCTGGTACAAACTGATCCGGAAGGAAGGCAGGGAAAATGGATTGCAGCAATGTTAGAATACGATCTATAGATCAAGCCAAGAAAGTTGATGAATGGACAAGGTCTGGGGAGGTTAATGGCGGAATCAAATTTGCATGCTTTAGATATAAATCTTATTGCAACCATGTCCGAAGATGAAGAAGAAATCTCCCTGATTCAAGTGTCTGAAATGTTCCTTTAGTCACCATGGTATTCAGATATTGTGTATGTACTTCAGCACCTCTCACCACCTCCGGGGATCACAAATAACAAAGGTAGATCTCTCAAACTTAAAGCTTCTAAATTCTGCATTTTGAATAATGCCTTTTATTGGAAGGATCCAGGAGGTGTTTTGTTGAACTGTTTAATTGAAGATGAAGCCCAACAGGTGATGAGTGACTTTCACAAGGGTGATTGTGGTGGTCACTTGTTCTGGAAGACAACAAAGAACAAAATTTTGAGAGCAGGTTATTACTAGCCAACCTTACTTTCATATGTTTACAAAATAGTCATGAGCTATCATGAATGTCAGGTCTTTCAGGGTAAAAGAAAATTGCTGCTTCTTCCTCTAAAACCGGCTGAAGTCAATGCACCCTTTCAGTAGTGGGGACTCGATTTTATCGGGGAAACCCATCCAACATCGTCGGCTTAGCACAAGTGGATCCTAACAGCAACTAACTATTTTAACAAGTGGATTGAAGCAATTCCAACTAGACAGGCAACAGATGCAGTGATCATTCAATTTTTGGAATCAAATATTTTATCTCGTTTTGGTTGTCCTATTAACATTATCACAAATAATATAGCTGCATTCAAATCCAAGAAGGTGATTGATTTTTGCAACAGGTATAGGATTACCTTGGGTCATTCTACATCATATTATTTGCAAGGTAATGGTCTAGCTGAATCATCTAATAAGTCATTGGTGAACATCATCAAGAAGCTACCGGAAACAAATAAGAAAGGCTAGCATAAAAAGTGAGTTAATGATTTATGGGATGACAGGGTAAGCCAAAAGAAGTCCATAGGTATGTCTCCGTTTGAAATAGTTTATGGCATTGACGCAGTCTTTCCGACATCTCTTGCAGTTTTGGTTGTGAAACTTTTACAGAGGCTGGCAGTGAGGAAGATGATTTTCATCAAAGAATCAATCAGGTGATCCATTTATAGCAGACAAGGGAGGAAGTTTTCCAAAACACTTTTAGATTGCAGGAGAAGATCAACAAGATCAATGACCGGAAAACAAAAGTAGATAAATTCCTTCTTGAGGATGTAGTGTTGCGGTGGGATGCAAGGAATGAAGATAAGGGCAAGCACGGTAAGTTTGAAAACTTATGGAAGGGACCCTACAAGATTGCTGCATATAGGGGACACAATACATTTCTGCTCAAAGAGATGGATGGACAAGATTGTTCAAGAGGACCAATCAATGGTAGGCTCCTGAAGCGCTACTTCTTCTAAGTTGATTTCTGAAATCATGAAGTCATCATTGTATATACCATTTTCTTTTCATTGCAAGTATTCAAAAGGTACACAGTCATTTCAGCTTGGGGACCGAGGTGAAGGCTATAAAGTTGAGTGATTTGTATCAATTTGCGTGTTTGACTTAGTCTTTGAGTCTTGAGTCAGTTTTTATGGTGTCAGTTTCAGTTTTTGAATTATCTTGACCATATTGCCCAATGGATGAGGCACTAGTCTACTTGTTCCTTGAGATCTATGGTTTTTTGCACCTCCAAAGAGCTACCATCCCCATTGGAGCCAATGTTAGTGTCAGTGTCTTCACACTGTCATCAGTGATCAAAATTTACTCTTTTGCATTTCATACTAGGAGTCTCGTTCTGATGAGTTGCATTCCATTAGGTCATGGATCTACTGATGGTAGGGTTCATTTAAGTTTTTTCCCTCATGACATATATCTGCTAACCTCCTTTCATACTTTTTAGTCAATGGTTCATACTTATTTTCAGTTCATTTCATCAATTAGGTCTTAGGTCTCAAGGTTTCAGTCTCATTAAGTATTAGGGTTTTACCATGGTAAAATTTCAGTGATTATTGATTAATAATGGTCAGCAGACACATGAGGATGATCATAATGATCAGAAAAGTACTAATTTCTTAATTTGTAAGCCTAATAAAGTTCTCACCTCAAAACTAGTTTTGAGGTGAAAACAGAGCATTGGTATTTTATTGTTAAATTTCATGTAATTTTATTGGTTTCATATGTAATAAATAGTTCCATGCTGCTCCTAGTCACCTGGTGATATCACCAAGTACTTGCCACTGCAAAAAGTCAAAGAAATTGAGCATCAGTTCACCTATCCAAGGAAAATATCAAGCATCCAAAAACAGAGTATTCGAAAAAAGAACATAGACATTACAAAAGGGTTTTTCACCATCAAATATTAGAAAGTGAAAGTCATATAAAGCCACATCTCTTTGGATCATTTCATTATGTTAATGTTGAGTTTCAAATGCTAAAGGAGAGCCAAAAATGTGATTTCTAAGTGTCATTGAGCAAAGGTGTGCAATCACTACGTTTTTGGAGAAAATCAGACTGGCGCTGCACACCAGAGGCCGGCACTATGCACCTGGAAGATTTCCTCAGTGCAAATCTAAACAGGCGCTGCGCACCTGGGAGAAGCTACTCACCAGGGTGAGGCATTACACACCTCGCAGCCAAGCCCCAAATCGTTTCAAATCACTCCAAATTGCTAAATTCATCCAAGTTTACCCCTTTGCAAGTAAGTACCTCAGTTTTTCTTGTTCAAAAAGGGTTTTTATAGCAAGTCTTGGTGATTCTCTCACTCTTAAAGTCAAACCCTAGTGTTTTCACCAAACCGTCTCATCAAATGTAAAAGCTCACTCATTTATTGCTTTCCTATCTCATCCATTTTCTACTGTTCCCTAAACCCCATCCCCTCATATAAATTTCCTAAACGCTATTCCCTCATATATTTTCCCCAAATCCTATACATTCTCCCCAAAACCCTACATACTTAAATCCTACATACATCCCTAAACCCTACTCACTCCCTAAATCCCATTCACACTCCCATTCAATCTCACTTACTCATTCATAAAATCTCTTCATACTCATCTTTCATTCATCCACTCTATCTCTTCATCCACCACAAGTGATCACAACAATAAAAACAATGGAAAGAGACAGTGAATATGAGCTTGAAGAAGATACCCTTAGTGACAGTTCCAGGGAGAGAAACATATAGCATAGAAAGCCTCATAAAGGAGGAAGGGTTATCAGAGAGAAACCCAGTAGTTTGATGGAGTTGCAAGCCTGCCCACTTGCCATTTCATGCTTTAAACACCAGTCATGTTTTGGTTTTTGTGAAATGGTAGAAAGGGTTAAATTTCATCATGAGTTAGCAGGGTTGTTTGTGACACATTTGGACAACAATGAAGTATCCCTTGCTGGAGTTACATTCACCTTATGACCAACTATCATTTCAGAGGTTACAGGTATTCCAGATGTGGGTGAAAAGTGGAACAAAGGTCAGGATATTGATAGGTAGTACTATTAGCCTTACATCAAGGCCAGATACAAAGACAAACTCAAGAGAGTATTCCCCTTCAAGTTCTTGGAATATAGGTTTGCTCCTTTGATGAAGATCATTATCAAGTACTTCACTTATGAAGGTAGGTTCTCCCAATTGTATGCCTACCACATTAGACTGTTGATGCTCTTCACTAGAGTAAGGATGATGAATATCCCTTACTTCATGTGTAGAAACTTTGAGAAGATGACACTTGTTGTAAAGAAGAAACCATATCCCTAGTAGTTAAATAGCATCTTCCACTACTCTTTGATTAAAATCATTCTTCTACATCAGCTGAATCTTCTTAACATGCCATGGGAAACTTTCATTTCTCATGAAATGTTCAAAGGCCCTCAAATCTTTTCATGAGTGCCTCATGAAGGTGGCGGACCTTCAGGACATGAAAAGGTTAAAGAGACTGAAATTGTTGGAGTGCCAGTGTTTGTGACATATGAGAGGGGCACTAGGAGACTTTTTGTAGCTGCTAGGTGAGTATTATCTCCACAAGGTGTGGAAGGGGTCTCGCCTTCATCATCAGGGTATAGGCAAATGCTATCTCCACAAGGAGTGGAAGGGGCTTTTTCTTCTTCTTCAGCTAAACAGGTACATGATAAGCAGAAAAGCAAGAGCAAAGGTAAAGGCAAGAAAAATATGCATAAGAAGGATCTTATTGAAGAGAAATAAAATGATTTTGACCTTGTTGATGATGAGGAGACACAAGGAGTTGATGTCATTGACTTAGAAACTCAAGATCCAAAAACTGCCAAAGACATGATCATTAAAGAACAAGAGGTTGAGATACAGTTCTTATCAAATAACTTGGAGAGGGCTAAGTGGGTCATCAAATATATAGAACAAGAAAACAAGCAATTAAGCAACAAGCAAGTCCTGATGGAGCTGCAAATGATCAAGGAAAACAAGCAAAAGGCTAAGAAGGCCAAGGTCAAGCTGACTTCAATTGAACAAGAGATCGAGAATGACTAGGAAACTTAGCTTGACAGGGTTAATATACACCTTGAGGGGCTCACTGAAAAGGCCAACAGAGACAAGAAGATGCTTCGTCACATGGCCTACCACTACTTGACTCGCAACAAGATCTGCAACATAAGAATGAGGAAGCTTAAGGCTAGGTTGAGGAAGGCCTTAAGGAGAAAAAAGGAGCAAGATAAGTTGAAAATATTGGCTAAAGCCTCACTAGCCCATCAAAGTAGCTAATGGTGGTGCCTTGTGCCAAATCTAGGCAAGCTTTGATTAATTTTTGCCATTTTGAAATTTTGAAATTTTGAACACAGAAAATTGCCCTAGGTGCACAGCGCCACTGGCGCTACGTTTTTCACTGGAGGAATTTTTGAAGAAATGGCTTATACATATAGATTCAAAATGATGAGAGCATCAAACCCAGAAAATCTCAGCAATTTTGGAGCAAAACTGGGTCACCAAAATGTCATAAAACTACCAAAAAATGACCTCTCTGCCTCTTTTTGGACACACAGAAGCAGCCTTGGGAGATTTTACCTTTGAAGGGGCAAATGACCTCCAAATTCAAAAGTTTAAGATGTTCCAGAAACGAGACAGGAATACCTTTCCAATGAGCTATCATGGGATCAATTTGGCCAAGAGGAAGGCCTCCAAAACTTGGTCTAAAGCAGCGCTATGCACCTGGCCAGTGACGTTGCGCATAAAGCCAGTTTGCCCAAAAAATCCAGTCTTCGCCTAGTTTCTCTACAAGTTGACCTTTTCTCTCTTCATGAATGAATTTATGGTTGTAATCAATGCTATGGTATGTAAATGTAATTGTGAAATGATCTTACAGGGTAGATTCATCAGTTTGAGTTGGTTTGGGGGTTAATGAATCAGTTTCCATGCTTATAGAGGCAAGCTGTTCCACTGCCTATATTCTTGTTCCTTGTTTGGAAATGGTTGTAACAATTCCTTATCTCTTGGATTCAATCCCTGATGGCTAGCATAGGTGGTTTGATGTCTATATTATGTATTTTTTCAGTCATTAGCAAAGGTAGGACTTTCTTGGATGCTCTGAGCTACATTGTACACTTTTATCAGTAGTTTGGCAAGGAAATAAACTAGGTTTTGCAGCTATTTTTATGGGATACTTGTGGTAAAGTGTTTTTGCATAGTTTCTTCTTCTGTTATTAGGTTTTCTCATGTGTTATGTGTGCCAAAATCTAATTCATTCTTCTGGCTAAATGATATCAAGATAAATAGGTAGAATACATTGGTTACAGTGCTCTGCCTTGGAAACCATTTAGTTTTGATGTTTTCTACTATTTCTTTTCATGCCATCCTCATCTCCTCACCAGTATTAGACCTACCATCTCACTCAATTCCAAGTGCCAAAACACCTACCTACCTCGCCCGATAGAACACCCTGCATTCCTGACTTGATTTCCTGGACCCAAAACTACCTGCTCCATTTGATCCAACAAAAACCCAAACAAAATCAATTAAAAACCCTAGAGCTACTATACCTAGCCTAAAATCCAAATTTGATCCAGTCATCTCAACTAAGATTGACAATGAGAGAGCCCTCTCCTGACCTAGTAGGGCTAGCTACCAGGTTAAGCTTGGTTTGTTGTTATCCTAGGATTACCTCCCTTCAGCCTGAGGTTAATCTAGGCTCTAACACAAACCAACCTTAGGTAACATTTTCAAACCAACCATCAATCTACAAGTAACTTTTCTAACATTATCTTCTTACCAAATTCAATGAGTTGCATGGTTCCTCCACACTCCCATCTTCATGTTTCCCTTTTTCATCCTCTTCCACAAGATTGCATTTATTTCACAACAAAACCAACCACTTTTGCTAGATTAACCTAGAATTCCATGTAACCCTGTACAAGTGTTAGCCAAAGACACACAGTTCAACCTAAAGACAATCATATTAATATGAAACAAAATACTCAACAAGGAATAAACCAAATTTTTTTCAATGAGATTGCAAACAGGAAGGCATCTTAGATAAAACAATCATAACAGACATGAGGCACAAACATAATCTAGGCCATGTTAGTTCTAGAATGAGGTGGAGGTGGGGGGAGATATGGGATGTCTTAGGTGAAACTATTGGGAGTTGTGTCAAAACATCAAACACAAATACAGTCATACATATAAAAGAACGCACCAGAAGTTGTATATCCTTTAGATTCAACAACCATGATGCCCTAAACTTGGATCGTGTGGTAGAGAGCATTACAAAAACACTCGGTAGAAAATTGCGTTGGACACACAACAAAACCTCATGTGAAGAATAAACTTGCAGAATCTATATAGCACAATAAGATATAGAATACCATAAGCACTTCATCGTAGACTGCATCACCTTAATCTTACGCACTACAAGTAAATCTATAAATATTTAGCTTTCTTTAGCTAGACTTTCAATATTTCACCAATTTTTTTTAATATATAACTTATCAATTTCACATATCCAAAAAACCAAAACTTATTTCAAAATTTTAAATATGTTTTATATGAATTTAATTCCTCCATGGCAGTAGATGTGTAGGTGCTAGATGTTACACTTGATGTGTAGATATTAAATGTTAGATGTTAGATAGGTGTTAGATGTTACAAGTGATGTGTAAACCTTAGATGTTAGATGTTACACCTGATGTGTAAGCCTTATATGTTAGATGTTTGATGTTAAATTAGTGTGTTAATTATCAAAACCTAGGTATTTATTTAAGATCCTTTGAAGTCTATTAATGAGTAAGTCTAAAGGAGTATGTCGATTCATTGTTAGTTGCTTACAAACTCGGACTTGATCAATAAAAAACCAAATTATATAACACCTTCAAGCCCTCCATGAATTGTGTGCCCTCGTGAACCGTTTACAACAGAGATAACTCAAAAATTTTCCATGGCCTGTATGTTGCCAGCATGTAGCCATTGCCTACCATGGAATTGCCTTTGGTAGGTCTATAGAGCACTGCTAACCGTAATGACGCATTTTGCGATGATGTTCAACACGGTCACCCAGACTAGTCGAATTGCTTTTGTTCACTTTAGTTGACTGTTCTTGACATGATTAACTTCCTTTTCTTCAAGGTGTTTTCTCTTTATATAATCATTGTATTAATTTGCCTTGAACACATGGATCTCTTACTTAGAAATCAATAGGAAAACCTAAATTCCTTTTTTCTACCTCAATAATATCAAAATATAGTAGAAGATTACAAAGAATACAGTATTTTACTGACTAGCCCAATCAGATTTTTCTACCTCAATAGTATCAAAATATAGTAGAAGATTACAAAGAATATAGTATTTTATTGACTAGCCCAATCAGATTTTCAAATACTGAGTAGATAGTAGAAGTAATATTTTCGTTCTATCCAATAATATACAGAAAAAGAAATGAATTAGTGAATCAAAAACCTGTACGTATAGACAACTCAAAGAGGAACACAAATCCTCAGCTATTTGTTACTTCAAACTAGTATATAAGATGTAGGATTCAAAGAGTTTTGTACACGAATTCACTGGGCATGACAATATTAACGATTTCAATAGTTTATCAAATTTTAGGATGCTTCCAATTTATATGAGAGAATTCTTAGGGCTTCCTTAAATATATCACTGTGATGATGTATGGTTTGACGTGGATCATCATATGCGGCATAAAACTTGTGTTGCGAAAAAAAACAAAATAAGTGAATGGAGCAAATGAGAGTTTCTGTACATAACGGCCGCAAGTGACCAGGTGAGAGGAGGCAGCGGTGCGGTATGGCCGTATGAGACTTTGTGATACCCAACTGAGACTAGGTGAGACCCCGGGTAGCCAGGTGAGTTCCCGTGAAGAAGATGCGGAGGGGGTGATCTGCCAGCCACCATTGTTGATTTTGATTCTAAATCCCTCAAAGGCCTCGCCACTTCTCAGGGCCGCCATTACTGATTTCTATTCCAAATCCCTCAAAGGCCTCCCCACTTCTCAGGGCATTGCAACACTTGCTAATATCATTCCTCGTGCTCACGAAGTAAGAGGGCCAATGGCACTCGCAATTTCGAGTTTTAACAATTTCCAACTTTGTTAAAATCCTCTCAGGGAAATCTCTGCCCTTCATGGTTTTTGAATGGGAAGTCATTTCTTCACTTACACACAAAATCTATAAGTTGACAGGTATTCAAGAGCGGAATTTGAGAATTATCCAGAAGGGTGCATCTATTTCCCTTATTACCCGATTATTAAGAGGTGTCAAAGGAAAAGAGGCATTTTCAACATCAAAACCCTTCTCATTTAAAGACATTCTCAATTTAAGATCTAGTTCGCAATCTATGAAGGCTCTAGCCAAGTCTGTGTGGTTGAACACTCACTCAAAGCTCCAGATGAATGGGCTCTTTACTTAAGTTAAAGATTATTTTTATACTTAGCATGTGGCCATACCTTTTTAATGGATTCTAGCCCTCAAGGAGTGGCTTTTCCAAAATTGGACACAAAACTTATATCCGCTATTATGTTCCAAAGGTTATTTTGTAGTTGTTTTCAAACACCAGCAAGGGTTTTTGACCAAGGTCCACGGTTTTGGGGTCATGGGGACTCCTTATTCACCTATGTTTCTTAGAATTCAACCAGCTAACCATAAAGACTTTGGATGCTCCGGTTTGGGTAAGACTCTCAAACTTACCCCTCAAGTAGATTAGGTTAGAGTCTTCACAAGCTATTGGAAATGCTCTTAGGGGCTGTGTCAAAATAGATAGTGACAAAATAACTAACTAGTTCATCTAGTTTGACCACATCTGTGTTGAAATGGATTTAAGTGCACAGTAAAATCATCATAGAATGAGATGGAAAGGAACCTCATCAGCCTATGGACTATGACTGATCTAAAATGGATCTTGGATAGACTTATATGTCTAAAATGTTCCTCACAGAGGAAAATGAAAGTCCAAGGATGCTCCTGGAAATAGTCTCATTACATAGATCTTTTCATTCTAAATCTACTGCAACTTGAATGGGCTAAAATGGACTTTGGATGATGAAGTTATCGCAGAAAGAAAATTGTCTTTGTCCTTGGAAAAATGAGGCAAATTCTTATTAAAATGGGTTAAGGCCTTATATGTGTTCCTTAAGGAAATTGCATCGGAAAATGTGCAAAGGGTGGACATACACCCAAGGCCAGACAGACCCTCGATCAACGATCTCCAATATATCACATCAGAGGTAGGCTTTCATGTGATATTGGAACTCGGGCGAGCTGATGAAGCAATTGCAATGATCAGATCGGTGATATATATATTGGTTAGCACAGACCCCCGGGCCATTACAAATGTGATATGCTGATTGCGATATAGAGACGGGGCCGATAGCAATATGCTGATATCGACAATCAGAGATCGGCGATCGGCGATATAAAGGGCCATTGACAGTGTGACATGCGATAAGGGTCAGACCCGAAGGGATTATAGACCCGATTCCATAATATTTGAAATCCGAGAATTCGGGATTTCTGTGTATTTCCCGTGTATTGGTTTTTTTTGGCCAATACGCCATGCGATTGCGATTTGCGATGGGATGGTGGACCCGATAGGATTTTAAGCACGATCCTATAATATTTGAAGTCTGGGAAAATGCTCAATCATGTGTTTTTGTCAGTTTTCCCTGTGTATTGCATTTTTTGCTATTTCTGCAGGAGGAAGGCTGAACGATTGGGTTTTCCTATGCCCGCCGATTCATGGCAATGAGAAATTGATTCTTTTGGGGAAACACATGGTTCTCCATGATGGAGGACTGTAACCGATGAGTTACAAAAACACAAAGAACACGATTAACCAGGGAGCGCGGATTGATTAGTGAAGGTCGCTGGAAGGTTGTTAAGGGGCGCTTGGAGGTCAAGCGAACCATTGATGCACACAGAGGTTGAGAGAAGCTCATGAGAGCCAGAGCTAGAGCCAAGATCCAGAGCTAGAGCTGAGAGCAAGATCACCAGAGCCACAGAGCCAGAGTGCTTGACAGAGGCATAGCCAACAGAGGTTGGAGGTAGAGCCTCAGAACCATAGAGCTCAAAGCAGACTTCTAAGAGCCGTGATGCTATAGTGAAGCTGCAGAACAGCAAAGGGTCGAAATGACCAAGCTGTTGCTAGTTTCTAGAGTGTGCTGAAGACAGAGGAAGGAGTTCTAGAGGCAATACAGAATTCTGAGGGAGTCAGAGAAGCCAGAAGCTCAAGAAGCTCAGAGCACTAACTGAAGGATTCAAGTCCAGAGAAGTCTAGATTTGTCTATAGAGTGAGGAAAACCAACGAGATAATATGGCATTCTAAACCCATAGGTTTAGTGTAAACCAATGGAGTTGAGCTTGGAGCTTGTAAAAAATTTTAGCCATAATCCCAAAGAGCCTGGTCGAGTTGATTAGAGCTCAAGGAGATGTAGCCCAAGATATCAGGGTGAAATCCATATTATATTATTGTTATGTGCGATTGCTTATTGTTGCATTGCATTTGCTGCTTTATTTGATGTTATATGTTTTTATATCAGTTGAAGCAAATAAAACTAAAACACATAAACAGTCTTAAAACAAACACAAGCATACACCTATTTTCAAGGAATTTTTAATTCGACAATTGGTTAATCATAAGGTCTTGGGAATATTTAAGCTTTGGAAGTGGGAGAGGTTCTTGTAAGCTTGATAAGAAGCCTTTAGGCCCCATTTATAGATCAGGTGGTATCAGAGCTTAAGGTTGGTTAATCTCATCTTCAAAGAAAGTGATATCAAAGCTGTTTATACCATATCAAGTGGTATCATATCAGAATGCTTGATTGATAGAGCAAAGATTGCTTGTCTAAAAAGTGTTTAAACAGTGAGAGGTTGATTGTATGCTTGTTTGCAAACTGACTATTGTTTGAGTTTGCAGAGGTGAAGGGAAAGCTATTGATAGCTCAGCCCAGGAGAGGATAGAAAGGAAGAAGGGTTGAAGGCATTCTTCTTATCCCAAAGGACCTCAAAGCAATCCTTAAAGCACAAGAGGTTTGTTGAAAAAGGTTGCTTGAATAAGCTCTTTGTTAGTCTCATTTGAAGTTCTTTTGTTTATTCTGATAATGACAACTTCTACAAGTGAGTCCTCAAATTCTTCTTTCTTCACAAGAGTCTTTCCTGAAGACATGAAATAAGACTTGTCCACTATGACAGATATGGTGAGAGAAATGTATGAGGATGGATGGAAGAGCAGCATACTTAAAGAGTAGTTGAATTCCGTGGAGGAAGAGAAGGAGTTGTTTTCTGACAAATTGCAGGAAATGGAGAGGCAAATTCATATTGCAAATATGAACCTGAAAAGGATGCATGAGTTGGAGACATAGCTCCTTGTTGCCAAAGAAGCCTTAGTCAAGTATCAGCTTGAAGAAGAGGTAAATGATTTCTGTTTGTCTTCAATTTCCTCTAAGAATTTTTATATTGGTTCTTTTGAAAAACATACCAGAGGCATAGGTTCCAAGTTAATGTCCAAGATGGGCTATGAAGGAAAAGGCTTGAGCAAACATGGACAAGGTATTGTTGAGCCAATAATAGTTGAGGAAAGGCCTAAGTATTTGGGTCTTGGATATGGACAATCTTATGGAGAGAGTTCCAAAACTGCGATGAAGACAATTGAAACAGTTCCAAATAGGATTTTCATTTCAGGTCTTCTACCTAAAAAGTGCGAAGATTGTATTAATGGAGAATGCAAAAGCTTGAAACATCATTTGTAGGATGCAAGTGTTCATAAGCATGCACTTGAACAAGAGAGTTGTGGAAACTCTGACAGCCTTGAAGAGATTGATGGTGTTCCAAAGGGAGCCACTTCTTCATTTGATTCACCTCCTCATGAAGGCATTAAAGGTGAAAGAGAAAGGTATAAATCTAGTTCAAATCATATTCCTTTTGATTATGTTAAGCATGATAAATTTCCACATAAGGATGGGAAAAGAGTTGCATGTTCCTTTTGTGGTTTGGATAACCATAATTTCTAGATGTTGGAAGAGAATGGCCACATACATGAAACTTTTGAAGGAAAGTAAGCAAAAAGCCAAAGGTCCATTAGACAAGGCAAATCATGCTGTCAAGAGGATGCACATGTGTTGCACTTACTGCCATAAGCAATGACACATTGCTGAAAAGTGTTGGACTTTGAATCCAACGATGCTTCCACAAAACTTGAAGAAGGTGGAAAGAGAAAATGGCAAGAATGGAAAGAAAGATTCCATGATTGATGTGTTTCAGGATGATTCACATGTTGATGTTGATGTGCAGACAAAGGTAGCACCTTTGAAATGGATTGGTAAGAAATGGTTAGAGTTCTTATCCAATTAAAGATTGCATGTCTTTTGATTTGATGCATCTATTTGCATTTCTTTGTTAATGGAATGCAAGTTGCAGGATTTTACCAAGAAGGTGAATGGAAAAAGTTGAGTAGGAGACTCACTTTATTGCTGCAACATTATATTCATTTCAACTTCGAAAGTACAGTGTGCTTAAGCGAAAGTTGAAGGATGAAATGCATGCATGAGAATGATGTGCATGAACACAGGGATGCTGATGATTTCCTTGTATTTGAACATGTATGTGTAATTAACTTGAAGGGTTGGTTGCTTTGGCATGCATGTAATGTTAATATTGACTTGAGAAAAGTTGATTTGGTCTCCAAGATGGAGATAATGATGAAGTGTTTCATCTTTTGAAAAGAATCCTTGAGATCTTTTCTACATGCTTGACTTGAAGGGTCATTGTTTTAAAGGCATGTTTTGTGGGTTTGTTATCTAGTCCATCATTTGTATGTAGATGTAAGGCATGGAGGTGTTCACAAGATATGAGATCTATTTCTTTTGTTAAAGCAGGAGTTTAGGCCATCCAGTTGTTGTCTGTATTTCTGTTGTTGTTAACAGTTGTTGTTGACAGCATGTCAAACAAGTACAAATGTAGATTTATGTGAAGCAGATGTAACTTCACATTTGTTTGAGCCACCTTGGATTGATGATCAAGGAAGAGAAGTTCAAACTACCTTCTGTAACCTTCTCAGCAGGAGTTCTGCATGAAGGCAAGGAGGAAAACAGTTCTTCCCAAGAGGACCAACACATCCAGGAAGGAGAGTGGTCAAAGGCTTTGGTTCAGAGGCACCATGCAAGGCAAGAGTATGGAGGCTAAAAGAAGAGGGTATTGTTACTCTCATTTAGTGTTTAGATCAGTATGTCAGTCTTTTAGAGACCAAAAGTTTTTCTAAGGGGAAGGTGTGATCCATAATGGATCTTGCATAGACTTCTAAGTCTAAAATGTTCCTCACAGAGGGAAATGAAAGTCCAAGGATGTAGGTTTTAACCTCGTACCAAAATTATCTGCATACGAATTCTAAAACATAGAAAATAAACAATGCGAGAGCATAACACATAAAATACATATACACAAAGATTTTCCCCTAGATCCCAAAACCAGGACTACCAGCTTGATTTTTCATTATGTTCCTTTCAATGTTATAATACATATTTATACATGCTGAAGCATCCAATACCATGGACCGAAAACCATCACGTCCAAAAAACATGTGTGAAAATCATGCACAAAACCATAGGTGAGTCCGCCCAACCTAACATAGGGTCCAAAACCAAAATTTTCCATGGCGTTGCCCTGGACCCCATAAAGTGGTGTTATGGGTACACCTCAAACCCCCTATGAGCCCCCCTCACTACACAATCGGCGCAATGAAAGGGGTGCTCCGCCCCCCCTCTAATCCCCCGGTTCACTACGTGGGCTAGTCGTGGAAAGAATATAACACAACCCAACATTCTCCCACTTGTTGTTTTCTTTCCACAGGGGGCCACAAGAGAGTTTAGTCATTTTTCCAGCCCTGAAATGCCCATTGTTTCTCTACACCAAGAGAACTTCTCAGAGATCACAGATTTTGTCAATGCATCTACAGTATTCTACAAAATGTCCACCTTTACTAGCAAAACCTTTTTGTCTTCTATCATATCCCTCACAAAGTGATACTAAACATCAATGTGCTTTGTCTTTGAATGATATGCAGGGCTCTTTGCCAAGAAAATTGCACTTTGGCTGTCACAGTCTATCCTTATAGCTTCCTGTACTAACCCCATACTTGAACACAATCTCTGCAACCAAACTGCTTCCTTGCTTGCATGAGTGGCTGCCATGTATTCTGTTTCTGTAGTTGATAGTGCCGCTACAGATTGTTTCTTACTCATCCAATTGACTGCACCTCCAAATAGGTTAAACACATACCCACTTGTAGTATTCTCTAATCCAGATCTCCAGCCCAGTCTGCATCAACAAAGCCATGAATATCCAACACTCTGTCAAATCCTGGTCTTCCTTGGTAGTACAAACCATAATCACTAGTGCCACGCAAATACCTGAAAACCCACTTCACTACTATCCAATGCTCCTTCCCTAGTTTTGACATAAACTTGCTCAATACTCCCACTACATGTGCAATGTCTGGTCTAGTACAGACCATTGCATACATCAAACTACCGACTGCACTTGCATATTGAACACAGGACATGTCTTCTTCCTCTTCTTGTGTCTTGGGACACTGTTTAGCAGATAGCCTCACACCTACAGGAATAGGAACCTTCACCGGCTTACTATCCTGTATATTAAACCTCTGCAGTATTGTCTTGACATACTTCCTCTGGTTTAACCAGAGCTTCCTCTTTGCCCGATCTCTTTTAATTTGCATGCCCAAAATATAGTCTGCAGCACCAAGATCTTTCATGTCGAATTTGGAGGACAGTTGGGTCTTCAAATCCTAGATAATTTCTTTGTCATTTCCAACCAGCAACATATTATCCACATACAAGACTAGATAAATAACACGGTCACCAATTAATTTAAAATACATACAGTGATCTGCTTTGCTTCTAGTGAAGCCAAGTCTCCGTATAAATGTATCAAATTTTTGATACCACATCCTTGGTGACTGTTTTAACCCATACAAAGACTTCTTTAACTTGCATACCAGTTCTTTCTTACCCTTCACCACAAAGCCTTCAGGTTGCTTCATGTAGATCTCCTCTTCGAGATCCCTGTGAAGAAATGTTGTCTTCACATCCATCTGTTCTACCTCAAAATCAAAAGCAGCAGCAATGGATAAAAGTAATCTAATAGAAGTTACCATGGCAACAGGAGAAAAAATATCACCAAAATCAATTCCCGGCACCTGGGAATAACCTTTTGCTACAAACTGAGCTTTGTATTTCTCCACTTTTCCTTCTGCATTTGTCTTCTTTTTGAACACCCACTTGCTGACAATGGGTTTCCTTCCGGCCAACAACTCCACCAAATCCCAAGCCTCATTTTTGTGCAAAGATGCCATTTCATCAACCATGGCCTCTTTCTAGAGTTTTCCATCCTCTGAATCCGCTGCTTCCTTCACAGTTCTGGGATCATCATCAGTAACAGACAAAGCAAAATTTGAACAGAAAGTAGATGGACTATACCTTTCTGGCTGCCTTCTTTCTCGAACTAATCTTCTCACAGTCGGAGTTTGTGGCTCTTCATCTTCTGATTCCTCCTCTGCTGTATAGTCTGATTCTTCCTCCTTTAGCTCAAACTCTATCTTCTCAGGTTCCTTTGGTTGGACTTCATGTTTAATAACATCTTTCACCTCTCTGAACACCACATCTCGGTTGGACACAACCTTCCTTATTACTGGGTTCCAAAGCTTATAACCCTTTAAACCATCTTTATACCTAATAAAGATGCACATTTCAGATTTACTATCCAACTTGGTTCTTTTCTCCTTTGGAACATGTACATATGCATCATATCCAAATACCCTTAGATGTGAAAGAGAGGGTTTCTTACCAGTCCATACCTCTTGTGGAGTCTTATCCTCCAACGCTAATGAAGGTGACCTATTGACTAGGTAACATGTAGTATCCACCTCCTCTGCCCAGAATTCCTGTCCTAACCCGGCACCACTGAGCATGCTTCTTGCCCTTTCCATAAACGTCTTGTTCATTCTTTCTGAAACTCCATTTTTCTATGGTTTATATGGAGTAGTCTTCTGCCATGATATACCACATCTCTGATAGAATTCTTCAAATTCGTTGCAGCAAAACTCTCCACCATTATCTATCCTTAGCACCTTTATCTTCTTCTCTGTTTGATTTTCCACCAAAGCCTTAAATTCTTTAAACCTGTCAAAGACTTTAGATTTCTTCTTAAGGAAATATATCCATGTATTCCTTAAGAATTCATCTATAAATGATACATAGTACATAGACTTACCCACTGATGGAACCTTCACAGGTCCAAACACATCACTGTGCACAAGTTCTAATATCTGTTTCGCCCTCTTACTACCAGAGGGGAAACTCACCCGATTCTACTTCCCCTGATACATTTAGCAATACTGAATCTGAGACACACAATCGTATTGTGCTCTTTGCCTTCCGATCCAACTTCTTCCATTCTTCATCAGACACTCCCGTTCGTTTAATACCTGGATATACTGCAATCCACTAGTCTTTATCCACCAACAGATCCTACATCTTGAGTTTCCACAACTCAAAACTCTAACCATTAAATTTCTCGATCTCTATCTTTTCACTACTTGCCATCTTCTTTCACCACCAGAATCAATCTCGCAGATCTCCCACTGAACAGGGTCTACTATAGGCCAGAGCAAAACCCCTCAGCAACAAAGGCATCCCCTTGAAGCCAAAACAGTTCTAATACCAAATGTAGGTTTTAACCCCGTACAGAAATTACCTACATACGAATTCTAAAACACAGAAAATAAACAATGCGAGAGCATAACACATAAAACACATACACAGAGATTTTCCCTTGCATCCCAAAACCGAGACTACCAGCTTGATTTTTCATTATGTTCCTTTAAATGTTACAATACATATTTATACACGTTGAAGCATCCAATACCATGAACTGAAAACCATCACGTCCAATACCGTGGACTGAAAACCATCGCGTCCAAAAACCATGTGCGAAAATCATGCACAAAACCATAGGTGGGTCCGCCCAACCTAACATAGGGTCCAAAACCAAAATTTTCTGAGGTGCTGCCCTGCACCCCATAAAGTGGGGTTACAGGTACACCTCAAACCCCCTGTGACTCCCTCTTGATACACAATCAGCCATGTGCGAAAATCATGCACAAAACCATAGGTGGGTCCGCCCAACCTAACATAGGGTCCAAAACCAAAATTTTCCGGGGTGCTGCCCCGCACCCCATAAAGTGGGGTTATAGGTACACCTCAAACCCCCTGTGACTCCCTCTTGATACACAATCAATGCAACGAAGGGGGTGCTCCGCCCCCCCCCATAACCCCCCGATTAACTACGTGGGCTAGTTGTGGAAAGAATATAACACAACCCAACAAAGGATGCTTCTGGAAATAGTTCCATTGCATAGATCTTTTCATTCTGAATCTACTGCAACTTGAATGGGCTAAAATGGACCCTCGATGATGAAGTTATCGCAGAAAGAAGACTGTATTTGTCCTTTGAAAAAGGAGGCAAATTATTATTAAATTAGGCTTAAGGCCTTATATGCATTCCTTAAGGAAATCACATCGGAAGAGGTGCAAAGGGTAGTCATAGACTCGAGGCCGGACGGACCCTTGATCAACGATCTCCGATATATCGCATCGGAGGTAGGCTGCCATGTGAAATCAGAACTCAGGTGAGCCGATGAAGCGATTGCGATGATCGGATCGGCGATATATATATTGGTTGGCGCAGACCCCCGGGCTGTTACAAATGTGATATGCCAATTGCGATATAGCGATGGGACCGATGACGATACGCCGATATCGGCGATCGGCGATCCCCGATATAAAGGGCCATTGACAGCATGAGATGCGATAAGCGATAAGGGCCAGACCCAATGGGATTATAGACCCGATTCCATAATATTTGAAATCTAGGAATTCAGGATTTCTGTGTATTTCCCATGTATTGGTTTTTTTGGCCAATACGCCATGCGATTGCGATTTGCGATGGGATGGTGGACCCGATAGGATTTTAAGCACGATCCTATAATATTTGAAGTCCGGGAAAACACTCAATCATGTGTTTTTGTCAGTTTTTCCTGTGTATTGCATTTTTGGCTATTTCCGTAGGAGGAAGGCCGAACGGTTGGGTTTTCCTGTGCCCGCCGATTCATGGCAATGAGAAACTGATTCTTTTGGGGAAACACATGGTTTTCCATGATGGAGGACTGTAACCGATGCGTTACAAAAACACAGAGAGGATGATTGACCAAGGAGCGCAGAGTGATTGCTGAAGGTCACTAGAAGGTTGCTAAAGGGCGTTTGGAGGTCGAGCGAACCATTGATGCACGCAGAGGCCAAGAGAAGCTCATGAGAGCCAAAGCCAGAGCCAAGAGCCAGAGTTGAGAGTGAGAGCACCAAAGCTGCAAAGCTAGAGTGTTTGACAGAGGCATAGCCACCAGAGGTTGGAGGCAGAGCCTCAGAGCCACAGAGCTCAAAGCAGACTTCTAAGAGCCGTGATGTCGTAGTGAAGCTGCAGAAAAGCAAAGGTTCGAAATGACCAAGCTGTTGCTAGTGTCCAGAGTGTGTTGAAGACAAAGGAAGGAGTTCTAGATGCAATACAGAATTCTGAGGGAGTCAAATAAGCCAGAAGCTCAAGAAGCTCAGAGCATTGACTGAAGGAGTCAAGTCCAGAGAAGCCTAAATCTGTCTACAGAGTGAGGATAGCCAGCGGGATAAGATGGCATTCTAAACCCATAGGTTCAGTGTAAACCAATGGAGTTGAGTGTGGAGCTTGTAAAAGATTCCTGCCATAATCCCATAGAGCCTAGTCGAATTGATTAAAGCTCAAGGAGACGTAGCCCAAGATATAAAGGTGAACTCCATACTATATTGTTGTTATGTGTGATTTCTTATTGCTACATTGCATTTGCTGCTTTATTTGTCGTTATATGTTTTCATATCAGTTGAAGCAAGTAAACTTAAAACACATAAACAGTCTTAAAACAAACATAAGCATACACCTATTTTCAAGCACTTTTTAATTCCACAATTGGGTAATCATAAGGTCTTTGGAATATTTAGCTTTGGAAGTGGGAGAGGTTCTTGTAAGCTTGACAAGAAGCCTTTAGGCTCCATTTTCAGATCAATGAAAATTCAGTTTTTAAATGTAGATCTTGTCAAGAGCGGGAGCATCGTCAGAAAACAGCTTCAAATATCAAAAATAAGACTAGTAACAAAGACAACCTTAAACATAAGACAAATCACATTTCTTCAACCTCACAAAATCATAGCCCAAGGTAGATACACCCTCTCCCTTGGTGGAAAAGAATCCTCCTGATATGGAGAAGGAAAGTGCATAAACATTAGCTGTGGCTAAAATTAATGGGCATAAAAGATTGCACGAATCTGATCAGTCGCATAGCGATAAAGCTTTTCACTTTGAGGATACGGCAACGACGGAGTGTTTTTCTAACACATAAAAATATGACAAATGTATCTTCAATTGTACGTAATACAACTATAGGATGGTTAAATATCAGTAAGAGAAAAAGGAAAAAAAACACAAACACCTCTCATGTTTGATATCACCAAAGATTTTTTCACATACATTTATAGGGTGAAGAGATACATAATATACTTAATATGTTATACTTGTTTGGAGGCATGACCTCCTTTGGCTTATTATAAACTGTATTAAAATAATAGCAGTGTAATATTTTTCTCTTTTAATAAAAATCACTAACAAAAAAATTCACAGTAAAATTAAATGATTTTTTTTTATGTGGGACCACTGTAAAAGTAAATGGTATTTTATATCGGACCATTATGATAGCAAATATTAATGCGCACAAGGTTTATGATGACGTTAAAACGATAAATGTGACAGAAATTTAATGACTAACCACTTAAAAAATATCAAGTTATAGACAGTCACACCAACTAATGGAAAATTTGATCCCTGGTAATAACCCTCAAATAAAGCAATAGGGCGTCGAAATCACCCGATTAATAAAACGATGCGAAATGAATTTAACTAATAATAATGTCTAAAATGGTTAAGGTTTTTAATATTATAGTATTATACATTCATAATAATCAATTAGCCTCGATGCAATCAATTAATATGAACATAAAACTCGATGCCATTTTGACGATGCCCTTAACATTGAATTCCAAAGATTCGAAGGGATAAACATTATATCAACCAATTACGTATAGACCCTTATCAAGTTTCTTTTGAAATAGTTTGATATAACTACAGTTAATGAATCAGAGGTACACAAAATATTTGGATATGGGTTTTTAAAATGTTTTATTATTACATGGGTATAAATATATTTAGTAAAAATATAAAATGTTTATTTCACTGCTATAATAGCAAAAGTATAAATATTTTTAACATTTCGTTATCTATATAGCTATTTACTCATTTTCATTATGACTTCCATGTCTTATCAGATTAGAATGAAAGTGAGCCCATAGTAAGAATGACAAATAGATAAGCATATTTTTTTGTGTTTCAACCTGTACAGATGTGAGGTTTGATTTGATATTATATCTAATGTTATTATTATAGTAATAATAATATAATATTATTATAGATAAAAAAAATGTTGTTTCAAAGTTTATATATTATATATAATGTTATTATTATAATATTATATAGGATAATGTATTGCCATACTATTATTATAATATAATGTAATGTAATCTAATATGTAATAGGTTTTATGTGGTTAGATTTTTTTTAATTTTGGATTAAATTTTTTGAGATATAAATATTGTATAGATTGAAAAGAAATTTGATATCTCTAATTTTTTGATAAATTTAGAAATAAAATTAAAATTAAAATGAAAAACAAAATAAAATAACTATTTTTAAAATAAGTTTCAATCATTTATCTAAAATTATAAAAAAAAAACATATTTCATAAAATTAAATTTCCATTATTCATACCTATTAATAATTAATAATTAAATTAAAATTTTAAAAACTTTATTTCAAAAAATACATTTATCAACATAAAAATTAACTTCAAAAATATACAATTCTTTAATTACAACTCATCTCATTCAAATTATATTCGTGGCAACCACTGTCTCTATTATAACCATTATAGTTGTTTCTATATTACTTATCTTTCACTACGAAATTCCAATATGGTGTTATAACCATTATATTTGTTTCTATATTACTTAGCTTTCACTACGGAATTTTAATATGGTATTATAACCATTATATTTGTTCCCCGACACAATAGATCTTATGCTTGTAAGTGCTCTATTTAACTCGAAAACAGAGGAACATTGCCACCCCTTTATAATTTTTCTCATTAGCCTTGGAACCATCGCATTCCTTCATCAAACACAAGCTCTAAATCCCTAAAAACACCTTTTAAATGATATAAACTAATTTTTTCTAATTTACAAAATAGTAAAAACCATTATACATCAAATCTTACAGCAAGAATTTCTGCCTGTGGTGTTGGACAAAACACAAATCAACCTGGTCCCTTCTACAAAACCCACCATAGTTTAAATGCGCCCCTGGTACCAACGCAATCAAACCCACCATAGTTTGAATGCACCCCTTGTACCAATGCAACCAAATGAAGTACTCAACTAAAACTCTAAACCAAACTGTCGTGCTAGCCGAGTTCATTAATTATAGAAAGGAAGGCGCGCCGTAGGAACCACAAGCAACGGCACTTGCTTACGCATTGTGAGACCGAGGGCTTCTGCCATATCGAGCTTCTCAGGGGACTGGCCGTTGGGGAGCGAGAACGCAAAGGAATGAATTAGGGTGGCCAGCATGAGCGGAACCGTGCGGAGCGCCATGCTCAACCCCGGACAAATCCGTCTGCCTGCGCCGAATGGGATCAGCTGGAAATCATTGCCCCTAACGTCGACGGTGCTGCCCACAAACCTGTCAGGGTCGAACTCCAGTGGTCTCTCCCACACCTCCGGGTCGCGCTGCATGCCCCAGGCGTTCACGAGGAGACGACAGTTTTTGGGGATGTAATATCCCTCTATCTCGCACGCCTCCGTTGCCATTCTAGGCACCAGCAGAGGAGCAGAGGGGTGCAGCCGTAACGTCTCTTTTACAACGGCCAGCAAGTAGGGGAGGTTTTGCAGGTCGGATTCCTTTATCTTTCTTTGCTCCCCTTTCACCCCGGAGTCTAATTCTTCCTGGCATTTCCTCATCACCTTTGGATGGCGTATTAGCTCTGCCATTGCCCATTCCACTGTGATCGAAGATGTGTCTGTTCCCGCTAGGAACATGGTCTGAAAAACATAAATTATGCATAAGTTGCAATAAAAAATATAGACATTCCGAAGAAGAGAACATTTCAATTCAACGCAACTCTGTCCACTGTGTGCATACACACATAAATATAAACTACTGCAAGCACCAAAGGGAGAACCAAACTTTGGAAAACATAAATCTAAGGAACTTTAACTTAATAAGGAGTCAAAACGAATTGAGCCTCTCCAAAGCTGGTTAAGGTAATACAGTAGTGAATTTTGATAGATTTGAACATGAGTGACTATGCAGTCATCAATTAACTATGTCATGCAATTGGAGATCAATAAAACTTATGCATATATTTGTGGAGTGTTCTTTTGGTAATAATAATAATATTTTGAGCATGACTCTACTCACTAGTCTAACTAAAGTGGAATTAAGTGCAAGTTATCTCCAATATCCATTAAAGATGAAGCACTATTACTCACAACACAATCAATGGGTCCCACTAAGAAGTCATGTAAGGAACTCATTTTACAATGCATTTAAATAACATAGAACAACTACAAGAAGAGGAAAGAGGGAAAACCACATAGGAATACAAAAAAAAAAAACCCAAATTACAATACTAAAAAAGAAATACAATTGCTATGCAATTGTGTCCTTCACCCAAAGGCGGTCTCACAGAAAGTGAAACTTTTACTCAGTGAAATTCTTTGCCAATATTTCGGCAATCTGTTGAGAAGTGGGACAATACTAGTGAAATTCTTTGTGGATATTTCGACAATCTGTTGAGAAGTGGGACAACACTCCAAGTTGAAGAAGCCATCATCTACCAATTCGCAGATGTAATGTGTGTGGGTATTGATATGTTTTGTTTGTTCTCGTGGCACTGGATCTCTAAAAAACCTTAGTGTACTTTAATTGTTGCACCAAATGACAATCACGCAATGAAATAGGATAACAAGATGAGTGTGGAAGTTTGAAACCAAATGGCTTGAATGGAAATGTTGATTGTGGATTCTATATTCATCATGTGTTGATGACAAATAAATCACAAATAGCTTTTTCATTGGATCAAGAAATGGGGTCAGTACCCAAAGTGTGAACATATCCGAAGGTAGACTTGCGATCAATGTTATTGCTAGCCCAATCAGATTCAATGTGGCCAATGAGATCCAAAGTACATCTTGCTACATAATGATTCCCATAGCTGATGGTCCCCTAGACATATCTGAGTATGTGCTTGGTAGCTTTCCAATGCATCTCATGTGGCTCTCAATCATTATGGATGTAATGCATTTGGATCTCAATATGTTTTTTTGTTCCTCCTGCACTAGATTTCTACAAAACTTTAATGTCATATTATTATCACACTAGATGACAATGATGTGATGAAATAGGATACCAAGCTTAGTGAGGAAGAATGCAACCAAATTGCCTGAATGGAAATGTTGGTTGCAAATCTATATTTGGTCTATTTCAATGAAAAATGAATCACAGACAACTTTTCATTGGACCAATAAATGGAGCTAGTTCCTAGAATGAGAACATAGCTAAAAGTGGACTTGCAATCAATGTTATTACTAACCTAATTAGAATTAATGTGGCTAATAAGATCTGAGGTACATCCTGCTACATAATGATTCCCACAACTAAGGGTCCCATGGACATATATGAGTATGAGCTTCACATCTTTCCAATCCATCTCATGTGGCTTTCGCATATATCTATAAATTTCACCTACTACTTTTGAGAGTTCTGAATGAGATTGAGTGAGATAGAGGAGGCTTCTCACAAGATTTTAGTACATGTTCCAATCAAAAAATGGTGTATCATTTCCATCCTCAGGGTGTACCCCCTATAAGAAAGGTGTAGCTGTTGGCTTTGAGTTGATCATGTGAAAGCGAACAAAGAGATCTCTCACATATGTGGAGTGAGGAATTTTGATCCTTGACTAAATTTGGTTTATTTCTAGCCCAAAGAAGAAGGGTAACAAACTGATATATTTCATCGAAAACCTGTGATGCAAATTATTTTTTAATGCAACAATTATTGAGGCTAAACTACCTACTATTGATAAATCATCTACATAGATCACTATGATCAATAGAGAGTCACATATTGTTAACATTATAAAATTTGGATTATATTGATATCAAACAAATGTTGAAAGAGTAAATAGGAATCCATTTTAGAATACAATTCTCTAGGTGCCTATTTGAGGCCATAGAGAGACTTCTTGAGACAACAAACTAAAGATGAATTCTTTACATACCCTTGTGTCCACTCCATGTAAATTTACTCTTTGCGACCACCATGAAGCAATGCATTCTTCACATCCATTTGATGAACCTCCTAGTTTCTTTTTATTGCAATGGAAATAGCTAATTGAATAGAGTTTGTTTTTGTCATTAGAGCAAAAATTTCATAATAATCAATGCCATGAACTCTTCAAAGTCATTTGGCCACCAACTGCACTTGTATATGCTCACAAGTCCATTTGTTGCTTTCTTTGTATTGTAGACCCACTTGCATTTCACAAGCTTCTAATTTGAAGGAAGTAGAACCAAGTCCCAAGTTTGGCTCTTGAAGGCTTCCTTGTAGCTTTGGCATAAGTTTGAGGGTTTTGTTGTATTCTTTGAATGGTTCCTATATAGGGAAATATTCCAAGGAACCTCGAACCAATCTTTAGACTGCAAGTTGGCCCTTAGGTAAGAGGGGGCTCCCTCAATGAATCATCTACCCATTGTCACCACAAAAAATGTTCATTTAACTAAAGAACAATGGCCATATCTAAAATGATAAAATATGATAGGATGGCCAAGGTTAAGTACAAAAAAGAAGAAGGATTAGAATAGAACATCAAACTTCTATGATCAAATGTCTAATGCATTGGGAATGTAGTCTCAAAGAATAGAGCACAAAATATGATAAGAGAAAGATGGGAGAAATAAAGGAAAACAATTAATTCATAAACACAAGCGGTGAGAACATAAGTCATTGATGTGTTGTGATAGGATAGGATGGTTCCAATGTGAATTACTAAATGAATCTAACAATAAAATGATGTCCTGAAATTTGATTTAGAAAATTGATCCAAGATAATAACATGTAAATGTATAATTCTAAGAACAATTTTAACATATACTCTGCAACTACTCGAAATAGTATTTTAAAGAAATTCTCATTGTACCCTGAAAATGTGTAAATACTTCATACATAAACAAAAATAACAAAGACATATTTGAACCCCAGTGTTATGGTTTATCAACCTCTAAGTAGTTGAGAATTAGTCTACAAAATCACATAAGGCTGAGCTAAAACAAATGTGGAAAAATGAAAAAAACTTGACACATAAAAATAGAGGAAAAAGTATCTTTAATACATTTAATAGATGAATCCAATAGCAATCATTTTAAGTCAAAAATTTACCATGTGTAATAACCCATTAAACTTACAACAAAGGCATAGCCTCCTTGCTACCAAAAATCTTCACTCTCACTGCCCAAAACACTATTCAAATTTAAGTTGTTGTATATATGTTGATGGTGGAGAGGCTCCGTTGGATATGGAAACCGATACTCAACTGCTACCTTGAAATATAGGAATTGATTGAATGATTTATTTAAATAATAAAAAGATGAGGATGGCTAAAAAATTAGATACATCAGTTATATGTTGTTGGTTACCCCTAAAAGTATGAGTTTGCTAGCAACTGATCTCCATAAGCATGTATTGGATGAATTTTGTTACTTGTTGAAATCCTTCCCTTTTCCACGAGTTGAATACTCTGCCACTAAATAACTTGGTATTCATTTACCTATGGAAGTAGTATACGCAAAGTAAGATCTTGTCGCATAATTAGGTGGTCCTAAAAAAATTTCTCAACGCACTCAAGAGGCTTCTTGTTTAAATCGGCACCTTCAGAATCCTTTGAGTCACTGTGTGTTGGACTACCTCTATTTTCTTCTTTATCATAATTTGTATCACTTTTCCTGTCTATTTCATGGGGGCTTCACGTGGGAGAAATACGATACCACGTGAGTTCATATTGGGGTATATATTGAGGAAAAAACGACATAATATATTAGGGGATATACAAGGGGTAAATGGTTTTTATATTGTGACGTATAAAAAATGGAGCTCGAAGTTAATGAAAAAATATAAAGGGATGTAAAAAATGTTAATAAAAAATGGATACCTACAATATCTAGTGAAAGTAGGGGCTTTTTAAATTGGGAAGCTGTATTGGGTTTGTATTGGTAGGGGGTTAAATAATGTGGTTTTTAGAGGTATTTTCCAATATGTAGTCAAACTAGGGGTATTGTTTAGTATGCCACGAACACACGTGATATGTCAGAGGTTCATTCAATGAAGCCCCGTGATCTATTTCTTCCTCCTTTGAATGAAGCCATCACCACGGTTTCAACATGTCAGTGGTTGGTGGCCTCTGTACAAAGATATTTAGTATACATTGCAAGTGCAAAAACAACTTGCAGGTAACTGAATTCCACAATCCTTGTTAGAATATGTAATTCCTACTTGTATCAGTTGTGTCTTTCTAACTAGAGGAGTCTGTTCCTAACAATCTTCCTAGATTTGTGTGTGGTTGAGATATTCTCTCAAACAACAGATTGTATGTCCAAGATAGTTTTACTATCTTGAAACAATACTCATGTATATATGTAATTTGATATTTGATTAATAAAGTAGAGAAGATGGTTTACACTATCGAGTTTTATCATGGTATCAGAGCCTTGAGGGCCTGGCCCCTCGTGGGCTTGGTCCGCCGAGGGAAATAAAGAATTCGATTTTTTGTTTTGGTTTTTATTTTTTGGTTTGTCCATTTCTTCAAGACGATATTGGTGAAGTATGAAGTGTTTCCACTGTGTGTTTTATTTAACAGAGATCGGTGGCTACCACTATAGAGGTCACTCATGTTTTTGTGCCCACCGAAGTTCCTGCAACGGAAGTCGTGAAGGTTAAGGGCAACACTGTGAAAACAATAGATGCAGAGGCAGGGACATCTACTGTTGAGGAAAGAATCTAACATTTTTGTTCTTCGTTCAATCCGTAAGGTTGTGGCAGCAAAGATGGCGCAGAGGGAGTTGGCGCTCGTGGCTGTAGGTCGAAGTGTGTGGATTCAAAGGCACCATTGAAGCAGATCCACCTCAGGAATCAACACAAAATCGAGTGGTGCCGGCATCTAAGACGATTTGAGGCCGAAGCCCACCCGGACTGCCGAGGTGGAGGCCGCATTTTTTTCTCTACTTCCATGCAGGAGGCCACCATTTTTTATGCTTCTTGGTCTATGGATGATCTGGGCACGAAGGACCTGCATATTTAATGAACTGGGAGTTGCGAGTTGCACCCTGAATGGATAGATCCAATCCAATCTTATAGATCTGATAGAAGAAAATAATAGATCTGATCTTATAGATCCGATCTTCATTACGATTTGTTGGTGGGAAATTGAAGCTCGTAATGAGTGGGTTTTTTTAAGTTAAGGATCCGTGAGTTGCACCATCGGTGACTGTGAGGGGAAGCTGCGACAGAAGGTTGCAATAGGAGGTCTCACTTAACGATGGCTTTGATGTGCCCGTATGGTCAGGTTTTGGGAGGAGAGAACCTACCCAAAACAGGAGGAGAGAACCCATCCACGTCCTAGAAACGTGGAATTGATTAAAAATTCGTCACTGTGGTCCTGTGTGTGAGTGTTCCGTACAGACCGATGATGGCACCTAAGATTTTGTCATCTTCCTCATCCTTGGTGTAACGTCTTGAGGTTCTACCTGGGCATGCGACGCGTTTGGGCGACGAGCGAGCTGGGCACACACGCGGTTGGAGGCGAGGTTGGTCACACGACGGTGGTGCAACACTTGTGCGACAGACTTGCGACGAAAGGTGCGACATTCTCTTGGAACATATGCGGACATACGAGGAGAGCGTTGGGAGTTTATACACCTTGGAGCGTCGAGCAATAATGTTGGCGGCCGACATGTATTTTGGGCGTTTAAAGGGGTGTGCACCAAGCATTGGGCAAGTCGGCCTCGTGCCAGACTTGGCCCCAAGCTTGGCTATATATTGTAAACGCGTTTGGAGCATTCAAACATCACATTCGATCATAGAAACTTCACACAAGAGAGTAGTGCGCAAGTTCTAGTGCGCAATAGGGGAAGGAGAATGCGTAGTTCTCATGCGCCCATCCTTTGGCTAGTTGCACGGTAGAAGAAGTCACACTTGGTGTTGGGTGAAGGTGCGGGCGAAGGTGTGCCCGGTGATCGAGTGAGGCGTGCACGGTGAACGTGTGGTGCCCGTTTGTGCAAAGTCTTGGCGTGGGTGTCTTGGTGGCTCGGGTGAGCGTCCGCCCATCGTGCAAGTGTGCACGAAGGTGAACGAAGGTTGGAACTAGATGTCGTAGAGTTGGTCAGGCAGTACTACGTGTTGTTCACACGATTTGGGCGTTTGCCAAGAGTTGGCAAGCGGGAATGCGTGTGGGCAGGTGTACACGGTTTGGGTGTTTTCGACTAAACAAAGAGCGAACATGCGAAGACGTGTGATGAGGTGAACAATGGGTTGGTGAGTCATGCGGCAACCGTGTGGAGGTGCCGACGAGCTGGGCAACCAAGTTTGCCGAAGTTGGAAATTTGGCTAAGTATAAATTTGGGGTTTCCCAAGGACTTAGCCTATACTTTGTAAAAGTGGAAAATTATACATATATTTATTTTTGGGCAGACTCATATTGCGGGGAGTTGCCCCTCCCTTTATACTGTTATGCATTTCTCTTGTATAATGTTGTTGATAATGAATGTGTATGGGTGTTCATTGGTATAAAGGCACATTAATAATACTTGGTAACAAAAATAAAACTAAGTATGGAATGTTAAGGCATAGTCTACAATCGTAAGTATTGGTAAAAAGAAAACGGTTGGTAGTGCCACACCTCGCTATAAGCGGTTGAAAGACTACCGCAGGTGTAGGGGCATGACAGTTCGTATCAGAGCAGGGTTGTTCGTGACGAAGTGACAGTGGAAGCAGGTACTTGCAGATGAAGGAAGATGGTTTCACATACAACTGGAACAAGCCCTGGTTCTTGGTTATAGGGAACTTGGTGAAGCTGGTGAATGATGAAACAGGTTTAGCAGAGGTGAAGCTCAGTGCTTGGACCAAGCTGAACAACAAGGCATGGCAAGTTTGGAAGAATGCGAAGGGAAGCTCTTGCTTACCTTATACAGGTTGAAGCGGATGAAAGAAGAGAATCCCCGGATTCGAGAGAAGCTTGAAGTCTTGGAAAAGAATGTTGAGGATGAACTTCTTCAACTTGGTTGGACAATGGAGCAGGATGAAGATGCGGATTGTGCTGACAAGGAAGAGGAAGCCGTGATGATTGAGGATGTTGCAGATGTGACAACGATGGAGGATGAACATGAGATTGATCAAGTTGGACTAGGATCGTGCAGTTGGCAGACATGGATGGATGAGGATACTCATATGGAGGAACCTCATGATGATGATGATGTAAGTACTATTGATACTTGTGTTTCACTTGAGCATTTGGTAGATGGACCGTATGCAGGGAAGGGCAAAGTCAGTTTGCCAATGCAAGGGAGCATCTTACCATGGATGACTATGATGAGACCTTGTATGGAGAAGCAAGGATTGTTGATTATTGCAGGACTTGTTGGGGTTGTTTGTGACCTTATGGTAGAAGGTACAAAGGCCCGTGACAAGGGAGGAACATGATGATCGTTGCGGATGAATGGGTCATGCTTTAGTCACATTGGCTAAGTGCCCGACATGACACATGAACAGGTTGAAGGGCACACACTTGAGTTGCTTGGGTGGACTTCTCATGGCCGAGACCAAGAGATAGTCTTGGTGGAACCTTCAGTGGAGGAGCCATGATGGAAGGGACTCGTGATGTGATGATGATGATATGGTTGGGTGACCGAGTTCACTAGACCGAAGATTGCAGACTTGGATGAGGATGACCAATTTTTGTGACGAGTCTACTTGGTTGGACTACATGGGCAGCTTAGTCATGGACATCAGGTTGGAGACATGGAGCATGGTAGTCTTATGCAGGGACATTATGCGGGAGCACTTGTAGAGGTGTCACTTATGGGCATCCAATGAGGAGTGCCAAGGTAGGGATGTTCTGCAGATAGATTTGCTAGTGTGACAAGGAGACTTATTACTTATGAGCCGATTGAGAGGTTGTGCACTGTTGTACAATAAGGCCATGGACTTGGATGGAGTTGTGAGCAGACTATGGAGCATTCCTACTACATGGAGAGCTGAGGCATCTTGCAGAGACCTTTGGGCCAAGACTTGTATGCTTGTTGAGATGTTGGTTGGGGATGGTTTATGGAGCTCATGATGACATGAGATTGTTGTGACTTCTAGGGAGACTTCATATATGGTGGACTTGGAGGATCTGATGCATTGAGGAGCTGAGGTCAGAGACTTTGATGCAGGTGCATACTTCCGAGTACATGCATGGGTGTGGCTTGGGAGAGTGACTTGATGTGGAGGATCGATATGAGACACTTTGGAGTGATGGAGTTACAACAATGGTGATGCCTTGGTGACTACACTTGGGCATGGGTTGAGCCGAGACTCAACTACCTTTTGACATGAGAGCTGATTGATCTATGATCATGGGCAGCACATGGATAGATGAGACAGATGCATACTTGTTTCTATGACAGACTTGAGGGATGACACATTGCAGATATGATGGAGGTTGCTTCATGGACCTAGATGTGGCACACCGAGAGTTGGAGATTGATGAGATGATCTCTTCATATGGAGGAGATACACACATAGATGATGTTGGGATAGATGTGGCTGATTTCATGTAGCACATTGACACCAAACATCATGGATAGCATGTTGCAGTTGAGATGAGGACTACTTCATGGACCTGAGCATGGCTTACACTTGTATGGAGATGGATTCTTGATCGAGTTGAGGATGTGACATGATGTTATGAGAAACGACTGATGGTGGCATGAGGATGTTCATTCTCATGGTTTGAGCATGACAGTTGGATTAGCTACCCAACTAGTTCAGGCATGGGGGAGCTCAGTGTGCATAGATGTGTTAGAAATTGTTGGAGTATCATGGCAGTAGATCACATGAGTATGGCACATGATGAGGTCGACACAAGAGGTCGCAGGAAGCATGTAGTTTGTGATGGAGGGGACAGTCTTCCATGTTGGAGAGCAGCATGTGGAGATTGTGACAGGGTGATCGATGATCATGGATTGAGATGATATCTGATGTATGACATAACGATGGGGTGTATACCTTGGTATGATGAGCTTGGTGACAAATGGTTGCTGAGGCGAGACATGGTGGAGATGGAGCTCTACATATGTTGCAGGGATGGTTGCAGTATGTGGAGGAGTTGACATCATGGATATTGATGATCTTGGTGGATGGCTACTAGGATGATATGTTGTCGAGGACGACAACGATTTTAGGTGGAGGAGGATGTAACGTCCTGAGGTTCTACCCGGGCATGCGACGCGTTTGGGCGACGGGCGAGCTGAGCGTGCACGCGGTTGGAGGTGGGTTAGGTCACACGACGGTGGTGCGACACTTGTACGACAGACCTGCGACGAAAGATGCGACGTTCTCTTGGAACATATGCGCACATATGAGGAGAGCGTTGGGAGTTTATACACCTTGGAGCGTTGGGCAATAATGTTGGTGGCCAACATGTATATTGGGCGTTCAAAGGGGTGTGCACCAAGCGTTGGGCAAGTCGGCCTTGTGCCAGACTTGGCCCCAAGCTTGGCTATATATTGTAAACGCGTTTGGAGCATTCAAACATCACATTCGATCGTAGCAACTTCGCACAAGAGAGTAGTGCACAGGTTCTAGTGTGAAATAGGGGAAGGAGAAGGCACAGTTCTCATGCGCCCATCCTTGGGCTAGTCACACGGTAGAAGAAGTCGCACTTGGTGTTGGGCGAAGGTGCGGGCGAAGGTGCGCCCAGTGATCGGGTGAGGCGTGCACGGTGAACGTGTGGTGCCCGTTTGTGCAAAGTCTTGGCGTGGGTGTCTTGGTGGCTCGAGTGAGCGCCCGCCCATCGTGCAAGTGTGCACGAAGGTGAACAAAGGTTAGAACCAAATGTTGTAGAGTTGGGCAGGCGGTACTACGTGTTGTTCACACGATTTGGGCATTTGCCAAGAGTTGGCAAGCGGGACTGAGTGTGGGTAGGTGTACACGGTTTGGGCGTTTGCAACCAAACAAAGAGCGAACCAGCGAAGACGTGTGACGAGGTGAACAACCGGTTGGTGAGTCATGCAGCGACCGTGCGGAGGTGCCGATGAGCTGGGCAACCAAGTTTGCCGAAGTTGGCTAAGTATAAATTTGGGGTTTCCCAAGGACTTAGCCTATACTTTGTAAAAGTGGAAAATTATACATATATTGATATTTGGGCAGACTCATATTGCAGGGAGTTGCCCCTCCCTTTATGCTGTTGTGCATTTCTCTTGTATAATGTTGTTGATAATGAATGTGTATGGGTGTTCATCGGTATAAAGGCACATTAATAATACTTGGTAATAAAAATAAAACTAAGTATGGAATGTTAAGCGTAGTCTACAATCGTAAGTATTGGTAAAAAGAAAACGGTTGGTAGTGCCGCACCTCGCTATAAGTGGTTGAAAGACTACTGCAGGTGTAGGGGCGTGACACTTGGAGTCCGACAACAACGTGCAGGAGAATGATCACTCGGAGACGACGATTCCCAAGCCCTGGGCCTCGCTGCCCAGGCCTTTGTCTATGACAGATCTAATTGCAATGTCGAGTCATGAATCTTAGGTTCTAGTGGCCTATTAGGGAGTTTCTGGACTGTACAGTGAGGCTGCAACATTGAAAGCTTATCCACGTTGTGAGGTTGTTCCTTGTAAAGAGTTTGAAGCGGCATTCGAGGCAGTTGAACAATGGGTTGTTGACAAAGTTGTTTTTCCTATTGAAAATTCATTTGGTGGTAGCATTCACCATAATTATGATCTACTTCTTCATCACCACTTGCATATAGTAAGTGAAGTGCACCTTGCAGTTAATCACTGCCTTTTGGGACTTCCTGGTTTGAAGAAGGAAGAGCTCAAGCGTGTCATAAGCCATTCCGAGGCTCTCTCTCAATGTGAGCACACATTGAGTGCTTTGGGAGTTATAAGTGAAGAAGTTGATGATACAGCGGGGGCTACCTAGTTTATAGCCACTAAGAATCTTTGAGACATAGGGGCTGTTGCAAGTGCTCGAGCTGCTGAGATTTATGGTCTACAAATGATTTGAGTGGATTGTATATTCATCACATGATGCTTTGACTCCGACCATTAGGGAAAAATGTCATTCATGTAAATCTGGTTAAAAGAATTGATGTTGTATTGTTGTGACGTTTAGAGTGGCCAACTATTGTCACGAGTTTTTGTTTTTGTTGTAATTGGCCATTCCAACAATAGACAAATTTAACTATAAGAATGATTAACCATGAGATATAATGAAGACATGATAGTGAAGATGGCATTAGAGGCACTGCATTAGAAATTGGAGGATGATAGACAATCTAGTTTGTGTGAATTAGTGTGAATTAGTGGAACAGACTCATGGTGTAGTATGAGTCACATATTGTAATTAGAACAAATCTACATGGCATATACTCTTTTGTAATGGTTAGTTGTGGTCTTGAAATGTTTTATGTAACTTCTGTAAGACTGAGAGAGGCATGCATACCCTTTGTTATGTGTTCTGTAAGAGAGTTTTAACACGGTGGAAGAATGTGTCATGCTTGATGGATACACTTGGGTGGGCCACATTGGTTTTAGACTCCATGAGGTGAAAATTTATAGCTAGGGAGAGTTCATCAAGAGGTTGGATGAACCATGTATGTAAAGGAATTTTTAGTAGACTAGCGGTTGTAGCGGTTGGGTACCAATGCATTCCGTTAAATGGTTGTTTCTTTATATGGACATTGACAATTGCATGAACAAGGTAGAAGGTGTAATTATGAGAGTATACCAGATGTAGATTTTGTAAATTGATATTGAAACAAGTACTCATCGAGACAAGTACTCATTAAGGAGGTGTGTTGGAATATGTAATCCCTACTTATCTCAGTTGTGTCTTTCTAACTAGAGGAGTCTGTTCCTAACAATCTTCCTAGATTTGTCTGTGGTTGAGATATTCTCTCAACCAACAGATTGTATGCTCAAAATAGTTTTACTATCTTGAGACAATATTCATATATATATGTAATCCAATATTTAATTAATAAAGAATAGAAAATAGTTTACACCATCGAGTTTTATCAATCCTCAAATGAGTTGTGAATGCCCCTCTACCAGAATCACTTGATCTCAAAACACTCTTTATGACAATGAGTAGGACCCTTTTGACTTAGAAGCCCATGGCCTTTTCGACCACCAAAATCCCATGCTACCTAGTCTGATGTTCTTGTTAAGGAATTTTTTTTTATCAGAATGAGAACCTGTAGCCATTTCGATGAAAGGCTCTGAGGCATTTCGCACAATATTTAGCCTTTTCAACACACTTAGGATATTCAGCGTAAATTGGTGTCGGCCCTGTTGGGAATTTTTAAACGGGAAAATACCAAAACCAAACACACAGACACCACAGAGCCAATGCTCTGTTTCCACTGTTCCAGGACCTTTTGCACAGGGAAGCCTTTAAAAAACAAATATTCTCATAACAGGCCATTACACAGTCACAAAAAAAACTTCTATTGATTTAAATACATGCCTGATACAAATACATGCCTGATACACATTCATCCTCTTTGCTGAGAGGGATTTTCCAAAAACTTTCATTCACCCATCAAAACTCTGTTTTCACCTGAGAAATTACTGTGCTGGGTTTACTGCAGTAAAACCCATTTTTACATTTGCTGGTGTAAAACTATTTTACACATACTGCTGTAAATTTATTTTACACATACAGTAAACTTTTCATTACATTCACAATCTCAAAAAATACCTGAACACTCTTTTCTCCTGCATTTCAATGCATACCCAATACATTAAAAAAGATCCATGCATTGCTGTGCAATATCTTCCCCTGCTTCACATGCTGGTCTTCATTCTGAGCACTCCCTGCTCTTTCGCTGCTGCGCGTTACACCACTCTCATGTGCAACAATAACTTTACGCTATATCCCTCATGCACTGCTGTGCACTCTCTTTTTTTTTAAAAACGCTCCCCCAGCTCTCATAAAAAATGCTCAACACAATTACAACCCTCATAAAAAAAACCACGCACATACATCGTGCGCAAAAAAAACATATCACAATACATTTTCATGTTTTATTTCTACGCACTACTATACACCTTTTCATTGTAATACATAATGGTCAACGCACACACCTAATATAAAAGCAATATATTTTGTGCCCATACCCATATTAAAAAAATGCCTCACCAAAACTTCGTAAATGCCCATAACTATTTAAGGCGGGCCTCCACCAACCTTCATAAATTCATTAAATGGCTCAGCGTTTCCTCCACGGCGGTCAACGGAAATCCTCACACGCCACGCAAACCAGTGATTTGCCGCAGGCCGTATGTAGCTTCAGAGATCAACGGCGGAGGATGATCAGGCTGATCGGACGGCGGTGGTGAATATCGGAGGGCAGTTTGCAGCAGGACTTTAACCCCCGAGAAAATGACGTTGCGTTACGTCAGGGCAATGACACGCGTCTGCACCAAATCCCATCGGAGCCGCATATACGGAAACAGCTTTTCGCTGGTAGGCGGTCCGAGAAAGTTAAGCAGGTTTCCGGTTTTGCTTTGGCGGTTTTGGGTGAGTTACGCACGGAGTTGAAATTAGATTTCAACACTCCCCTTTAATTTCAACTGCTGGGCGTTCAAACATACCCAGACACTTCCTCTCATAGAGGGATTCACCAACTGCTGTTACAAAGACATCTTCCTCACATAGAGGGGTTCACCAATCTTCCTCGCATAGAGGGATTCACCAACTGCTTCTGATGCAGTTCCACAAACAAACAAAGTTGTCTTCCTCTTAATAGAGGGATTAACCTGAAACTGTGCTTAAGAGCACCTTCCTCATGACAGAGGGATTCACCATGTGACTGTGCTTAAGAGCACCTTCCTCATGACAGAGGGATTCACCATTACAATGTGCTGAAGAGCACCTTCCTCTTGACAGAGGGATTCACCTGTTATAAAGAAACATCTTCCTCTTGACAGAGGGATTTACCAAACAATGCTAAAAAGCATCTTCCTCTCAACAGAGGGTTTCACCAAATGACTGCTGCAAATGCAGTTCCAAAACAAACAATCATTGCACTGTTGTGTGTGCTAACTCATTACATTGTTCTTTTATGCTGCTGCACATTCTCTGCTGCACTGTTGTGCCATCTTCTTTGCTGTGTCTATCCCACACTGTTGTGTCTACACTTGCACTGCTTCTGCACTTTTCAAAGACAAAATACTCTGTCTTTCTTTGAACAATTACACTGTCCCAACTTACAAATTTACACTGCTGTGTGTGAACATTTCTTACACTCACTGCTGTTGCATATATTGCATTTCAATTCAATGAACAACAAATTCATTACATTTACCTTTACTGCTGTAAGGAAAATTTCTTTTGCATGTGCTGCTGTTCAAAACTTCTTGCTGCTGCATTTTTCACATTTGCATTGCTGTGTGCTTCTCCTTCTTCACGATGGGAAAACTTTTCTTCAAGCTGCTGCTGTCCATACACTTGCTGTTGCATTGCCTCTGCAATTTGCACTGTCGCTGCCTTTTTTTTTTTTTTTTTTTTTTTTTTTTTTTTTTTTTTTTATCATACTGTTGTGTGCCCATACTCTTGGCACTTCATTCTCCACAAAAAAATAACACAGGCTGCTGCCTTTTCTCATGCACCCTTGCTTCACACAATCTTAGTCTTCATTTTTTTTACACAATGCACTATTGTGCAATTCTTTTGGCTTTCTGCTGCCACACACATTCTTATACATTCAGTGTGCATTAAAAATCTACTGTCCTTGTTTTTCTTTATGCATTTCTTTGCATGCTGCATTGCATAAAAAACATTACATTTTTTTTACTGCTGTGTGAAAGAATTCCATTGCATTCTCAGCCACTGGGCATTTACGCTCTACTGCGTTTTGCCTTCTTCTCATTTTCTTCTCACTGTTTTGCATTTTCATTCCCAACACAAAACATTTCCATCTGCTGTGTATTATACTCACTCTGCTGTGAATATATTTTCTCACTTTTCATAGAAGGAAACTACCTTCCATAGCTATGCATTTCAATGCATGTGCACCACAAAAAGAATTTTAAACTGCTGTTCATTCTAATCCATGTGCTCCAAAAAAAATTCCCAAACTGCTGTTTTATGTTCTGTTTTCCCACTGCTGTGAGGGTCTTCTTGCTTTGCATACTTCTTATTGCGCTGCTGCACTTTACATTTGAGCGCTGCCCCTTTTTCTTCTCTGCTTCTATGGCAGATTTAACTTCATATCTTTCCCTTATGAAAAGGTCTTCATCAAAGAGTGACTGTTAAAACAGTTCAGCAACAAAAAAAATTACAAGCTCCCCTTTAGTGTATGCTTGTCTTCTTTTGGCAGACTCTTCTCAAAACAAATTTAGATCCATTGGGGAGTTCAAGGGGTTTTCAGATTGTATTACCTTCCTTCTCCATACTTGTGTAACTTTCTTCTTTTGCATGGGTCTAGCTTGTGTAAGAGCCCATGTCAAGTTACAGTCACGTGCCATATGCCCAATGTTATGACACTTGAAGCATTCAACTTTATTCATGAATAAGAATTCATGATTTCTTCTTGTGAAATTATTTCTTGGAGATTGTTGGGAACCACAACATCTATCTCCATGAAATGCTCTACAGTCTTTTGCCATATGACCAAAGTTTGAGCAAGCATAACAATAACCATAAAATGAACTTTGGTACCTGGGAGATGGAGTTTTTCTAGATGTACTTCTGAAGCCTTGCTGCCTTGAGATCCTTTGTTGATGACCATTGCATCTTGCCTCTTTGACATCAGCTACATTTCCTCTTGGAGCTGGTTTTCTTCTTGGAGCAAGATTTCTTCTATTGCAGCCTTCATTTTTCTCCTTGCCTTTGCTAGAACTAGGAGCATCACCATCTCTTTCTGGCTTCTTCACATCTCCTTTGCATAAAGCATCCTCATCCTTGTTTGAGGGTTCAACTACATACCCAAGTCCTGATTTATCAAATGGAGATCTGTGATAGCTGAGCATGTCATCCAAAGCTTGAGAGCTCTTCATTATTTTGTTCATCCCTTCAACCTTCTTCCTGAGGAGGACAATCTCTTCTTCTAACTTTTCACATACATTGTTTTTCCTTGCTAGTTGTCCCTCAGTTTCTTCCTTGCTATGAGTAGCTTCAGCTGCTACTACTTTGAAGGAGATAATATCAGACTTCATTTTGGAAATTTCTTCATCTTTTGCTTGACTGCTCTTCATTTTCTTTTCAGCTCCTTGTGCCTGCTTCCTGGCTTCTTGTAGTTCAGACTTAAGGGAGGAGACCTCTACCTTGTACTGTCCAATCTCTTCTACAAGCTTGTTCACTCTCTTTTGCCTTTGTTCAAGTTGGCTTGTCAAAACATCTGCCTGCTTCTTTGCTTCATTCAGCTGATTTGTCATAGACATGACTTCTTCATGATGTTTCCTCTTGCATTGATCAAGCTCCTTCTTGAGCTTGGCAAGCTCTTCATCCCTTTCCTTTACTTGAAGCTTGATGAGGTCAAGCTTTTCATTCTCAGCTTCTATGATGGGTTCTTCTTGACTCATTGTCATGGTCAGTGCTCCCTTTGCATGAAGGTCATGCAGTATGTCCCATATATCCTTTGCTGATGTATATTTTCCTAGATTCCTCTTCACAGAATCAGGGAGTCCATCCAAGATTAGTTTTACTGCTTGTGCATCATACTCCATGGATTCTTTATCCATCTTGCTGTCATCAATCACTGACTCCCAGACTTCAATCCCCTCAGACATTAGGAAAGCCCTCATCATTATTTCCCATACATCAAAGTTTCCATCAAACTTTGGAACCTCAAATACAATGCTTTCAAATAGATTCCCTTCTAGTTTAGTAGAGGAGGGAGACACATTTTTAACAGGCTTGGAGGCTTTCTTCTTTGACCTTGCCATTCTTATCTAGGCTTTAAATCCTTGACTGTGTATTTAAAACACTGACTGTCTCTTCAATAACAAACAAGATAGCTATGAAGAATACCTGAATCCTTTGTTGTCTGAGTCTTCTGTCTGCCTGAGAAGTTTTGCTGCAGCAACAACCTTCTCCCTTCAGCTTCTTTGTCTCCTTCAAAGAGCCTAAGCCTGCTCCGATACCACTGTTGGGAATTTTTAAACGGGAAAATACCAAAACCAAACACACAGACACCACAGAGCCAATGCTCTGTTTCCTCTGTTCCAGGGTCTTTATGCACAGGGAAGCTTTTAAAAACAAATATTCTCATAACAGGCCATTACACAGTCACAAAAAAAACTTCTATTGATTTAAATACATGCCTGATACAAATACATGCCTGATACACATTCATCCTCTTTGCTGAGAGGGATTTTCCAAAAACTTTCATTCACCCATCAAAACTCTGTTTTCACCTGAGAAATTACTGTGCTGGGTTTACTGCAGTAAAACCCATTTTTACATTTGCTGGTGTAAAACTATTTTTACACATACTGCTGTAAATTTATTTTACACATACAGTAAACTTTTCATTACATTCACAATCTCAAAAAATACCTGAACACTCTTTTCTCCTGCATTTCAATGCATACCCAATACATTAAAAAAGATCCATGCATTGCTGTGCAATATCTTCCCCTGCTTCACATGCTGGTCTTCATTCTGAGCACTCCCTGCTCTTTCGCTGCTGCGCGTTACACCACTCTCATGTGCAACAATAACTTTACGCTATATCCCTCATGCACTGCTGTGCACACTCTTTTTTTTTTAAAACGCTCCCCCAGCTCTCATAAAAAATGCTCAACACAATTACAACCCTCATAAAAAAAAACCACACACATACATCGTGCGCAAAAAAACATATCACAATACATTTTCATATTTTATTTCTACGCACTACTATACACCTTTTCATTGTAATACATAATGGTCAACGCACACACCTAATATAAAAGCAATATATTTTGTGCCCATACCCATATTAAAAAAATGCCTCACCAAAACTTCGTAAATGCCCATAACTATTTAAGGCGGGCCTCCACCAACCTTCATAAATTCATTAAATGGCTCAGCGTTTCCTCCACGGCGGTCAACGGAAATCCTCACACGCCACGCAAACCAGTGATTTGCCGCAGGCCGTATGTAGCTTCAGAGATCAACGGCGGAGGATGATCAGGCTGATCGGACGGCGGTGGTGAATATCGGAGGGCAGTTTGCAGCCAAACTTTAACGCCCGAGAAAATGACGTTGCGTTACGTCAGGGCAATGACACGCGTCTGCACCAAATCCCATCGGAGCCGCATATACGGAAACAGCTTTTCGCTGGTAGGCGGTCCGAGAAAGTTAAGCAGGTTTCCGGTTTTGCTTTGGCGGTTTTGGGTGAGTTACGCACGGAGTTGAAATTAGATTTCAACAGGCCCGTGGTTGCATTGATTCCAAGCATTTACCCTGAATTTGAGTATTCCACCATGTCGTTCCTTGTTGGCTATAATCTGTGGAATAGGGCAAATCAAAATATAGCTTGCCCCTGCTTCAAATTCCATGGCCAAGATTATTTGCGGTAACATAAAGCAGCATTGTGTCTCCAATAACCTGGAAATTGTGGGATAGTAGTAAGAGGTCACGAATTAACTGAAGTTGTTCCAATCAAACTTCTTACCCTGCTATGCGAAGAGCATCTTTCCAACGCATCCTGCCTCATCCTTGAGAACCCATTTCACAGAAACGACATATATAATCAAAGTTCTTACCGTGTCATGCAAAGTGCATATTTCCAATGCATCCTGCCCCATCTTTGAGAATCCAATTCACAGCAACGGCATATATATTTTCGCCAATGGAAAGCTTTCACAGCAATTTCCAGCAGTGGATTTTCAAGATCTAGGTATAGTAAGGAAGCGTTGCCCCAAGTACAAGTCCTGTAATCACGTTTTTCTAGTGCCAACTATTGACCTTTATCCCACATTTATGCAGTAACTTTTTTATATTCTAAAGTTTTCCCAATGATGGCGCACTTTTCTATACTCGGTTGACGGGTTCTCCTTTCGCTGCCAATTTGACCTAAACATGGGTATCAACTTGCAATTCGCAATTCCTAATACATGGGTATCAACTTACAATTCCTATTCCTGATACATGGCCTGATGTATTGCTCTCCTTTTTGTGCTACAAAGTTTTTAAGTTTATTTTCCAATTTGATTTGTATAGAAGTTGATAGAGATTCATTGAAATCACAAGTTTCATAGGTGAACTGTTCATAATCCAAGTGTTTCAGGGATTTTTGAAGACAGTCAAAAAACTAGTTTAAACAACTCAAGATTTGTCCAGAAATTTATCTAGTAAAAATTCATAAATATTGCACTTTAAAACCACTCCATTTAAAACTAAGATTCAGAACAAACTTAACCTAAACAAATCCCACCTGTCCCTAAACTAATATATGACTTGATGCATTGCTACCCAGCAATTTCCAACCAGTTCCCAATTTAAAACTAAGATACATGACCTGATACATTTTTACCCCTTCGGTGCCAATACAAGTCTTTGTCCAATTTAACCTAAATGGTCTAAGGTCCAAGAAGGCTGAACCAGGTCCCATTTTAACGTGCCAATACAGGTCTTTGTCAAATTTAACCATTTAACCCATTATCTGGAAAATTAGAATCCTACATGTCTTTGTCCAACTTAACCTAAACAGTTCCCACCAGTTCCCAATTTAAAGCTAAGATACATACCTGATGCGTTACTACCCCTTCGGTGCCAATACAGGTCTTTGTCCAATTTAACCTAAATGGTCCGAGAAAACTGAACTAGTTCCCCATTTAACATGCCAATACATGGCTTTCTCCAACTTAACCTAAATGGTCTAAGAAGACTAGACCAGTTCCCAATTTAACCTATTACCTGAAAAACTAGAATCCTACAAATCTTGTCAAGACCGAACACCAATTACAAAAGATACATTAACATTTTGTTATAAAACTGACAGAAACCGGTGACTTGTTACAAGAAATCCGGGACCATAGACCTCATTTAAAAACTGCAGAAAACAATGGTCTGCAAGACCTGATGCATTGCTCCCATTTCGATGCCAATTTAACCCAAACATGATGCATTGTTGTTCCCAATGTAATCTATTATCTGAAAAACTAGATCCTACAAGTCTTTATCCAATTTAAGCTAAACGGTCTTGGTCCCAGAAGACCGAATACCAATTACAAAAGATTAACATTTTGTTACATAGCTAACAAAAATCAACTGCCTGTTGCAAGAAATCCCAGAGCACGGACCTCATTTATCAACTGCAGAAAACAACTGCCTGTTGTAAGAAATCCCAGAGAACATATCTCATTTAAAAACTGCAGATAATTCTATTTTTCTGACAATGCTTAACTGAAGGGACAAAAAGTTCGTTGAAGCACGGCTGGAGCATTTTTCATTTCATCAAAATGTGATGCCACTGAAAGGAAAAAAAACTTATCTTCGGAACAATTGGTACAAGCCCCAAAATTTCTAGGGATACTCCCTCCATTCCTCTAGAAGAACAGCACATCGTTAGCATAATGTCATTTATATGACGTTTAATACTGTAGAGGTTAATTCTTGGTGTGGTCTGGTGGCATGAGATATGACATTTACGACTGTAGAGGTTAATTCTTGGTATGAGATATGACGTTTAGGACTGTAGAGGTTAATTCTTGGTGTGGTCTCGTGGCATGAGATATGACATTTAAGACTACAAAGGTTAATTCTTGGTGTGGTCTCCTGCTTCATGACATATGAAATTTGAAACTGTAGAGGTTGGTCCCTCTTCATAATTCTTGGTGTGGCCTCCTCGTATGATGACATTTAACACTGTAGAGGTTGCTTGCTCCGCTTGAGATATGACATTTAAAACTATAGCGGATTGGAGTTTTTCTTAATTCTCGGTCCACTCTCTTGCCCTGAGATATGGAGTTTGTGAGCTTTTTTTAATTCTTAGTGTGGTCTCTGGATGGGGCTTCACTAGGGGAGCAATATCATACCAGGGACGTTCATATTGGGGGATATATATTGAGTTGTGAGCTTTTTTTAATTCTTAGAGTGGTCTTTGGATGGGGCTTCACTAGGGGAGCAATATCATACCAGGGACGTTCATATTGGGGGATATATATTGAGGAAAAAATGACATAATATATTGAGCATATAATAGGGGGTAAGGGTTTTTATACGTTGTGTATAAAAAACGGAGCTCTATGTTAATGGAAACTATAAAATGGTATAAAAAAGGCTAATGGAAAAATAGATACCTACAATATCTAGTAAAAGTATGGGTTTTGTAAATTGGAAAGGTATATTGGGTTTGTATTAGCAAAGGGTTAAATAAAGTGATTTTTAGAGGTATTTTCCAATAAGTGAAATTAAGGGTAGTTTTTAATATGCGACGAAAGCACTTGTGTGTCATAGGTTCATTGAGTGAAACCCTTCTGGGTCTCCTCGCATGAGATATGACATTTGAAACTATGGAGGTCGTTGCATGAGATATTAGAGGTTGGGCACTCTGCTTAATTCTTGGTGTGCTCTCCTAGAATGAGATATGGCATTTGAAATTGTAGAGGATGGGTTTGACGAAGAAAACTTATTAGTTTTACCAAAAAATATTAAATTAATCATTTTAGAAACCCACTTATTTTTACCAAAAAACACTAGCGTTAATAAGTCTGATGCTCGAACCCTGTAGAAATGAACATGTATAACTATTTATGTAGATTTGAGCGCATGATGTGTTCATTGAAATTGATATCTCATGGTAGGCTCAACTGAGAGATCACTCATGACGAACCACTTCTATGTTGAAAGTGGTCGAGAATTAGAATCTTCACATGCATGTCAACGATCATCTGAACCAACTTTGGAACTCAGATTTAAAATATGAACTAAATGACATAATGCATCATATTTTATATTTTCTACAAGAGGAAGCACAAAAGTTTCTACATGATCCTTGGATGCATGCAAGCAACTTTCTTCAAAGTAGACACTCGTCTCAATGAATAACTTTTATGTTAAAAGGTCTAGAATTTTGTATCCCTTTACACCATCTCGATATCCAAAATGATTCACTCTTTGCTTTGAGCATTCAAATTCCTTAACTTTTATGTAAGAATGTGGGTCTATGAACGAGATTCGAAAATGTGGAAACATGTGACTTTTGGTTGCATGCCACTCCATGCCTCAAAGGATATTTTTCATGTAACATATTTGTGAGGAGATCTGTTTGTATATAGGAAGCACAGTTGATTCCTTAGCTCACAATTTGGAAGAAAGGCACCTTGCATCCAACATGAAACTAGGCATTTGTTTCAAGGATATGTTCTTCCTCTTAGCTACCCCTTTTTTCTACGGATTTTAAGGAACTATGTGTTGCAATTGTGTTCTTGCTTATCACAAAAGATTTGGATACATTTGTTGACATAATCCCCCCATTATCTGTACATAGTATCTTGTTCATTGGGCCAAACAACTTCTCTAGATGGCTGTGAATATCTTTAGATGCTCAAAAACTTCATATTTGAATTTGAGAAGGTACACCCATGTGTATCTCATGCAATCATCTATAATTGTGAGCACATATTTGGATTTTCTTATGGAAGGATTTGGAAATGGCCCCAAAAGATCGTTATGAAAAAGCTCCAAGGGAGAGGATCCCTTCATGCATGTCCCTTCCCAAACTCTTCTTGTGGATTATTTCTAAGAGCACATCCTTCACAAACTCCATTACAAAATTCTATGAGAGGAAGGCCTTTCACCATCCCTTGTTTGCTAAATTGTTTCATGTATCTAAAATTTAAGTTTCCAAAGCTTTTATGCCAAATTCTACTTTTGTCATTTGCATGCATAATAGTATAGGGGAATCTCATTAAGGTAAATATTCATAGAAGTTGTAAACATGACATTGATGATTTACCTTACTAACTACAATTTTGGAGTTGTTTTGCATGTCATATATGGTAACTAAATGTGGGGTGAATTTCACTCTCCTTCTAGTGGCAACATGTGTCATTTAATACATAGAAATAAGACTTAATGAAATATTTGGAATATGAAGGACATTCATGAAAATTTCATCTTCAAGACCTACCCTCCCTTGTCCAATTTCCTCTACTAGAGAATCATCTCCCATGAGAATAGGAAGATCATCACATGGTTTTAAAGATGAGAGAGAATATTTTGTGGTTAGATTCATTTGGAGATTTGGATTTCCCCCTTTTCTTGGATCTTGTTCTTTAACCTTTGCTTTTCTTTTGGGTTGCTCATTGAATTTTGATTTGGCCTTTCCCCTTTCATGCACGACAAGTGCATGGAGCTTGGAAATTTTCAATGTGCCTATCGTTATGAGCTTCTCCTGCTCAGATATCGGGGACTCAACAAATCTATCGAGTGTGGGAATCTTCTAGGTTGCTCCTATTGCAACGCTAACTATGTGAAAATTGTTGACAAATATAACGTAATATGGAGCCAATTTTGACAATATGGAAAAAATTAATTGACTTTCTTCCTTGGATATGTTGATTCCACATTCTTTCAACTAGAGTAAGAAGACTTTTAACCTTGTGAAGCAATTTTGAATGTTCTCGACACTTCTCGAATGTAATAAGTTGAGCTCATGTTCAAGGATGCAACCTTGCATTTCATCCTACTTCTCAAACAGTGCCTTCAATGTGATCCAAACTTGATTTGGAGTGGTGAATGCTTTGACATGAAATAATTATTCATATTTATATTTTTCAACTATGGAATTTGGTTCAATCTCTATTGCCATGGCTATCCAATACAAGTTTCTACTTTTGAATTAAAGTAAAATCTCTGGCTTCTATTCGAAGTAGTTATATGGTATGAGAGTTGTGGATGGTGGAAACTACATTCTTTCTAATGGCTCCTGACTTCAGTACCTGCAAACATATTGTTAATGCTCCTTCATCCTAGCCCTTGTGGGCTCTAATACCATGTGAAATTGTAGTTAAAATTGCACGGAATGGATCTAACTAGAAAGTTATGAAAAAAACATGCAAGTAGGAAAGGAGAAAGAAAATCCAAAGAGAAAAAGTTGATGAATTCTATTCATGCAAAAAAAAAAAATTATGAGAAAACACAATTCAATGCAATATAATTTACATGGCTCAACTAATATAGTAGTGAATCTAAGAGATGTGAACATGCACTAGTGTTGTAGCGGCTGCAACACCCTCCAAATTTTTTTCGTGCATCCAATTTCAGAGTCTTCCTTGGGTTTTTCCTTAATGTTTGCAAGCACTCGACCTCACCCGTGATCTCATAGTGAGTATTTGCACCCTCCTCGCTTGACCGTTCAACGAACATCTTTTTTACATGTTGGTCACAATGTCATGCTTGTAGTCATGTTTTGGTCACACACAAGGTCCCGCTTTGTGTGCACAAGTTGTATTCACTATGTAAACATCCATTCCAGTCACACACAAAGTTGTATGCCCTATCGCGCAAGCGTCGTCGCGGTCATTCAACGATCTATCACAAGTGTCGCTCTTGTTTCTTGCACCGTCGATCAGTCACACTGAGTATATGTTGTCTTGATGGTTTGAGACGTGTCATCATTGAGTCATGTTGAGTGTGTGTTCGCAAGGTCGCGTATGCACAAGTTCAACTACTCACACACTTAGTCCTTTTGCTGAAGTTTTGACGACCATCTCACCCTCCAACAGCCAAACCTCCACCCTAGAATCGACTCAACCGACTGTCACCCAGAACTGCACAAAAGGGTCCCAACAAGCCATTTCAATCTACATTGCCCGCAAGCACCTCAACTAAGCCTCCAGCTAGTCAACCAAAGAGTTTGGCCATGCAATGACGCTAGGACTCTCTCCCCTAAAAAATTGTACAAAATCTATGAAGCATGCCCACTCCACTTATTGAAGAAGCTGCGTAGACATACCAGATAGACACCCAGTGTCTGTCAGTGTCTCCCTCCAAAAATTGTGTAACTTTTTGAGTCAGTAATCCAGTGAGCCGACCCGCTGCTCGCTCGGAAAACTACGTAGTTTTCATGAGTAGTCACCTAGTTTCCCAACGTCCCGCTCAACTCAAAAAATACACAAAGGTGTTCAGCAAGCCAACCTCCAAACAATTACGCAGTTTTTGTCACCAGCACTTCTGCAACCAGCTACCAGCTCCCTGGGAAAAAAACGCATTTTTTCATGATAAGCGTCTTGGAGCCCGTTGCCAACTGCCTGAAGGAATTACACACTTTTTTCTGCTAACCCCCCTTTGCTACGTGCATTGTTTCCCTCAAAAAATTACATAGATCTTCCCTCCACCCAAGCCAGATCCCGCAAACAGTCAATGCTGATCCAGATTGTCCATCTTAGTCTCCGAGTGACTTCTGCGTAATTTTCACCAGCAGTGCTTAGAGCCCGCATCCCAGCGTGAAACCTGCCTTGCAAAGTTTCATAGCCTTGTCCTCTGTCTTGGTCACCTGCATCCGAAAGTGAACGACAATGAATCATGGTAGACTAGGAGGTTTATGGATTTGACGTCGTCTCGTCATGAGTGATTGTAGATACAGGGACATGGATGAGACATGACGCAGTGACAAACAGAATGAACAAGGAGAGTAGATGCGAAGATATTTTTTAGCGAAGGACGATGCATGCAAGGAGATGTTTTTGTAAACAAACAAACATGTGAAGCATGCCAAAGTAAGAACGAAGGAGCAACGTGCACATGCAACATCAAGCGAACACCAAGACTATCGAAGACTCTGGACACCTTGCCATGCAGAGGTGAAGTTGTGATACACCGAGAGCACATCCATCACTTCGCAGCATTGTAGCTCGACTTGGACGCCGTCTGTAGCATGAACATACTAACACTGTCGTGTCGAGTCCTTTCATGAGTCATGTTGGCCACATCACTACTGTGGACCATACTATTGTAAATCAATGTAATGTAATGAGGAAGTCCAAGAGACCCACATGTAATATGAAGAGTCATGTAAAGTTGAAGAGTTAAATAAGTCAAACAATCATGAGGGAATTCGAACAATCAGAAGGGCCAATTTTATCCTTGGTTATAAATGCCCCTCATTTATACATGCAAAAGACTTTTTACCTTGGCTCCTCCCACACAACCTTGAGAGTTTGTAGTCTTTTCTTTGAGTTGCGAGCAGTGGCTCCAACACCCCTTTTATGTGGTTAGTGATGTATTATTTACTAGTGTGTCTTGGAACTTTAACTTAATTCAGAAGCTTGATAACATGCCAACACGTTTTCACACATGTATTGTAATTGTTTGTAAGACTAATCTTGGAACACTTGTAATGCATGTTTCTTTAACCTGTGTTAAAACAATTGAACTTTTTTTGTTGTTCTAATACATATGCTTATGAAAATATGTTGTATAAGTTGTTAACGTTGTCTTGCTTGTGTGGGTTGCGTCACTAGACATCAGACATAACCTTTTCCATAAACTTGTTATAACGACAGTCACACTCATGTAGACTACTCCGTTGAGTGTTGTATGTGCTATTCCTTCCTATGTGTGACTTCCGCATCCGTGTGGACCGCTCTGCCAGAAACTACGCATGTCTTATTGTGTTGTGTCTCTAACTCGACTGGAGATTCACTTCCACCCTCTCCCTCTGCAGTGAAAGAACCTTGAGACAAGTAACACTAGCACTCACCAGGCACGTGAACCTCGTTGTTCGAAGACAAAGAAGACCACTCTCATGCGTTGACAAGCAAGAGCTAAGGCAAACATTTAAGATAATGTCAAGTGGCCCATCGTACCGGATGAGACTCCTACAGCAAACAATGTGAAGTCTAGTTGAGACTTCATACTAAGGAGATCCCCTAAATATCGGTGAATCCAGCACCATCAACAACTAGCCATACAATAATGAGTTAAATATACTAAAAAAATTAATATCCATCCTTAATTATTTATTCATGAGCACTAAAAAATACCCTCTTCATAATAATAACGAAATTATTATATATAACTTCACTCATTAATCTAACTAAAGTAATCCATTTTTATTTTACAACATTTTTAAACACAAAATTTCAATCGTCATTAAATATGGCTTTCATCTCTAAACTTTTAGATACATTTTTTTTATTAAAAAATTATCCATCACGGAAATGTACAACCTCCATTATGGAAATTATATTTATATATATATACAAGGCCTGTTCTATTGAAATGAAGGAATTGTATTTACCAATGGTTCATATAGTTAAAAGTGGTTAGAGGGCAAATAAAATTCCAGAATTTTTTGATAAAAATGTTTGAATCATGTATTTTTAATAATAGAAATAAATTCAGTTCCATCAAAAAATTTTAAAACATTTAAATTTTTGAAATTCAACCATATATAAGAGACCACCTATAAAAACCATTATTCTAATAATTCCAAGCGGTTTGCGAATACTTTCCCTATCATTCAACCAATGCCGATGCTCATCCAATACGGGACGTAACGTAACCCCTTCCAATACGGACCTAACTGAATGTCCATCCATAAAAACCTAAATTTAGAAAAATCCATTCCAAATTTTATCAAAATATTACGAAGAATTTCCATAATTTTCTGGAATCAGAGTAAACCTATAAATTATTCCAAATTGAAATAAGAAAAACAGACTGGACAAGAAATCAAAGAAACTCTTAAAATTTCGCAGGAAGAGCCAAAACCTAACAGAAGTGCCGAAGAAAACATCGACATCTCATAAATCAGAACAGTGCTCAGCAGAAATGCATCGATAAGTAAATATTCCAAGCTACGAGATCAGAATAGACGGTAAAGGGTATTTTCCAGGCAATCAATTTAGTAAGACTTACTTGCAAAAGGCCCTTAATATCATCATTTGTGAGCTTCCCTGCTTCCCCATCCGCATCACTTCTGAGAGCCCAAAGCATACTCAGAAAATCGGCCTTCCCTCCTCCTTTACACGACGGAGTTTGGCGCTCCTGTATCACCTTACATAAGAACTCATCGAACCTGTTGTGCACCTTCTTCATCTTCGTCCGTACTCCCCGCAGATCCATCCAAGCCAAGGACGGCACAAAGTCGCCAATTATGAACTCCCCGGCCAAATCAAAACACTCCACCACCATTTCCCTGAACTCGCTTGCCTTCGATCCCTGGGAATCGAACACCCGCTTGCTGAACATAATCTGCCCGAGAATGTTGGCAGTACAGACGCTGAGCAGCTCCCCGAGGTTCACGGGCACGTCCTTGCATTGTCGCCCATGTTCGAGAATCGACCTCACCATCATCCCGACCTCTGCTTCCCGCACGGGCTGGAGATCATCCAGCGCCTTGCCGCCGAAAAGATGGATGCTACAGATCTTGCGCAACATTCTCCAGCGCGGACCATAGGGAGCCGAGGGGAGGCTTTTAGAGCCGTAGCCAGTGTATTTGGCGCTTGAGTTGCCTGGCCGGCTGGAGAAGTTGAGGTCGTTCGTCTTCAGGAACGCCTCCGCTATCTTTGGCGACGAGATGACCACGGTGTCGGTTGTCCCGAGTTTCATATACATGATCGGACCGTATTGCTTCGACAGCTGATAGAGCGAATGATGGGGCATGCTACCAAGAAGTGGAAGGCAGCCGATAACAGGCCATCCAGACGGGCCCGGGGGAAACCTTTTTCTCAGATTCTGTTTCAACACGCAGATCAAACCGATCGCAAGGAGGATGAGACTCAGAGATTGGCCGAGGCTCAGTCTCAGGCTTGCAACAAAACTCTGCAGCAAATCAAGCGATGACTCCATGTCTTCAAACCCCAATGTACAATGTGGGTTGTGACCCTCAAAGTTCAATACATGCAGGCTATCATCATATATCCATATCAAATAATTGCTTGCCTTATCCTTATCCCCAAAGATTGCTAGGCTATTGGGCAACGCTCTGGTGTTAATCGCATCTTCTGAATAGTGTTTTTTATTAAATGAAAATCAAATATATCATAACGTCCGTGAGATCTGACAAATTATACTTTTATGGCAGTAGTCTACTTCCTTTATGTTTTTCGAACTTTTCTGGATGTATTTTCTTGTTGAATATGATTTAAATTTGTGTGTATGTGATTGAAATTATATGTTTTTGAATTCTCCACACTACAAGTGGTAATTTCTTAAATTGTTAAATTTATTTATGCATTACGGATACATTTTACATAATATACATTTAAAATATATTTTGAGTCAATTCTATCCGAAATCTCAAAAAAATAAACCACGTTACAGTTAAACCATGCTAGGGAGATTTGTTATATCTACAATTTTTTTTGAAAATCTTCACAAACAACATTTATGAAAAAAAGAAAAAATTAATTAACTAACTAACTGTTAAACTATTATGCCCTTTGTTATATCTATAATTTTTTTTGAAAATCATCACAAACAACATCTACTTAGTATTCATAAAACTCCAATCAGTGGAAAGAAACACAACAATCCCTCCTTTCCCCCTAACAATCCCCACCACAAGGAAGACCAGTAACAATCCCTTCTTTCCACCTACACTCGCTTGACAATAGGCACTATTTTTATGTTCATAACAATCCGACCACACCACAAGGAAGATAATTAACAATCCCTCCTTTCCACCTAACAATCCCCACCAGAATACCCACACTCGCTTGACAAAAGGCGCTATTTTCATGTCCATACCCTATTCTAATCGGCATGTGTAGATTGTATTCTGCAAATCGGCGCGTGTACCGGGAAAGGCGCTATTTTATGTCCATAGCCTGATCCTAATCGGCCTGTGTATTCCGTCAACAGCATTCTGCAAATCGGCGCGTGTACCGGAAATGCTTTGACCGTCTCCCTGCAACGGTAAGTGGCAGGATTTTTATATTCGTTAAAGTAAATTTCAATGAAAATTGTGGAAATTGGTCATCTGCTTATGTTTTGTGACAAAATTCGAGTCTTCTTCCCCATTATAACTCAAATATGAAAACAGAGTTTTTATATTTATTAAACTAAATTTCAATGAAAATGGTGGAAATCTGTCATCTGCTTATGTTTTGTGACAAAATTACAGACTTCTTCGCCATTATAACTCAAATATGAAAATAAAGGTATTTCTGATAAACTAAAAGTCTAGCTTCATCTTAGACACTCAGCTTGCAGATTAGTTTGACATGAACACTTGTTAGACTTGTTGAGGGTAATTTCATGAAAATTTCCCGGTAATAGTGGAAATTTGTATGTTCATTAAATTGCATTTTAGTAAAAATGGAGGAATTGAGACTTTTGAATGCAACCCAGAGATATGGAAAACGGAAAACAACAAATAAGACAACAAATAAGATATGTTTCCAGGTTACAATAATCTCAAGCTATGGAATTGAAGCGACCCAGAGATGGGTTTCAACGCAGCTGAACGATGGATTGATAAGTGCATAAACACAAACCTTGGTGCTATAGATGTATCGTCTGACACAAACGGCATTTTCCCCTCTGGCACAATAATCTCAGTGTTGGAAGATGAGAGAATGTTAAAAAAAATATTGTGAAGATTTAAGATATTTTCTCCCTGCACCATCGGTATTACTTAGAATTGATGCTCAGCATTCATTTTATTGAACTGTTGAATTCATTTTCAAGTTTTCAAGATTCTTCATATGTTAGCGCTGCATCCCCTGCTTAGAAGTGCAGTAAAACAAGCAAACTACGAAGATGTATTGAGAAATTGTATAATGGATCACTGATGCAGGAGAATCAAGACACGTGGACAACTACGTGGACAACTAGGCCAACCTTGAACAAGATTCGGTTAATGAACTAATTCCAGTTAAAAAATTCAGTTAAAATTGAATGTATGTAAGAGATTGAAAATTCATTAGGGAATCAAGAAAGAGAAAAAATAAAAAATTGTGTGCGTGAGAGGGAAAAATATAGTCGCTGGAGAGTTCTTGATTAAGGCTGAGATACTTTAAAATTGTAATTTGAGTTTGTACATAATAAAAATGCGTTTTATGTGAACTTGTGTCTGCGTACCAGCGTTTTGCATTATTTTTTGCGGAGACTCAAAATCTTTTTATATTCATTTTTTCACGACAAAAAAAGAGAGAAGTTCTTAGTGTGTTTCGGTTGAGGCAAGCACAAGTAGCTTTTGTTTTGGTTTGGCAGCCACTGAGTTACGATGAATTTTTGACGAGTACGATTATTTGGAGAAGACCATGGAAAATCCAGAAGCAGAAACTGCATACTAAGATAATGGCAAGGCAGGAGATACGTTGGATGAAAAAGATCCAAGTAAAAGCAATTCCAAACGCAGGAGTGACGAGTATGGTCATGGTTATTATCATCGGTCCAAGGGCAAAGTCCGACGAAAAAGCGAGAGAGAGAAGTGAAAGAGGAGGTTGTAGTCGCAAACTAGAGAAATCGGCTGAAAGGGGCATGAGCAGTTGGAGTTTTGTGTTGAAGTTTCTCCATTGGGCTCGGTTCAAGCTTGGCAAGAAGCACAACCCCTCACATGGAATTTGCTTGTGGATTTGCTGGGCAAAGAAAATTTGTTTGACGCGATGTGGGATTGCATTAAGATAATGAGAACCGAGGGCATCGTGTCCATGGAAACCATTTCCTCTATGTTTGGGAATTATGGGCAGGCCGGTAAGATTGAGGAGGTGAGGATAACGTTCGATGTGCTGGAGCAATATGGATGCCGAAAGGTTTCGTCGTGCTAAATTGTTTTCTCAGGTTGTTGGAAAGATTAAAGATTCGTTGGAGAAGCAATTCTGAAAGGTTCCGTGGGCCCATAACCCACAGGCCTGAAGACAATTTTATTGGGGAAATAGGATTTTGGTTCACCCCGGAATCTCGTCCACATCAAGTAGTATCAGAGCGGGGAAAGATTTCCTGCAGAAAGGAGTTTTTGCATGCGAAAAAAGAAGAGGTACAGTTTTGTTGAAGATTTGTAAGCTTGTAGATTTTTAATTTATTTTGTGAAGGTGAGAAGATTGCAGCAAACCTGGAGTAGGAATGCTCAATTGGTTCGAGAGGAGAGAACCAGAGAGATACCGAAAGACTAAGCTCAGGAGAGAAACTTGGTGAGGCATCTGACAGCAGGAGGGACTTGCTATCGTAGAGGTTTGGTTGCAGCTCACATGAACGCAGTTCCACTAAAGAAGTGAAACAGTGGGTAGAATTGCTAAGGAAACGCATATGACCAGGAGGTCATAATTCATTTCTGTTCCTTGGGAGCATATGACTAGGAGGTCATAATTTTTTGTACCTCGGGAGTCTGATGCAAGAGCATCTGGACACCTCCGTGGAAAAAAATTATAGAAAGAAGACACGTGGACAACCAGGCCAACCTTGAACAAGATTCGGTTAATGAACTAATTCTAGTTAAACAATTAAGTGAAATTTGAATGTATGTATAATAAGATATTGAGAATTCATTAGGGAATCAAGAAAGAGAAAAAAAGAAAAACTGTGCATGTGTGAGAGGGAAAAATGTGGTTGCTGGAGAGTTCTTGATTAAGGCTGAGATGCTTTAAAATTGTAATTTGAGTTTGTACATAATAAAAATGCGTTTTATGTCAGCTAGTGTCTGTGTATTGTTTGCCAGCGTTTTGCATTAATTTTTGCAGTTACTCAAAATCTTTTTATATTCATTTTTTAATGACAAAAAAAGAGAGAAGGTTTTTGTGTGTTTCGGTTGAAGCAAGCACAAGTAGTTTTTTTTTTGGTTTGGCAGCCACTAAGTTACGATGGATTTTTGATGAGTACGATTATTTGGAGAAGACCGTGGAAAATCCATAAGGAATCATTGCATACTAAGATAATGGCAAGGTTGGAGATACATTGGATGAAAAAGATCGAAGTAAAAGAAGTTCCAAATGTAGGAGAGACAAGTATGGTCATGGTTATTATCACCGGTCCAAAAGGGCAAAGTCCTATGAAAAAGCAAGAGAGAGAAGTGAAAGAGGAGGTTGCAATCGCGAACTAGAGAAATCAGCTGAAAGGGGTACAATCAGTTGAAGTTTTGTGTTGAAGTTTTTCCATTGGGCTGGGTTGATGCTTTGCAGGAAGCACAACCCTTGGCATGGAATTTGCTCGTGGATTTTCTGGGCAAAGAAAAGTTGTTTGACGCGATGTGGGATTGCATTAAGATAATGAGAACAGAGGGCATCGTGTCCATGGAAACCATTTCCTCTATGTTTGGGAATTATGCGCAGGCCGGTAAGATTGAGGAGGCGAGGATGACGTTCGATGTGCTGGAGCAGTATGGATGCCGGAAGGTTGTTGTCGCGCTAAATTGTTTTCTCAGGTTGTTGGAAAGATTAAATATTCATTGGAGAAGCGATTCTGAAAGGCTTCATGGGCCCATAAATCGTAGGCCTCAAGACGATTTTATTGGGGAAATGGGATTTTGGTTCACCCCAGAATCTCGTCCCCATCAATTACTGTTGCCAGTTGATTCATTGCAATCATCTTCCTCCCATGATCAATGTATCGATCTCACTACCGTTATTGTGCTCGCTACTGAGAAATTATCAACACAAGAAACATAATTGTAGAGACACATTGCCACATCGTTGAGCGTGTTCAGTGCATCCTTTTTTTTCGATGAGAAAAAATTGTAACATTTTCATTAAAAGGAAATGTTATATATTGTTGAAGATTTTGTTTACATTACAGGGTATATATCTTTGATGACAATATCTTAAATGCAGAGCAGAGTCTTGTATAGAATTGCCAAGAAATGCTATTTTGTAGTCGAATATGAAAACAAAGCATATACATGGATATGAAAGAGCTGAGTCTAATTAATGAGACATATTGGGGAAGATAAAAAAAAAGGAAAATTACAGAGACAAGGCACTTAGTGAAGCATCTAGGACCTGCAAAAAGATTAACAAAAATGAAAATAACCCAAGCAAAGAGAGATCCCTTAGAAAAAAGTTCATAATGAATCTGCCCTGGAAAAAGGGACAAAGCAAGCTTGGAAAGTGCATCAGCTTCAAAAATTTTCTCTGGAAAGAAATTTTCTCCGAAAAGACATGTTAGAAGGAGATCTCCAAGAAGAGCTGTTTTAGGCCAGAAATCCACAACATCGTTGAAAAGTGAGGGGATTTGTAAAGCGTTGCGATATTGAACCCATCTGACCATAGAAAGGGAGTCTCCAACAACCAAAATGCAATCAACATTTAGCTATTGAGCCCCCTGCAAGGCTCCCCTTAAGGGTAGCATTTACACACTTCTATTGTCTCCCAAACCTGAAAACATCTGAATAGATAAAAAAAAAACTTAATTAATATAAAGAGAAACGCCACATCCACATCTCCCATAAGCAAAAATTTCATCAAAAACAGATTGAGAAAATATAATACAAGTCAGCACGAGCCATGAACCTCATAGATTCTTTGGGACACTAGAGGCCAATCTCTTGAAAGTGAGCAAGAGTCAAATTCAGATTGGGAAGAGTCTCTATGCAAGTGGCCCCACCTTGTGTAGCTCCAACATTGTTTAAAATGCAACATGTCCAAGGCGTGTCAACTTGATCAATTATTTCCTTTTATATATTAAGAAATATTTTGTAATTTAATTTTTAGTATTTTTAAGAGAATTATTTTTTACATGATAATGAATCATGTACCATGTATATACTTGGTTGGTTGGTTTTTAAAGTAATCTTCATTTGATCTTCTATTTAATTTAAACAAACAAATATAATATAATAGTAATATAATAGTTTTTAATGAGGTTTTTAAAAGGGATATGAGAATGATATTGGGTACATAAAGTACATTATTTTTAATTTAATGTAGCAATTAGATGTATAGTACATATATCAGTTTAGATTTATTGTAATTTTGGATCTATCAAGTATTAAGAGGATCATTTTTCTGAGATAGAAACTCTTTTTAAAGTGAAAAGATATTTGATCTGTTTAATCTAGGTTGGTTTTTACATATGTCACACATACCATATCTATGCCGGATCCATCTCTACCTCTCTCTTCTCTCTCTCTACTCCTACTCTATTCTCTACCTCCCTATCTCCTTCTCCCTCTCATGCCCTCTCTCTCTTCCTCCTTCCTATCTCTTCCACCTCCTCTCTCTCTCCACGTCATCTCTCTCTCTCTACCCCCAACTCTTTCATTATTTCCCTCTCTCTCTCCTCCTCTCATGATCTGATAATCACCCTATGAGTGACCTCAGTTAAATATTTATTGAATAAAGGTATTACAGACTCATGTGCTGGTGTGTGTGTCTATGTTATTTAAGCAACAGATCGATCAAATTGCAAATACACAGGCACTTAAAATGGAAAGACAACAGAGAAATACAGTAAGAAAATACAAGAACACAATAAATTAATAAGGAGTTCACCCTATCCTCCAGGGCTACATCTCCGGTCTAGCTCTCAATGGTGGCCTTATTTTATTGTGTCTTAAGTAGAGAATTACAATGCAGGAGCTAAATATAAGTCTCCTGGAGCAGATTTGCTTGGCAGGGTGGTTATTGGATTCCCCAAGCCACTGGAGTGCACAGACTCTGTTGCCTACCAACTTTTTGACCTTCTGGTCTACAATGGAGAGAGCCAATGTGATGCACAGTCCAGACAAATCCTCTTTGGGATTGCTCAAATCTCTCAATCTCTCTTATGTTCGATGCTGCCTTTGGTCATCTCGGCTCTCTGTCTACTTCCTGCTTTTGCTTCACTATCTTCTTGGCTTCTCTGTTCTCTGTCTCTCTATGTTTTGTCCTCCTCTCGGGGTTCTCTGTGTCTCTGTCTTCTGTTCATGGCTTTAAAGCCATTCGAGCTCATGACTGTTCGATGCCTCTTACACTTCCTGTCGGATCGCCTTCACAAGGAGTGGCCACATGTCCTCCTATAATGCGCCATCCTACTTTGTCAGTTCAATTCTTCGGTTACATCGTGGAACAAGTCTTCCTCCACCGTGGCGGTCAAATGAACCTCAAATTATTTACAAATTTCGGCTTAATCCCTCGTCGATTCTGCTTCTCCATCTGGCCTGATGTCAATCGTCCGATCTGGATCCCCCAGATCCAATGCCATTCGCTCATTTCGCACTGTTGACTTGCTCGACCATTAGCACGTGATGAGCGGCGGTTTTCTCTCTCCTCTGCTTGCCATGCTTCAATCGTTGAATGGGATCGCTCCAATTTCTCCAAAACTGCTTATTGTTTAAGGGCGCCCTGATCAATACCACTGGTTTTGTGGAGTACGGGTCCTGCCTTGTCCTTTAGCCTTTTTGCCTTTTGCCCTATGGTTCTCCAGCTCCCCATGCGATCGAGTGCTCGGGGCTTCCCCATTTCGAGCCTTTTCACCCAGCGATGCGCGATTAGCGCGCACTTCAAAGTCCACCTCCATTTCCTGATCTAGGCCTCCCAGGGGGTAATTCGGCCTCCTGCGCAGTCTCTATGGGTCGGTCAGCGTGCTTTGACCGAGGTCCTCGTTGTTCCACATTGGCTGCCATTGTCACTGGTTCAAGGGTATTTTTGATCACTGTTTTTATTTCTTTAATGTTCGTCCCGACCTGATACATTCATGTTTCCTTTGCCAGTTCTTTATGGATCCAATTCGGATCACGACCTTCCCACTGAAAAAGCTTTTGGACCACCAAAAGTTGGTTTTCAAGCATCGACTAAGTGAGGGTATAACTCTCTCACTTGTCCAATCTCAATCCACTTTATACTGCTTGACTTTGAACCTTTGAGCCCAATCCTGAGGTACTCTGCATCTCCCCTGCGACCTTTCTGTCTAGCACTGTGTCTTCCTACAACTCATTAAGATACTCAAGTAGTAGGTCATCAATAGAAGGCAATTGACTGTGCTCTTCAGGGTCCTCAATCATTGAAGGTTCAAACAATCTCAAGCAATATGAATTTACGACTGAGTAGATGTGCATGTAAGCTGATAGATCAAGGCAAAAAGCATTTTCATCAATCTTCTCAAGTATCCTAAAGGGTTCATACCTGATAGGCTTTAGCTTTTTACCTTCACCTTGCATCCTGTCCTTGTTGATATACAACCAGACCTGGTCACCAACTTGAAAACCATGTTCCATCCGATGCTTGTCATGCCTAGCCTTGTACTTAGCTTGGCTCTTTTCCAGTTGTTCCTGTACTGCTTGGTGGATCTCCTGGATCTGTTCAATGAACCTAATTGCCCTATCCACATCATTGTGTCCATCAACCATCGTATCTTTACCAAAGACAAAATCCAAAGGAGACCTTGGTATGAAACCAAAACAGGTCTCAAAAGGAGATCTCTGTGTAGAAGAATGCTTTGCTCTGTTGTAAGGATGCTGCACATAACACAAATGTTCATCCCAAAGCTTAGAATGTTTTCTATAATATCCTCTTAGTAACTGGATCACTGTCCTGTTAACTACTTCTGTCTAGCCATCTATTTGTGGATGAAAAGCTGTGCTTTTCTTCAGTTTGGTGTACATAAGTTCCCACAGACTCGGCCAAAACTTCCCCACAAATCAGGTGTCTCGATCAGATACAATAGAAGTGGGTAATCCAAAATGAACCCACACATGTTCAAAGAATAATTTTGCAGTTTGTTCAGTTGTAATCTATTTTTTACAAGTTATCAGAATACACAAGGTATCATGACCTTTCCTAGATTTAGGAGTCCTCCAACAAAATCCATGGAAACACTTTCCCAAGGGTGAGAAGGAACTAGCAATGGAGTGTACAAGCCTAGTTTTCTATTGCTGGGCTTCCTTTTAGCACACATAGCACACCCTCTTACATATCTAGAAACTGTCTCATTCATTTATGGGCAATAACAAAACCTTTCCAGCTGTGCAACTGTTTTACTTACCCCAAAGTGACCTGATATACGAGAAGTGTGTGCTTCCTAATTATCTTTACTCTCTCAATTTGTGGAATGCAGAGTTTCCCACAATGGTATAAGATTCGGTCTTTTACATGATAGTCCAATTCTCCTATTCTTTTGCCTTGACTTAAAGTTGCATATACATCTTTAAAGTCCATATCCTGAGCATATTGTTCAATGTAGCTTTCATGTAGTATAAAATTATGCTTAAGTATGGTAGATGCATTTATAATGGGTCTAGATAACATGTCTGCAACTTTGTTATGTATGCCCTTTTTATATCCGATGACTAAATGAAACTGTTGTAGAAAACCCATCCATTTGTAATGTCTTGATTACTGCAACTTAGTTTGGGAGTGTAGATATTGAAGTGGTTGATGATCAATATGTATTACTGTCTCTTAGCCCATTAAGTAATGTTTCCACTTTTTCACACTTTGAACTAATGCATACAATTATTTATCATATGTACGATAGTTGACTACTGCAGGATTAAAAGTCTCAGAATGATAACATATGGGTTTACCATGTTGTTTCAACACTGCTCCCATGGCATAGTCACTGGCATCAGTTTGGATCTAAAATGGTCTCTGTAGATCTAACAGTGCTAGTACAGGTGTTGTACTAATCTTTTCTTTCAAGGTGTCGAACGCTTTCTGATGTTTGCCTCCGCACTGAAACACCTTATTCAATCCTGTTAAAGCATGTAAGGGAGCTGCAATTGAGGAAAAGTTAGAAATGAACTTCCTCCAATATTGTGTTGCTCCTAAGAAGCTTCTCACTTCTGTAGCAGACTTGGGTTTAGGCCAGTTTACAATGACTGTCACTTTAGAGGGATCTATTTTCAATTCACCTCCCCCTACTATATAACCCAAGTAGTTTAGAGATGTTTTTCCAAATTCACATTTTGAGAGTTTAACATAAAATTTTTCTCTTTTCAAAACATCTAGTGTCTGCTTAACATGCTTTAAATGTTTTTCCCACGTTTTACTAAAAATCTGAATGTCATCCAAATACACAATAACAAAATCATCAAGAAGAGGTCTGAGTACATCATTCATTAATCTCATGAAAGTAGTAGGAGCATTGATCAAGCCAAAAGGCATAACTAGCCATTCATACAATCTCTGCTTTTTTTGAAAGCAGTCTTCCATGCATCTTGCTCTGCAACCCTGACCTGATGGTATCCATTGTGTAAATCCAGCTTGGTGAAATAAACAGCTTCCTTCAATTGATCTAGAAGATCATCTATGCGGGGAAGGGGATAATGATTTTTGATTGTTATCTTATTTAGTCCTCGGTAGTCAATGCACATTCTCCACGAGCCATCTTTCTTTCTCACCAAAATGATTGGTGACCCACATGGTGATGTGCTATGCTTGATGAACCCTTTCTCGAGCAACTCTTGCACCTGCTTCTTGATTTCAACATTCTCTAAAGTAGATAACATGTACATCCCAATGTTAGGCAATGGAACATCTTGCTGCAAGATAATATCATGTACTATTCCATTTCTGGGTGGCAGACCTTTAGGTTCTTGAAACAAGACATCATACTCTGAAACAACCTTTTGTATATCAGCTTGTTGTTCAGCATTACAGCCCTCAAATACATTGGTTTTATCAGGTTTCTTTTCCTTTACCACCATCAGCAAGAATTGTTTTCATGAATTTATAATTCTTTTCATCTGCCCTGAGTTTATGTGAGTATGATTATTCATGAGCTTATGAGCTCTTACAAAGTATTCGATTCCATATTTAACAAGTAGATACTTGTTCTCAGCTCTATAGAAGATAGCCTTTCTATCATACAAGTAAGGGCTTCCTAAAACAATTTCACATATATCCAAAGGAATTATTTCTAACTCAACCTCATCTACAAATGCTGACCTAAAAGAAAACTTGAGTTTGCAATGTCTAGTCACTTGTAGTTGTGCTTTATCATTCAACCATCCTCATGGGTATGGTTTCTTGTGAGGTGTAGTTGCTAATCATAATTTCCTTACAATTGCTTCAGAAAATAGATTTACTTGTGAGCCACTATCAAACAAAGTATCAATCTTTTGATTTTTGGAAATAACTCGAATATGGAAAAGGTCATGTCTTTTTCTCTCATTTTCTTTATCAATAACAGATTGAGCAGAATTACTAGTAGATGCTTCAGAATTCTTACCTTTTATACCTGTGGCTGCAATAGTTGTTTCATCTCCCGAGTCTGACCCCAAATCTTTCTGAATAGCTGCAGCAGTCTTATTCTTTTTGCCCTCAGACTTCTTAGGCCTCAGCTCTGGATGCAGAATCCAACAATGTTCATCATCATGCCCATCCTTTTTACAGTGAGTGCATGAAGCTTTGCTTTTCTATGCAGTGTTAGCCTTCCTTGCTTTCCACTGCTGCTTTCTTTTCTCCTTTCTCTTGCTTATAGTGGGTTGGGATGGTCCCCCAACTTTTGGATTTCCATTCTTTCCTCTAGCTTCTATATGAGTAGCTTGTACGGATACCTCATCTATACCAGTGGGATTAAACATGAGGATGGTATGCCTCACGTAGCTGTGTAAACCACCAATATACTTCAAAAGAGTCTCTGGTGAGTCTAATGAGATACCCAACATCGATGCTCTCTTTCTAAATTCTTGAGTGTACCCTTACACACTTTGCCCTTTCAACTGTCGAAGAGTTTGCCAACTCATCATGGCTTGTTGCATGTAGGCCAATGGATAGAACTGCTTTTTTATTGCAGAAACAAATTCACTCCAAACAGAGATGGTCTTACCATGTATTTTCATATCAGCTTGGGTTCTGCCTTCCCACCAAACCAAGGCAGTGCCTCCTAGGCGTAGGCTTTCCAGTTGAACCTTACTCTTGTCTGAGTCTATGTTTTGTACCCTACAATACACATCAATTTGTCTAATCCAATTTTCCAACTGTTTAGCATTTAGCTCTTCGTCATATATAGGCAAATCAAACTTAAAATCTAGCTTGATCAAAGATGCTTTCTTGTTATACATAGTGCTATTAGGAGGTGTGAGAAAGCTTTCCTCTTTCCCCTTTCCTTTGGAGTGGTCATGGAAGTGAGGCTCATCTTCTTCTTTATCTTGTTTAGAACCTGACGAGTCTTCAACCTTATGCTATCTAAAGTCCCTATACATTTCTTCTACCATAGACTTTATAGCTAGGAAACTTTCTATGAACTAAGGGTCTGGCCCCACAGAACCTTCCTCTGACATTGTCTTCCGCGGATAGACTCTCCCAATTTCAAGATTAGTGAGCATTAAACAACTAAACCAACACAAGCCTGTCTAACCTTCCAGCCTAAAGCTCTGATACCACTTGATCTAATAATCACCCTATGAGTGACCTCAGTTAAAGATTTATTGAATAAAGGTATTATAGACTCATGTGCTGGTGTGTGTGTCTATGTTATTTAAGCAACAAATCGATCAGATTGCAAATACACAGGCACTTAAAATGGAAAGATAGCAGAGAAATACAGTAAGCAAATACAAGAACACAAGAAATTAATAAGGAGTTCACCCTATCCTCCAGCGCTACATCTCCGGTCCAGCTCTCAGTGGTGGCCTTATTTTATTATGTCTTAAGTAGAGAATTACAATGCAGGAGCTAAATATAAGTCTCCTGGAGCAGATTTTCTTGGTAGGGTGGTTCTTGGATTCCCCAAGCCACTAGAGTGCACAGACTCTATTGCCTACCAACTTTTTGACCTTTTGGTCTATAATGGAGAGAGCCCAATTTGGTGCTCAGTCTAGACACATCCTCTCTGGGATAGCTTGAATCTCTCAAGCTCTCTGGTGCTTGATGCTGCCTTTGGTCAACTCAGCCCTCTGTCTTTTTCCTGATTTTGCTTCACTGTCTTCTTGGCTTCTCCGTTCTCTGTCTCTCTGTGTTTCGTCTTCCTCTCAGGGTTCTTTGTGTCTCTATCTTCTGTTCATGGCTTTAAAGCCATTCGAGCTCATGACTATTTGATGCCTCTTCCACTTCCCGTCGGATCACCTTCTGTAGCTGTGCTTGGAGTTCCCTATTCGGTGTCATCACCAAGCTCACAAGGAGTGGCCACATGTCCTCCTCTAACATGCCAGCCTGCTTCGTCGGTTCAATTCTTTGGTTACGTCATGGCACGAGTCTTCTTCCACCGTGGCAGTCAAATGGACCTCAAATTCTTTACAAATTGCGGCTTAATCCCTCGTCGATTCTGCTTCCCCATCGAGCACGATGTTGACTGTTCGATCTGGATCCCCCAGATCCAACGTCGTTCGCTCATTTCGCATGGTTGACTTGCTCGACTGTTAGCGTGCGATGAGCGACAGTTTTCTCTCTCCTCCGTTTGCCACAAGTCAATCACTAAATGGGATCGCTTCAATTTCTCCAAAACTTCTTACCGTTTGAGGGCGCCTCGATCAATACCACCGGTTTTGCGGAGCGCGAGTCCCGCCTTGTCCTTTAGCCTTTCTGCCTTTTGCCCTATGGTTCTCCAGCTCCCCATGCGACTGAGGCTCGGGGCTTCCCCATTTCGAGCCTTTTTTCGCACATCAAAATCCACCTCTGTTTCTCGATCCGGGCCTCCCAGGGGTTAATTCGGCCTCTCGCACAGTCTCCATGGGCCTCGATTAGCATGCTTTGACCGAGGTCCTCGTTGTTCCACGCTGGCTACCATTGCCACTGGTTTAGGGGTGTTTTTTATCACTGTTCTAATTTCTTTGATGTTCGTCCTGACTTGATACAGTCATGGTTCCTTTGCCAGTTCTGTATGGATCCAATTCGGATCATCTCACCCCCTTCATCTCCATGTCTCCCTCTCTCACTGCCTCTCTCTCCTCTCCTTCTCTTTGTCTTCCATCCTCTCCTCATTCCCTCTCTCTCCACCTCTCCCTTGTCACTCTCTCTGTCTCTCTACCTCTATCTCTCTATTTCATTGTTCTTCCCTCCCTCTCTCTTCCCTCCAACTCCCTCTCTCCTCTCTTCTCCTACCCCCCCCCGCTTCTCTTCCTTTCCCATCTCTCTCTTTTTTCTAGCTTTGTCATTGTCCCTGGATCTATCAAGTTCTGAAGGAGATCAAATCTCTTGAGATAGAAACCTCTTTTAAAGTGAAAAGATTTTTGATCCCTCTTGACGCTTGATTGATCCAAGTTTAATATGGATTTAGGCTGATTTTTATATACACACATACCATATATATGCTAGATCCATCTCTCCCTCTCTGTTCTCTCTCTCTCTCTCTTCTCTACGGCTCTACTCTCTCCCTCCCTGTCTCTCTTGTGTCATCTCTGTCTTCCTTCCTCTCCTTCTCTCTCTACCATCTCCCTCTATCTCTCCCCCGCGTATCACTCTCTCTACCATCCAACGCTATCACTATCTCCTTCCTCTCTCCTTTCTCTCCTCCTATCTCCCACCAATCTCTATGTCTCTCTCTCTCTCTCTCTTTCCTTTCTCTCCCTCTCTCTCTCATCTCGTTCTCTTTGTCTTCACTCCTCTCCACTCTTCCTCTCTCTCCATCACTCCCTTCTCACTTCATCTCTCTCGACCTCTATCACTTCATGTTTGTATTCTTCCCTCCGGCTCTCTCTCAACCAACTCCATCTCTCTCCCTCCCCTCCTCTCTCTCTCTCTCTCTCTCTCTCTCTCCTCCCCATAAATCTCTCTCTCTATTTGTTCTCCAGTTGTGTCTATATCTCCCTCCCTCCCTCTCTCTCCATATGATGGAGAATTTTCACTCTATATAATCAATGTTATATATAATGTCTAAAATATTTTACATTTTAAGTTTTAATTTTTAAATTAGTTATGGGTTTTCGAAAGGTGGCATTGAAAAACCATGTTATTGGCCCATGGTATTGTAACAAAACCTATTGACAAGTTAATAATATCCACAATAAAATGGGGACGGATATCCATGGTTAAGAAACTTGTTATATTGTAAGTTTATTGTAAGTATTTATCTTTTTTTGTAAAATGGTTATGGAATCATTATTATTCCTTTCAATATTGATTTGTATGATTGCCATAATAAATGGATATGGTTGCAATATTCATACATTATTTTTAGATATTTTTGTAGTGATTTTTTATTTTTAAGCTTTGTAGGAAAACGATCCAAAAATAAAATACTTGAAAATAACTTATACTCCTGTAAATAAGATAGGAATAAGATGTAAAAAGTATACTTATATGAGTGACTTCCCACCATTATTTATGTTTTCTTCAACAATTATGTAGGAGTGAAATTGTAAATATGTAGACGTACTAGTGGTTACTACCCACAAAAAATTATGCAAATTATTCGGCTTGATCAAGCACTTTAGTTATTTGTCCCATGGGGCAACTCATTGGTGATGGAAGTAGGAGATCCAAGGTTTAAATCCACTGATTATGAATTAGTTTACGAAGAGGATGACATCCACCGGTTGTGACATAGTTTACGGACAAGATGACAGGCCATAGACCCTAGAGGTTTACTAATAGTTATATATGTGGCTGGCTACTGGGTTCATCTCAGATTAAACAAAATAAAAAAAATACTTATTCACTTCACATAGTAATTTATTATCAACCATTATTAATTTTCTAATTGACCCGATATATAAATGTTAAATGTTAAACATTTTCGTTTACACATCTACCTCTACAATAGGTTCTGGAGTGCCTCTCGGCACAACTAAATAGAGGATGGAAAGGAGAGGAAGAAATAGTTTTATGAATTTAATTTTGTTTGATTTTTTTATTAAATTGTGAAACTTGAAGTTTCATTTGGGTACAATAATTCTTATGGCTACCCCAGCAGGTATTATGGAATAAGTATTGAACTGTGTGTATTAGTTTAGTCAAACATATAAAATATTTTACAAATATACAAAACATATCTTTAATTTTTTTTTTTTTCAAATGTGTATTGGTATTTATGTTTAATATCATTGGTTTCAAATTTGGACATGTTATTGGAAATTTCTTTGTAAAACGTGCAACATGATTAACATCAATGATTTCACATCAATATTTTTAATTTTGAACCTGCAAAACATAAACAATCAATATGATATTTAGATTATTTTTTCAATCAATATGATTGAAAGTAACTGAGTTATACAAAAATTTCTCTACCATGATTAAGGGTAACTACGTTATACAACAATTTCTCTACCGCCAATTAGATCCTATTATAATCAAATGGATGTATGGATGTACAATCACAGAACATTAAATCATTGAAAGTTTGATTTAATGTAAAGTTGTAAATGACATCACAGCTATGGAATTTTCTACTTGTTTTCATATTAACCAAGTTTTGAGTAGTGATGGATATTTTATAAATGGATAGAAATTTAATGTAAAAATCATATTTTAAAATAATTAAATATATCAATATTAATGTGGATAAGTCTCTAAAAAGATGATATATTTTAGGATTATAAATATTGTATATATTTTAAATGTAGTAAGATGCAATAAAGATGTAATAAAATATATTTTTTTTTCTTTTCTAAATTATGATTAATTTTATTAAGTTATATCTATTTTATAAATAATAATTTGTAATTATTGGTAGTATTAGTGCAACCATATAAATTAAATGATTATTTTATAAGACATTTCACTTTAATAAAATTAGAAAAAACATAAAAACAAACTCAATTTTAACATTACTTTAAATTATTATTAATTATAAAAGAAATTAATATAATTTAAAATATATATATACAATTAAAAAGACATGAAACATGATTCTTAACCATGGAGATTTATCTCACTTCACTATGGTGGAGATTCTTAATATGTAAATACATATTGTTATAATATTATGGGCCAATACAACTAAATTTTAACATTACTTTAAATTATTATTAATTATAAAAAGAATTAATATAATTTCAACATATATATATTTAAAAAAACATGAAACATGATTATTAACCATGAAGATTTATCTCACTTAACTATGGTGAAGATTCTTAATATGTAAATATGAATTGTTATAATACTATGGGCCAATGCCATAGCTTAGAAACACCACATGCCCAAAAAACCATAACTCACTTTATATGTCACTTGTTCATATAATATTTTTTAATTAATCAATTAAATTAAAAGGGTAAGAAGGGTATAACTAATATTCCATTGAGCTTAAATCCTTACAATCCACCTAATAATAATTGATAATTAAATTAAAATTTTGGAAACAATATTTCAAAATAGACACATCTATCTACATAATGGAAAGATTTTTTTAGTCACTTAATTGGCTTCAAAACCTCAAAATTTGGATTCTTGCAAATGTTGCTATCATCACTATCTTCTTGAGCTTATCAGTATTTATTAATCATTTAACTTATATGACTAGCATAATCTAATAGGCATCAAAACACTTACCTCATCATACATCTCATATTCTTAAGATTAGAAAAATTTATAAAAACCAACTAAATTGTAACTTTATCATAAATTAATATTATTGTTATAAAAAAAATAAAATATTCACTAAACATATATATATATATATATACATTAAAGAAAAAAATGTACCAATTAGATTATTATTCTATATATAAACATACAAAGATCAATGTGAATTTGATTTCTTAAATATCAAGATATTTATGTATCTTTTTTTTATTATATATTAAATTAATTTTTATATTAATTCTAATATAATTCTAATTATATTTTTACCAACCAAAAAATATACGTTTTGATCCTTCTCAACTCATAAGAAACTCATTTTTGAAAGCTCGAATCACAGTTTTAAAAAGCAAAATGAATTTGTAGCATAGTAACCTAGAATCACATGTCATTGGAATTTGTGTGTATTTTGTAAACAAGCTATGCATGAGTAGATATTTTATTTACTAATACGAAAACATACATTGTTCTTTTGGTGCTTCTTATTGTGTAGAGATGTCAATTGTATAATATTTAATCAATTTTATAATATCTAATACATACTTTCTATGTAAAGTTCATAACTTTACAAATAATGGTCAAGATCATATGTGTATATTTTTACTAAAAGGGAGGCACACAATACTACATAAAGGGGGGTTTTAAGACAATATTTGAGACAATTTTTGGGTAAATTGTCTTAACATGAGACAAAAAATACTTGTGTATTGTCTTAAATATTGTCTTTAAGCGGGTATCTCAAAACTTATTTTCTTAAAGATTATTGTCTTAAAAAATTGTCTCTATAAAGACAATATATAACATAAGAATTATTGTCTCTTAGGAGACAATTTCATTTTTGTCTCTCTAGAGACAACACACTGATTAGAGACAATATGTCTTTAATACTAGCTATTTAGAGATAATATGTCTTTAATACTAGCTATTGTCTCTCTAGAGACAATAAATATTTTATTTAAAGATCACTTTTGTCTCTCTAGAGACAATATAAAACAATGAATCCAGAAATATCTCACCATTGAAATAAATCGATATAAAAAACATTTAATTAAAAATAAACTACAAAATCATTGATTAGTTCATGTTAGCGCACAATGGAATTGAACCACCAACCTCTTGCTTATAAGGTAGGCACTCTTCCATTAAGCTAGCACACTTTAAAGAATTACGTGAAGAGTTATGGAAATCCTGAAAACTACATTTATAGTAACTGTGTAAGTGGATCTTTAGAATCGGGAGAAAAAAGAACATTCAACAAATATTAAGTTACTAGAATTTTCACCAAAAGGTGCAAGGGCACATTGATAGTGTTTCAGGGTTTTTTGACCCTTTGAATATATATATATATATATATATATATATATATATATATATATATATATAGTTGAAATACATGCAGAAGGATATGCAGTCTTGGAAATGAAAACGGTGCTAAAGGACAGGTGGGCCCAATAACAAAACCATCAATGGTTTGAGAGACCCTTGTTCCAATTTTGAAAACCCGAAGTGGAGGAAGGAAACGCCAAAAAGAATACAAGGTGTATATGTTGTATAAGGAAAGTAGAGTGTCTTTTTTTAATAGTGAGTTGTGACCTATTATGTCCCACTAACAAGTGGTTTCTACTAATAGACTATCAACGAAGCTAGACTAATAATAGGTGATTGTTTGTAATAGACTATCAATAATAGGTGGTTGATTGTAATATATGGTTGTGTGAAACAGGTTCTTAATCGTCTCCTTAAAAACAATTTAAAAATTAAGAATACATAACTAACATAGACAAATAAAAACATGCAATATATTTTACTATAACAAAGTAAAATGTTACAACCACTAAAATTCAAATTAAAAAACATTAAAAAATGGTTCATATAACTAACCCAAGTGCCAACTTGTGATAGTTTTGAAAAGGACATTATTTTTTTGTAGCAAGCTAGAAACATGCTAAGTGATATGCTATTTTCATGTTTATTGAACATAAGGCACTCAATCTCACAAGAATTATGTGAAACAACTTCAAAGTTCTTATAAAGTGGTTATAGAGTACAATATATAAACCATGAAGGTCAAGGAAAAAATTAAGCTATATATAATATTTAACAAACAAATGGTTAAACATATAGTTGCTAACTATTGCTATTACCCTGGAAATTGAAACATGTATCTTAGGAGGTATGATGGTCCAATCAATGTACTTAGTGTCTTGCTCTTAGAGCGAAAGAGAAAAAAATGTAAGTATGGTTTCCTCCTCCTTGCTTTACTATATTTCCTAAGCCATCCTAATTGGTGCTTAACTAGAAATTGCACAAGATGTTGCAATGGAAACGTCATAAGACAATAGCATATAACATTAATTAATGCTTCTTTGAAAATTTTTGAAAGGCGGAAAAATATCAAGAAAAGGCAAGGACCATGCTACAGTGAAATCTTACTTCTTACTGCCTCCGAGTAGGACCAAGCTCTAATCCTTGAACTCTACTAGAAAAGTTCAGTGAGCATAGAGTTTCTCCCCTGTCATTTTCATGGGGACTAATTTGTACAAACAAAGTCTTTGAGTATCCTACTAAGTGAACATGCATCATATTGGTGTTAGAGGCAAATGAATTGAACTTGATACAACTAGATTAAATTTGAACTTCTTGTTGTAACATGGTCTTAATAAAAGTCCCGCATTCGGCAATAAACTCTCTAAGGAGGGTCTCCTCTTAGAGTCTAGCAAGTTGCATTCCTTGGAGACAGATGAGGACACTTCAACTGAAACTTTGTTATCCATATGATTTATTTGTTAGTATCTTCTCCTATGTATACATCACTTAGTTTGTACAGTAGATGTATCGACATGATCAATCAAATTTTTATGCTATTTGAGTCAATTTTCGTGATATGGGTTGGAATAGTCACAATATTTTTGCAAGTATGATAAGTTGACAATTAGTATGAGGATTCAGGTACATAAGGCTGAAAAAAAGAAAAATATTTTTGCTCTAGTGTTGCTGCATATGAAGAATGCATTTTTGTTTCAAGATCAGCAATAAAAATGAATTTTTTTACATGGAAAAAAGAAAAAATAATATATGGGTGTTGGAGAACAAAAGAAAAATAAAGAGATTGTGCAAAAAGTTCAAGCAAATAGAATGCTAAAAATTTGCAATCCTAAGGAAAGATATCAAATATAGAAGGGCGAAAATGTGGATGTACCAACAACAACAAATTACATGGAAAAAGGAAAAAAGAATATATGGGTGTTGGAGAAAAAAACAAAAATAAAGAGATTGTGCAAAAAATTCAAGCAAATAGAATGCTAAAAGTTTGCAATCTTAAGGAAAGATATCAAATACATAAGGGTGAAAATGTGGATGGACCAACAACAACAAAAAGATAATGTAGATTGAGCGATTGTAAGAAATTTGCATTAGGTGAAATTTCATAAACATATGATCATTTATGGTAGAATAATAGGATCATTTTGGAGATTGAATTTTTTTCGACAACCTACACATTTTTTTTAATATTTGAAACACATCAAAGGCAAACAAAATCTTACCAATAAACATGACCCAGATCTTACCTATGAACAAGCCTTTTTAGTAACTAGTTGGATCTGAGGGAAATATTATTATATGCTGTGACCAACCCACAAAAGCTTGCAAGAATACAAATTATAAAAAATATTCATAAGAATTCGTGCAAGAAAAAAAAAAGACAAAAGCATGCAATAATACAAATTCTAAAAAATATGCACAAGAATGCACGAGTCCAAGAAAAAAAGACACGATATTTTACAACCATAAATTGAAATAGCCATCTAAAAGAGTACCTAAGATGCCATGTTTTGTCTGAAACACAACACAAGATATTCTACCAACCTTTCCATCTTCAGCTATTTGAGAGAGAAATAGCCACTTGCAATGTTCTGAACCTTTCCAGAAGAGAATATCTTCAAATTGATTTGTGCCCAAGAAATGGTAAAACATTTGATGATCAATATTGATATTTGTTTCTGTCCCTGCATCCAGCCTTTCTCCTTCTCTTTCACAGAATACCATAAGTAACTAAGCAGCTATGATAAATAAGTCAATCGAAGAAAGTAAATAAGAAACTATTATAAAGTACATAACCAACACTATATTGTGAAGAATAGTATAGACTTGGGCACTGAATAACCACTGTAAAAGAAACCTTTGTTGTCATGAGTTCAAGTAATGGCTGAAAATTTCACCTATTTTCCAATTGCGAAATTTGAAAACAGTTCTATATAATCAATAATTAATGGTTCAAAAAACATATAACCACATGATATATAGAAGCTGGGTTAAAGAAATATATAATAAAAAATAGTCCTTATATCCCATTTCTCTCTAATAGAAGATAAATGGCAAATCATTTTCTGTGTCATTTGTTAATTACAATATTGAAGTTGAGAAATTTTTTCCACCAATAATAAAAACTTGGTTTTAAAAAATAAATTTTGTGGCTTGTAGCCTAACATTATCTAAGACTCGTATAAGTTGAGAATATTTTTCCACCAATAATAAAAACATGGTTTTAAAAAATAAATTCTTTGGCTTGCAGCCTAACCTTATCTGAGACTCGTATTGTAACTTATTAGATGTTATATGTCTAATAGAACTTTCATCGGTAACACCTTGGATATCTTATTCTAAAAATACTTTGTTGGTTGAGTCTTTACTAATGCCTACTCGTGGAATGAACAACATGATGTTTAACAAGAGGTCAAAAAACTTACCCATGAAAGAGAATCAGGTTCTGTACTTTTATCTGCCACCCTGATAACCTTGATGTTCACCCAGTCACTACCACTGGTACTTAAGGCAACAGCCAAAAAAGACAAAAGCATGCAAGAATAAAAATTATAAAAGATATGCACAAAAATGCACAAGTGCAAGAAAAAATAGACATGATATTGTACAACCATAAAATTGAAATAGCCATCTAAAAGAGTATCTAAAATGCCATATTTTATCTGAAACACAACATAAGATATTCTACCAACCTTTCCATCCTCAGTTATTTGAGAGAGAAAAGAGAAATATCCACTTGGGATGTTCTGAATCTTTCCAACAGAGAATATCTTCAGATTGATTAGTGCCCAAGAAATGGTAAAATACTTGATGATCAATATTGATATTTGTTTCTGTCCCTCCACCTAGCCTTTCTCCTTCTATGTCATGGAAAAACATAAGTAACTAAGGAGTTGTGATAAAGTAAATAAGTCAATTGAAGCAAGTAAATAAGAAACTATTGTAAAGTACATAACCAACACTATATTTGGACAAGAGGTCAAAAATCTTACCCATGAAAGAGAATCGGTTTTGTACTTTTATCTGCCACCTTGATAACCTTTATGTCCACCTAGTCACTGCCACTGGTACTTAAGGCAATAGCCAAAAAACACAAAAGCATGCAAGAACACAAATTATAAAAAAATATGCACAAGAATGCACGAGTGTAAGGAAGAAAAAGACATGATATTGTACAACCATAAAATTGAAATATCCATCTAAAAGAGTACCTAAGATGCCATATTTTATGTGACACACAACACAATATATTCTACCAACCTTTCAATATTCAGTTATTTGAGAGAGGAATAGCCACTTGGGATGTTTTGAAAATTGAAATAGCCATCTAAAAGAGTACCTAAGATGCCATATTTTATCTTAAACACAACACAAGATATTCTACCAACCTTTCCATCTTCAGTTATTTGAGAGAGATATAACACTTGGATAGTTTCTGATCTTTCGAACTGAGAATATCTTCAAAATTTATTAGTGCCAAGAAATGGTTAAAAACACTTGATGATAAATATTTATATTTGTTTAGTTCCTACATCTAGCCTTTCTCCTTCTTTGTAGGTAAAAACTTAGGTAATAATCAGTGTGAAAAAGTAAATAAGAAATTACTATAAAGTACGTAACCAACAATATATTCCATAGAATAGTAC